>LR989869.1:3750000-5000000 GCA_905146925.1 Autographa gamma | reverse complement strand
GTTATCGTGGGTGCTGGGCACCCTCTATTTACCTCTCGTGGGTTCTGGGGCACCCGAGCACCCACGTAGTCAGCGCCCCTGGTTACACTCGTATTTTATTTTATTGATGAAATGTATGTTCCTTTTTTTGGATTTCGAAGAGCAACTTCTTTAACTATGTTCAGTATTTTTTTTTAATATAGGTGCTATACTATATTATTATTATGTGAACAAATTAAGTTTATGTAACAATAATAGACATAATTAATCTGGACATGTGTAATATATTTGCCGCATCATGTTCGCGCAATAGTAAGACCATATACATAGCAATAGCACAATTAGAATCAAAAGTAATAAAATTAAGACATCATATACTTAGACTCATCATTTTGTAACTATTTAGGTCTGAATAGAATCGATAGTATTTTATAGATGCCAATAGCGTTTTATAAATACTTTAGATTTTGAAACTTCCCACTTTTGAAATGAAGTCGTAATAGATATTTTATAAGTATTTGAAATGAATGTAATTTATATTATATGTGTGAACAGAAAGTAGATGTTAAAGCTTGCTTAATCTTAGCTTTTTACTGTCAGATCATTGCAGTTTCAATCAGTCGCCTCGTTATTTCAAATTTTTTATTTAATATTTCTTGTTATATATTCCATCGTTACGTCTTATTTTTTGTATACTTATGAAAGTTAACTAATTTAAATTAATTCAATTATACCAAGATAAACAAAATAAAATTACTAGTCACAAGTTGTTAGTTAAGTTACGTCTAAGTTGAATTGCTTAAGTTAAGTGATTCATCAAAATTATTTCTTCAAGTATTGAATTAGGTTCGTAAATTGAAATTAGTTTGGTATTTTATTTAATAACTTATCTAACTTTAGATTAATTTTAGTATCTATAATAATATTTTAATTCGATCAAACTGTAAACAAAGGGTCTCAAGTCATTCACCCAGTTGCCAATTATATTTTACTGCGCTATAAGTAGTCCTTAATGACAAATATGTCACCAATTAGGTACGGCCATCGACGTACTATATGTATAGACTGCTATTATCGCTAGGTTCCCCTTGTGCCAAGCGACAGCAGTTTTTAGTCTGATCCTAGTACATTTAGTTTTTCATTTAAGTTAATTTTCGCGCAACGAGAAACTTATATAAGAAAATATCGATGGTTTTGACATTGTTAGGATAATATTAGTGTTTTATATAGATTTATTAAAACGGCAAGCGCTATCTTCATACATAATTCACAACAAGACTTGTTCACACTAGTGCTTACGGTTTAAACTCTGATAGGCTCACTCTATAGTTTCATATGTATAGATATTGAACCTCGGCCAAGGATGAACTTTCAAATAACGATGTTCTTAACATTGTCGTAAAAATAATATTGGGATTGCAGTGTTGTGAATGTTGTATTATTTGGTTCCACGTGCCTTTCTTGCTTCAAGGCTGGACTTAACTACTGTGACTAGCTAATGTTAGTTTCGAAACTCCCTGAACTGGGTAAAAACTAAACACCTTTTTTTAATTTTTCATTGCAGGTATTAATCATACGGTAAGACTAGAGTAGTGGAAATGTTTTTTGAATCAAATGGATTATTAATTCAGATTGTGTACCGAAAATAAATATTTCGAGTAGTTAAGTATTATATTATTTATTCCATTAGATTGCTTGTTTTAATTATTCTTCTTTGTTATCCTACTTAAATACACGTGTAAGAATCTTAATTTCCTGTTACATATTTTGGCATCTTTTTTTCTATGAGGAGAAATTAATTATAAGTAAAAATAATATTGATGATCCAGTAATTTATTTATCCTATAATAACATAAAATTTTCATGACACTATAAATTACCAAGCACCTACAGACTTGTTTGGTGGTCTGTTCACTCACTCACTTCAGCTCAGTGGTTAGTTGTGGTTACTCGCTTTCTCGGAAATGTCACCCTCGCTTCTTATCATAAACTAGCTATAGAAAACTGGCAGTGCCAGCTGAATCAAGTACAATATACGACAGTCATTATCAATTTTAGTATATCTGAAAAAAAAAGAATATAATAACCCTATCATTAATTTACTACTCGAGAAGATCAATAAGAAGAAATCCCTAAAAGTCGAAGTACGGGAAAAAAGCTCCTAAAATTTAGGGAAAATTTCTAACCTGGCAGCACTAAGAAGTGCAGCAAACAAAGTTAGTGTACTAACTTAGCCAGCTTTATTAGTTTTGCTTTATTCAGAACATCAGTTAACTAGTTTAATTAAGTAAGTTTATCACAGTTGGTTAATGTGTGAAGCGTACATTTATAACATTTTGCTGCAGCTATAATTACGTGTAACATGATTTATTGGGCCGATGCCGATTTACTATGATAGATTAACTAATGCCTTGTGCTTTAACATTTATTTTCTCACGGTCGATATAAAATAAATAGTATCTAGATTCGTTTGTTTCAAACTTTATTGTCTTTTGTACTTTTAATTAAAGTTCTGAATGTCATATTTTAATAGAGTATAATTGAATAGAAGACTAAAAGGTTACGTAATTGTAAAGGTGTATAATTTGTTTATTATGTTTTAGTGTGTGAGACAAAATAGTACCACAATGTCATTCAAAAAAATATGTTTATTATTGACCCAATTGTGCAATTTCTGTGCAACATTTGATGTCGAAAGAGTTTGATTAAACCGTTGGTTAGCACTTGATAATTCGAATCCTGTAAAAGGCAATTAATAGCGAATCTATTTGAATATGTAAAAGTTGATCTATCTAAAAAGTATCTAACTAGCTTCTTGTATAAAAAGACATCTAGTCATTTGTATCTAGTTTCTACGGCCTTGCTTGCATACATTATCCAAATTATCAAGAAGATCATTTATTTATTTATTTATTTTATTTATTCAGTCTTAGTAAATGGTATAAATTAGATAAAAACATAGGCTATCGCAATGATGAGAGGTCAGTAAATATAATATACCTACAAAAAATTTGCCTTTGTTATTCAAATGAAAGAATCATAACTTAGTCATGGATTGAGTGCTAAATTTGAATATTGTATTCTAAATCTCCTTTATATCCTGCTTCTCCACCTTTGTGATAAACATTTATTTATTATTTGTGAATAATTTTGTACCTAAATGTGAAAGTATTTTTTTTTGTGACTGAAAAAATTAAGTCTACGGCCTTTGATTCCTGATTTTTTAATTTTTACTGGGTCTCAAGTTAGTCAAGAGTTTGGTTTCCAATATCTTTGAAGCTAAACACTTAATGGACACATTAATTATGTTATTAAATTCGAATTCCGTGTTCAAAAAGCGTGACTGCCAAGTGTGAAACCTTGACTTCGCATATGTTATTAAGGCTTTCAATTGCACAAAACCTTCCTAAAACATCAATAAAACATTAGCGAATAGTTTTCAATATCCAAACAAAAAAATACTTAATATTAAAAATATGGAAATGGCAGGACAGAAAGCTCGTTATAAACAATTCCAATTTGAATGTTTAATTTAAATTGGAAACAAGTCAATCGAAAGCTTATTGTTTTAGTTTAATCTATGTGCAACAGGTAGGTACTACTGCCATCCAGCGAACCGTGTGATGGTTATTTTAATTAATTTCTGTCGCCATATAACTGAATAGGCTCTGTTATGTTAATGTATCATTTTTATTTACAGTTAGTTTGTTTACCTATGTGCCATTTTCGTATATCGATATGATGCAGCAATCTGCAGACATTTTCTACGTAAGCAATGTTTACTTCTGAAGGTATAGAAAATATGCTTTATAAACGATCTACACATTTCCTTAAAATAAATAAGCATAAAGTAACACAAAAAATACTTTGCTGAACAACTAATCCACAATCATTCTTTGTGTAAAAAACCTTGTTATTTAAATTCACGTAAATGCTTATAATATTATTGTAGTGTAGAATGTAATGGTAATTAGTATTTAATTAAGTATTGCGCAAAATAACAGTTGTCAGTATTCAGTGCATACGAATAAAATTACGCGGCAAGTAGGTTTGGCTAGCTACACCTTTTTCTTCCTGGCACTGGCCATGCATTTGTTAATTATATTAAAACATTGCACAACAGATATATATATATAACACTAGCGGCCCGCCCCGGCTTTGCTCGGGTACAACGCTGATACCAAATATAACTACACAATCATAAAGTTCTGTAGGGCGAAGCACAGCCTTGGACGCACTGTTTGGTATAGGCACGACCCCCGGCCCCCGCGCGGCCCTCCGGCCGGTATCGCCGCAACCGCTATGTCCCTATATTTTAAATTTGTAATATCTTCGAAAATATTCATTTAAATTACATGCTGTAAAGGGCAATATTGACCTATATTGCATGCACAATTTATTAAAGGTTCTTAATTGGATAAGGATTAATACTGTTTTGCTTAAAATCGCTTTTTCGTAAATAAGTAATGAATGAACGATAAAAATGGTTATCGTGGGTTATCCTCAAGAGATAGACATATGCCATCGCCGACTTTTTTTTAGATCTTTTTAAGGTGCACAATACTGTAGTACATTATTTTGATCTATCTCATAGGGTTCAGCCAGCGTTTGCAATGAAAGCGCAAAAAATGGGTTCATTTACGACCTTACATTAGTAATCTCTAAGATTATCCGTATTCCTCTCCTATATTATGCATGTATTATACATATAAACCTTCCTCTTGAATCACTCTATCTATTAAAAAAAACCGCATCAAAATCCGTTGCGTAGTTTTAAAGATCTAAGCATACATAGGGACAGACAGCGGGAAGCGACTTTGTTTTATACTATGTAGTGATTATAAAACTATTTGATTTCGTAATAATTTACTTTTTATATCCATTATAAATAATTTCAGCGTTTAAAATAAAATTATTTGTAGTTTTTATATTTTCCTTTTTTTTCTCGAGTCGAGAAAATATACTATTTTCTACCATCCAATACTGTAAAGAGTCCTGTATTATAAAACAACAGTAAAATATCTGTATACTGATGTTTGTGTGTTAAAGCTCAACTTGGCAGATTGAATAAAGGAAATAAATGAATCTCACAAATAAGTGTTACTTGTATATTGCAATTATTGATGATATCGGCTTAAAGGCGTCGATCGATTTCAATGTAATTATTGCAACAAGTGATACCTATTTATTTTGACATTTACCGAAATAGTAACTAGACCAAGTCTATATTTTGAAGATTTTTAATAACTGGAAGTAGGTCTTGGTCGTATCAAAGTTGTTGATATTTAAACAACATAAACATCAAATGTAACGAATTTCAGATTGTGGAATGATTTTGATGATTGAATAAACTCCAATTTTGATTTTTAATTTTAGCACAAAGCTTTAGTTATCTTTGCAAATATTGAAGTCCTCATTCTGGAAACCTTGATACATAATTTCAAATTAAACTCTAAATCGATTTTGTTGTAATCTACATGAGAGAATTTAAGATATTATAATAATATACTATAGGAATATGACATCAATAGATTACAAAATATTTTTTGACGTCAATCCAGAATTACCATAGACATTGCGTAACAAACATACAAAGACGTCATACGGTTATGCATTTAGAACTGTCTCCTTTTGAAGTAGGTTAAATACTAATAGAAGAATAATAGTGGAAAGAAGTGTCTGTCTCTGCCTACCCCTACGGGAAACAGGCGTGATTATATGTATTTATGTATGTCAAGAATACACACCACTGAAGCTCCCATATATTTCGATGAAATAATAACTTGAATAGTAACACTCAAAGTTAGATTACTTTCTATTCTTTGTCTCTTCACTGCTCAACTGTTTTGCATAATGAAGACGCTTGTTTACAGAACTCTCGGTACTTGTGTGATTAATAAAGTTTTACATTTGAATTATAGTGTTATAAGTGGATGTGTGGGTAGTGGGTGGTACGCTTGTTTTAAGTGTCTATTTAGTATTTTGTTGATTGAGTTTTAATCTTATATATAAAAATGAATCGCAAAATTTGTTGGTAAGCGCATAACTCAAAAACGCCTGGACCGATTTCGCCAATTATTTTTTGTTGTGTTAGTTATTATCAGGAGAAGGTTCTTATGAAAAAAAAAATGGAAAATTGCGCGGGAAAAAAAAGTAATCCTGACCTTTGTTACAATAGTGATTTGTTGGATTCATCTGCGCCCTGAATAACATAAAGAGACCGGGAACGGGACATAGGTATTCATGCGGGTGAAACCGCAGGGCACAGCTAGTTGTAAATAAAGTTCGATGTTAGTTGCGATTTGGTAAAATCAATAATAATGCAACGCCGATTAGTCTCTTAAGTTGAAAAAAAGTATGTGTAAACATATCCAATTAATACGACTATAAATATTATACAATACACGAGCCAATTTACATTTCCTTTTTATATTTTTTCTAAAACCTAATAGTCAAACGTAACGAAAATGACAATCTCCACAAAGGTATTTTTCCATGTTTTTGTAGGCTTACGAAATCGAGATCTCCTTAATTAAGAAAACAAAAGAGAAGGAAACATACAAAGGTAATATGATCCATGTAAATATCCTGAAGGTAGGTTTAATTAGCGACTGAAACCAATAATAACAATTGATACATTTTTACTGGCACGAGTGTAGGGGTTAGTGACTACTGAAACGAAAGTCGTGGTTTCGATTCCCATCCAGATATTTTTGTATAATTATCATGTTGTGCCTAAAATGTGTAAATATTTTTAGGAAGAAGTTGTTTATCAGTTATTTGGTTACCATACTAAAGGTTCAGCCTAGATTGGAATCAGGTGGCCGTGTGGGAGCTGTGCAAAGATATAATTATTATTTTCTGTAGAACTAGGCGTTGCCATGGTGATGGCATTTACCATTGATACTGACATTTTAAACCACACCATAAATAAAACATCGTTCGAAGCGGTTTAATATACTTAGTTACAATAATCAAATAAGCTTGAAATCGAATTAAGTGGTGGAGTTAAAGCCCAATTAAACACGGTTGACTCCCTTAAGGATTATTTTGATGAACTAAAACGTTTGTAGCCATTATAATGAAATAATATCTATATAGGTACTTAGGTTTAGGCAGTGACGACCCTATTTAATTCAAGAGCCCATCAAATCTCTCAAGTCGCGATAGAATCCAATTCGAGAGCGTCGCATTTCAAATTTCGAAGAAAATGAGAATTGGAAACCAAAACTAGACAGATTTCGAACGTTATTCTTAGTTTAAAATTATCCTGTTCAGTGTTCTGTGTTTAAGGAAGTAGATAGGAAACTATATAGCATTTTACTATAATAAACACTTCCACTGATTTGAATGGGAGCATAACTTTAGTTTTAGGTAGATATACTATAGAGGATAATAATATTTGCTTACCTTTAGTTAGTATGTAAGGTTAATAAGGTACACGCATACCCCCCATGTGATAACCCTCTATGTTATACATATGGGATACATACCTACATAAAAGTACCTATCTATGTTTTCGTTTCTAAATTATTAATTATATTCTTAGATGTTAATTAAAATTATTGAGAGCTCGTAAAAGCTTGCCTTCGTACTATTTCTTTGTCAATAATGTTAAGCATTGGTACTCAAAGATGTGTAAATAGCTGATGAAGGAAAACAGTTCTGCACTAAATATGGAAAGAATAGACTTTCTAAGTTCCATGACGATCATGTAAGTCGAAAGAATGGAGATGTAATCGTGTGTTACAAATCAACGGGCAGACGATTGACGCAATCTTATGAGTTCCTGGTACAGTAATGAGTGGAACCATGACTTCATCATCACAAATAGAGCAGTAATGTGGAAAGTATACTTGCATTAAAAATAAAAAAACGTACTTCGGAAAAAATATCAAAATAATAATCAATTCTCCATTAAAATTTTATTATGGTCAAGGACCATCTCGAATACGTCAATTCCAAACACACATGTTACACATGTCTGTGTATCTTGTGTTAGAAAATAGCACAAGATACACACAGAAATGAAGATTAGGCAAACCTTTATCCTTATCTTGAGTCGGTGGCTAAAAATGACCAATTTCTAATACGCCGTAGCATCAATTGGGCTACACCAGAAATCTTTCAGAGTGTAAGCAATAGACGGAAATAAACTTGCGTACTTACGAACCATGTTGAAAACACCACATAATTAGATTATTTTACATTCCTATGACTTAATTTGGGAGCTTTTATTGTTCCTGTGTGACCAAAACCTAGACTCCTTAAAAACGAAAAGTATATCATTAATCGCTCATAAGTCACTCATCGATCACCACTATTAAAATTGAAGTTTATTTGTTCGGTGAAAATGGAAGTAATTATCTCTGCGGAAGTGCAACTGTCCACGAACAAATGCACGCGACTCGTGTTATGTGACACTGCACTAATCCACTTATGTCTAAATTATGTTGTTGACAATCGCATGTAGGATATATCTGGGGGCACGGTAGTGCCCCTGCCAAGTCTCGAGCAAAAAAAAAAAAACGGGCACAGCCGTACCATACTTTTCTCGAAGCGTTTCGCGGCTATTTCACCCCCCCTGTATCATCGAAACGGAAAAAGCTAGGGGTTTAGGTTTTCGATGACCTAGAGAAAGCATTCAAACAAGCTTAGCCTCAAAATTACATGACATTTGAACTAATAGTTTTAGAGTTATGAGCGATCAAAGTTACACCATTTTGTCACTCACTGACTGACCGATCATCAAAAGTCTAAGGTACTTCTAGCAAACTTAGAACCTTCAAATTTGGCACCAAGATAGGTTTTTAGCTACAAGTAAAGGGAAAATTATAAAAACGGTAAGAAATTATATACCTTAGGAAATATTAGGAAACAAATTTACATTTGCGGTTTTGCAAGAACATGGTGTATGAATTTTGACTGCATTGTTAACTTTGTTCTTCGTTTATGTACAAAAAGTAAAACAAATCGATTTAAATTATTAAAAAAACTTGAGAGGTGTCAAGGGACACCCGGATGGAAAGAAATTACTTTAATTTAATTTAGTTAATTATTAAATAAAAAAATACTAAACAAATTATTAAATTAAATATATTATGATAAGTTGGAAACGCAAAAAGACAACTGTTTATCGTTAGGATTTGACCGCAAGACCCGCCCCTTCGCAAACTCGTCATGTGTCAACACCGCCATCTGAGAAGTTAAGATATCTATCGAAAGTCTTAATCATAAGACTGTTGACTAATGACGTCATTAAAAGTGTCGTTACTACTTTTCGTAAGAATTTCTTTTGCCTAGAACCCTTTCTCAACGCGCGATGAGGAACTTCATTCCAATGAATTGTAATAATGTATCTAGGGGCACAACAGTGCCGTCTCGAGCAAAACGGGCACGGCCGTACCATACTTTTCTCGAAGCGTTTCGCGGCTATTTCACCCCCCCCCTGTATCATCGATACGGACAAAGCTAGGGGTTTAGGTTTTCGATGACCTAGAGTGAGTATTAAAGTAAGCTTAGCCTCAAAATTACATGACATTTGAACCAATAGTTTCAGAGTTATGAGAGATCAAAGTTACACCATTAAATTTTGTCACTCACTGACTGACCGATCATCAAAAGTCTAAGGTACTTCTAGCAAACTTAGAAACTTAAAATTTGGCACCAAGATAGGTTTTTAGCTACAAATAAAGGGAAAATTATAAAAACGGTAAGAAATTATACACCTTAGTAAATATTAGGAAACAAATTTACATTTGCGGTTTTAAAAGAACATGGTGTATGAATTTTGACTGCATTGTTAACTTTGTTCTTCGTTTATGTACAAAAAGTAAAACAAATCGATTTATATTATTAAAAAAATCTAAAGAGATGTTAAGAGACACTCGGATGGAACGAAGTTCCTTTTAATTTAAGAAATAATTGTAATTACCATAATTTGAATAAATGTAATTACCATAATTTAATTTAATGAATTTGATTTAATTAATATAATTTAATTTATTATTAAATAAAAAAATAAATATAATTAGTTGTAAACGCAAAAAAAGCATAGAATTAGGATTCGAACGCAAGACACGCGGCTTATCAAACTCGTCGTGTGTCAACACCGCCATCTGAGAAGTTAGGATATCAATCAAAAATCTTAATCATAAGACTGTTCACTAATGACGTCATTAAAAAGTTTCGTTACAACTTTTCGTAATAAGATTTTTTTTCATAAGAACTTCGTTCCAATACATTGTAACATATTAATAAACAAAGCTAAGTTAAAATGAAATGAATAAAGCTACAATCTCTCATCCGCATAATGCAATGCTATAAATATTCTATGCTCACTCGAAAGATGGCTGTGTACCTGGTCTTAATCGCGCTATGGTTTCTATCTCATACAGCTACCGCCGGTACGAAAAAAAAAAACCTTTTAAAAAACTTTCATCTACTGAAACTAATAGGTTGTTAGGTTCCCTCATTGTGCCGAACCTGTGGAATGAACTATTTATAAACGATGAACTTACAATTAATTTGCGACAGCTCAATGATTTTGACTTCGTTGCCATGCTCAATAGAATATGTGTTATGCAAACGATATCCATTTGTTCACCATGGTTCAAGAGAAATCTTTATTTTAGGTTGCTGAATTTGAGGTTATAAAAGTTAAATTCTTCAAGGTTTATCAACTTCTAAATAGATATTCGTTTACTATTTGATTTGATATTGTGGTAAATGCTAATGGCTCCCACCTTTTACAGACACTTTCATGTTAGTAAAAATCTCATCTTGGTGGCCCAAGTGAATGGGGTTGTCGAATCAAAGTGCCATCCCATTGGGGTGGTTAAGCTAAAATCACAATGTATTTTAACTAATCCTAATACACAGGTTTATTAAAACAACAATTTACGCACCGGCGAGACAGTGGTCGGTTTGTCCGATATCCACCCGATGTAGACATTTCTCGTTAAAACTAGAGTCAATTCTCTCACTTAACAACAAAACAAAAGTCCGATATCACACAACAAAACCACTTGAGGAATGTAAATGCTCAACTCGATACAAATAACACGTAATGTAAAAAAAGTAAATACGGAGGTCTATTATACAATGTTTGCGAATAACCGGCTAATTATTTGACGGATAAATCTACCCTACTTATTATTTTTCCATGTTTGTAAAAGTACAAATATGCAGGTGTAAGTACTGAGGTTTAAATTAATAAACATTTATTACGTTTTCCAATGCTAGCGTAAAATAAATGCTACTAAACAACGCATATAAAAAAAAAAGATATGAACTTTGTATAGTATTAAGATGAAACACGGCGCCGCATAGTCAACAATTTCCTATATGCATCGCTTATGCTATAACCACCCATAAAAACCAGGGGCTAAGTCTAAACCACGCGATGAAGGACATAGGTTCCTCCGTTTTCGCCTATAGTCAAGTATACGTGGCTCTTTCAAGAGAGACAAGTCTGGGTGGATTATATTTGGTAAATATCGATTTTAAAAGCATCAAAGTTCAGGAGACAGCAACAGTTGAATATAATCGACTCAGAAATATTTACCACCCAGACTTGTGTGCCTTAAAAATTACGAAACATCACAATACAGGCAACAGAGTAAGAGACAGGGAATGGACTCTAAGCAAAGCATCTGCTGAAGCACAAGTAATAATTTAAACACCTAAAAATAAAAGAAAGAGACCTACCAAAAATTAATGAGATCCCACCAAAAACATTCAATGTAAAAAAAGCCAAGTCTCTCTATGCAATTCTTCCATCGTAAAAAGTATTGAGATAGCATAGGAGCCAAGCCCTGTTTAATTTTATTTGTAATAATAAATAAATATTTTGTGACTCTATCAATAGTTTTGTTTGCATTGCAATAATAGTGACTTGGCCATGAGCACAATAAGGTACAAATATAAAACGGCATATTTGGAGCAGTTGAAAGTAAATAATAAATAATATCAGGACACCTTAACCGACAGTCTGTATCATCCAAGATCAGTGAACTGCACGTGCACTATGGCGCATGTTAAGTGCATAGTGATCTCAAATTCCAATTAGTTACAAAATCATTTTAACGATATTTGCACGTAATTACAAAGAACAAACGACATTTAACTTGTGCTCATGGCCAAGTCGCTATTATTGCAATGCAAACAAAACTATTGATAGAGTCACAAAATATTTATTTATTATTACAAATAAAATTAAACAGGGCTTGGCTCCTATGCTATCTCAATACTTTTTACGATGGAAGAATTGCATAGAGAGACTTGGCTTTTTTTACATTGAATGTTTTTGGTGGGATTTCAATTTTCATGTTTTCTCACTATACATGCCTATACAAAATGCTTTACTTAAAATTGTACATTTACCGAGGTATAAAAGATCATGTGCAGATTTTACAGTGAAGAGTGCTAATATTTTTATATTTTTAAGACTCTCCATCTTTTAATTGATTTTCTCTGCAATTCTAGATGTGTATTACGAAACATAATATATAATTATGAAGAAGTTATTGAAGAAAAATCTGTACAAAATCATTGTACACATTTTTGTTTTTTAATTTCGACACAAACATCTCTATTTAGGTATGTATATCTACTTGGTAAAAAAGAGAATTATTTTTTAATGGGTATTTTCAAAAATCCAAAAATGGCTATATGGAATCACCATAAGGTAATAAAATATTATAATTATGGTCTAGAAAGTTAGAATTAAAAGCCAAAGTAGTAAATAATATGAATATGATGTCATTAAAACAAATTTGATGTTGTGCTTATTATGGAAACAAACAATGCTGTTATACCAATTTTGAATATTATCCAATGTCTAGATTGAATTGTGAGAGACAATGATGATTACCATTTTATACATAATTATTATTATAGACAAAAAAGTCGATTCCGGTACCGAAGGCACTACCGAATTTGTTGATCACAAAAATGCTTGTTCTACGCGGGGATCGGATACAGATACCACTAGTATATCCGTTCATTGAAAGTCTAAGTTACAAACAAGTTTAAGAATAGGGATACTTTAAGGATCTACACATAATATGATACGTCATACACACATGTAATATTTCATGTCACCCACGAACATTATTATAACAGAAAGTAAACACAATGTTACCAGTTTTCGAGAAAACAAGTGAAATTAATGGATCGAGGCTGCTTGTCTGGGTTTAATCTGAGCCGTGATCTGAGCAGACAGCGCCTACCTCACTGCACACAACAAGAAGTTGCTTAGACAAACACTGATTACTGAGATAATGAGAAAATGTATGAAATAATAAATAGATGCGGACAACATCACATACATGATAGTAGAAATTAATAAATACCTTGCCTCGCTGCTTCACTGTAGCTGAGTTATTCTGCAGACAAATTTAACAAATCAAAAAGCATAAAATAAATTTTCCGCCCGAACCTTAATAAATGGTTTAACTAACTCGACTCTGTTTTTCATTTATCCTTTTGTTTTACTATTATGAATGTGATGTGGACAACAACATACATAATATTTCACTTTTTACTTCATACTCGACCAGAGATGCTGAAGAACATTATCTGTTATAAAATTTTTCGAGTCTACGATAAAACTCGATGTAATCACTATTGTGATGGAAATCCATTTGGTAAACTTTTTTGCGTATTTATCGTTGTGGTTGATTGAACATATTTATAAATGCAATAAATGTATGATTTACATATTTATGACGGGTGATATTACGCGATGTAACTTTCATTAGATCAATACAGATGTCGAGTTTTTCGATTCTTGATTACTTTGTGGCTATACGGTGAAAATATGGTATAGAAAAGAATTAGGTAATGTAATATCAAGTACTTTTAAATCCCATTATTATAATTGTCACATAGTTACTGCATTCAAAATCTGTAGGTACATAACTTTAACTCAAGAGCGAGTGGACGATTCATGATATTGGTTTTTATCTTGTATATAACTAAAAAACTGTCAAAACACATTTTTACCCGTTTAATTTGTTCGCAGAAATCGCGGGTCACAGCTAGTATTGGTATATACGTAGAGCTTGCGCATGAAGGACGAGTCACACATTCACTACGAAATGTAGACTAATTACTAAGTCGCCTACGACACATGCACTGATTGTCGTAGCACTAATTAATTCATCCGATTACGCATTCGTGCGTACGCGGTGATGTCAACAAACCCTTGGTTTCCCGGTCCTCCTGAGCCCCACCACGTAGAAAGTGAAGGCGCCACCGTCCCCGGCCGGCGCAAGCGCATCTGACACACGCGTCTCGGCGACGGACCACGTCGAACGCCGCTTTCAAACATTCGAACTTCGAACTAATTCTGTTACTTTTGAACTTGTGTCAGTGTTGCAAGCTGCAAAACCGTTACAATGAAGATTTTCGTTTTTCTTGGTAAGTCATTTTGCTTTTGATTTTTTATTTATTTGTTTAGTAAATGTTGGTATTTTTTGGATTCATGAGTAAATGTTGCTAATTTTTGCAAAAAGTTAGTATGCGTATAAAAACCATTGCGTGTATTTTTTGTGATATTTGAACACGTTTATTTGAAAAGTAAGATAACACGCAACAGCCAATATCTTCCTGATTTGCACATTAAACAAAGCATAAACATTCTTGATGGTTAAAGCCGGCGAGAAACGAAAAAAATACGCACGACAATTTTCCGCCACTTTGTTAGCGTCTGTACTTATCGCGCATTTTTCGTGCGTGTAACTTTACCACAAAACTCGGTAATGAGGTATCGGTGAGTACAAAAGTGAAATATTTTTATGGCTACTTATGACCGCAATTCACTTTTGTGAAACTTTAAAGTCATTGTTCGCTTCAACCCCCGTAGGAAAACAAATGAATAAAATGGCTATTGTCTTCACAAGGAAATGTGAAGTGACTGACGGACTTAATTAAATCGCGCATGCGTAGAAATAAACGAGAATGTAAGTAATTATGTTTTCTTCGATAGTGAAAAAAGGTTTTAATAGTATAATGACAGATGGCGAGCCGACATGCAAGATTTAAGTGCGTGTTGTATACTCATGTCTCGCATTTTTTGTTGAAAATGTATAACTAGGTCGCTTGTTCGTAAATAAAAGGAAAGGTAAATATTAACAAGAAACTGTCGTGTATTACCACTGTATAATAGTTACTTTGATTTTCTTTGTAGGATATACATAGATACGTATAATTAAACTGCCAGTCTATTTTTTTGTTTTGGTGCATCTGACTTGATATTTAGCCAATGAGCCAAGCGTATTTAATGGTTAATAAAATTATACTTAATTATTAGAACATAATTTATCAGCTACTGTATTGAAAGGCGATATAAAAGCTTTATAAACGTGCTTTTTATAATAATGATATTAATTTATTTAACTCATTGATAGAGCGATGCAATAATTTTATTCATACATTTCTTTCTTCACGTCAAAGTGTATAAGCGGTTAATCAATTTTATTTCTTTAATTTGTTAAATACCATTACTTCTTAGCACATACTAATTTACGTTTGAAACATATAAGTGTAATAAAGTACAAGTTTCAAATATTAGTATTTTACGATTACTCATTGCAGTTCATTTTACCAAAAGCCCTCGAATAAAACATAAGTATCAAATTCTTTAATCTGCTACATATTTTAATAAAAAAAAATAAAAGTAAAATACAAAGAAAGGTAGATAATTTACTTATTAAACAATTATTTTCACAATAGAAACTTTGTTAGCATTATTCGTCATTATATTGGCAATAGAAATTATCTTTGCAAGTTGAGTCACAATGCAAACTTATCGAAGTTGGCATTGTGAAATGGTCCAGAACAGCGCCTTATTAATCTGCCATGATCTATAATTCTATACTTATGTATCGATGTTAATGTAGGTCAGTCGGAGTGGTAATTAGGATTAAAAGCTACTGTGAAATTAAGTGCTTTGTGTTTAGGTAGGTACATACTATTGTTGGCTGTTAAATTTGCTTATAAATTATATTCTTGATTATAGTACGTATATTCCAAACCATTATCGACCCGTATTGAATATATCTAAACCATATATGAATGATAAGAAGTTCATATGTGAATATCTAACGTATATGAGCTAATGGCGTTAGATCAGGATATAATTAGGTAAATTAAATTGACCAAATTATTTGGCTGTAATGGTTGACGTAAAGATTGTCATTGTGTCAATTTTTTTCAACGAGGTTGAATTTAAAACTATAGAGTGAGCCTATCAGAGTTTAAACCGTAAGCACTAGTGTGAACAAGTGTTGTCGTGAATTATGTATGAAGATGGAGCTTGCCGTTTTAAAAAATCTATCTAAAACACTAATATTATCCTAACAATGTCAAAACCATCGATATTTTCTCATATAAGTTTCTCGTTGCGCAAAAATTAACTTAAATGAAAAACGAAATGTACTAGGATCAAACTAAAAACTGCTCTCGCTTGGCACAAGGGGAACCTAGCGATAGTAGCAGTCTATGCATATCATACGTCGATGATTTTTTTATCTATATGATATTTTAGGAAGCTAGTAAAGGCGTACAATAGTAATGTAGAGAGTTCAAGTCACTGATTATTGTCCGATTGAAATCACAAGATTTTAACTATGAACAATTTGATTACCTACATAATTATTTGATCTAAATCGCGTTATAATAAAGCCCAGGAAAACGCAACACAACCGGGTTCCGTATTTATTCGTGACTGCATTACTTCATTCTCTACAATGCAATTATAATTATATAAGGTTCGATAATATGAAAGATTGCAATCATGAATTATAAGACTTACGCTAATATGTAGATCATTATGTACTGTTCAGTATTTTATTGTGAAGAATATAACTTATTTAGATAAACTATATTATTTAGGTACTAGGATTTTGAAATCGCCGATTAACAAGTGAGTTAGTGTGGCCATCAGTGCTTCATCTATATGTGAGAAGTGGCCTGTGCCCAGCTGTGGCAAACATACACAGAAAGACAAAATAATATTTAACTGATATACATGCATTTAAGGAATATCTACCGCACTTACAGATACGTTATTTGTTATTAATGGAAATTCTTACATAAATCTTAAATAAGAATTCTCTCAAGTTACCGTCGATGTATCTAAGTGTAGTGCTTTACCTATAATTTAAGTTCACCAACTAATAAACAATTGAAATCGTGAGAAACTGAAATGCGGACAAGTTTCAAATTAATCCGAAACAAAAGACAAATATGTTCTTTATGTCTGTCTTGGGGTCAATGGATATTTGTCAATGTGAATTATGTAGATAGTAGGTTAAGTATGAGGATAAAGTAACTATAAGTATTTAGTACGTTTCCCACATTAAACGTTATTATGAGACATTTTTAAGATGTTACGACAAGGCTGAAATAAGTTATTGTTATGTAGTTTTTTTGCCGTATGTTATGGCTTGTACATAAAGATGAAAAAAAGGCGTTTTGTTAATTCGTTTTAAAGTAGTAAAAAATATATAAAATCAGTATACATCACAAAACAGGCGGGCTTACAACAGCTTAATAGGAATCGACGAAACATTTAAACAATGTCAATTAATAAGTTACAAGTGTATAAGTTAACGGTACATAAAAAATCTCCTGTATGACCATCAAAATGACCATGTATGATGATAGTGCGTACATACTTCTTACATCACACATTGTCTAACAACCTTTAATTAAAGATCTCCTATCAATACAAAACACATACTTTTACGGCAACATTGTAAGTTTCTTAGAATTGGCGGAACAATGCATTCAGCTGAGGCCGCAGTGCCTAACTCTTTTTCTTTACGTAGCCAATGCCCGTCGTTTTTCCAACGTAGGCATTTTCTAATGTCGACAATAATGACATTATTACCGACAATAGTAATAATTTATTATTGTTGTTTGACGCTTTATTTATGGTTGTTAACCTTAATAAGGTGTTAAGTTAGCATTCGTTACATGGTTATTGGTTGTTTACTATGATATGTGGGACTAATTTGCGGTTAGGTTGTAATGCCATTTTGATTGTGTAGGCTTTAATGTTATTATCTGTTATTTAGGCAACACAAATACATTGTAGGCATGCTCTTTGTGAGCGTAACTATTGTCTTTACAAATTATTTGTAAACAATCAATACGTTAATAATGAAGTACACAAATATCTATTCAAATCAATGAGAGTAAACAAACCAAATAAGTGCTTACTAGAAGGTTTTGAGTTGGGATAATGTATATGATTAATTTTTCTAGCCATTCACTAGATATCTAATAAAAAATCGCAATTGATTACATTAAATAAAAAAAGTGACATTAAAAGAAAAAGTAATCGCAAATAAAGACATCTTAGAAAACAGTAGTCAAACGAAAATATCAAGTATACCTCCGAGAATAACAAATATACCAGTATGAAATAAATATCTCGGCAAAATTCTTTCAAAAAAAATGGGCTTCTTTAAAATATTTTTCCTATTCCGGGTTTGGATTTACAGACACCCAAGACGAGCCTTCGATTTCTTTCCAACTTTTTGCAGCTTTAATCTTAGAAAACAAATAAGTAGGGTATAAAATTTCTTCGAATACGATCTCTTCTTCAAATATTGGCTTCCAATATTTTTCAATCGTATTTATTGTAATGGGTTTTGTTTAACTAGTATCTTATAAAGATAATAAAGTTGAATATTTATTAGTTTAACGAACATGATTTAAAATGTGTAAATAGTAATAAAGAAAGTGATTTTTGGTTTTGGTATTTCAAATTAGTTTTATTTTACATTTGTTTAGTTTTATACAAAATGTTATGGACTACTAAAGATGTGGTAACATCGGTAGCTAAAATCTTAGCATAAACCGCCAAAAAAAATCCATAAAAGACGTTTTATTTCAATGTCTAACATTCGCGTAAAGCAAAATCTAAGAAACCATGAATATAACGCTCTGTCATTATAAACCTATACGAATAGTATGTAACTCGCATAATAATTTAGTTATGACTTACAAAGCACAGTCACTTAACTAATAAAACATTTTTCCCATAAGCGTTAGCAGTAAAATCACATCTTATTCTGAAGGTTTACGAGCGAATATTGCGCTGTTTCCGTTCTTACTGTGAGAACGAGACGCTTTAATAAAACAATGCCAAGATATCGATCTGGTCAGTTCTCATGTATGTCCTTTTGACTGTAAGGAATTACCATTATCTACCAATCTACTGAACTTTTTGTATATCTAAAGTTCTTAGTAGTAGTTTAGGAAGTTTTTGCTGAGTAATACAATTGACGATATTATGTAGTTCGGAAGTACGAGTTTGGTTTATGAGATTTACAGTTTTACTGTAGGATTAATGTGAATGAGAATGTAGTTATAGTATTTGTGTGTAAATGTTTAGTAGGTCAATAGGTAACTTTGTTTTAAAATGAAATAGCCAAAAGTGTAGGTATTGAAAATTAAATAATATGTATCATTGTCATTTTTTTCAATTCGATCAAATAAAGAGCGAGTCAAAATATTGGAAGTTCGATCTCTTTAAGAAAAAACCTAGATCAAACATAAGTAATATAATGAAATAAATCTAAAACAGTATTTTTATCATCATACCCTTTCCGTATAGACGAGAGACCTTAAAAGGGTCAGTTCCTAAATCCGAGTCAATCTGACGGGGTCACGTTAATAAACACAATTCTGCACTTTTCAACATACGTGAGAAGAATAACTTACGCGTATCTGTAAGACTTTAAAAGTCTTTCTGTCGCTGCTTTATGCCTTAAACTGACAAGGACAGCATGTGACTTAACGGCTACTTATAATTAAGAGTCGTTTATGTATTCGGACACAAGATCGATGGTCTATTATGTGAAATGTCATAGGAAAGATTAATGTTGCAATATTTATATATCTATAGGCTGATGACGATAAAGCTTAGAAAATGTGGTTTTCATAACAAAAGGTTTTGTAGGTCTTCTGTATTGTAGTATTCAGAAATATTCAGGTTTATGTTTGTGATTATTAAGATAGTAATGTACAAGTAATGTGCATGTTAAATTACATTCTTTGTCCCGTAGAACGATCGGGGTCTTGGGAACTAAATGTCAGTAAATGTGTCATGACTGAATTAAATTTGTGTTTTAAGTTTGCATAAAATTTATCTATATAATCATAAATTATGAAGTAAAATTTCATGTAGTCAATCTACACATTCTAGAATATTGATCTTCGCTCTGTTATTAAGTATCTATCCATGTGGCGCTGAAAACAAAATACGACTTTAGTTTTGAAATGAAAAAAGTTTTGTTACTGTTTGAGTTTGTAATATAAATAGTGGATTAGTCTTGGTTTAGGTATATATAGCTTATGTAGGAATACTACACCAGTACATTATAGGTATGGATAGCTTTACTGCACAAAAGAACAACCATTAGTAAAAGGTACCTTTTAAAAAAAATACTAGCTACGTGCATTTAATAAATAAATGTGATCAATGGCTGATTGAAAAAAAGAGGGATAAATCTGGATTCATATCCTAACTTCAAATCTGATATCACATTCCTATTTTATCATACTAAATACCGAATGGAGTTTCGCGAAAGTTCAGTTGTTATCTTAAAATAGAAATCAAGTGTACAAGTCCAACTGCTTATCAAATCAATGAATCTCCGAAACAATGATTTATCAGTTAAGTTAATTCACTTAACAATAGATTAGCTACGATCGACTTAGATATTTATCAAATATTTCTCAGAAACGTTGTACTCATAAAGATATAACTGTAATAAAAGGTTATTTGTACGGCTTGTGAGTAACTAAAGGTTATAGAGCACAAGGTCAAGTGCAAAACTAGGTATACGAACCTGCTAGGGAGAAAATAAGACAGTGGTACCCAACATTTTGTAGGAAGACTATGAAATGGTTTTGTTTTATAAAAATGTTCCTAAATACTAAAAATATTATTTTATTAGTTAATCAAAATCAGTAAAGCCTAAAACTTAGACGTATTTGATGTATTTGTATAGGTACCTTATTTTAATACCTATTGAACAATCACAACATGTGAAAAAAAATGCTCAAATAGGTATAAAATTAAATATAAAAAAATTGCCTTAACATCAAAAGTTTTGAGACCTCTGTTTTATGTAACTGAATAGTTTGCAAAACCGGTTAAAGATCTACAAAAGGCTTTTCCATCCATAATGTAATGTATTGTTTCAAAACATAAAGAGGTGTTATCACTTAATGCAGCCTTTCATTTAGTTATCTAGATTGCATTGTTTTGGAACGATGTGTATCATGATTTTATCGCTTATGTGTTTACTATCATTTATATTATGCATTCTAGATTAGTTATCTGTACAATACATTGGACTTCTGGTTTCCGCTGTCAATGGGTATATCATTTTTATCAGGTAACCAGATTGCCCGTTTATAGCCTATATAAAAAGAAAAGAAAAATAGTTCTTGAGTAACATACGAAATTGACTTAAAAACCTTAAAAACGTTTTCCAAAATATTATGACGTGGAATAAAAAAAATAACACCATATACTGCCTGCCAAATAATCGTATGTTTTTTTTGGATTTTGTGATCTGAACTTTTTTTTATAGTCTTAATTTTACAAAATGAATTTGACTGTAGAACGTTGAATAGAAAGCGTAAGACTTTTGTAAAAATAAATCAATTTTGAACCAAGTCTTGTTCAAATTATATGTAATTATGACACATTAATTACTTGCTTTCCGCATTCTTGCAGTGTGCCTAATTGCTTTTTGTAGATTTTTTAGAACTACATCTTACAAAAAACGTAACATAGTACATAAAAACTTTAATTGCATGATTGAAATTAAAATCGAACTCAGCGTTAATCTTCAAACTAAACAAAATATTTCCTATTTTTATTTCAATATATTAATATTGCATTAGTTGTATTCCTTTAGTAAAACAAATATTAGTTTCAAAGACATAAAATACTTTATAACGTTTAAAACCAGCTATAAACGGGTTAGTTGCTCATCGTCAACAATTTATTGCAGTTTAAGTTTTATTTAACCTCAGATGACATGTTACAAGGTAATTACTGACACATCACTTTCATTTCCGAAGATTACTTTAATACATAGAAATAGTATTATTTATTTATATAAGTTTCATAATTGGTATTGCAGTAATACAGATAAATGGCTGTTTTAATGATTTAATCAGTTCAGTCATCTGTTTACTTTTGTTTAACACAATTAACATTATTATATTATCATTAGAATGTATTTAATTGTATTTTCTGTAATATACTCAAATAGGTGTTACTTATTTCCTAAAACTTAAAATATTATGATACTCACGTGTTGAGTAGCTGTCTCACATGCGTTAGAGTAGCGTGGTATATTATTATTCAATCTCCCCTCTATTTACTAAACAAGTAAATCAACGTAATATTTGCATCTCAATGTCTGCTCTCCCACTCCCGGATAAATCTAAGGAAATACGAGAGCTCAGTCAACATACACTTTAGTAAATATACAGTTGAAAACTACACTTAGGGTTTACGCCCACAGTGTCTAGACGGACCACGTTATACGTACCTAAACCAATGTCGTTAGTAATATCTAGCTTCCATTAATTACTAGGATATAGTCCGGAAAATTGCAACTTATCTGAAACTGGTAGTACTAATAACTCCACCATTTCTCTTTTAATTAATAAGTATTAACTATTTATCGATATCCTATTTTTTATCACATAGCTCCAGATACTAGGCAATTTTATTAACAGCATCGTAGAAAGCTTCATAAGCATTCTATTTCTCAACCACAAATTACCCTGAATTGAAATATACATTTTTGAAATGTACAACGATGTATGTCCTATGTGGGGATCGAACCCGCAGCAAGTCGCACACTGTAGTTATTATAATTGTGACCTAATCCACTCGGCTATCCATGCAGTTTGTCAGTATGTTAAATTTAATATCCTACAGCGGAAATATCGCTGCTCAGATATGGAGATAACTTTCCTTTGGAATTATTAATAGAAATCGTAACAGAAGTTGATTCATAAAGGCCTAATACAAGTTATTTTCGAGTCGCCATTTATTTAACAAATATGGGTACAAAATTATGTATGATAATTTATTTCTCAGACTATTTATGTTCTGCCTATTACATAAAGGTGAAGTTTGCTTATGTTTGAAGAAAGTAATTTAAGTTAATAAGCAATTAATAGGCTGTTCACCAAATATTATCATTAGTTATTAATCGAAGTTATAAATAAGAATTATAAATTAATAGCTCTTGCCAGGGGGCTCTGCCTTCGTGGGTAACGGTTATTGCGTCTTAAAAGAGCATATGGGCTTCCTTCGGAACCAAGCATAACCTATAAAATGTTTCATCCAAATCAGTTCAGTGGGTTACCGGTGATAGCGTAACAAACGGACAGACAGAGATGCTATTTTTTATAGTATTAGTAAGTACACAATTCGATTTATCGAATATGTATGGATAAATCGAAATGTGTTATATTTTTTGGAATTATGCTTATTAATACATCGACAACGACTTTGACAAATTCTTGCTTTCTTATGCTAAATACCGTTGTCGTCATTCATACTAGATTGGACTAGTTTGTAATAAAAGCTAAAATATTCAATTAGTGGCATTCTGTTAGTTTTACTCTCAGTTTCACCCGGTATTGGGTAATAGTTATGTTAATAGATTGTGCCAATGACCTGTGTGACATGACATGTGTAACCATAGACATTTTATCTTCTTATAAACAGTGCAATACTAAGAAGTTTCGCAAAAAATATAATAGATATTATAATTCAGTCATCATCGGATGACTAATGTAATTTAAACTTAACAATGTAGAGACTGTAAATTGTTTCATAAAATTCTAGACCTCAAAAACGCATGTTTTTAATTCCATAGTACACAACTACAAACTCATTTTTAACCACAGACGAAAAAAGACGGGAGTTATAAGTTTTACAACTCTGTTTATATGTAATACGGCGTAAACAAAAGAACTGTTTGTAAAATACTTTATCGATATTCAAAAGATGCAGCCGCATATTAGGTTTTAAGTTTACCCATAGCTGTTCCCGATACACTAAAAATAATAGCTTTAAATAGAAATGCGTTCAAAGGTTGAACTTTATACTTTG
Organism: Autographa gamma; assembly: GCA_905146925.1. Lineage (NCBI taxonomy): Eukaryota > Metazoa > Arthropoda > Insecta > Lepidoptera > Noctuidae > Autographa > Autographa gamma. Next base: position 4,975,849 of record LR989869.1, on the reverse strand, counting down.
TTAAGGTATTTTTTACATCGTTTTATCTTGCAAACAATTATTTATGCTGTGTTTTGTATTTCTGCAAACTTGAAATATAATTATCTTGTTGTCTTTGTAATTAATGCAAAAATGCATTTTACGTTTATTTAATAAAGGTTTCGTTAGGAAAACATAGTTTAATTCTAGGAATGCGTATTGCTTATTTAGTTTTCAGTTAAAGAAACTGATACTATATACTGCAGAATTGTTTATTATTTATGGTACATTTTATATTAGATAGAATTAAAGTTATAAGCTTGTGTTCTTTTGACATAGTAAATACCTACTAAATATTTAATTAATAATGTTATAAATTGTTTTTCGGAAACTATTTTATGCCAAACTTTGGAATAACAATATTATTATACATGAAACTTTTACATTTTGGAAACTAATTGTCGAGTCCCATACAATCGCTCGAATGCACTAAGTTAACATTAGCAGTCGAAAGGCGAGTAAAATCAAATCGGATTAAAGCAAATACTGACACCAGCCAACTTCTCAAGGCGCTAATATTGACACACAAAATGAACTAGTTGGTTCTAACGCTAGAAATTCAAGTTATCGGGCTATTGGAAACATTTCAAATGGAATGCTACTTCATATTTTAAACATTTTATCTGTGTGACTTACGAAATATCGTATATTTAACGTGCATATATTCTATATTTATAAAATAACTATAATATGATCTAAACAGATATGAGTATGTGTATCTACCATAAACATACGCTAGCTGAATTTTTTTTTTTTTTGTAAGATGTATAAGTTGTTTTTACCCCAGGTGTGGAGAGGAGATGTATATAAGTAATGTAAAGTGCGCCAAGTAAAGTGTATATAAGTAGCAGATGTAGATAGATACTGTAGTCCAATTAAAACAATTTGGTATTGCGGTTTAACAATGTTTGCAGATGACACATTCACCGCATTTCAAGTAAGTGATACGTTACAATCAACAGAATAGTTTACACAGACAATAATTGCATTTGTTATCGACACGCTATCGAACGAACCGATTGAAAAGCGTGACAATGTTCTAGATTTAAACTTTGAATTCAAACTATCAGAATACCGTGAAGCGGTGACAGCGTTCGAAATTCGATTAGATGCACACATGTATGTATATCTAAATTATTGTATGGCTTAGTAAGATAAAATGGACATTCGAAGAAATCAATTTGTGTCAAAATAAATATTTTTTTGACAAATGTTACTTTGTAATTAGCAAGTAAAATGAATAAAATTGTTTTTGGAATAAAAGTTCTTCTAACAGATTCTTTAACTGTTTATTTTTTATTTTAGTTCTTGACTTTTTGAAGTCTGGATACGAACAACATCTCAGTCTGCCCGTGGCTGTGGCATATTATAAGCATTTTTGTAACAAATCATTTATGGTATTCCTGCAAATAAAAACAAACTTAGGTGATAAGCCACGAGTTCTAGGAATTAATTAATAATCATAACGATTCTCCTAACACACCACTTTAGCCCTCAAACTCGACTGTACGGTTCATTACCCTGTCATATACAGGGTGTAATGTATGCACGCTTATTTGCAAACACGCTGTTTACACAAACTGTGTGATTGGATGCTCTCAATATAATTCAGTTGAGAGTTTACAAATGTTTTAGTAACGTGTATTTGAGTTCACAGTAAACAACTTTTTTGTGTACTGAGTAAATTATGTTGCAGATTTGTTGTAGGATTTATTCAGATATACAGGAATTGTTTGAAAATAGAAATGAGTTACTTTAAGTTACGTACATATTTTGGATCCTGACTAATAACTAATAACTTTTTTTATTTAGTTAACTGTTGATTAAGATAGAATTTAGTTAGGATCAAATCTGGTATTGCCGGTCGTATTGGTTATTTATTCATTTGCGTGATATTTCGCTAAATGTTTTCCTCCTAAGTTTTTAGCTAGTATGCGTTTTTTTAATAAGGAAGTGCATGCATCATGCATATTTATATGATTGTTTAATACATCTTGTATGTGTATTATTATGTGTCATATTGTTATAAGGAATAATATCTAATAAAGGAGTTCATTTGGGTAATCTTTATATTATTCACAGCGTAACTAAGTTATCTAGACACACTAAACATTATGTTATGTTAAGTATTGTGTAGTATCGTAACTAAGTTTGTGTTTATAGCAAAACCAATAAAAAACCTGCTTGTTTATTTAAATAGCAGAACAGTCATATCGTAATGAATAGTGCAAGTATTTCCTATATAAGCATATAATATAATTTATGACATACTTGGGAAGAATTGTAAGATACTTAATGTTAATTATGTAATTATAGATATGAAATTATTTTGTACTATAATAAAAAACAGATTAACGGACATTTTACAAGTTGTTTTATAATTAACTTTTGTGAGCAGAGATTAATTCAATTAAATTTATTAAAATCGTAACTAATGTCGTGGACATTTTATAGATATTAACAACACAGTTCGAACGAGCCTAAATTGTAAATCAAAGTAAGTAACCACATTATAACAAGTACCTTACTAATGTTATTATATAGTCACACAGATTTTTCTGCCTCGTTGGCCTAGTAGCGCTAAGCGCGACTGCTACGCTAGAGGTCTTGGCTTCGATTCCCAGGTCGACCAAGGTGTTATTGGGTTTTTCTATGAAATTCTCAGTAGCAGGTCGGAGTTTGGATTTGTGCCCGGTTAGTGGCAATAGGCTCGCCCCCTATTACATGGGACCTTCACATATCGGCGAACCGTGGGTGTACAATGGTACACCTCTGCCTAACCCTTCGGGGATACAGGCGTGATGATATGATTTTTCTTACCAAGTTAATATTATAAGATACATGCAAGGTTTCGCAAACTAGAGTTTCAGTTACTAAGAAAAATAAAAATTCAGCTTTCAGCAAAAATAAATGATATTATCTTAGCAAAGTTTCGATATCAATATAGAGTACTTTTAGTGGGTAGTGGATAAAAGTTAGTTTTTAGCTAGATAAGCGTTTCTGGCGTCGTTCCAGTCGATGATAAAATTAACATAAGGTTCTTAACATTGAACTATGATTGTTATCTAACGTTCACGGTCATAGTCATAAGGTTTTATATGTTATAGACCTATAAGACAGTTTGCTTCTCGATTAGCAATTAAAGGCATGGTTGGTAAACAAATAAATAGTTATTGTGGTAAAAATACATAGTCTATTGTGTTTATTTATTAACACAGTGTACCGTTTGATTAGAATCCATAACCTCTAATTCTATTATTTCGATAAAGGTTTCTTAGATAACCCATTATTCAGGCTGTTTTTATTGAACTAGTTTTGATCTATGCATATAAAAGCTCTAGCTTTGAATATAAAACAACAATTAAACGTTGCAACAAAATATCCAAAAACTCTTATTTGTTTATTTCACATCCGCGTATAATTTATTTTGCCGAGATTCCGCGTTGCGGTCACGGATTTCAGCGGCATGAGAAAACAACGCAAAATTAATAATAAATCACAAAGTAATATCCGCATACAACATTAAAAGAATGACTAAATCTAATCTTTAGTACTCTATTCTTAGTTAATCAAGGTCAGACAAATACCCACGAAAAGTACTAATGGTTATAACGACTAATAAAAATTAAGCACAGTTGTGTTGCAATAAAATTGATTATATCGTCCAAAGATAATATCGGTCGTCATAGTTATCTTAACAATGAATTTGAAATGCCAAACGTGGCGGGTAAGGCCTTGGTTTTTCGTTAATTGTCTCAATTCGCCCTAGGAGGCTTTTTGGTAATACATTTTAGAGTGATGACTTTAGCATGTAGGTCAAATGTCTTGTTGCCTATTGATTACTTGAGAATCGAAGCAAAAAGGGTGACATCTGGAGTTTTAGATACAAGTAACTAAGGTTTTGTAAAAAGCAGTTTCGTTTTTTGAAAGGGTAGCTCTTGAACAGTTTGGTTTTTATTTCTACTTTTTGTATGAATTTAAGTTAAGGACAGCTAAGGAAGTTTACATAATCAAAGCGAATGTAGTTGCTATATATTTTGCCTTACTTTACCATTTTTGTAGGAAAGTCCTTAGCAATTAGGATTTCTATTTCTACTAGTATTCATCATAAGAGTTTAAACTCTTAAGTTAAGGACAGCTATGGAAGTATACATTCTCAAGGCGAATGTACTTGGTATATTTCGTACATGTAATGCCCTACTTTAACATACGAATTAGTAACAAAAGGTCTATAGTTTCCACAACGTTGTTCTCTGTATACTATATGTATATATATATGGAGAGAAACTAGACATATGGAGCACTCGCCTGGCCTTCACTATCGTTAATTATTGTGGGATAGTTAGTACAATCACGCCTCAGTCTGCCGACCTCGTGGTAATTCACGAGATCGTTCACATTATTGTTAAAACAAAGACCAGGTCACATTAATATCCGCACGCCTTAGGTCGCGGTTAAGCAACCTTTGCTTGCGATGCTAATTGGATCGGTGACCGATAAGGTTTTATGTCTCATTTGTTGTCTTCGGAATACTAATTGTATTGTTTTGGTTATGGAATGAGTTTGGATATTAATTGGGATTTATTTGTTAGTGGATTTGTAGAGAACTGAATTGACCTACTAACTGCATCGATAGTTTTCTGTAAATACGCTTAAGAACTTTATAGTTACTACAGTTGAACAATTTCTTACTAACCACAATGACAAGAGTTAAGACGATAAGATTAAATGTCCGTTTTTCTTCTGCGCTTGATTGCTACTTCCGAGCGGCTAATGATAAACACAATTATTTCTTGCTCGACTGAGTGTATAAAACTTTTGAGATCTTTACTTTCCGATTTAAATATATGTAACAAAAATGGTTTTAAAGGGTTATTGTATATTGTTTGAAAATGATCTAACTCACATTCGCCATAATTTTCCGCAACATAAAGCACAAAAATGTTCGCATTACACAAACTTTAATTACATACTATTATAAGAACCTGTAATTCTTATATAACGAGAGTTGCCCTACCATGAGCGATATTACGTTTTAAATTGGTATTAAATAAGCTACATTTATCAGATTTTAGTTAACGTTGTTTCATGTTATGTTTTTTTTAATCTCACATATATAATACTTAATCATGTTTAGGGTTTCGGACTTGAAAAAGAAAATAGGAACTCAAGGAGTATTTAGTCTTATTCTGTCTGTATTGTTTTTTATCAGAGTTTCATTGTAGTGACTCCAAAAACTGCCACATTTTTTTGTAAAATCGTATGTGATTATCATGCTAGACTCTATGATGAGATTAATATTCCACTACACTTCTTCCTTTGTAAAATGGAAGCTTTACGGACAACATAAGAAAATTCAATAGATAAAACGCAACGTCAAATATTTCATGACACAAAATCATATTATAGTACCTATATACTCGTACCTACCTACTTTGACAGCCCCAGATAATACATCTACCTTGCTTTGAATACACCGTCTTTTGTTTTACAATACCCAATTATAAGTTCGCCGCACCTGTTCCGGCTGCCGGGATCCTCAATAAATTGTAAGAAACAAACACTTGGTAGGAAACGGACCAATTTATGGAAGAATTAATCAAGATCCATTGCGTCAATGAGAACCAATCAATTAGACGCACCTACCCTATAGACGGTCCCTTTAGATTTTTATGTTGATTGACCTTCTGACCTATTAAGCGTTTTGTTGACTTTTGACGGGGAAATTGTTCATTAGATGGTTTTTTCGGTTGTTTTACCGAATTTCCGTAATATAAGGAAGAATTTTCTGGTTATCCATAAAAAGCATCCTTGTATGAAAAAAAAAAAACTAAAAGATTATGCGGTTTTAAAGAACGATATTTCAAACCAAAATGAAACAAAAAAAATTTTAACAAGATTTTTTGATCTTACTATAGTTCTTAAACTACTAAATTTAATAAGCTGCAATTTTACAACTGACCGCCTAACATCTGTTATGCAAGTTATTATGCAATGCGTAGATATATGAATTGACGTATTTTATATACATACATACATAACATATCATCACGCCTGTATCCCCGAAGGGTTAGGCAGAGGTGTACCAATGTACACCCACAGTTCGCCGATATGTTTAGGTCCCATGTAATAGGGGCGAGCCTATATGCCACTATCCGGGCACAAATCCAAACTCCGACCTGCTACTGAGAATTTCATAGAAAAACCCAATAACACCTTGGTCGACTCGGGAATCGAACCCAAGACCTCTAGCGTAGCAGTCGCGCTTAGCGCCACTAGGCCAACGAGGCAGTCTTTTACCGTTTTGTCTTTTTTCGACGTATTTTATAATACATAAATTAATGTAAACACATAAATTATGTGGAACAAATATAAACTTATGTATTTATATAGTTGCTCTTGTTTTTAATGTTTTATTGAGATTAGTGCAGGTGACATTGACGAAATGTGTAGAATTAGTAACGGGAGAGGAAACACGCTCTTTAAATACAATACGTGATGTTTTATTACCCACTATTGTTGTATTCAAATATGTTTTACATTAAGTACATAGCAAACATATTCTGTAAATTATAAGAATATAATAATTGAAAACTAGAGATAATGTTTAAAAATAATTTCATATTTTCTAGTCGTATAAAAATATGGGGGTTTTCTTTATAGACCTACAGGATAAATTGGCACTTGAATCGATTTATATCTCAATTATATAATAAATCAATTATATAATTATATAATAGCGTGAACATATTAATGTTTTTTACCAATTTAATAACTCTAAATTGTCCTTATTTTTAATTTCTAGGACATACAATATGAAAACCTATTTCATTTTTTCATTACGCTTCGTACATTTCCCACAAAAGGTGCGACAATGGTAGGCTTTCTATTAAACGACCATTTTGTGGTAAACTATAGAAACAGTTATCCGTGACCACATCAAATATGGTTATATTTTGTGTGTACAATACATTACACCACACCCAAAACAACTTTTTGGACATTTGTATTGAAACTCAGCAATGAAATGTATAAAGTTGGTTGGGTCGTTTGAGTAGTATGTTTTTAAATAAACACTTACTTTCAGGGTAGTAACGGACTGTGTTTTGGCTACGATATAAATTTAAAATATCTACAGTTAACTATTCACAGAACAGAAATAAAACATAACGTGTTACTTCATAAAATACTAGGTATACATCTATCAGTATCATTAAAAGCACTTCACTTAATGACTGCACTACAAAATGAGTTTTGCAAAACTAAATGTGCTATTTCTGTACTCACTATAATTTATTTACTGCATCTAGTTATCAATCATCATTATATTCGAAACATAATCTTTGTATAAACCGTGGGTGGCTTGGAACAAAATGTCTGACCTCTTTGCCCTACCTCAGTGTGCCAATGTCACGGTCAAGCTATTTCAATGTACACAAAACAATACTCTTGCTATAGCTTAGATAAAAAAAAAATAACAAAACAATATGCATTTTTTTAGGAATACTATTTATAAATTTATAACCGGCCTATTAAATTCGAATCTCGAAATCTAATAACCGCGCTCGGAAGCCATAAAACGAATAAAACACATTCTTATTATCCATTATTCTTTGTAAACAATATCATTGTTTTACAATTTCTCATGTCCGGTGACACTTTCACTCATTTCCTTGTACGTGAGGTCAATAATAATACGGGGGTACCTAAATTATGGTATTTTTTGTTTTCCCTTTCGGGTCCCTACTTACGAATTTAGTTGTTTTATTAACTGTCACACGAATTTCTTTTGAAAGTGTTTACGTAACGCCGGCTTGTGGTAAACAAATATATTCTGGGTAACAAATCATTTTGATACGCGTTTGAGCATAACAAAACAAGGTTTTAAGCCTTATTATCTTGCTGGTTGTGGTTTCAGCCAGTGACATTGCTGCCAACATTAAAACCTTTTTTACGCAGATTAAAATAAGCTGGGTTTCCAAAGTTTTTTTTTAATTATAACATTTTACATTTCGAACACTCATATTTATGATTAAACAACTAGGTATTTATTCTAGAAATATTGAGAAATAGTATAATGAAGTTATTTTTGCTAAGTGCCAGTGCATTCCATTGTTATCTGTTAAAATAAAGTTCAGATGCTATTACAGGCATTGTATGTTTGTAATGTGTATATTTTATGTTATTCATTTGTTTTTTATTCGGTTATTTACTAATTTCGAAATATTGTATTTTAATTGCGAATCCGAACGGTTCTTGAAAATTAATGAACGCATTAAAATGGTCAATTGCGAAATTTATTTTTAAAATTATAATGTTATTTCGACATAATTATGTTAATCTAACCTTGCACATAATAATAGAACTGATAAAATTATAATGTGAATGAAAATTATAAGTATATACGAAATAAGTAGGACAGTGATTATTTACTTTGTAGAAAATATAAAACAAAAAGTACAAAACAAGTTAGAACTATGTGGAAACTCCGGTTTTACCAATGCTAATAAAAAAAAAAAACAGAAAAATACATAAATACCTACTACTGAATTAAATATGAGGTTGATTTCAATAACTTTTCTTTTCACATTAACTTGTAAGCTATTGATCATTTGTAATAATGTTCTTTAGTTAGTTTTTTTTATCACACTATTGTCCCTATTGTCCCTATGTACTTAAGTTTTATTTTTGTTTACACATGATCTTACAAGAATCTATAAATATAGGTCTCCATGTTGCTAATCAAATAATCTTAGCTATTTTATATTTTTGTTTTAAGACTTAACAGTAACAAATAAAAGGCAATCTGTGACCAAAGTGTAACCGCGTTAAGCCGAGATAAATAGGGGTTTGAACCCGAATATCGCGGTTACCCAATCACGGGCTTAACCTGTACCCACAAACTGGGTCGAATGGTCAAACATTGCCAACCCTACTCGTTCGCTTCGTGGGTGGTCTACCCAGGCACATACGTACCTATCTCGGTCGAAATAGTTTCACGCTAAATAATTCACAAAAAATTCTTAAGGTATGTTTACACAGTGACACTTATTGAGAGAAGCACTTGCGTACAGTGACACTTTTGAAACAAGTGCGGGACACAAATATCCAAAGGCCTAAAGATCTTACACTATTAAATTGAAGATTTTTTGCTTTGTAATAAATTTCCGACACTCAGTGTCTAGTGTCGATGTGTAGGCTAAGCATTAGTTCGTGTAATTTCGGCTACACTCGTATTTCTTCGGATGAGTAACGAGAAAGAATTTCTCTTCTGAGCACCGCTTTATCTTACGTAATATTGTACTTGAGACATTTATTTTGTGTTATTTCATTAGTGATATATTAAAGTATAAGATAAATACAAGTTTCTTGGCAAGCTTTTAGTTATACTTCAAGGTATTATAACTCTCCTAAATCTTAGGAAAATAATGTATTACAAAAAAGTATTGCTATTTCTTCTCATATGTTATACCTGTATTGAATTAAATAAGATTGATATTTTTGTATATTTACACTACACTACAACATACGACTTACCGCGCAAATGTTAAATTACGACTCTTTCTTTTAATTTGTAATCATTGATATGCTCTATATCTATACTTTTATTATGCACTATGAAAGTGTCTTTACAAAGTAGAGCAGTAAGCGTTGTTTCCCGCGATAACATGCGTTCGCCGAAGCCATTACATCCAATACAGATCATGATCAGATGAGCCGCTTTAGATAATTACTCTTATTAATTATAGATGAAGGAATGTTGCGTGTAAAACAGTATCGGGTCCATTTGCAACATTTATGTTCACTTCCCCGCATTGTTTCAACACTGATTTATTTATTATGTTTTCACTCGAGAATTTTCCTTTTCGTTTATCGAGAGCGCGTGGCGTCGTGTGTCGTGATTATGTTTTGTAGTTTCTGATTACTATTTTATATTAGTGATGATCTTTCATCTCATAACGAAAGCGAAATTTTTATGTTAATTAAATTTGCTAACGTGTTAAATAAAGATAAATCTAATATTACATCTATACCTCTCTCGAAAAAAGTTTTACTCAATATTGCCGTAAGTGCTTCTAGTTTACATAATTGGTCAATTTTAGATCATAAAACTGAGAATAACATTAACAGTTTCTTCCACCGAACGTTACTGCTCAGAACAATAGGCTACATACATAAAATCATGTGTTTGTTATACCTCTAACAGTCTAACATACTGCTCAATTCTCTACAAAGAAATGTCTTGCAATATCTTGCAACTTCACAAGTAGCTGTTTAGGAGAGTCAGGTCATGTAATTATGCCTATGAAGTATAGACGTAAGTGAAACAAATTTAAAACCCGCAATTTTATGTTGCGTCAAGTTTAAGTAATGAAAAGAGGATGCATCGTTGCTTCAACTTTAATCAACTTAATACGGTGTTGAAAGGTAAGATTACCTAATTATATTCTAATAACTTATCTACATACTAAAATGATTAAGAGTGTTAGGATTCGTTTAACTTAGGATTTTCTCGTTTCAATTCTTTTGCGCTTTTTATTTTAGTACATAACGAAAAAAGGTACGTAAAGGCAAATTATATTAATATTATAGAACGGGGATTAGCGCGTACATGCATAAATACCTTTAGGGCTTGACGTTGTGACGACCAGTCTGCTTGCCACCACGGCCGGTGTAACCCGGTCGAAACGTCAAGCCCTAAAGGTATTTATGCATGTACGCGCTAATCTCCGTTCTATAATATTACTATAAACATGCAGCGCGATAGTTTAAAAGTTTATAAAGGCTATTTAGCATCATTAATTGTACTTTAGCCCGGTAAGAAAGGCAGAACCATGGGACAAAACTAGTTTTCAAATCAATGGAATTATGTTTATAATCGGTAGGTAAATGTACATTATTATAGCAAAGGAAATTTGCATTACCACATATTTCCTTAAAGGAAACGTTGTGGTCAAACCGCCATATCTTGCTAGTAAACGTAACGTTCGTTCGTCATTCATTCAGGTCTTACGTTCATTCACTCGTTCCTTGTCTTACGTAAAGACGCAAAATGCATTGTTTGTGCTAAAAAAGTTTAAAAAAGTAATACTCAATTGTTGCGGTGTTTACTAAAGTTTTTATGCTTCCTTATTTCTGTGTTTAATAGTAGCTTATACGCCTTCTTAACAATTTAGTGTCAAGGCGTGAGAAAAGAGTAACCAAAGTCGCCTCTCTATTGGTTTTTAGAGGCAAACTTGACATTAATCAATAGTTTGATAGTTTTATTGTTTCATTGAAAGGTAAAGCTACGTTTATAATGAAAAAAACTAACTTGCTTTACAGTTTTTTGGCACAATCAAACACAATCATCGCATACATACTTTACTGACGGGCCTGTTGGTCTAGTGGTTAGAGACCCTGACTGCTATAACGGAAGTCGTGGGTTCGATTCCAACCCGGAACAAATGTTTGTGTGAAGAGCACGATCATTTGTTCGGTGTCTGGGTGTAATTTATCTATAATATGTATGTATTTAAAAAAATATAAGTATGACTATCAGTTGTCTGGTTACCATAACACAAGCTCTGCTTAGCTTGGTATCAGAAAACCGTGTGTGAGATGTGCCGGAATATTATTATTATACTTAATTTTAATGCTTTGTGTAATACAAATAGTACATAAAAGGTAAAGAGTATTAACAATAATATGTTTCCTAATTTCACCACTATCTAAGACCTACATTTCTCCAAGTAAAAATAAAAAGATATTTCTATTTCGTTGTGAACAAACTATAATTTAATGATTCACCCATAAACCATTAGCGTCGTTTTATCGGATTAATATCGAGAACAAAAGTTGAAGCATTAGCGTGCTTATATTACTTCGCCCCGTTACTCCGAGCTTCGATAAACTATGAAGATATAAAATTTTATGACTCAGTTAATGATATCTTAGAACCAGACAACTAGCTGTATTAAATTTTGTGGACAAAAAAAGTTATCTTCTTCAATACGTAGGTAGGCAGACAGGTAAGTAAGTACAGAATCGAAAGTGTAGGTACCTAAAATCAGTTCACATTTTTTAACGTTGTTCAAGGTGATGTTTATCAAGATCACGAGGAATAAAATAGATAATAAATAGTTGCAATGAAATTAAATTCGCATTTTCTGACCTGAAATATTAGTTACCTACATAAAATATACAAAACAACCTGCTAATAATATTATCCTATTGCATATTCATAGCTATCGTGTTTCATTTCAAACATTTAACAGTCAAACACACATAGGTTAAATCCACGGTAATCAACTCTTCACGTCGAATCAATCTTTCTTACTAAACTACCGTACACCATCAATTGTAAGTTAAGCAATACTATTGTATATCAACAGTAAGACTGTTTTCACGCCCTCCGACACGATATCGGTATCAGAATCCTACACGACATCGGGGGGGAAGTAAATGTATGAAACACGTACCTGTCTTAGACTGCCTCGTTGGACTAGTGGGCCTAAGCGCGACTGCTACGCTAGAGGTCTTGGGTTCGATTTCCAAGTCGACCGAGGTGTTATTGGGTTTGCCATGGAATTCTCAGTAGCAGGTCTGAGTTTGGATTTGTGCCCGGTTAGTGGCAATAGGCTCGCCCCCTATTACATGGGACCTAAACATATCGGCGAACTGTGGCTGTACATTGGTACACCACTGCCTAACCTTTCGGGGATACAGGCATGATGGTATGATGGTATGTACCTGTCTTTCATATTATCCGATCCGATATCAATTTATATACTTGCCCCCGATATCGTGTCGGATATTGTGAAAACAATGTAACCCTCGAATGCCGCAATCTCCAGGCTGGTCACGACAGCTAACGTGTCTCGTTTGACCCCAGACTCGTTCCATTGTTAAATCTGCACGGGCAGGTTATCGGGACTTCAATTTCACTTGTGAAAAGAAACAATCTGGTTTGAAAGTGGAACTGTTTTTGGATTTAGAATTTTGCGATTGTTGTTTGTTTTTTAGTGCGATGTGACGAGGTTTTGTACTAACACTGAAAAATATATATAAATACTTATTTGGATATATTTATTAAGAGTTATTTATTTTATCTTCTTTTATAATCATCTGAGTTATTTAATAATACATAGTGGTTATCTTCTTTAATACATCACAGTGTTTAATTACGTGACAGCAATAAGGAGATTAACGTTTTTCAATCGATAGATGTCATATTTTTACTGTCATTCTTTCATTTCATACTGATCAATTAAGCTAATCAAATCACTGTATTTTTGTAGCGTTTATGTTATCTTTGTGTCAGACTTGTGTCTTCTTAGTACATAATTAATGCAGGTATGTATTACAGATCTTAATAACAAAAAGCAATTACATTGAGCTCATTTCATCTTTAATCTGCTAGTTAATGTGTAAATTGTTGGACATTCTTACGGATCAGATAAAAGTAATAGGGTCGATATACTGTTTAATCCAAAACAATATCAAGTTTCGAATTATACGGGTAATTGTCTCTTTAGTAATTACAATAAGACAAACATCTTATTCTGGGGTCAAAGAGGTCAAACGCCTGCAGTATCAGGTTGAATAAGTTTCTAAACTTAATCCAGGCTTTAATCATATAATCTTAGAGACAGAAGCTAGAATTTCTCTTACAACTATGTACAAAGTCATCATGCGGAAACATTTAGAATCTATATGATTCTGTAAATCGGTTTCATCAATAAAATTATCGATCGAAAGATGTTTATGCCTAATCGTCGTATGTTGATCGATAAAGCATGAACTGTGCAAAAAATAACGATGTACCTCGATAATCGAGTTGGTTCAAAAATACTTTTAATATAATCGATGAAGGAGAGGACTTAGGACAAATTGAAATTTGTCAGATGATTAGATTGTAATCAATACTTGCCAAACTCAGGTAAAGATTAATCTTTTATTAATTGATCGACTTTCCTGACTTATATCTAGCTCAGTCAATACATTAGCAGTTTCTTTCATAACACATGACGAAAACGTGGGGAAACACATTTTCTCGACGAATCTTAAAAGTGGTAAGACATTTACTTTTAATAAGAGTATTAGGTCAAAGGTGAACGACCTCTCACGAACTAGACACGACAGTGATTTATACTAGACCTAACCAAGGGAGATCTAAAATTATAGTGTTATGGTACTATTTACTTACAGGATAAAGTTTTCTTCAAAACAAGATCATTGAAAAGCCTTTGTTAGCTTTGTTTTCAACGAGAAATGGGGTCACAGAGGTCATGACGTTCGTAAGTGAGTGCGATAAAAATAAATTGAGTTTCGAAATGTGGGAAAATATAGGAAGTAATTTGCGGGCAAAGGACGAGGACTGTTGAACTAAACTGGAGCTGTACCACTTGGTCCGGAGATGGCTTCTTCATATTAAATATGGACGCTGTTAGTTCTATTTTGCGAAAAAGGCGAACGAACTCTTGAACTAGGAGTATTTTATAGGGCTCTAGGATAACAAAAATTAAGACTTTCCTGTTAGGTTCTTATGGTATTAACTTTGTGGTATTTAACAAAGTAAAAACAACATTCACTTTCATAATTATTATAAGACGATTACTCATAACACATAATATATTAAAAAAAAAAAGTACAAACGATACTTATTAATTTTATGACACTCGTATAATTTTATCTTCGACTATCCCTATAGTACCTAATATATACCATAAATGGCTTCCACTATTCGTTGTTCAATTTTCCATAATTTATATGGTAAATATACAACCAGTTTGCGGTGAGAACCGGGTAGGAAGATGGTACCTGCTGTCCTGAGTGAAAGCTGAAACTTACTGGTTATTACTTGCTGCTTGAACCTTCAATAATATTGGAAGGTGTCTTATAGACAATTATATTATCCTAGTGATAGGCAAGTGAAACTTGATGTCAAATGTATTCCTATTACGTTTTATTTCACAAGGAGTAAGAGGATTTTGCACCGAGTTAGGTACCTAGTCATAATTTGCTATAGGGAAATAAAACAGGCAGAAGGAAAAAAAGCTAAATATTGAACAAAACTACTTTTTACGGATTTTTTCGCGGTTTTAATTTTAGGCAGGCAAAAGTTTCGAAACGTCGGGACCTAAATCTAAAATTAAAACTGCGAAAAAATCCGTAAAATGTAGTTTTATTCAATGTGTAACATTCGCGTAAACCTAAGAAACCAATAAGCTATATATTGTACGCTTTTTTAGAACGCAATAGTTTGGGATGGAAAAAATAACAAAGTACATTTTTTGTATTTTAATGACCTGTAATAACGTAGATCTTCCATTAAACCTAACAGTTTAAAAGATTTCTCCTTACAGTTATTAAAGAAAGTGTTCTGTACAAAACGGTCACATTAACAAAAACCGCAAAGCGGGTCAAGCACACTAATTACGATCCCTAATGCTATGACTCATTGACTAAAAAATCTCAAAAAGCGAGAGTTAGTCATTATTCATTAAAATGCCAAAATAAAAGTTGACCTTCCGAAATACTGACACAGTGTTCTAAATAAAGATGACGGTCGCGTGAATGCTTGTAATGCGAATAATTGTCCATTGTGATACTGCTTGATTAGGAAGTTTACTTTTACTATGTTGTGCGTTCCCGCACGCAATCACTTTCGTTCGACTTTCAGACGCGGACGGACGCGTCGGCCGACGGACACGCACATCTTTTTTTGTATTTTGTTAAGTGTTTTTAAAAAGAAATTGAAAAAGTAAAAGTTTAATGTATATGCTAATTAATTAAAAGGGATATATTGAATTGAAACTTCTATAGGGCCTAATTTTTACAATACCTAAGAAAAAAATATGAATTTAACGGGGTTTCGAACGAACTATATGATATACTACTACATTCGCACTGTTTTTTACATGAAAAAATTACGGGCACATATTTTTAAGAGGTTTCTTACATGACAGATAAGTTACGTTTTTCTTATTAACATATCATCACGGATGTATCCCCGAAGGGTTAGGCAGAGGTGTACCAATGTACACCCACAGTTCGCCGATATGTTTTTCTTATTCACCTGCCCTTTAATGTGTTTTCCACACAAACTTTACTACACTAGTTGCATTTTTCGTGTCTAGTAACTAAAGTAGAACTAAACGAGTTTCGGAACACGATAGATATTTCGCGGGGATGTGTTTGGTGGATTTTTCAAAGCGTACGAAATCGAGTTGGTTGATTGCGACGGAAAGCAATCAAATAACAGTCGGTACACGTGTGCCGTCGAAACGCGATGCGCTTTTATTAAGCTTTTGTTATTGGCAACTTTTTAAGACTCCTCAGTTTCGATTTTTAATTTTCGATCGCCTTGTATTTTAATTTAAATAAAAAAAACTGCTATGAGGCCACTTGCGAAACACAGTTTATAAAAGAGTTTTTTTACTTAACTTCTACTTTTTACTAGTAATTGTTTCACGAAGTGTGTAGAAAAAAAATATGAATATAAGTACGTCAAAGTGTAGTTTAATCTTTAACATAAATTATACTTATGTTAATTACTTTTCATGACTGTGAAATACATACCATTACCCCAAAATACAGGCAGCGTACTTAATATTAAGTGAATATTACAATTAAATAATGTTATTATCACGAGCCACGCCGCGGGGATTGGCTAGTCAACCTTAATTGAATTTGAGATCGAGTGAGCATCGTACCTCCTTTGTCTTCTATGTAATAGCTAAGATTATATCGTCCGTAATCTACTTACAGAGACGGGATGAATCAATTCCGAAAACATACAAACGTATACCTAACCGCACAAAGTTATCACCTGCATCATACCAAAATCAACCTTATTGCCTCGACATAAAAGCGTTATCGATCAGAAAGTGTTACAACTTTGGGGTCGACTGTACATTTCTAGCTTCATCATCATGATTTAGAAGTTAACCATGAATTGCTGACTTTGTAAATCCATTTGTATTATTGGTACATTACATTAATGCGAAAGTGATTTTCTTATCTGGCCCTCTTTTTGTTTTAAATCTCTGCCTAACATTTAGATTTTCTCATGGCGGTGTCGACGTACATTAATGACTTTTGCATAGCATAAGAAATAATTAAAAATATTTAGGTACTACCTAAATATAAGCCTACATAATTAAACAGTATTTTTGTATTGTAAAATATATATGTATCACATATTCCTGGTTGTTAAAAAAAAATTGTAAGAAAAATTAAGAACCCATATTGAAACAAAAATTCAAATACGGTACACTACAAATATAAAATTCCTTAGCTACAAATGCGAACACGAAACACGAAAAAAGTAAAAGTGTCATCTCACTGTTAAAACGAAGGTCACAGTTGCATATTCTTAAAAAAAAAACTTAAATACTCGTTATTATGCGTTTAACGTTTGACATTATAAACATCCGTGGGAACTAGGCCGGCCCAAGACAGTCAGCAGAAAAAGCTAACCATTATTCACGGCAATAAAATGAAATTAAAGCCATCATAATTACACGCTTTATTTGAATCGATGCCATTTTATTTGTGACGTTAATCAACTTTTTATTATTATTACTAAAATTCCAGCTGAATAAAACTAATAAAACGGTCGAAGTTAAGTTCAAGATGTTATTACTTTTATAAGTTTCTTTGAGTACTAAAATTTCCAAAGGTATTGAACCGTTTGACTAGCAAATCTTTCTTACTTTCACCAAAAAAGTTCTTAGTTTTAGTTAATAAAATTACTCATTTTTATGTCACGCTTTAGATTAATGCGAGTATTCATGATTATGACTACTTCTAGGTGAATATACGGGGATTACAACATAATTAATCTTCCAAACAGTTTCATAAAAAACTACATTTTTGAACATAATTTCACGCCAGTTTCTAAAGAAGTTCAATATTAATTGCTTAAAAGCGAGAGTGTTTTTTTTTTTTGCGGACTATACCGGTTTGCTTGTTCGGCATTCGCTGTGAGAGGACGTTGCCCACCTGAGCGTTCGACCTTCGAACTGTCTCAAACCTGGCATAATGGTGGTCCGTCCATCCATTAATAGAAACTCTTTAGTCTGTAAACTATTTAGGATATGGCTAGAGGCTTAAATGGCAGTGCTGGATATCCGTTTTGAAAATGGTCTAAGCGGTTCGTATTTTTGGAACAGTAATTTGTTTAGTTCGTTTATGAGGTCAGTATACCTAAGAAGAACGATGACTATATTTTGGACCAATGATTTATAGACATCATATTATTATTACGTATGCATTAATATGACTCTATTATCACTGTTTGTTAGGACTCCAGAGTGAAGACATCTTTAAGGATCCAAAACTACTGCTTTCTAGATAACTATCCAAAATCAAGTTCTTCCGGTAGTAGATTGTAATCTGTAACTATATTTAAAGCATTTTTTTCTTATAATCTACATGGGCCCATCTACGTATACACTCTAAAACTCGGAAGTCGTAAGAACTCGCGCTTACCGTAACAAGAAGTGCTATTACCTAGGTCTTACCCACGTATTATCTCGATGGCTCCATCTCGCTTAAGTTTTATGTTCTGCGAACAGGTCTAACCTACCCAATATTTAACTAGCAAACTGCCAGCTATATCCAGTTATACTTCCTTTTCTGAGGGCAATGCACATTGCACATTAGAATATTGCTTAACATCCGGTATTTAGGTGCAGTTCAATATAAACGGTGCCAATGATATATGTTTTATTTTAAATACCAAGGCTGGCATAAATGTGGTGGAAAAACTACATTTGAAATTACAAATATAATATCTATAAAACGTCGTCAACAAGTATTTAATTGTTGGTAACAATTATAGCCGTACGCAGTGAAGGTGATGTTGATGATTTAAATGGAAATGTCGCAATTTAGAGCAATGGTCAATTTAATTTATATTCAATCAATGGCATTATTATACAAACTTTTGTATAACAGTAGACTTTATTTTATTAGCAAACTGAATGTGATTTTTTTTACATTTTTTACACCACAAACATAACATAACATACTACCACGCCTGTATCCCCGAAGGGTTAGGCAGAGGTACGAACTGTGGGTGTACCAATGTACACCCACAGTTCGCCGGTATGTTTAGGTCCCATGTAATAGGGAGCGAGCCTATTGCCAATAACCGGGCACAAATTCAAACTCCGACCTGCTACTGAGAATTTCATAGAAAAACCCATTAACACCTTGGTCGACTTGGGAATCGAACAAAAGACCTCTAGCGTAGCAGTCGCGGTTAGAACCACTAGGCCAACGAGGCAGTTTTTTACACCATCACCCATTTATCTTTGTCTTAATTTATCTATGTTTTAAATTGCTACTGCAATTGAGAAGGAGCCTATTTCCCCGTCTACAATAACTTACTTGTATAGTAACAAATTAGTGTATTGACATAACTGTGTACCTAGATTAGGTGTAAATGTATTTAGACAGGATGTAGGCGTCCAGTTGGCCAACGATACAGTTTAAATGGTCATAACGTTTATATCTCGATACAGATCAACTCAAGGACCAAGGAAAGGATTGCAGGATGGCAACAGTCACAAAATATATTTAAAAGCTGTTACATTTTTTATGAATATTATTATTTTTAAATAAAAAAAAAATATCTTTGCATGTTTGTCATAAATTATTTTACTACATGAAACGATTAACATACACCTAAAAGAGAGTTTTTTTTTTTTCGTTTACCGTATTCGTTGCCGCAATTTTTGTTCTATTAATTTTTACAGCTCATTATTCAAACATTCACAATCCATTTATGTCATTTTCAGCAGCTGGTTTAAATAGTTACCTTCTACATGCTGCTATCATTTAAGTATTCTTTCTTGAAGGTTTGTAAAACATTATATTATAGTGATATAATGTAATGAATTCTACCATCTGCGTTTGACTTCGCGCCCTTTTTAACTTTCGTATTCAATTACCTAGTAACTTCAAAAATTGAAGTTTGTTATTACTTAAGAAATTAATACGCGAACACGTCTAATGCTAATTACATTACATGTGCCAGACGCTTTCTCACTTTTGTTTACAAGATAAATAAGGCACACGCTAATATTTCTAAATGATTATTGAATTTTCCGTATCTTGAAACAGTACTTTATGAAACGTTTAATATAATACAATACTTCAATAAATTGTACAGTATGCTTGTTGCGCAAAGCATCGTAAAAGTCACAACATTTAATTACATAAATAAAATATGTTTGAAGGAAACTATGTTAGAAGTAGAAGAAGGTTTTTGCTTTGCATCAGCCAGTAATATACCTATCACATATGCAAGGTATAAACTGTTAAGAAAACAAACAATAATGAGTATGTAGTTATTTCCTTAAAGTTTTTCTTAAGTCACACCTGAGCCGTGTGAGTGCGGCATCCTCCCCTAAACCATGGCTCACTTACTGAGTTGCCCAGCGTGCCCTGCCACCTGTACACGCGGTGACCTGTATGAGGCAACGGACAATGCCGTGTGCGTGGCTGAGTACTGGTCGGGAAAAATTTAAAGGCCAATGATCGACTCGATAAGAAGAAGAAGTCACTTTAGTAAAGGAAAGTGTCTCTTTACCGAAGCCTATTGATTTTCGTCAAGTCTTTCCGCATTCTAAGAAACAGACGAATCTTTGAGCTTCTTCAAGTATATCATTGCTATAGTATTGAAATTAGAATGCCAACATTTTTGATGGACAACCTCTCCCTCAAATGTTTAATGTCTAGATATTTCCTTGTCACTGGCTAGGAAGATTTGTTCGAGTTATTTTTCTTTTACTGTAACGAAAATAAATTGAAGTTGTTTTTCGAGAAACAAATTAAATATTACGACTTTTTTTTGTTTTATTTAAATTAATAACTAAAACTACATCATATCGAACAAAAAGAAACGCGATGAACATTATCAATAAAACTAACGTAAGTTTATAAAATATTATCTTGCAAATAAACTTGTATCGTATTTCGTAACAACATTTCATTTACAGTGTCGACAAACTAACAAAAAATAAATGAATAGCAAAAGCAGTTTATTAAAACTTCCGAGAGAAAACGAACTTGATCAAAAAACAAAAAAATATAGCTCAGCACTAGCTGAAACCATTTCGGATTCGAAAAGGTTTTCTTCTCCAATTATACGATAAAAAACGAGTTTTAAATCGAAAACTGGCTATAGAGATTTCCTGAATTTGTTGACTATCTTTCGTTCAGGAGATGTAGAATAATCTTTTCAAGATAAAGTGTCAGTTATATTTTTCCTTGTCTATGCCGTTTTCATATCGAACACCATTAAAACGGGTTTAGTTTGTTAATTAACAGAAACTCTTATTCCTTTCGTGACGTACATTTCCGGCACTACAATATGGTTATATTTGTTGCTAGACTAATTTACTATCTAATATTTCAATACAGACATAATAATATGATAGAGACGAGAAAAATGTAAACGTGTTTAAGCACCATTAAAGAATGGAGGAATTGCCTACTGGCGCATAGTAAAAAATATTTATACCTAAAAAAAGAGGTAATAAAAAAAAAAACATTTAGACATGGTAAATACTCATATTAAATTAGATACTTTAGAGATCTGCAAATTCATACTGCTTCAGCGAAATTTATTGCATCATATCGCACAAAAACGAGACTCGAAGAACATACGCAATAAAATCAAACGTAATATTAATGTCGATATTCAGACAAATTATTTCATAACGGAGATTCAATATGTGAATCTTAGAAAGTGAAAACATAACGTAGAATACTAAATTGTGCACTTTCATATAATTATATCTAACATTAAATGAAACTGTTCGAAAGGATGCTTAATACGTAAAAACGATTTATAAAACGTAGCATAAAGTTCTCTATTAATATTGATATATTGAATGAAAGTCATGTTTAAAGTTCATGTTAATAAATGATGATTATAGCTTTGTTCTGTCAATCAAGATGTAACTTGTAGCGTACTATGTGTTTAAGTGACTGATAAATTGCATTGTAGTTTACTCTTACAAAATAGACAGGACGTTTGACAAATCACATAATGACTAGGTTATGTCGTTTGATGTAAAGGCGGGAATAATACAAAGAGATCTCAATATGTCACATTCACATGATTTGAAATTCGAACAGACTGCAAAAATTTTATGGCATTGATGTTTGTTTTAACGAATTAGTTTAGATATTTTTTGTATGTTGGTTGCTAGACTATTTAACAAATTAATAATTAAAATAATGTTCAAATTAATAATTAATTTCATTTCTTTAAATAATTAATGTTGTTAAAAAACACACACGCACACTCACAATCAAACAGAAACAACAGTCAAGTACAGAATGAATATCTGCTTATTTATCTAATATAAGAAAGCAATTTATACTAACATACGATTTATAAAGTAAGAAAATGAAGATATAATTTAACCTGATGTCTTGTAAGTCTCGTAAAGCGATTAAGAGTTATTAAGCCATTGAGATGTGACAGCATTCCCCTCATGTGCTAATAACGAGTTATTCCGACCATTACCCAGTATGTCTTACGTAGTTATTACGGAAATAATATGTCCAATAAGCTTCTTAGCGATTAACGTTAAAAGAATATAAAAAAAAAATCATAACTAAGCTATGTATTATGTCAACTGTCAACACTTTAGAATATAATGCCGAATTAATATAAAAGGAAATAAAAAAAAATACTACAAAAAATTTAAATTAGAAGAAATTGAGACACGATTATTCCCGCCAGTAACCTCAAACTTCGAACGACCTGCGTCACAAGTTCGAAATTCGAATAAATTTAACGTGTTCTTACAATCGACGGCAGAGAATGACGTCAAAGACGTTCCTTTTTGTTTTACACAATCGTTTTATATTCCGTGCGTGGTTTAATTTAAAATGTTTACATAAGAAAATGAGTTTTTTCAGTAAGTATGTTTGAATACCATTTCTAAACGTATGTTTTTATTTGATTAGCAAAACGACGATATAACATATTTCATTCGATTCTATTCATAAAATTGTTTATAATTAGGATATGATGTTCATAATTGAAATATAATCAAAGATTACTATACGGCATCGACCCACGAACAAATTTGTGAACAATATGCTTAATTCATGCATTTATGCATTTTTTATGAATATTAGTTTATATTAGATTTTTTCTCCATGCATTGACACTATTGACAGTGTCATCATGCGAAGAAAACTGTTCCGTATTAAGATTGCAATATACTTATAATATAAACCTTGATGACTTGTTACATAAACTGCTTTTTTATGTCTAATCGTGATGAAATGAGGAGAGATGATTACAAAAACAAGGATTGATATGTAATACCTAATTATATTTACATTTATCTTTCTAATGCGAAATCTTGTGGAATGATCGATTAAGATATCAACCTGGTCAACTAATATCCTGATGGGTCTGATAGGTGGTTTACATATTCATTAGTACTACTCGTACTAGTGAATATGTAAACAGTTTACATGAGTATTCTGATAGAAGGAAACAAATGATACTTAAACTGAGCAATATATTATCATTAGGTTAGATTCAACGTTAAAATACTTTTAAAGCCAGTGACGCCATAATGAAAATTATTCGATTGTACAATGCAGAACGACTGCCATTGAATCGTATGCGCCGCCATGACATATCCCTAACCCCGTAGTGTTGTTCGTTCTTCTAGTATTAGTCGATTCTGATTTCGGTAAACGATACTTAGGACTTACAAATATTTTTTTTCCATAAAGTCTATATACGATACTAGAACTCAGATTCAAATTATACATAAAATATCTAAGATACGCACGGTAAGCATGGTGGTCTTTACCACTCGGCTATTCTTGCTCTAAATAACTAAAGATTATGTAGTAGAAGAATTTCAAGTCCAAAGGCAATTTATTCTGTCATTTGAGAAGGTTCCTCTATTACTAAACATACCAACACCGAAACGATGTCTCGGTATGTTCTCAAGTCACGAATTCACTAAGAATACTCTAGTTAAAACTATTTTCTTGGTATTACACTACAAGAACATATTTTAGTACAAAATACTGTAATTTTCCTTTATAACCTTGCTTTTACATGTATGGGACATTGACAACCAAATAGTTTTCGGCCATCATGCTCTAGATTATAGAATGTCGTGACAGAATAAATAGAGTAGGTACTATGTTTAACAATGACCTTTTTTGAATAGTATAATAAGTAAGGAATACTGATGGTTTTGATATAAACAATCACTTTAAATTCTTTCTTATTATGCCTACCTAGTCGTGCGCACTTATGAAAGAATGTACATACGTTTTAAAATTTTAATGTAAAAGTACAAAAAAATAGAAAAAGTTTGAACGTTTCATGAAACAATTTATCTCAAAAATAGGTAATCATTTACAATAACAAGGTATTTAGGAGGATTTAGGAGGACTATTACCTATGTAACGACAATTATCACTAATCTAAGTATATTTAATGATAAAACTTGTTTAAAAACATTTGTTACTATAAGTTTCGCGTAACAAATAGGTAGGTACCTTAGGATCCCAAAAAAATATACCTACCTAGTTCAGTTCTCAAGCCCTCTCAAAAATAGTTACATTTGAATAAATTTCACGTTTTTGGGTCAAGGGTTAAGGGTCGAGCACCTAACAATCGAAATAGATGATATAAATGATTTAGACGAAAGGATGGGATTCAATCTCGTTATAATAATAATGTTAGAAGAATATTGACGAGCGGAATTACGGAGAAATACCGTGATATTCTAAGAAAATATTCTAGTCAACCTAGGATAAAAAATCACTAAGTATAATATGGTTTCCTAGGTTAGAATAGCCAATCAATTTGTATGCTAGCTTGGATAGGTATTTGCAGTCATGTCTATTCATGTAATAATTTCCTTTCCATTGTTGTTCCATATTCAAAAGGTACTATCGGCCAACTGTTGGTTTTTCATGGACTGGCCAGTAGGTAGCAACTGAAAGCTAACATTAAATGAATGAAAGAAGTTTGACTGTACATCATGATTCGATTTTAAACATAGAACTTTCTTGATCGGTATTCTATTCAAATCAAAAAAAAATCTACGTCTAGATTACTTAATGATTTGTCTCGTCTAATCGTAAACGAACAGTAAACTTTATGTAGACCATAAGTATAGTAAAATAATAAGTTATACATAGAAATCAACCCATCCAAGAAATAGCGGCGCCATGGTGTCGCAGCCGCTGAGATCAATCTCGGCATTAGCTATTAAGTCGCCGACACTTCATTGTCTCTGCCTCGCTAAAAATAGATCTAACTGCTTACATTAATAAAGTACGATAGGAAAATATGGTGGAAAGCTTTTATCTGGAGCAGAGGTATTGTTGCTGGAATAATAATACAATAGACTTTATCTACTTACAGATAATTATAATTATGGTGTTTGTGACAAAAATACTGTCGGATAGCTGTTGTTTACAAGCCAAGGCTGTTTTTTTAACACGTCAACTGTTCAAACGATTTGAAACAGCTACAAATTTTCAGGCAGTTACTTAATTAGTAACTACATCTTTAATCCTAATAACTAAATACCTGCCTAAACGAGGCATAGTGTATTTATGCAAAAAAAAGATATTCTTTTTAATCTACTATATTCTTATAATATAACACCCATTTGAAAATGGTACTCGCATTCTCAAAATGTGAGGAAATTTAAACGAATACGGCACATCTGTGCATTACGGAAAGTAGATTAAATCCGAATTAATTTGAGAGCGCTTTCAAGAATCTTGCTACAACTGGCATAAAACGTAATGCCAACATAAAGGACTTTATTAATATCAGTTCGATGTGACATTTATTTTAACAGCCATTTTGTAACTTTGCTTTTAGCGGGAAACTGTTGAAGCTCGATACAATTCGGTATCGTTTGAAAACTTTATTTAAAAAAAGCTATACCAACAACATTTTTTAATGTTGCCATCAATTATTCTTATTGCTCTAACTGTGTACCGTAATGTGTTTAATACATTTTATGTCTTTAGTTATTTTAAAGAACATATATCTTGGATTAGATTCATAAAAATGTCTCAAATAAAGTAAATAGAACTAGATACATTCGTATTTTTTCCTAGTAATAAATCTAGTACGCAGACTCAAGAGTAAATATTTTAGTGTTTACCGCAGAATATGTGGGTTAATATGATGTATTACTTTGTCAAGTTTCTACGTTGCAGTTTCTCAGAAAATAGCTTGTAACTATCGCGTAGTCACGAGACTAACATTATTTATTCCTTACTTCAGGTTCCTAAAGTAACTATTTCCAGACAAAAATACAACAAAATAAAAGTTTTTTTCTTGTACGAGCATGATATTGAATGATGATTAATTAATTAATTCGATTAATTTTGTTGCTATAAGTTATTAGTGTTATTGAAGTGAATATAATATTATAAGACTTATAGACTTTCGATTACGACCAGACGGGTGAATCTCAAACATTAGCAAAACGTTAACCATTCACCTGTTTCAAAGTGAATGCGCGCCATTTGCAGATTATATTGGTCAATAAATAGATAGTAATGTAGATGAAATGACTGAAGTTAATAAACATTATATTTATGTCAGAGTGACACAACATTAATATTAATCTGTTTAATCAATATTAATAAACACACATAAAAATGTTGTAACGATATACCTATCGCTGCATGCAAAAAGCCGAGGATAGAACTAAGTGGCGTGCCATTGGAGAGGCCTATGTCCAGCAGTGTGCTATAGGCTGATGATGATCATTATATTTTGTATAATTATATTACTTAGATTATTTTTATCGGCACGATGACTATGTTTGAATGATGCAAATCTGGAAGATAACAAATTATTTTCCCAAAAGAGTCACTCCAACACTTTCAAGAATATGAAATATTTTTTCCTAACCTTAGTATTTTTCTTGTTACAGCACTCGTGCTTTGCGCCTACGCGGCTGACGTGAAAGAGACAGAAAAAGCAGCAGAGCCTGCGGCAAACAAGGACAAGAGACAATCACAAGGCGAACTTGTGCATCTAGGATACAGGACCGCTCGCAAACAGGTAACATTTAGTTTAAATGCCGGAGACGCATATCTTTGCAGTGTTCTTGGCACAAATCATAATCCATTCTAAATTATTTTAATAAATAAGTAAGATAAATAGCAATAATTATAATATTTTTGCAAATGTGAATAAATAGTAACAAATTATTTGATAAATCAGCCCGCCAAAAATGTTGAATGGTTGAGGTATTCTCTATCATCTATGCTTGGCGATTACTACTTTATTTACCATGTTTCATTACAATTATTCATTTTCTGCGAGTCTATAATCTCTTAAAATACCTAATCCGAATTATCAATGTCTGAAAACTTGGAATCTGCATGCAAAGGTCAATAAACCACTAGGACATCAAGCATAATATACTGTAGTTCACGTACCTCGTCACGCGTAACATCAAAACTTCATGTACCAACTTAGATATCATATAACAAGCCACCAAAACGTATACAGGAATATTCACCTACCCGCTTATTATTTTAAGTATGATGAATGTACAATATTTCCGTTTAATTTCCGACAATATCATTTCTACATTAGTATTCAATTGCTAAATGGAGGCAAAACATGAGAGTTGGAAAATTATGAAATATTAAAATTTCCTATTCCGGGTTGCAACCGGCAGCGGACTGTTTCATGTCAATTACATATTGACCGGTAGTGATGGATTAGTGGGAAACGGTACGCCAAATATAGGAGACAGCTAAATACCAGTAATTACAATGACATTTTAAGTGTAACGACTGTGATTAGGGTTGGCTAGAATACCGCTCGAGCTATCACGCATTTTTTACTGTAGATATTAGAAAAATTGCTATAATTATTTCGTACATCTTAGCTCTTTTTATATGCTCCAAAAATATCTACGTATTAACACAACTACATAGTTACATTAACAGTTGAATATGTCATAGATGGACGTCTTTCAAACAGTCTACTGTACCACATTTAAGCAGACATTAACAAGCCCATTCAGATTCAGTGGTCTTCCAGTGAATGTCTGAATCTTGAATTATTCATTGCGGACCGTGGGAGCTCCGTAAGACAAGATTCAAGCGATTAAAGTTAGACCTATACCTTTACTCATAAGTACCTAGTTTCGGGAATCGCAAACGTAAGGGGCTAAAGTAATGACCCTGTGGCATTCGGGCTAACGATGCCACATAAATCTCTCTAACACATGTAATGAGCCTTTACAGACATTTATTTATTACGCTACTTGCCTGTTTCAGTACACTATTCTTATAAATTAGGAAGTGTATGTACTTATTAGAAATTTTGTATAGTTATCCATGTAAAACGCTTTTTAATTGTCCAATGCTCTTTCATGAATACAAGCGTCATATATTTGCATGTTGTGCGACAAAAAATGCGGAATCCGGCTATTGTTAGTAACCGCGATAAGTTTAATAGATGTAGAAGATCCACACTCGTAGATATTGGAGCATAATGATCTTCACATGGCGATATGCAAATTAAAAAAAGTATCAGCTGTTTCTCATCTTTGTGATGTTGTAAGAGTTCTTGTTTTCTGTGTAGGCAGTTGTTTTGTTCGATTTTAATGTTGGCGTAATGCCGTATTGTAATGGTAGGTATCTTGATAACTTCCCTCGATGATGTAGTGACAAACATTCCTGAAAAATAAAACTCTTGTAAATTAGTAAATCGAATAATGAAGGTAAATGAAAGTTGTTTATTTTATTATGAACTCTCACTTCAATGTTACTGCGAGAGTCAACAAAAGTCTTAACCAATTGACATTATTTATTTCACCAATAAAATTTTACGTTCCACCTAAATCATGAGAGTCATGTTTAAAAGATCCTAATGCCGATACATTGTATTGTTCTTCCTCTGTAATAAAGTGAGTCAACTTCACCGGATCATGTCCTAAGTCGCCCTTTCACTTCTATGGCCTACTTACAGTCACGACCAGTCCTTTAAACGTCGTGTTACCACCACGAGATCCAAAAGCTGGTTCTGTGTTTGTGGTGGGATGTTTTGTTTACAATTTCTTGATGGAAAATGATACTGGTATAAGAAAATTTATCACTGTGTAAGAAACACTTGAAACGATTATAGTCGAGCTCGTGTTTGTTACTTAAAATAATGATTTTCTAAATACGGTTTCATCCATTATCACGGAGTTTGCCTTTTTTATAAACGATTAAGGTAATGTTTTTAGGAAAAAAGTTTCTATTAGGGTTTTATAAATTGTTAGTAGGACCTTCAAAATTGTGTAGTTTCCTACATATTTTTTTGTTAAGGTAATATGAGATTTGTCCATTTTAAAAACACTTAACTACTCGATAATTGCATGTTTCTACCCCTATGTAATCGTCAAGAAAAAGTAAAAGCAAAGAACGTTTTAATAAAAACATTATCCCAATACTCACACGAACTTCGCAGAGTTTTATTATTCAAAAGGACAGATTTTAGATAACCTATCGACGAACATCTCGATTGCCCACTTAACTAGTTGGCCTGAGGGTCAAATAAAATAGCGAGATAAAATTGCAAAATGTTTATACGGAATTACTGGTACTCTGGTAGTATTAACCGATGCAAATTGTTACGCCTTAAATAAGGTAGGCGCTTGGCACGTTCTAGTAACATTATAAGCACATTTTGTGGTCATGTTTATTCATTTCAAATTATAATCAAATCTTGTCTTATTATTTATTATACTAGCAATCAGTCCTGTTTCACACGGCTCGAAAAAATGTGAATGATTTTTTCTACACAAACCTTCTTTTCAAATCACTAGTAATACATGAAAGTGTATTCTGTAATTAAGTTAAATGTTTTGTCAGACAGACAACTACCAGTCGTTTATGTAAAAAAAAACATATTGAAATAAGAAATTATTTGTGTATTATACTGCTGCAGCGGCCTGTTAAAAGGTCATTAGCTAGTGGTTGTCAAACATAGCGACTTTAAAACATGGCGCCTTGTTCCCATAATCAAGTTAAGTAAAATACTCTCTGCAAATTATTTACCTACGCAAAAGATAAAGATAACAGCACCAAGATCGCTTTAACTAAAACCTCTTTCAATCTCTCCTGTTTATAATAGAAAATCCATGTAAACTAAGCCTTTAATTAGTAAAACAACCCTTCGATTTAGTTAACAGCATGTTGATCTTACTGCTATTTATGGTAACCTAACGGTTTATTTAACGCCACTGAGTTAATCGTTAATTATTGACAAGGCGTTTGATTGACAGCGGTTAAATTGTTGGCTTTTTGTCATCAATCAAGCTTTAATCAGCTAATCTAAAACTTGCACATAGTCATAATTAGCTAGATACATCAATAAAAGTTAGCTACTTCGGTTTGATCACCCTTTTAAGCAAAATAATTTTGTAAAAACGCTTTTTTTGAGCTTCTCACAATATTCAGTTAAGATATTTTCGTACCAATATTATGTATAAATTTGCTTAGTGTGACCACAATTTACAAAACGCAAATTATCCCTACATTAAAATAATGGTCCGTTCGTAACCACGTTATATTATTTGTGGCGCGAATTACTCTACATAACCTAATAAACAATGGTGTGGTTAAGCTAACCTAATAAGGGATATTTCCATTAAATAAGACGTGAGGTATAAGAGAAATATATTAGAGAACGAGTACCAAGAACCGGCAGTTGTGCCGTTGTGGGAACGTTTGAATAAATCACTATCAATAACCGACATTACCTTACAATATGAACTTGTATGCTTAGACTGTTTCTATTATGTAGTAGATGAACTAGGTCAATTTCAAAAGCATAACATGATGATCACTTCAAGTCAATGAAATTATGAATAATTTAAAACAAAAAGTAAATTTAAATAGTAATCCAACTATTCCTACCAATTCTATTAAAAAATACAGGGTTCTTTCTTAACACTAAATCATTAATGACTAATTATGAACTCCACACAGGCATTTCACATTGACATGACATTTAGAGCAATAATTTCAAAGGAAAACTTCACACAGATCATCAATTCTACAGGAAGCCAATTTTCCGTATCAGAGCTACGAGTATCTCAAAAGCAGAGGAACGTTCAAAACATACCCACATGTACTGTAGTTGCTCTGTACATAAATACAGGCATACTGTATACGTACAGTCACGATCAAAAATATTAATTTACTTAACAATTTTTAACTGAACCTTTTTCTCTTCAATTCTAGATTGGTTTTGGGAAACATATTACGAAAAAAATATTTAAAATTGCTCCTCATATCATCACGCCTGTATCCCCGAAGGGGTAGGCAGAGGCGTACCAATGTACACCCACAGTTCGCCGATATGTTTTAGGTCCCATGTAATAGGGGGCGAGCCTATTGCCACTAACCGGGCACAAATCCAAACTCCGACCTGCTACTGAGAATTTCATAGAAAAACCCAATAACACCTTGGTCGACCCGGGAATCGAACCCAAGACCTCTAGCGTAGCAGGCGTGCTTAGCACCACTAGGCCAACGAGGCAGATTTGATATCCAAAATTGCTCCTCAATCTACCTATATCGAGATTTAACAAAAAAATCTACCTAAATTTTATTTACAATTTCCTTTATCATTCAGCCAATCATAGTCCACTGCTGGACATAGGGCTCACCCAATTTGCGCCAAAACACCCGGACTATTTCCTTACGTGTACATATTTGTGCTAGTGACTGTACAAACATACATACGTACTTGTAGTAGGTACAGCTATGTTTCGTCTGGCGTGCGATCCAATTTAGGTATTCCGTCGGCACATCGCACGGCATTGTTGTCAAAGCGCTTACTGGAGGCTCGATGCGAGCCAAGCTGATCAGTAACTGGAGCAATGTATAGCCTGCATCGCAAGCCTTTACTACGAGAACTGGTCGTAAATAATATAAATATTGGAAGGAATGTGATCGGAAAGTATATGGAAATGCTGTTTGATGCAGATTTACATTTAAAAAGATTAAGAATAGAGTAGAATAGAATATTCTTTATTGTACACAATTAAAGTTACATTTATTTGAATACAATAAAGTACCGTAAAGCACATACACTAAAGAAAGAGCAAGTTATTCCAAAATAGTTCAGTTTCGTGGGATGTGCCAGTAGATCTTAGGTTCAGACTAATGTTTGAAGCTCCTCGTAACGTATATCTTGCACACTTTTCTGATTCTAAAGAAGACTATGGTTCTTTTAGTTAAAAAAAAAATAGAGTAAATCTTCAGTTCAGGCTTATGTTTAACGCTTCTCGTTGTGACGTATATCTTTCACAGTTTTCTAATTTGATTACGGTAATTTTATATAAAATAAAATAAATTACACATATTATTGATTGTAAGTAAAATGAATGATCGTTTACATAAACTGAAACACAGATGAGCTACAACTAACACTACAAAACTGAGCCTACATAGTATTTTTCATAAAAATAAATAAAGATAAAAAAAAACACTTTTTTTGATACATAAAACACTTTTGTAGTGTTATGTGCCAGTAATACCGACCTTTTCCTACAAATGAGATAACCCAACTGGAACTCATCTGACTGAGTGATTACTTTCCTATTGTTTTACTTGTTACCGTCAACTGCTGCAACATTGCACGGAAATTGTCGTTTTTTTTAAATAACTCTTAAAGTTTACGTTATCTGTGCATTTATTTTTCTATCGAGGCTAATTTAGACCATATGCCACTTATGTTAAGGTTCATAATGTCTAAATTGCTCTTCGTTTTGTCGATAGAAGTGGTAAAATTTGCAGGCAAACTTGTAGCCAAAAGCTTCAACATTGCCTAGTGGATTATTTGAATGATTATAGGCATTATTTAATAATGGAACCAATTTTTAAATTCATCGCAGTTAGGTTAGGTGCCAGAAAGTGGACAATAATTGCTAAACATCCATTATTTTTATTTTTGTCGAGTAGGCAAAGTTGTGTCGTGTCCAACATCATTTCCGTTTTTCTCCATACTAAATTTGAAAATAGTTAGGGCTGTGCCAAATAGAAAACCAAACAAGGCAAGGGTTAGTAAGGTGGGCAACAATGAACCAGTAGTACACATAGAATCAAGGCTTTTATTTAAAAATTCAAACCAAATACACGCTTCATTTTGGCTGCGTTTCACAGCTTAATTTTTGTTAAAAATATTATAAAATCAACACGTTATAAAAAAAACATTTATCTTTTTGTTAGAAGTCCTACCTACTTAGAATTACGAAGTTAGAACTTGGACCAATAAAAAAGAAAGACGGACAATCTAGTGAACAATCTAGTGAAGCTGTAAAACACCATGTCTAAGAAAAAAAGAGATCACTGGGCATGGTTGTGTGAGAAGGTGTATTGACTAATTAGACATGATTTTGTTAGGTTTTCCTCTGAATTGTTCGGAATTATCCGTCCTTTTTTTCTCGGTCTATTAGAAATAAAAAATAGGATATAATTAAATTATGTTAACGAGATCAATACGGTTCAGATTAAACAACTCTTAACACTGTTCTACAGATAATAACACAACAATAAAAAAACTAAAAAACTTGAATCCTTTGGAACGTATCAGTCTCATATTTATTTATATTTATATTTAAACCTATTTATAATCAAAGATTTTGCTTATACGTACCTACTTGCTCAGTCATTAACGGTCTAAACATTTGTCATTTTCAATGAATAAAAAAACGTTAGGTATTGGCCAAATGAAAGAGATTCATGTGACCAAGACGCACGTAAAAGACACGTGTTAGGCACCTAGCGAATTATTACCAGTTTCATAATTGTCATAATAGAATTGCAAATATTGTGCGTAAAAAAATCACATCTAACTAAATCGTAACTTTTAAAAACAAAATAAATGGTTTTCGTTAGGTATGATGTTTGAAAAGATACACATTACAATCATTTAGAAATAAATCTCATCAATTTGGTTATGCAAGTGATACACTTCGGGCTTGTCAGATATTTTAGACAACTCAACAACCTTCATGATCAAATCTCGTGGCACTGTATCTCTGTCAAGCCTACGAGGCTTCTTAAATTTTAGCTCGCCTTTAACACGCATCGTAGTGTAATATGATATATCAAAACTGTCATCATTATTATGAGCCGTGACTAAACCAATATAGTATTTCCACGTGTTTCTGCTGTAATATCTCACCACAACTGTATCATTCGTTTTGATATATGAATCTGACTCTGAACTAATCAAAGCGTCATGTTTTAAACAGAGTTCGTCAGTTTCATTTTTGTGTTGAGATTTACTTGGTGGCCCCGAATTTGTTAAGCAAGATAGTGGTAAATCATCGGATTTTTCTGAGCTAATCAAAGCGTCATCATGCTTTAGACATGGTTCGTCATTTTCATTTTTGTGTTGAGACGTACTTGGTGACTCCGAATTTGTAAAACTCCGAAGTTGTAAATAATCGGATTTTTCTGAACTAATCAAAGCATCATCATGCTTTAAACAGGGTTCGTCATTTTCGTTTTCGTGTTGAGACGTACTTGGTGACCTCGTATTTGTAAAGCAACATAGTGGTAAATCATCGGATTTTTCGGAGCTAATCAAAGCGTCTTCATGTTTTAAACAGGGTTCGTCATTTTCGTTTTCGTGTTGAGACGTACTTGGTGACCTCGAATTTGTAAAACAAGATAGTGGTAAATCGTTAGATTTTTCTGCGCTCAGTGAATCTATTTCATCTGAGATGTCCATGGTACTAGAATCGCTATGGACGCTTATTTCGTCAGACAAACTTGTACTTGACATCGAATACCGTGATGCTCTCTTCTTTTTGTACTTTTGTCCAGTTTTTATTTTTTTATTTTCCTTTTTTATGTGTTTTCTGACAGTTGGTGAGGGTATGATTGGATGTGTTTTTTTCACTTTATTTCCTGGCGTAATTTTTGTGGATAATGCGTCTAAACCAACAAATACTTTATTTTGAATTGTTTTCAATCGAGTGTATTGGTCTTTGGGTCCCTTCGATCTAACAGACTCACTGGCACCAGATGGCCCTGGTGTAACAATTTTGTCTGTTAATAGTTCTATTTTAGGCTTCGCTGTAGATATTTTCTTCACCCTGCAGTTATCACTATTCATTGTATCTGTCCTTTGCAAGCATATTGGCAGGTCATGGTCATTTGTAGCCGTGAATGCGGTATTTTCTTTATCATGGTGGGACACTTGACCCAAGAGGCGAACACATGACTTAAGCTGTTTCTTCTTAGCAGTCTGGCTTCTTGATTTAATTGTTTGGCTAATGGATTCTCCAAACAATGATTTGTTGACAAACTGTGTACATATAACTTTCAAGGTATTTGGCTGTTGTAATGTTTGGGCGTTTTCTTTGTTTATGTCTTTGTTTTTTTTTCTTTTTACTGTAGATTTTTCTTTGACCTTGACGAACTTGCTTACATCTTCTGTAGAAACCGATTTTCCTGCTACTACTGTCATTTTTTTGTTTTTTGTTGTCTTGATCTGAGTCTGGGGTTTTCTGTTTTTCTCCAAATACTCTAAAAGAGCAGCATCAAACTGTTTTGCTTCATCTGCTGATACCACTGGTATTTTCCCAAGCACTCTTGAAGGATTAAAAGGAAATATACCACACGCCGCAAAACCGCTACATATGGTTTGAGTACTAGACATATGTATGTTTGTCATTAGCTGTCGAAGTAGCTGCGGAAAATGAGTCTTATTCAGTGTCGTCACGTTGGTGTTTTTGACTTTATGGTCAAGTAAAATTTTACGCCATACTTTCTTCATTGGCGCAAAAAATGCAACGTCAAGAGGTTGGGTCATGTGTGTTGAATTTGGCGGTAAAAACACTAAATTGATGTTATTTTCCTTGCATAATTGTACAACTTCAACACTTAAGTGGGATGACAAATTATCCCCGATGACAACTTTCGGCCCTTCCAATGAATTCGCCCATGGTAACACAATGGTTTTGAACCAGTCATCGAAGCAGACCATATCGAACCATCCAGATTTTGTCCGATTATATCGTGTATTTGGTGGTCCATCTCGACACCACTGGGACCATAAATGTTCAGCTTTATACACCACATATGGCGGTAAGCATTTGCCATCACCTGTTACGCTAAACATGATGGATACAGCCGTTTTACTCGAGTTTAAAACCCGCTCCGGGTGTTTGGTCCCTCTTTTGAAGGCTGCTTTTGATGACCCAGGATCGTCGCTTAAGTTTGTTTCGTCAAAGTTTAGGATGTTTTGACCTGGAACGTCCTTGATTGATTCCTTTAGATGGTCAAAATACGTGGACATTTCTTCGATTGTTTTTGCGGCACGATTAGTATCATCATAATCTCTACATGTCGCGAACTTTGTACGATATGTTTATATTCGATGTGATATTAGAAAGTATTGCGTCGAGAAATGGAGCTGTTATGGTTTAAATAGTTGCCAATTTATTGCGATGATTTTTATGTTTGTATTTGGTAAATATAACAGAAAAAATAACGCAGTCTTACTTAGTCGATACTTTAATACTAAAAAGTATGAAATGAAATGAAGGAACATCTCATTTAGTTTTCTTTACATGTCATTCACGTTTGAAAAGATCTGTAGATAAAAATGGAAAGCATTATTACGTTCACAAAATGTTTGTTATTTTAATTTCGTCCTTTTAAATTTGTAATTTTTTGTTCGTTTTATCACTTTACCTTTTTTTCTTCGATCTATATTAAGTAAGTGGAAACCTATAAAAGAAGGATTTCCACGTTCATCTCAGCTATATTTTTTGCTTACATAAAATAAAAACAAAAGCAATCGTCTTCCTAGTTTGACCACCCGTTGCCGTTTTTGGCAACCGCTAATGAATGAGAGCCTTTCTTACACAAGACTCAAGGTCAGGCACGCACGCAACTAAATAATATATTGCGGGTAGTTGGGAGCCTCTACAGAATATTTATGATCTAAGTTTGTGTCTGTACCTATTAGTATTTGTTTATTTATCTATTTATCCCACAAAATTAACAAGCGTAACAAGAGACGCCTTATTTTATTTTTAATTGGCATTTTGTGTTTATTATTGAGGAATTTTCTGATTATTGAAATAACAAGCATGAAAGTTTTACGTTAAATAAATACTTAGTAAGGAATTTAATAACAGGATTTATCAAAACATTTCCGAAAATAGTAATAAATTGCTCCGTTGCGATAAAGTAATTGATATCTAAAATGTATAAATTGTTCTACGATATCACTTAAACAGAAATCTATTTTAAAAACTAATAATATTTACTCAACTTGTAACACTAATTTAATGACAAAAAAATAAAGCGAAGAAAATTAGACGTTGTACTGGCTGGAAAATAAATGTTACCAAACATAAAGAGGTCACATTACAAATGGGTGCTACATTCTATTTTTGAAACCAGACAATTAAAAGAGCGCTGCAATAATAAGTCTGAGCTGTCATTAATGGAACTACAAACCTTTATGAAATTGGTCACAGTAATCCGCTTTGGCGCTATTCTTAATACCTTTTTAATAGCAGCTTGGCAGGTTGCATCATGGTAGGGGACGGAGTCGACATAGTGCCAAGTGGGGATTGCAAGTGCAGGCTAATAACACGTGTAGAATGTTAGCTATGCCCGGTATTTTGTAAGACGGCTAATTTGTTAAACGTAACCGTTTTATTAAGCTCTTAGGAATAGTAACTGTTCTATTAATTGGTATTTTATATCGTGTGCTAATACAATTGTTAGATAGTAAACTTACTTCATCGATGAAATATGCCTAATGTATCGCGGAAAGATAAGTTATTTGTGTAAAACGTAGGTACTTAAGTAAGTAAATAATACGGAATTACAAAGAAAGCTGAAAGCAAAAAAATATACCCTTATCTTTTTACCTTAGTTTAAATATTCATCATCACTATCATCAGCCGGAAGACGTCCACTGCTGAACAAAGGCCTCCCCCCTAAAAAGATTAAATATTATATGTCCCTAATTTATCAATTGTATGTAAAGGACATTCCTCTGTGGGTAGTCCCAAGTAACAGACGTGTTTTAGTGTGCTCCTAATTATTAACTAATTAATTTATAAAAAATATTTAAAGTAATTAAATGAAACACACCTAGCAAATACTCCGCACCACCCTCTTGTTATTTAAAGTTTATTAACTACAACACATTCGCAAAATGGACAACAAATTCGTTAGCAGTCTGGCAGATCTGGAGCAGCTGTTCCATTCCCGTATGGCTGAATATGAAGATAAGCTTGTTAAAGCTTCTGCAGCAACAGGTTCAGCACCAGTCAGCATCACCTCCATCGGCAGCGAGTTCAAGGAATTCAAGAACTTTGTTTGGCAAGCACTGTCCAAGTTGAAAGCCCAAGTTGAGTTACTCGGTCATGGTTTTGACAGGCATGAGACATTCATGAGAAGAAAAGTGCTGCTGCTTCATGGGGTGCCTGAGAAACCACAAGAGAATCTACATGAAGTGGTGAGCGAAATTGTGACAAGCAAGTTGAAGTTAGGAGAATTAAAAGACTGCAATACCTTGCATATTTGTCACCGACTAGGACCTTCCAGACAGAAGACTCGACCCATCTTGGTAAGATTTTTCAGAGTTGAGCATCGGCAGCTTGTTTGGGAGGCCAAGAAACAGTTAAAGGGTTCCGGCATCACTATTTCAGAATTCTTAACCCAAACTCGGCATCAAGCCTTTCTTGCTGCTCGAAAACATTTTGGCATCATGAATTGCTGGACCACTGAGGGCAGGATAGTGATCCTTTGCCCGGACAAAACTCGGCGGAAGATCGAGACGGTAGGTGAGCTCAACGAGTTGACGACCCGTTTCCCCTGTGCCGCCGTCGAGTCCGCCGGCTCTGATCCTGGTTCTCCTAAAGTCGCCCAGGAGACCTCCAAAGTTCAGCGAAAGGCCAAGCGTCGGAACTGAAGACATTATGCACTCTGGTCCACGATTACTTGCACTTTAGTTGTAACTTCAATCGTGCAATCTCATCCGCTTTCTGTATGTCGGTACTACAATTTTAACTTTCCGTAAACTTTTATTTCGTTACTTTTAAATCTTGATCCATTTCTTCGTGTAGGTATTTTTAAATTTTGTTGTGCACAGACTACTATTTCATTTTAGTTTGTTGCTTCTTTATATTTCTTACTATTTTTAAATCCAATGCACTTGTAATTTTTATTAATATTACTGCTGTCTGTGGTTATTTCCTAGTGATAGCTGTCATAATATGTCAACTTGACATTTGCATGCTACGTTTAGTAACGCCATGTGTAATTGTTGCGCATACGCGTTTTTGGTTAAATTTTTAAACGTAATTTAATTTTTATTTTTTTTAATTTTACGTCGTTTTTTGTGTTTGTTGTAATGTATTTATTTCTATCAATTCACCAGCGACAGAGGGTGGTCGTTGGTATTGCTACTTGTTTATTAGTTTTTAATTTACTGGTAAATATTAGTATTGATATATTATTTAATTTATAATTATTTATTTATTTTAACTCTTATGGATGCTCGTGATGAGCTTAATGATAGTTTTTTTTCGTGCTCTTCTGAATCCTGCGGTTATGTTAGTGCGGATGACTTGAATTCTCCTCCTACTTTACACGACCAAATTTCCTCTCTTTTCTTTGACCATCGTAATAATTTTAACGTTGTACATATTAATGCCCAGAGTGTTCCGAGTCACTATTCCGACCTTCTAGCATCTTTTAGCAATGCAAATGTTGACGCGATTCTGATATCGGAAACGTTCCTCAAACCTTCACTCCTCTCTACTCAATTTCCTCTTCCCGGCTTTGTTCTTATTCGTAATGACAGAACCGGGAAAGGAGCCGGCGGTGTTGCCATATATTTGCGAGCTGATTTATCGCATAAAATTGTTATGGCATCACCCTCTTTATATTCTGAGTCACCTGAATTCCTTTTCCTTGAAATTTCTCTAAAATCTTCTAAGATTCTCCTTGCTGTCTTCTATTCCCCTAACTTACGTATAGACTATTTTAGCTCTTTTGATTCCACTCTTAGTGAACTGTGTCCTGTTTATAAACAGGTTATTATTATGGGCGATTTTAATACATGTTTGATTAAGAACGATTCTCGTTCTTCCAGACTTACTTCTCTCCTTTCCTCCTATGATTTACATGTCTTGCCCCTTTCGGCTACTCACTTTTCTCCTAACTGTACTCCTTCTCTTTTAGACCTTGCGATTGTCTCCTCCCCTGACAAGGTCACTAAGCACGGTCAACTTACGGCAACTTTCTCTTACCACGATCTCATTTACCTATCGTATCGTGTTCGCACTCCTAAGCAAAAGCCACAGTATTTTAATCTGCGAAACTACAATACGATAGATATTGAAGCTCTGCAAGCCGACGCCATCGCACTTGACTGGTCACCTGTCACTGAGTGCCCCGGCACGGATCAAAAAGTGACATGCTTTAATTCTTTAGTCCTGGGTTTGATGGACAAGCATGCACCAGTTCGTCGTATTAAAATGAAGTATAAGCCTGCTCCGTGGATAACTGCTGAAATAAAAGCTCTTATGGCCCGCAGAGACAGGGCTAAAACTAAATTCAAGGGCAGGCCGTCTGATGTGTTCCTTGAGCATTACAAGGTTCTGCGCAATCGTTGCAGTCGTCTGTGTAGAGATGCCAAAAGACGCTACTTCCACGAATCACTTCTTAACCGTAGTCAATCCGATGTCTGGAAATTTCTTAAATCTGTTGGTATCGGCAAATCATCAATAAACTCCCGTATTGACATAAATCTAAATGATTTAAACTTATCACTTTCTCTACCACCGATCCATTTAGCTCTTAATGTCAAAACAGATACTCTTACAGAACTTATGAGCTTGCCGGTACCAAACTGCCCCCTCTTTTCTTTTAGCCCCGTTTCTGAGACTGACGTTGAAAAATCACTACTTGCAATCTCTTCCAATGCAGTTGGCAGTGATAACGTGTGCTCGAGAATGATCCGTCTCATCCTTCCCTGTCTGCTCCCGATCCTTACCCATATTTTTAATCACTCCTTATATTCTTGTAATTTCCCATCTGCCTGGAAACAGGCACATATTATACCTTTACCAAAGATCTCCAATCCTTCTCTGCCATCTCATTTTAGACCCATCTCCATCCTTCCTTACCTCTCCAAGGTACTCGAGCATATCGTTCACAGGCAGATCACTGGTTTTTTGACGTCAAATTCTCTCATTTCTTCTTTCCAATCTGGTTTCCGTTCCGGTCACAG
The DNA here is from genome assembly GCA_905146925.1 of Autographa gamma. Taxonomy (NCBI): domain Eukaryota; kingdom Metazoa; phylum Arthropoda; class Insecta; order Lepidoptera; family Noctuidae; genus Autographa; species Autographa gamma. The sequence goes on along the minus strand of LR989869.1, from coordinate 4,934,517 downwards.
CACTGTCACTGCCCTGTTGAAGGTGACTGATGACATCCGCTTGGCAATGGAGAATAAGATGATGACGGTCCTTGTCTTGCTGGATTTCAGCAGCGCCTTCAACTCGGTAGACTTTGATGTGCTGCTTGGCATCCTAAAATCTCTAAATTTCTCTTCTTTATCTCTAGCCTGGTTAGAATCTTATCTTCGGGGTCGCTCGCAGTGTGTTCGCCTTGAAGATTCTTACTCCGATTGGTGTGACCTCACGGCGGGTGTTCCCCAGGGTGGCGTCCTTTCTCCTCTTCTCTTCTCTGTCTTCATCAACTCTGTTACTACAGTAATTTCTTCTAACTTCCATCTTTATGCAGACGACTTGCAGCTGTATCGCCACTTTAGTTTAGCTGAATCAGACTCTGCCATTGCTGCCTTGAATAAAGACCTGGCCTCCATTTGTTCTTGGGCTAATTCCTATGGTCTTAAGGTGAATCCGTCAAAGTCTCAGGCCATCATCATAGGTAGCAAGTCTATGCGGAGTCGATTAAACTCGTCATCGATGGCGCGCCTATACTTTGATGGAATCCCGATCAACTTCTCTGACACTGTTAAGGACCTGGGAATTATAATGGATGCGAATCTTTCGTGGCGTCCTCAAGTTGCCGAAGTTAGCCGTAAAGTTCATTTTTCCTTTCATTCCCTTAAGTCTCTTCAACACTTCTTACCTCTGCAAACAAAAATCTCTCTAGCCCTATCTGTAATCCAACCCATTATTGATTATGCTGATGCTTGCTATTTGGATGCTACCGAGGAGCTCCTTGATAAACTTGAGCGCTTGCAAAATTTATGCATTCGTTTTGTATTCGGTCTGCGCAAATATGACCACGTATCTCACCTTCGCAAGCAGCTCAAGTGGCTCCCAATCCGTCTTCACCGGAACACTCGCATTTTATGCCTTCTTTATAATGTCCTGTACAATCCAACGTATCCCTCTTATCTGCGTGAACGCTTTACCTTTACCCGTCCTCCTAATGCCCCTTGCAGAACGCAAATAAAATCTCTGCTACATTTCCAACCCCACTCCACTGACTTCTATTCCTACTCCTTTACCGTTCACGCAGTAAGACTTTGGAACTCGCTTCCGCCTGACATCCGCAATTCAAAATCTCTTTATATATTTAAGAACCGTATTAAAGAGCATTATCTCTCCTTATAATTGTATTGTTATATACTTTATTTATTTATATATATATATATATATATATATTCGTTATAGGTATGTATTATTTGTGTATTTATATATGTATGTTATATAATTTGTAGTTTTTATAGATTGAGTCGCACACTGACTGCCAATATTGACGACATCTCCTTTCGCGGGTCTGCTGGCAGAAATTTCTTTAGAAATAAGCAGTACCTTTGTACATCATCTGTAACCATCCAATATCTCTTTTCTATAAACTATTGTGTGTGTACATAAATTATTAAATAAATAAATAAATAAATAAAGTAACGTCTCTTTATAAAGTAGCTAATGAGTCACCATAATATAATTAATACTGACTACTGTCAACTTACTTCAATATCATTAAACTTTCTCCGTTGTATGCAAATATTAGCTTAAGTGAAATCATAATTCAATCATTGAATTAATGTTGGCTACTGTTACAATCAAATAAGTTTGATTGATCTTTTCTTGGTATTGAGTACATAAGATTTGCATATGTACAAGGATAGTGTTATTCAGAAATCCTTGGATGTCTAAAATGCATTCTAATGTATGCAACTTGTAATTCGGACAAAAAAAACTTCTCTGGTATAACTTATAGGTATCATTGCAAAAAGAAGTAACTATACTTAACGTAAGTTTATTGAGTTAAATTCCTGGTCTTACGACATTGGATCTATTTCTGCCTCATTTATCACTCGAAACTCTTATTCTAGGTTGCCTACAAAATTGCTAAATCTGCATAAATTAGTCCTCTCCAATTCACCTAATTACTAAGCAAAATTTCGTCAACCGGATACAAGACAATTGATCGGCTTGTGCAAGAGTGATCGACGCGTGCGACCGCTCCGCCCCCAGTTTCGAAAATGCCCGATAATCGACGCATTGTCTCGTTTTCCTCAGCTTTCACCGGCGCACGCGCATCTAATGTAATACATAATTGCAGACTACTGTGTTATGACATGGACTGTTGTCACACTATTAATTTGTTTGGTCGAGAACCGATTGTTGCTTAGTTTTTTTTTGTGTGTGGGAAAAGTATATGCTTCTGGTTTGTCAAGTTTGTATCTACCATAGGACCTTCGGTAAATACACCTAATAAAGCAGTAGTATACATTGTAGATAGATATCTATCATCATCTGATGTATTTGAGTAGATGCAATGAACATTATTGGTTCAACATTCCTGATGTTGTTGATATTTATAACTTGCAAACTTCTATCGATTTTATTATTTTCCTAATCATATTTTTTCCTTTTTCAGGAACAAGTCGCACCCGTTGAAGAGCCCCAGGAAGATGACAAAGGACTCAGGTTAGACAATCTAATTTGTGCTTTAATACATAACTTAAGATAAGTAATGTCATCTTATTATCTGAATATTTAATGAGGTATATTCAGATAATATGTATCTGTAACCTCTTTTGTGTCCCACTGCTGGACAAAGGTCTCCTACCATCTGACTAAACATTTAAAATAAAACATTAAAAATGGGAAAACAACACTGTACACAATACAAAAAAAATATTGCCTGTTAAAAATCCTTCTGTCTGGGCTTACAGCCAACGTGTTCGGTGCAATACGTCAAAGTTGCCATCACAGAACATTTATAAATCACATATGATTTGACAAAAATAAATTCTGAGGTGTATAGTCTCTCGTGCCAAGATTTAAATCAGATATTATATTACCTCTTATATTATTTTCATCGTGTGAATGAATCTAAGTAACTATCAATAAACGAAATAAGTATTAGAAATCTGATCGAAAAAACTGAACGACTCTCTACTTTGGTATAAAAAATTCACCTTTTATGAGAGAAAAAAAAATGTTTCCTCTATTAGTGATTCTTCAGTACTTTTTTAACATGGTGTTAATGAAAACTCTTAAATTTTTCTAAAATTATCCGGACTTTGCAACAAAAGTATTCAGATAATACTCCCAGAAAAAAGCATTATTTGTAATTCGACAACAGTTTTTCTTACCAATTATACCACTCCCGGAAAAGCCCTCTCCAACTACACGCCACTTACTTCTATCCTGGGCTTCTCGCATCTTACACGTAATTTACAATTCCAGTCGCTCTGACAGCGAGCAGTACCGCCCAGGACAGGTGTTCTCCCTGAACGCCCAGGAGCTGCTGGAGCTGCAGCCAGAGAGGAAGGCGCCGCTGTCCAGCAACCAGCTGCTGCAACAACTGTACAGCAGTCCGCAGCAGGAGCACAAGCAGAACCTCCAGCAAATATATTATCTGGAACCGCAGTCTGCTCGTCAGGTAAACAGATAGATAGATACACATAAATGAACTGTGAGGGTTTCATGATTTTATTGATGAAATAAATATTTTTCAAAAACATTACACAAATGTCAGATATATCACGAACCAAACACACCGAGGCACACTTCTCCTTTTTAAGGCATTTTTATTTTATTTTAGGTGAATAAAGAAATGAAAACATTCATGCTTTTATAAGGTTTTAGTTTCTCAAAACAAAATGTTGTGTTTATGCTAAAGTGAATAATCGTAAAAAAATAGCCACCTTAGACACCATTTTCAAGTTTTAAACTTTCAATTGGTAGTCTCATACGCTTTACTAAAGAGTGTCTTAGAGCAATATAATATTTTGGTAAACTATAAAAAAGTTAAAACGAACAAACTGCAAACCACAATTCCAAAAGCACAAAATACTATCACTTCCTTGTTTATATATTCTAGAAATTTGCAAATTCGTCCGAAAATACCCAGATTTTTATAACACCCGCGAAGAAATTCAAAATAAATACAACCTAAGACATAAAAATAGATTAAATTTACCAACTTCAACTACATTCTTCCGGTCCTTTAGTAAGCTCTATCAAAGTTTATAATAATCTTCCAAAAAACATAAAAGATGAACCTAAAACTACGATATTTATTAAAAAATTAAAAGAATTCCTTTATTCTAAATGTTATTACACAGTTAAAGAATACATGGAAGATAAATCGTTCAAGAAAAGAAAAAAAAAAAAAAACAAAAAAAAAAAATAGAAATATAAGTAAGGAAATAAACAGTGTATGAAAAGCACACACATACAACACATTATTACACGCGTGAATATACACACACAAAAACACACACACACACCCGCACGTGCGCACTCACCCACACATACACCCATAGACATACACACTCACACTAAATTATTGCTAAATGTTAAATATAATTATAATTTTTGTAACGTCTACTTAGTTATTTGAACTTCTTTAAGCTGTGCCCTTTCGGGTCCATATTGTATCTATACTATAAGAAATTGTACCACCTGTTATGTAACTTATGGAATGCTAATAAAGATTTGAGTATTGAGTATTATGTATTGCTTACCAGAATTAACGTTCATTTCCAGGTGTCTTACCAACCATCATCGCACGCCGTCATCGCCCGCCCCGACTACTCCTCAAACGGTGGTGAAGCTTCAGTCGGAGCCGCATTATCAGTCAGTGACTCAGGATCCAACCCTGCCATCGATCCTTACAACCAGGACCTACTGGCGTTACTTGGACAGCCTCCCGTGAGACAAATCGAGGAACAGCGTCCACAGCTGTACTCTCAACCCCAGCAACACTTGCAGCAAGTACAACAAACATCTAATGTTCAAAGCGTTGCACCTCAATATCAGCAGGTTAGCATGATCCCAAAAAACTATCATACCCACCATTAATACCTTACCTTAAATTATATTTGTGGTATTGTTTGATTTTAGGTGGACAGATACATTACCAAGCCAAGCAAGAAATCGAAGCTCCGAAACAAAGTTCAAGTCGCTCCTCCTCAGCCGTCTGCAGCTCCTCAGCAGTACCTGATTGAGACCACCAACGTCCAGCAACAACAGCAACAACAACAACAGTCACCGCTCTACCGTCAACAGGCTCAGCCCCAGCCACAAGCACAGAGAGCACCTCAAGCCTTACGTTACGTGACCTTCCAACAAAACCCTGCCGTATCTCAGCAAGTGCTGTATGAACGTCCCGAATCTCAAGGCCTGAAAGTCGTCCCAGCGCCCAAACTTCAACAGTTACAACAGCAACAGCCCAGAGCTCAGCTGAACTACAGAATTGTCCCTCAATACCAGCAACCTGAGGCCGCACCTAAGCAGTACAGAATCATTGAAGCACCCAGACAAGCCATCAGGCCGCAAGAACATCGTCTTCCAAGCCAGAGTGTTGAACGACCCATTGCTTATTTGAAACGCTTCCCTGACCACGAAAAGATGAGGTCTGTGAAAATCTACGAACCAGTCCCCGAAGGTGTACCTCAACAACCAGCCCAACTTATTGGAGAACAGTACTATATCCGTAGTTTGTACAGAGGCAATGAACAGCAACAACAACAGCAGCAACAAGCACAACAGCAGCTACAACGTATTAGGTACGAACAGCCCGCGCAGAAATCCGATCAATCCAGAGTACTAGAACCCGTGAAACCGCCTCAATCTTCCATTTACGTGAGCAAAAACTTGGTCGCAGCCCGAAAACAAGCGAGACCTCAACCGCAAATAGCATACCGGGAACAGCAGTCGAGTGTTGAACAGGTAAACCTTGAACAGCATGGCCAAAACTTGGACGAACAGAGAGCGCAGCTGCCGCCTCCTAAGAACAACAAAGCGTATACTCCTGAAGAGTTCCAAGCTTTGGTAGAAGCTGGTTACGCTGTTACCCCTGTTCCTGTCAGCGCATTGAACCTCCAGGAGGCGCAGTCCAGGTCGTCAGTGGAGTCTGTCACGATGTACCCCAAACGACGACCAATCCTCGCCAGCAGACGTCACCAATATCTGCCCCTGCGAGGAGACGATGCGCCTTAGAAATACTCACCCTGCTGTAAATAGGTTAGCTATAATAATGTAAAATAAATAGTGATATTCGTTTAAATCTTCTTTTATTATCAAACTTTTTTCTCTCAATATATCGTAGGTATACTATGCCAGCATAAATGAAACCGCAACTTGCAAGCGTTGGAATTCATTATGCTTTCATGAAAGCCGCAACTGCAATTCTGCAAACAGACGTTAGAGAGATATTGTTTTGACTAATGTACAGTTGCCGCAAATTATAGTGGTACTACATGAATATTATTATTGCTTTCACAACGACTTTCGGGAGTTCTAACAATTCATTATTATGCAAATCATCGTGTTGAGTGGATAGAGGTTTGTTAGCGGATTAATCCGAAATGCATGTAGTTAGATTAGATCTATATTATGAGGTAGTTTTCATACACCATCTTCTTTATTAATTCTCACAATATCGTCTCCAGAAAATTTCTCTGCTATAAAACAATCCATTTCCTCTGACCATCTCACTGTTTCGTTGCATAATCCTAATGGATTTGGTCGCTCTTGGCGAGAATGCTAGTGGTGAATTTTTTACGCCATTTTCTTTCAGTGATTTTCCGTCAAATTGAATCTTGGTTTCTTAGTGTTTTAGTTTTCTATTTATAAAACATGCTTTTTTGATCCGATATACATGTGATTTCTAAAATAAACATACCTAAGTACTATTTGGAAATTATAAAAGTCGTTGTTTATTTCATAATAAATAATTTCGATATTATACATACTAGTTGAAAATCATAGGAACATAATGTATGTCCAAGGTAATCTAACGTTTAATTATCGTATTGTAATTTAAAGAATAAAATAAATGTTGTTTTATAAGCAAAGAAAGGAGCTAAGACTTAACAAAAAAATCGATTTAAACATAAATTCGATACAACGACCAATTCATTTTATATTAACTTGTTCCTACCTAATCGCATTTCACGGACCTTCGCTACAATAGGATGAGCTAAATGGATCATTATCTTACTCACTCAAACATAAATGGATTGATTTGCAGAATATCGAATATCTTAAAACAACAGTAGTATTACATATCGTAGATAATATCATATCATTTTGGTATTGCATTAAACTCGAAAATATATCCTTGAAAACTTTGCATGTAATGAAGAAATTGATATTTTATTTTCTTCTTGAACCTGGGGTTTATATTTTTTATTAGTAAAATACAAAATTAATTTGTTATAATAACCGATTAAACCTTATGTAAAGAGACCTTATACAATACCTATAGACCTTCGAATTACCTACAGATAAGTATTGAGGAAGAAGGGTTTACGAACCTTTTTAGGCAAACGGACAATTCTGCTTTAGTTATCAAAACAGATACACCCTCTTAACTGCTTCCAACATTAGCCAACTACAGGAACTGAGCCTAATGAGAAGATTAGAATATAAATGTACTGGCTAATGACACTCAGACCGGAACTTTAATTTCCGGACAATATCTGTTTGAAGTTTCGGCGACCATTCATGTTCGCTTGACGATCGGATTTTGCTTACTGATGTCATTAAGACGCTTGTAATAGATGGCGCGGGAGAGGCAAATAGCTGGGAAAAGAAACATCTAGAAAGAGGTGTATTTGCCCTTATATGACCGTTCGGTCTTGAAATAATTAAAAGGTGGGCATAAAGAAGGCAATACATTTAATTTTAATATGAGAGGATGAAATTATTAAAAAAAGGCAAAATTTGAAAGTCGAAAATGGTTAAAAACATGGACAGCCAATCAGTTAAGTCCTTTTTATTTCTTATCTGAAATTCAGACAACATTTATAGAAAAGCAAAAAATATATTGAGAAATTTTCTTCTAAACACGTAGATGTTAGGACCCTTAATTTTCACGAAGAGCTATAAAGATTTTCGAGGATCAAAATGAAAAAAGGTCTACAAAAAGGCAAAGATTTTCTAGACACATAACATACTGACACGACCTTCCTTTCTAAGATGAAAATAAATACAAGCAAGCGTGTCACAGCGGAATTTCTAATATTTCCATCGCAAAACTGAAATTCCCGACCGGCTCATGACAAATGGGGAAACTTTTAGAGTAGGTTGGAGGAAATATTATACACCTTACCTAGTTTTATGTACATTCAAAGATTTGTGTATTGATAATACCTGTATCTCTTAATATGCCAAACCCTTAAACGTAAGGGAGATAAAATGGTAATCAATGAAAGGTAAAAAAGTGCTTTCCGTGTTTCGGACACCAGGTTAACCCGTAGGTCCCGAATGTCATACGACATCTTTGGCAGTCGTTAAGTTCATTCCGACAACCAGTCTTGCTGTTTCATACTGCGTTTCCCAGTAAAATAGGTTGTTGAGGTCTTATAGGCAGTCGCTCCATGTAAAATACGGTATTCAGATAAATCCGGTAAGACTGGTAGCCGACCTGAACATAGCTTGGAAAAAGGCTAGGCAGATGATGTTCAATAAAAGGTAAAAATCACATTAATAAAGAATTCATTACCATATTAGCAGTAACAAATCTATTGGTTATTTACCTATTCGAATGTTAGTGGTACCTGCGTGTATTTTACTTTTATTATTTCTTATCAGGGTTTTAATTTAAACATCGCAGGAACAGTAGGTAAGCTTAATAATACTTTTCCTTTTGCGAAAACATTCCAATTACCTGTTTCTCTAAGAATAAAAACAATGTATGGCCGAAGGCAAGATTAAAGCTTTGTCTTTATATTGCAAAATTATTTTCTCTTAACGAAAATGTTTTGCTTACTTACAAATGCCTAATTAAATCGTGGGTAGAACAATACCTACGCTTTTATTCTACGTGGTATTATTGTTACCAGCGCAAGGGTTTGTCCACATCTGAAAATTTGAATGAAGTTAAGTTTGGGCAAAATAAAGCTTATAAGTACCTCTAGTTCCCCAAAACAAACATTATATATTCCTCCGAAATATGATAGTAGATAGGTACTTAGCATTTTATTTCAGCTTTTAATTAACAACTAACATATAGCAAAAAAGAGTGCTGTATTATTTCAAAAGAAAAGTAATCATAACAAAACCGACAAAGGTACTTTAATACAATTTTTAAAGTTGTTTATTTTTATCTTGTTTTTCAAGTGATTTGCAAACTCCTCAACTTCCCAGTAGATCGATCTACATTAAAAGTTTGATGAACATTGTCGTACACTTTCTCGACTAAGTCTAGTTATTAAACTTTAGAAACTCGTAAAGGACTTTTTATGAACTGGTGCTGCGAAGATATTATTATTATTATTACTACAGTTGTGAAAGACAATAAAAGATATAGTCCTGAATTGTGGACAATTGTACTAGATTTATAGTATTGATATCGCTTTACCATGCCTTTTATTAGTTTGAAGATCATAATAATTTATTTATAATCATTTTTAACTATTTATTGCAACTACCTACTTGCATATAAACAATTTAAAATGTTAATATTATGATAGCACTGAAAATGACACATTTTTTAGTTCGTTTTGTATATAATCCTATTATTTATTGTTATTATTATTTAAAGCCTGAACAGTCCCACTGCAGGGCAAAGGCCTCTCTTTCTTCCTTCCACAGGTCTCTATCGTTAGCTGTTTGTTGACACTCCTTTGTGTATGCGTCTAGTTCATCCCTCCATCGCCGCCTGGATCTTCCACGCGGCCTTCGTCTATACTGATTGAATTAAGGAACTTACCTAAATGAAATTAGATGCATACAATGTAGCGCTGGCCCGTAATATAATCATTGTGGTACATTGCTCCACGATATCATTTATTTTACTTCACATACCTGATTAACAAAAACTTAGCATAGTGATGATGATGATGTATTTTATGTTTAATAGCCGTCGATATTTCCTATCAGATATTATAATTATATTAAACCTTTTCGATTTTTTTAATATTCACCAGACACACCGAAACGTATGGAAGGGTTAAGGTCTGTTGTAATACAAACCTATGACAAACAATACCCTATGCCTTAAATTCTATTTTTACGTAGTTTTAGTGTTAAATATACCACACATTGTAATACCACAACAGAATTATAACGCCAGTATTAAGTAGAAAGGCAACTTAATGAAACTTCTCAAGTGGCGTATTGCGTTAGCGACAATATCGAGTATAACAGTTGAAAGGTTTCTAGCATTTATTGCTAGTGGACCACTCTATTACATCGTACTTTATACAATAGAGGGGCGAAAGAATCGACATCAAGTGCTCTTCGCCTTTTCTTTTAGTATCGAGTTAAGTATGGCCGAAAGTAAAGAAACTGTCATGCTTGATTTGAAAGCCAGTTGCTGCCAATGTTTTAATTATATCGCTATTCGCTAGAATATATTAAACATGTACCTACGTACCTACTTTAGTTGAATGTTTAATATAATGTCCAATACATCTATTAAAAAATATAATATTTAGAAAATATTAAACCAGATGGTACTTACATGTGTTACACAGCATTATCCTTTGCGGTTCCGAAGCTTAAGTTTGTATTATTCGTCCCAACACTATCCAATGCTCATAAGATCGGTAAAAAAGATTTCCTTTTCATATTATATCGTAAAAGCTGGTTGCAAATACTTTCCTGCAGGATACAATTGTGGTAAAACGTTTATATTTTTTCGTATTTCTGTTAAATGTCTTCGGATTTGCTCGCAATCATAAGCGGAGCTGTTCGATTTACGCTTTGTATTTTAAAACTTAAAAAGGTAAGCTTTGCATCCTTTTGGAAACTTGAAATAACGTCATAATAATGCAAACAATAAAACGCCTGTTATCTTTTATTTTACAGTTGCACGTATGAGAATTTGATGAAAGTATTTTTATAATGCAACTCTCGTAGCAGGTTTTTGAGCCAAGATATAAAAATTTGCCATTGACGCGCTAAGAGGTATCGATGACATAATTCAGTTATTTTATTAATGAAGTAATTATCATAGATATTAACTATAGTTATAATTACTTTAAGAACACATTTATACGATAGGAATTGAATCTGATATTCATTATTTTAAATCGTCAAAGTCTTAAATCAAACAAGAAAACTTACGCTCACTCTGGGATGAAAGTTATTCAGATGTTCGTATAACGCCGGCTTTGAATAAACGAGGTTATCAGTCAACTAAACGACTAGATTTTGTTGAAAGATCACTTTATTTGATTGAACAAGAAATATTAAGTTTTTGGAAGTAAATCACTAAAGACGGCTTAGGCAGTTCTGTAGGCGTTTGCCTAATTTTGACTTTATAGATTGGGTATCAGTTTTCTTCATTTACTGTCTGGAAACCAAATATCTTCCCTGATATTGAAATATTCTCAAACTAATTAATTAAGTGCCAACTACGTGCCAACTACCAACTGAAGAGATAAATGGCGAGAAAAGAGATTCTGATAAATTGATATTCAAAAGTAAGACGTAGTAGAGACCATAACTATAATGAAAAATACAAACACATGTGCACAAAACAATGCAAAAAAAAAAAAAAAACAATTTTTATTTTGACCAGCTAACATTGCAAGTCATAATAAGCATTACATACCAGGCTTTCATAAACATGGAGGGCGCATCACAAAACAAAATGCTTTTCTTTAGAAGTAGCTAACAAAGCCCTTTTTCCATTTATACATTCTGACACAAGAACATACGGATGTAGTCTTGAGTGGCTCTGAAAGCAGTCAAAGGATACACGTGTCCACTCAACTGCAAGAAAACTTTTATATTAACTTAGTAAAATATTTACGGTTCTCTCGACTAGGGTTAGCACGAATAATAAAATAAAAATCTCATTTTATTCAATTTCATTCGAAATTTTTGACTATATAACAAAGAGCTTAAAATCAAAATTATATTTGAATGAAACTCTTCCAGACTCTTGGAGGGACCTTAGAAGGGTCTGTCAAGTGTCACTTGTCATAAAGTTTTCGAAAACCCTCTCCTAAAGGAGGGAAAGAGTGCCTCTTAGACAAATATATGTTAATGATTTTGGCTGCTAAAAGAAATATGATTTTAAACCTTATATAAAGAAAGCATAAGATCGGTAATTTCCATTTGTAAGAATATCCAAACATATTCGTGCAGATACTATGACTGGACTGTTTTTTGTTGGTACAATATGATGAAGATTTTTGTAAACGAGTACTCGCTTCATTGTTCTCTACGTTGTAAAATTTAAAACTAAAGCTGGATAAAAAAGCTATTTAAACACATCAATAAAACGACACATTAAAACCGAAAAAAAAATGAATATCAGATTTCAAAAAAAAAAATGAAGAAAGTAGTGGTAAAAACATATATTATCATTATAGTATGATCATAAAACGCCTCTTCACATCAGTATTGTATATACAATACTTTAAATCAAACAAATTTTAATTTAATTATCTGGCTACTGTTCCACGTAATTATCGACAAGAGATTCATTTCAATTAATCCCGTTTTGTGGTAAAGCGTACATCGACGTTGTCATTCAATATTTAATGTGCGAGTGAAAATAATCCGTTGCTAAAGCATTGCCAATAATTACTAGCATATTATCAAACAAAAACTAGTTTTGTGTGATTAATTTCGTGTGTGTTCACATTATGTTACGACAATTTAGAATAAAAATAAAAATTAATAATACCTGCCTATAAACGTCCCACTGTTGGGTACAGGCCTCTTCCCATGTAGAGAAGGCACGAGCATTAATAACCATGCTTGCTCATTTCCGGATTGACGATCTCAGATCCCAATTTTCGAATCTAGGCTTTCTCACGATTTTTTCCTAGATAATATAGTTGTAACCAAATATCTCTGACTATTATTTACATCACATAATGGCAACTGACCGATGACAGTTGCTCGCTCAGATACACATCTACCTTCAATTTACTTTGTCTATTAGTTCTTAACGTCAGCTATAACTAAACCGGTACCGCGATCCTAGTCTTCATTCATCCTTATTATTAAGGCATGTCTAGCGAATTTACACAAGTTCTAATTAAGTTACTCGATATTTCCTTTCCTACCTCCAAAACCACATATTCAAGGGAACTGTCGAACTTAATTCACGAAATGTGACGTCATTTGAAGATCCAGTTCGTCACGCTTTCTGCTGCAGTTTCAAGGTCACAGTTGAGCTTATGTGTAATGACATGTGCGTCATGGTACTGAACATGTGTCGTTAGTCACGGATGGGCGGTGAACTTGAGAACTAAGTGACTGAATAATTTCTGGAAGACTGGAATTTGTGCTGTCAGTTTAAAATTTTGATTTTTTGAAGTGTGTTTTACTAGGTTCCTTGTGTTTAAGCGATTACGGTAAAGTTTGTTATGTGTTGTGTGAAAAGTGAAAAGTGGCATTCGATTCCAGCACAATTAAACAGATGTAATTAAGATCCTGCGAGAACTACTTCTAAACAAAGTAAGTAATTTACTTTTTTATGGTAAACACGTAAGGTAGTATTGTAAAACATGTTGTGTGTATATTTATCTGGTGACTTATCCAATTATTATTTTACTGTATAACGAAATATGGGACTTTTTTGGTGAAAATCTAATGAATCCAACCCACGTGGACAGTACGACGTGGGGATATGTCAGACTCGCACCGACCAAAACACCGGTCCCGTTCTCGCCTTTGCTGGAGCCGCGGCATCGCTAAGCATTCTCAACGCAGCTCCAGCGGAACCAAACATAGCACCTGCTAAAAAGATCACACATGGGTAATAACATCACAATCCATCATTTCTACAAAATGAATGAGCAAAATACTCCTAATATTCTTATTTCCCTTACTATATTTATTTCGTAGTAAAATAAATAGGCTATATATCTAAAACAAACAAAACCACCCGACTGAAGCTTGATGTTATAATGTATACGCCGTCACTGCACTGAATAGCTCTCGGAGATGCATTCAAGTGCTACCATCTTATACAAACACTTCCACGAGCGAATTTCAACCCTATGCACTTGGAATAAGAGTTTTTTGAGATGTGTTTTGGTTTGTGTCGGTTGTGGAGCATATTTAACAAAGACATCGCCGGCTACGTGTATATAAAGAGTAACTGAAGTAGGTAAGTAGCGTCTGTCTCACGTGTGTGTTATGACGATTTCCTTACTCTGTTTTATTTGTTGTTTTTGAAGGCCTGATAGATATGAAATAAAATTTGTATTTTTATTTGCACTTTGTATGCTATCTATTGGGAACCAAGTTGATCGTCACAAGTCAAAAGCTTCTTGGAATAAGAAATTAAAATAATTACTTCTCTATGTGTATTTAAATGTGACTTTTCACTGTAAGTTATTCAGAAATTCAATAGTAAACTATCGAATATTTTTTTTCTATTTGGTATTGACCAAACTCCACGTTTTTAATGATATTTAAAAAATAATACTCATTATTTTATATATAATGCGTTACCAGTACAACAAATTCGCTTCGTTCATTCGTTCGTTTATTGAAGCCGTTATGATTTAATGACCGAAGGGAGTAACTGTATGCGGCCAATTAATTAATTAATGTTTATAAAATTTAAGCTATAAAAATAGCTATATAATATACTATTTATTAGTTTATTCAAGAATGGCTTGGTATTATTATGCTACTTTAAAGCTGATAATCCACAGAGGACATAGTCAGGCCCTTTATTTTCACGAAATGTAATTATACTTTTCTATTTGGGTCTTCTTAATTAGTTCAAAGTAAATAACAACATCGCTTGGGATCGCTAGGTCTAATTGCATACCGTTGTTGATTCCTGTTAAAGGGTAGAGTATTTTTGTGTAGATGTTCATTTAGATTTAAGGCCTAACAAATGTAAGGTCACTTTTTGTTGGAAAACTTAGTTTAATTTGCTTTGGGATTTTGAGTTTAGGTAGTCTGCCGTGAAATAGTTAAGTTTAAGTTGTTTCTAGAACAAAAATGTCGAATTTAAAACTTAGTCGTTATTTAAGTTACTAAATTGTTTGTTTAAGCAAAAAAAAAACATTATGATTAAGACGTTTTCGACTAATCATAGACCATAAAAAAAAATGATTCAAAATTGAGAAACTTGTTTTTTTTTACCTATATGGATAGCTACTTTGCAAATACTTATTATCTATTGATTTGAGTTTTAAGCCGACATTTTTCTCCCGATTAAATCAGAAAATATAGGTGTTATGTAATCTGTAGATTTGCTCAGAGCTATTGAGAGCAAGCCGTGTGTAGGCGTTAGTGATTCCATGCGTGGGCGTAACAGCTTAATATCCATTCAGGTCTTACAGCTACTAGCGCTAGCTAAATTGCATTTTCATATACATAAATGTTTATTAGAGGTTTGCAAACCGAGTTTCCTGATAGAGAATTTATTGTAACGTTGTTCTAATATTCTATAGATTTTAGTAGATATTTTTTTATTTAAAACAAATGTAAGTTTTTTTAGGTCAAATCTTGCAGGCTAAATTAAAACTATTTGTTGTTATTTAGTTGGTGTAAGTTTGGTTACAATACAACATTATGGTATATCGAGATGACCTGATAATGAAGTCGATAACTCAATCCCACATATTGTGTTTTAACTTGGTTCATTTGCTTTTACTAGTAATTTGAAGACTGTATGAATATGGTACCTGATTGAATAGGTACATATTTTTATTCTAAAAATAAATCCTGTAGTTCTTATATAACTTTCGATTAATATACTTCCCACGCCTTTAGACATACGTTACTACCCTGAAAAGACAACCGAACGAATCCGACATCCTGCAACCCATTTCTTATTCATGTACAACAAGAAACATTCTTCGTTTTCCAATATATAGTAACTGTGTTCAGTAAACATGGATATAATGGGATTTCTGTAACGTTCCGGTGTCTGTGTTTGACAGATTGAAGCGGCATTCGCGCGGGAGATCGGGTGAAAAATTGCGCGCTATTCACTCAGAGGCCCAGTGAATGGATTACATATTATTATTAACATGTGTTTCGATACGGTTGATGGTGGAAGAGATAGTATGTATAAGTTTGCGCTTCGATGAATGATTCGCGCTCGACCGTTCGAGACCAATCATTCATTTAAGAGTGTGCGATTAAAGATCTTTTTAGTTATCACACGTGTTGTTTCAATAAGAAAGGCTAAGACATTTGCGTTTTTCTTTTAATTGGTTTACAAAACTCATTTTTAAGGCCTTTTTTGACATGCTGCTCTAAATATTATGATGATTAATTTGTCAGTTCACGATCCCGTGCGTTCACATTAAACATTGCTTATTTAACTGCAAAAATGCTGATAATTTCGAAATAGAAACCACTAACAACTTATGAACTGTAAAACATCGATTTATGTAACTGTATTCCATTAATACAAATAGATTTTATTCCTTTATTTTTATTTTGTCCCTACAAACCCCTTAAATTCAGAATACCGTGATTTTGAAAATCCCGCAAGATTTAATTTCACATTTAACTCATTTGTGCTGTGCTCAACTCTCTTAGTAAAAGCTTCTTCGCGAAACATTTTAAGATGAAGAAAACAGTATTATCATATTTTACATAATAAGTCTAGTTTACATAATTTATTGCTGGCTGGCTTCTTCACTCGTTCTCTGTGACGGGGCCGTGGAATTTGGAGCTTGTTGTCTCGCAGTACTTGCTTGACGTGTTGAAGCTCAGCGGCAAGGTGTCTGTCATCACAGAGTCCGCGTGCTCTCTGAAACAAGGATTTTCCCACGGTAGCTAACTGTTTAGGGTGGTGGTGAGATTTGATCAACCACAGATCCTCGCTAAAGAATCCAGATTCCTACCTAGGATGTTCCGCGAGGCTATTGAGATTAAAAAACACCCTAATTTCAATAGAGAAGATGGCTGGAAGATATCACCTACTTGGGACCCAATAATACACAAACTCAAGGCCAAACCCAAGAGCAGCGCTGCAAGACATCAAGACATAGTGAGCTCATATTGCGTAGGTCGGAACTCAACAATAAATTAAAATATGAAGGTAGAACGAGCAACATCTTCTGTCAAGACGAACGCCATCTCAGTCTGCCCGTGACCATGATACCTGCAAAGGTGTCGAAACGTCGGGACCTAAATCTAAAATTAAAACCGCGAAAAAATCCGTAAAAAGTAGTTTTATTCAATGTCTAACATTCGCGTAAACCTAAGAAACCAATATATTAAAACATTCTTTATTTGAATTCCTCTGCAGAAACTTCTGTAAATGTACGAGGGTTTGTCACTGGTAGGTTTTAAAAGAAGATTTAAAACTGAGATGCCATTTGTTTTTTATATTTTTTGTCAGCCATGTCTTTTGTTTAAATTTTCGAGTTTTATGCCAGTATTCTAATTGAATATAAGAACAAATGCTGACGTCTGCAAACTTTACAGAATTAATTTAACTAAACAAAATTGGTATTTTTAAACCATAGTTAGCGTACTATTATTAAGGCTTATTATTTAAGACTCAAATAGTAACAAAGACTTATAAGTAAGAAACGTGGATTCTCAGTTATTTATGTTGTAGAATCTACACAACAGAAAACTTCTGGAATAAGAGCAATATAAATAGCGAGGCGTGTGATTCAACCGACCATATTGAATAAACAGGGTTGTGAGAACGTAAACACAGACCTAAATATATTAAAGGCTAGACTAGACATGAGGTTTATAATATGAATATTGAGCTACAATACTAACACATACGTCTACTTATTTACTTAAGATTTGCCCACAGCACATTAAATACACTTACATAAACTTAATCATACGGTAATATTCTAATCTAGTTATTTATGTATTATATTATACTTAGTTACATAGTTTATATAGGAACATAAGGCTATACATAAATATCCGGGTATATAAAAAAAATAAGAAAAAGAAACAAGAAAAAATATAAAAAATCGTACAATACTACACAATCGGCTTACAGTTGCCTTACGAATTTTCTAACTTAATCTAAATGTAGGTATTGAATTGGATTCCTCTCATTCGAACTTAAGTCTAAAAATATATTCTCAACCCTTCCAATTAAATATAAGCTTGTTATACAACCTCTACCGGCCTGACATTTAACCCTTTACGTGAGACTAAGTTTCATCATTAATGAGATATATCCTAACTAATATAATAAATGCGAAAGTTTGTTCGGATGGATGTGTGGATGTTTGTGACTCTTTCACGCAAAAACTACTGAATGGATTTTAATGAAACTTAACAATAATGTAGCTTATACATCGGAATAACTCATAGGCTATAATTCATAAAGATAATGCATGAATTGTCATTTATGCGGGTGAAACCGCAGGGCGCAAGTAGTACCGAATGAACTACGTTCTCGTATCCCTGTTTACGCCACTCTCAGATACGTCAGCAACATATAAAATTAGGGGATTTTGAAAAGGAAACTTTCTGAACTGTTAAATAGTTACGGTGTGAAGGGATGATTATGTCAAATGACTGAGTTACTATAGTAAATCGCGATGCCTGAATAAGTTTATGTACATTTCATGTTCATGTTAACCGTGAGTAGCTAGTCCCCGTCTTATTTATGGTTATAATATATTGCTATTGGAAATGATGACAACCCCAATTAATCAAACA
This sequence comes from Autographa gamma, assembly GCA_905146925.1. Lineage (NCBI taxonomy): Eukaryota > Metazoa > Arthropoda > Insecta > Lepidoptera > Noctuidae > Autographa > Autographa gamma. Next base: position 4,915,883 of record LR989869.1, on the reverse strand, counting down.
TTAGGTATAAAATTGATCCTCCCTTTTCGGTCTCCGTACATGGTTAGTTTTCTTTCAATCAAGGCTATTGCACATTGCTAATGCTAAATTCATCTTTAAAAGCAAACACGAATAAATAAAACTTTAAAACTAAACAAACCTTTTTACTTTACACAAAGCTTAAGCTCAGCAGTATTTTTATGGCAGACGTGATAACTAGTCGATCCCCTGGATATGACGTAGCCACAGACACAGGTTAAATGTCACGCGTGACGTCACGGGCTAACCCAGTTGCTGTAACCTATTGATACAGTTTGCTTGTGGCGTGGGTAAATAGGTGTCAGCTGTTTAGGACTGAGATTTAGTTTAGCTAGAACTTTTCAGTCGCAAGTTTTAGTATTTTTTTTTTTTTATGTCGTCAAACTCTTTTTACAAGCTGCTATTTTACTTGCGATGTTCATGTGCCAGTAGGTTTATTTAATAAGTGTTTTAAAGAATGTCAATGTACATTGAAAAAATGTAACATCATCATCATCAGGCTAAATAGCAGTCCACTGCTGGACATACCGATTGCAAGCCACTTAGCTCTATCCTGGGCTTTTCACATCCGGATCGCAGAAAAAAAATTACGAAGCAATTTTTTTTTAATACAATGAAGAATATATTGTCATATATCTTTTTTACGTCATTACATTGCATTGAATCTCTCTAAAATAATAATTTTAGTACCTTTTACTAAATAATAGTTTATAGGCTGAACGGGTGATGAGTTTTATATTTGCATACTTGCAACGCGTGCGGCTGACATGCATATTCATAGTGAATTGGACAGCCTTTGTGGCCCCATCGTGAAACTACAAAATATTTTATATTAGCTGTTACTTTGATGGCAGTTTTTGTAAAACATTCGCTTTTAATAAAAATAGCCGATATTTGTTTTTACACAGTATTTTATGCAGGAGATATTCCTGCTTTCAACTTTACGTAAGCACATATTAAAAAAAGAACCTTTTTGTATTCAGAACTTAATATCTTTTATGGATCTAAATATTGACATCAGTCTCGACCAAAATTATAATTTATATTAAACGTATGACGTCAAATTTCGGCTTCCCATCTGTACTTACTTAAAAAGACGACTTCGTGTTTGAATAATTGAACAAAAAAATATTCAGAAATTTATTAATTTATTTAAATGTTAGTATGTATACTTATAGATCCGTATTTTGCCAGAATAAGTTGAAATAAATACGTGGTAAGTTCTACTGTTATTTAAATTGTGAATTTTATGAAATAGTTTTACAAAAAAGATTTTATTTATTTATTCGGATGATTCCTAAATCATTCATCGTTAAATAAATAAACTAGTTTATATAGCGACAGTATAAATATTTCCATGAAATTAAATATCCAATTTCAGCGCCAATAGGTAATATCAGCAGGACTAAAATTGTATTCATACTTTTATGATGAAAACCCTTCAATCAAACAAGGTTAGATTACTTTCCTTTCAATTCAAACCTTAGGTAAGAAAATACGGGTCACTTCGGATAGATTCTCCAATATTGGCAAAAACCGCATAATATCGGTTGACCTAGTTAGAGATTAATGATTACTGCTGGCATGACAAATAGATACCTATAAGATTTTTTTAATAGTACTTCAAGACCTTTCTTTAAATGCTAGAGCATCTACGCGCGTCTGTGGCATTAGATGGTTGAATATACCTTTATATATAAAATAATGAATTTTGGAAACGGTTTCGTAATAATATGGCTATATTAGCGAATACTCGCAGTCCAGTCCCTCTAGCCGAGTGAAAATCCTAGAATCCCTAACACTAATCAAAGACGACTGGAACATTCGCTGTTTACAATAATGTTATTAAAATCAAATGCTAATTGCGCTGTTTATTGATTTTTTGTATTCCATAATTAGCCTTAGACTAAGCCTAGCTTAGCACCACTAGGCCAACGAGGCCTAGTGGTGCGCGACTGCTACGCAAGAGGTCTTGGGTTCGATTCCCAAGTCGACCAAGGTGTTATTGGGGTTTTCTATGAAATTCTCAATAGCAGGTCGGAGTTTGGATTTGTGCCCGGTTAGTGGCATTAGGCTCGCCCCCTATTACATGGGACCTAAACATATCGGCGAACTGTGGGTGTACATTGGTACACCTCTGCCTACCCCTTCGGAGATAAAGGCGTGATGATATACTTTATTAGCCTTATAATTACAAAACTTGCAGTTACAATGTATCTAGTATACTTACAGAGACTACAAAATGTTGTTTTACAGGCGCACTTGCAGGTATAAATTGTAGGCACATAACCAATAGTATTTTTTTCACATAAAATGCTTCTAACAATAGAAATAGGTTCTATTGTTAAAAGGCATTACCGAAATCGTTCCAATTTGAAAACTATTTGGGATATAATAACCATGGAGATCGTATCGAAAAGGTTTTATTCCTAGTAAAGTTTACGATGTTTCAGATGTTGGCTACATAAAGAAATTCTGTCTGTACGAGTTAAATTATTTCCATCACGGTTCCGTACATTTTTTTTTAATTAGAATATAACTTAGTCTTAAGTTATTGCTATTGGATGAATTTTGGAACTGTTTACTGAGTGAGCTATTTATCTAACGATTATAAAAAAAAAAAATATTCTCATCTCATCTCGTTAGTTAATTTTAATTAAATCGTATTATGTTTTTGATTCAATTCAGGACTAGGAACAGTTTTGGACTCATATCTATACTATAAAATATGATACTATGATATATCTATAAGTACTATAATATATGATATGATAATTTCAATTCTAAATGATAAGCTTTGAAAAGATGATATGAGCAAAACTATTTACTATTTCGTATGATTATGTAGTAATTTGTTTTGTTTTCTGTAAATTTGTAAGTTAAGAATTATAAATAGGTATATATGCTGCATAAACACGCCATTATAAACAGCTATTCAGAATTGTAATCTGCGGATAGCTTTGTGGGTAGTATGCTTATTATTTAAGCAAATAAGTACTTGAAATGTAAACCTTAATATGCTACTGTTTGTTGTCCCAATAAAAAAATTAAGAATGTCTAAGTCACGCAGTCGAAAACGTTATTCAAAACACGTGTAATCGTTTTGCTTAATTTAACCCTAAACTAGAAAAGAACCCGCAAAGAACCTTTCTCAGCCTATAAGACGATCGTAAAGATATCCAAATAAAATGTTAACTTCGCCAACCGACAAACATAATTCACCTAAACATAAAATTTTATGAACTCAAGCTGATTCTGTTTATTCGCAGACCAAAACATCATGTTAATGTTCATAGGTTTTTTTTGAGTCTAGTTTCATTGTGAAACTAGAACTAACTATTGGTTATAATAATCTTATAGAACGGGGATTAGCGCGTACATGCATAAATACCTTAAGGGCTTGACGTTTCGACCGGGTTACACCGGCCGTGGTCGCAAGCAGACTGGAGATGCGGTGTCATTCTTCCGTGCACGGCGTTGATGAATCCCCGTTCTATAAGATTACTATAAACATGCAGCGCGATAGTGTAAAAGTTTATATTGGTTATAAGTCTATAATTAGAAGCAACTAACAATAGATTATAATAGTACCAACCTGTAAATGGCCCACTTCTGGGCACGGGCTTCTTCTCATATAGAGGGAAAACAATGGGTCATACTATATCTAACACAAGTCATCTAGAGTAATATTTATAACATAATACATAGCATAAAACACCTGACTGTAGACACAACAAAATAATTATGTTCGGGTACTGATAGCCAAATTGCGATCTAGTATTAAAAAAAAATGATATGCATACTTCTTTATGATAAAATAGACCACGTAACAATTAATTGTGCTGAAATAGTAAAAACAAAACCCTACATTTCAAAAGAACTCGGAAAATGTCCTCCGAAAACATATAAATATTGATATGAAATACAAGTTACAATGTGTGGTGATACAATGTACAAACGTAAACAAATCCAGTTCGTCGTTAATCGTAAAATCAATAGAAGCCAAATAGCACAGTTTTAGTTTTACGAAGTCGAGTTTTTACTAAAAGTAAATCTGTCCTGCAATGATCCGATTAAAACAATCTGTGCCACAGACTGTAAACCGTAGTTACATTCATGCGTTAGCACGCGTAATACTCATCCTGGTTTTTTGCTTGTATCTTGTATGACAGGCCTGTTACAGTTGGTCTAGTGGTTAGAGACCCTGACTACTAAACCGGAGGTTGTTGGTTCGATTCCCACCCGGGACAAATGTTTGTGTGATGAGCACGATCATTTGTTCGGTGTCTGGGTGTAATTTATCTATAATATGTATGTATTTAGAAATATATAAGTATGTTTATCAGTTGTCTGATTACCATAACACAAGCTCTCTTAGAGCTTAGCTTGGGATCAGATTACCGTGTGTGAATTGTCCAGGAATATTATTATTATTTTACATAAAGCAGCGTAATGGAAAATGGCTATAATTAAGCTGTGACTGAAATAATACCATCTACTAAATGAAATTGTTCCTGAATTTAGGAGTAATCACATAATCAACAATAAACATCACAGTAATAACATTCAGTCTTCCGAAATTCAAACAAATCAAATGCGTTGAGGTTTAGACTGTCTACTTCAGTGTTGAATAAAGTTGATATTTTTACAATAGTATAATGTTTTAAATAGTTACAGAATTGGTGTTAAAGACTATTTTGTGTATTATTAGACTAAGTTTTTAAGCAAGCAACGATTTTGGCACTGGAACGATAAAGGCCGTATTATTACATTAATTAATTAACAAACCATCTGACCTACTCTAGATAGTTCTAAATCATGCATCAGATTGGATTTGCATCTGTAATTAGCACAGTATTAGATTGCAGTTTAATTATATGAGTATGATGTAATTAGACTGGAATACTAATACAATAATGCATTATTCTATTCAACTATGCATCTACCTTCACAACTAAAATTTCTAATATGAAGAAAATATAGAAGAAAGTATGAATAAAGAATAAATTTCGAATAATGAAGGACAAATAAAATTCTATATAAATGCGAAAAGCAAACCCACAAGAAATGCACGGCAGGTGCCAACTGCAAAATTATACTATTTACTTAGGCGGATAATTTCATGGCGGCAGGTAAGAGGAAGTCACGATAGTAAATACCTTTTAAATTAAGATTTAACAATTAAATCATTTATGATTACTTTTACATATCCTAATTCGCAACCGACAAAAACCTTTAGTAACAGTGAACAATGCAAACATATTGGTAAAAATAAACAAAACTCAAGTTGAGTCAAAACGAAAAGGTAAATCATTTCCTTTGAAGTTGAAAATAACTACCTGTCTAGAGAATTTGCTAGACGTTTCTGAAATAAACTGAAACTGTGACAGTTACTTATTGCTTGTCCTAAATTGTTTTGCAATATATTTTGAGTAGGATTCTTTTGATCACTTACAAAGGTACTACCTTCTTACTTTCATACATACTTATTTAACTACTTACATTTGAGAATTTTTATTTGTTGATATATTAAGTTTACCTACGTACAGGTAAACCCTGTCCGATCCCTTAAGGTATCGATAACTGATAACATTAATTGAAAGTAGGAAAATAGTAATAAGAGATATCATGAATACTCCAAATTTAATTTGGGCATGTTCGGGTCGTGCAGTGTTTTTTTAACACACTGTACATTTGTACAGTTTGCGTACGAGTTCATAAAGCATCAACCGTACCAATAAGAATCTTATTCAATACTATCTCTATTTAGGATAATAGGATCATCAAGTAAATTAGGGACAAATTCAATGCAAATTATTTAACTGCAATCCATTGAGTAGCGTTATGATGCTATTAGCCGCATTGAACCGGCCCTAATTGCCACTTCTCTCACATCCAATACGATAGCCAATACAATTGATAGTTCACCCCTCTTACTATAATCACTTATAGCAGTACTTCTATAGATGTGGAAGCGAGACGCCGCTATATGCGTTGTATAGCGCCGTCTCGTTCCCGCAACGATAAACTTCCTGCTTTAAGAGTTTATAGTACAGGCACAGGACAATGATTTTAAATTGCGCTCACTGATCGAAATTTGAAAGGAAAACAGATTGCTCAGAAAATAAATAAGTTGTTTTTATTCTGCTTGAATAGAGCTGGTTTTTAGAGTCCTTTTTGTGAGAATAAATACTATTTTCGAACTAGTTATTCATTAGGTAGAGCGACGGCATGAAATGGAAACTACTAATCAGTTGTTCAGGATATTAAGCTTTTGTTATTGATCTGGATTTTGAGATAGTTACAAAAAAAACTGAATTCACTTTTATTTGTAACCAATTAAGTTTGATTTTCTTGCTATTTTACACCAACTATCGTGAAAAAGTAGTAACTGCATTGACAAAGTAGTTAGCGCGAGCTAAAGGTTTACCGAATGCCCTTGTTTTGAAGTTGGAGCGAAGTTTTTTCCCCTTTAAGAAAAAAAATAAAACTAGACTTTTTTGATGTTACGAAATAATTTGAATATTTCGTTCATAAACGTGCTCTTAATTTTTTTGTAACAAACAAAATAATGGTACCAACAGACTGTACCTCTCCTGAGGGTCGAACCCTCAATGACCTCTAAGATTATTATGCTACATAACTGCAAGTATCTTCAGAAAAGTCACGTATCCATACAATGGCCAATCCTTAAGTGAACTTTTATTTACAAAGACTAAAGAATCGCAACGAGAGCAAAGTTCGCGAACATTCCAACTTACAACTCTATCCGCTGGCTAAGAGCGCTGAGGGCAATAACCTTTAAAACGCGACACCAAGTTTTGCATTGTTACAATTTTGTTGGGAGAAATGTAACTAAAGATTTCTGAGACATAAATTACCACATTTTTTAATTGCCTACTTTATATCCCACTGCTGGGCAAAGACATCGCTTTTCTTCTTCCAAACCTCTCTGTTTCTTGCGGTTTCTGTCCACGTGCGCCCATGACTCACAAATTAATATTTTTTTATTTAATTTATAGTAATATAATTTACGGGAATAAGCGATTACATGCATGAATAAAGCCGGAAACCCACAGCGGCGCACGGAGAGGCTGTGCACGTGTGTTCAGCTTCGCTTTAGTACAAAATGTATGAGAGCGTTTCCACCGCAGCGCACGGACATGCTACGCAGCAATTGACGTCATAAACACACGCGTAGCTAACTCGAATTGGCAAAACGTAGCTCAGCCACGTGGCCGACCCACGCATCCCAGCTGCGTGGGTCGGCCATTTCTCGGCGACCCACGACTATGTACAGTCTCGAGCAAAAATATGTACACACATAATATTGTTAAGAAATTATTATAAGAATAAGCTACTATAAATAAGAGGTACAATTAATGTTCCTAGTATACATACATACATTTAAGTTGTGATAAGTATAATTTATGTAAGAACTAAGTATTTATAATACAAATAAGTAAAACAGATGTTACTACACAATAGCTAAATTATATTGTTACTTGGAAGAGCTATCCGTCTATATTATAAAAATAATATATTGACTTTAGGTAAAATATTTTTTTTATTAAAAAAAAAATATTTGAACCATTTTATTTTCAAGTGTCATCTGTCAGTATGCATTGATTGCTAGATGGCAGAAGAGATTCGACAAAAAATCTCACTAATTTCGTTTAACAATTTCGCATACTATTAAGTATACATATTTTTGCTCGTGACTGTACCCCACGCATAGCTATGAGCTGTGTGGGCGACACATCCGTGTCCGTGCGCCGCAGTGGAAACGGAGGCCGACGCCGCCGAACTAATGAGCCCACGCAGCAGAGGTGAGACACGCATCCGTGCACAGCCTGCGCAGCGGTGGGGTTCCGGCTTAAGTTTTATGGAGTTTGACTTTGATTTCGACCGGGTAATACGGGCCGTAGTCGCAAGCAGACGCAGTCTACTATAAATTAACAACTCTGAACTGCATTCAATCTAAAAATTACAGTTAAATACAATAATATATTGGCAAAGCTGTGTATATGAGTTAGGTAAATATTACTGCAACAAACAAATTCGCTGCGTTGTTACAGTTTGGACACCCGCATGTTTTCTGCAATTGATTAAGACAAAACAAAAAAAGGGGAAATAATAAACAGGGCCACATATATTTTAATGGCCACTGGTTCAAACTTCTAGTTTAATAACTAGGCTACGGGAAAATTAGTAAGCCTCTAAGAAACTAACTCGTCGTTTTTATATGACCATCAAAATATTCTTTATCAAGCGTCCTGTAAAAATCAAAAATTATCATAAGTTGTCACACTTAATTCTCCCTTGCCACCTTATTCTTTACCGGTCCGATATCATACGAAAACAAACCTCTATACTTATTTCTAGAACTCCAAACAATACGCTACAGACCACTCCAGTCTCATATGCCATAAGAAACACATGACAATCAAATCCGAAATGTATGCAAGTTGGAAGTGTGTTCGCTTTGTGTCACGAATCCAATTTGATTCATCCTTGAGCAGAATGGAGAGATGAATTTAATTCCGCTGTGATCCGATCTAGATAAATGTGGTGCCTTGTTTCATGAGCGATCAAATTTTACTCCCTTTAAATGTATGGATTCGTATGTATTTTCCGAATCTTTGATAGATTTGAGTTCAGACGAAGTGTGTGATTTGTCAGGTGTTTCTCGTTTGTAAGTACCAATTTATAATGTGTTTACTTCAATTGAAAGCTATGGGCACTAGGGTGTAACGTTATTTATTTGCTTTTTTTTTTAAATAAGTGAAAAGTGTTTACGTTATAATATAATGCGCTGTGAAAACGAGCGGCGTCGGTTTAGAAAGTTAAGAATTTATTTTGAATATGTCTGCTTTTTCATAGATTTTTTTTTATACATGTTCAATTTCTATTGAAAGAATAATTGAATGTCATTACATTGGCCACTTAATTAGTTACTACCCAAGCCCCTTCATATATTAGTCTAGTAAAATATGACATACGAGCATTTAAACCTAATAAAAATAACTTAAACATCTGCAGTGTAAAATTTAAACTTAAACATCCGGCGGAACCAAATTATAGGTACTCGGAAATTGCCTGCAAGCACTTTGCAACGTTTCATCTGGTTACGAACTAAGCGGAACAGTTTTGGACACCTACTGCACTGAAGTTGTGTTAGGGCTTGTGCACACGACGACACCGCAGCGCTGCCTACCGAACGATGTGACGTCATCGCATCACCGTCTCTTGTTTTTAAATACCCAACGAAAAAAGATGTTATAAGGAAAGAGGTTGTATCATTTTCACTTGTCAGTCTGTCTGCTTGTCTGTGTCATCGAAATGCAGAAAATGGTTGGATTGTGATGCGATTTTTACTATTTGATAGTCGACCGTGAGCGAGATGGTTCTTAGCAAACAATTAATAAAAAAGAAACTGTGTGTAAAGTGTTATGTATAATTAACCGCGTACAGTTTCGCGGTGCGCGAGGGTGCAGCGTAGCATCGTCTGCGCGAGCACTTCCGCAAACCAAGTATATTAAACTATAGTGGTCAGTTGCAGGCGCTTGACTAGTAAACAAAGTTTGAGCTGATCAATAGGATTGTTATTGGAAAGCTCGTCGGATCAGAAACAGTTGTTTAAACTTAGAGAACCAGGCTGGCAATGATAAAAGGGGCAGTATAAAAGGTGATTGATGTAACCCGACATAAATAAAAAAAAGTCAAAATTATTTTAGCGTTTTTTAGTTTGCTTTAAAATACAAAAATTGCAAAGAATCTACACAAATATATAGTAATTTACAACGCACTCAGATGATCAATCTCTAATTTTATTAGACTTTAAAATCATTCAAACCACGTTACATAACAACTTATAGCTTCCTTTTACAAACAACCCTTATTTGTATAAACAAGACAAAAAATATTAATTAGATAAAATATTCTTGAAATATAAACAAAAGACTTAGTTATATTTTCTGAACTATGAGAAATAACTTGGTAGCAAGTTCTGAGTTGTAAACTAGAGCAATCATTCACGGTACAAGTGTTTATAACTTGTAACAATTTACTTTTTTATTATTGTTGAATTACACCACAAACGCAAAAAAACTAATTATGTATAAGATTCAAAGTTTTTTTTTCGTTTATCTATCCTAGTCTTATTACAGTAATAGTAATACAATTTTACGGGAAATCCTAGTTTTTTTGAAAATGAAAGAGATATTCAATGTCAGATACAGCTAATACGAGTGTAAGTATTCTACAAAGAGCGAATATCCTTGAGATTCTGCATATTTTTCAAATTCAAATTCAAATTCGTTTATTTTCAGGTATTATTTATTTATTCGTTTATTATACCCTTAAAAAAACTACACAAATACATAAAATAATACGAAAATAACACCAAAACTAAAAATAAAATACTACAACACAAAACAACGAAAAAGAATATACAGTTACAAACTAAACGAAAACATAAACAATACTTAAAACTAAAGTAAATTCTAGGACATTTTAAATTTAAAATAAAGAAATCATTTATTCCCTGCTGTTAAGGTTCAGAATTTCGAATGAAAAAGAAATAATTGTATTATACAAAAATAAAATCATTACTTAATATATGATGTCATAACAAATGATGATTAAACAATATTTATGAGTTTGAAGAACTAAGTAAATAAAATTAAACAGTCCCCTTGCTTTTAATTCGACCTCTGCGAATCAAAACAAGGTGACTTAATAATTTTGTAAGATTCGGAGAAACGGCTCGACAATCAAAATATTTTCGCGTTATTTCTCTAGAATTTGTTTTATATTCATTCTGCATACTCTTATCAGTTTGGTAGATATAAATATGACAGTGACAGACTAATATTTTTACTTTTGACAATTTGTATCTCACTCGTTTTCCGTTGGCAAATTCTTGGTAGGTCTTTACAAAATAAATAATATGAAATTAAGTAATCAATGGATGCCAGAAATTCATAAATATTCTTATTTACTAATTGTCTAATACTTCTACTATTGCAGTAAGTAATGTAATGTAAATTCACATTTAAAAAGTTCGATGTTCCCTGTAATAAATATATTTTTTTAATTTTACCTATGTCTATTTACTTTATGTAGTAACTTTGTAACATATTATTTAGTTCTAATTTTAAACCACATAGAGGCTTAAATACGTGCATATCCACTTTAGATACCACGATATTTACTCTCGACCAACGAGCTTGTCTTAACGATAAACTAGACAAGCAAGGTTATTCATTCGCAAAGCGTATGCAAGACGCTAGTGCGGCCGAGCGCACTTCACCATCTAATTAGTATTTGTCTGTCTGATAGGTACGCGTGGTCTTAGTTAGACAAACTTAATAAAGCTTTACTACTCAAAATACTAAGATATTGTTATACCAAATGAAGGATTGTGTAAGCCGTAATGGTTCGACCGATAATACAGGTAAAGTCGCGCTCACCGCCGTTGGTCCTTGGTTGGGTGACCATTTGTGGACATACCGAGACCCCTCCGTGCCTCCGAAAGCACGTTAAGCCGTTGTTCACGACTGTCATGCGATGATCTTTGGCAGTCGTTTAGTCAATTCTGACAACCAGTCTTACTACGGAAAATTGTGTTTACCCAGTAAAATGGGTCGTGGAGGCCAGATAGGCAGTCGCTTCATGTAAAATATGGTATTCAGCTGAAACCAGTAAGCCTGAAAGCTAACCCCAATGTAGTTGGGAAAAGGCTCGACAGATAATACTAAGATACTGTTATAAATATATAACATTATCTAAGTAACATAGTAAGGTCATTAACAGCAATGTAAGACAAAGTTCGACAGTTATTTAACTGTCGTGGAATTGTAGATGAGATTGTTCCGAAGTTGAAACCAAAGCAACATTCCGCGTAAAGCACCGATAAATATTAAGGATTGTATAGAATATCTGTAATAAGTATTGCTAAGTAAATGACTTTATCTAACGACTGGCTATTAGGTTCTAGAGTTTAGACAATCAATAGTTGCACATATTATTATTCCATATACTAAGCTTATCATTATGCTACTAGTTACCCAGCCCCGCTCCGTTCGGGTCATGTGGGAGTTTTCTGATTACTTGAATATTTTTTTATTTCCAAGAAAGCAGAAAAATTTTTTTCAAGTGGTTTTATCATTTTTTATTATTTTCAATTCTTAAACTGTGAAGACAAGTCCAATTAACTAAAAGCCTAACTGTCGTTAAGGACACTCAAAGTAACTGCGATAAAATTTAATTTCGATCCCGTTGTCGGCTTGAAATTACTTTAATTGCCCAGTGGTGCTCGTTTTAAGTGGCCTCAAACTTGTAATGCTACAATCACGTTATTCTATTAAATATTCAAAAGAATTAGAAAATATATTTCAGTATTTACTATGACTGTACAAAAATTTGATCATATTCAGCCTATCACTGTCAACTACTGGGTATATGTCGACTTCTACCAAGCTGACGTAATCGAGATTTTTCTTTTCTCAATTGGTCAAATTTGGTTTAGGTTTCTTAAATTTCATCAATGGATGCCCAAGTGCACAACGCCAATCGAAAAATATAATTCATAAAAAAAGAGGCTTAATAAATGAAAAAAAAACATTGCCATGTTATTTTCCAGTGAAAAACCAGAACCATTTATTAGAAGAAAAGACAACCCACCTTTCCACTAAATATATTTTTTCAAATACGTAACTTCTGTCAATCAACATTGACGTAAATATTTACACAAACACCCAATAATAGATCGAATTGCGTATGTCAATAACTGAAGAGTTAGGCTCGCAACATATTGACACAAAATGGAAATCCCTGAAGTGAAAACCACTGACATGGTGATGCGTGAAAACGTCAACACACTGTTATTTACAGGGGGAACAATTTTTAGCGCTATGTAAGCAAAAATAAACTCGACTATATTCTTTTATATACTATACAAATTTAAAACGTTTATTTTATTAATACACAATTAAATCTAATATAAGAACAAACTCTAACTATACTAAAATTAAAACTTACATAAATAAAAACTAAATGGCGTCAAAGAACTCATCGTCATCCTTGTCAATGGCGGGGAACGTGCCCAGAAGGCTGGCTGCATTGCCACGTTGAATGGCTATGCCGATTCTCTGTGCAAGGAACAAACCAGCCCTCTGATCACGAGTAGATTCTACCAAACGTTTGGAAAGTTCTTTGAAAAGATTTCGTGCGCTCGGACCCCATGACCCAAGCGTTTCAACCCCAAACGGCTCGAAAATATAATCACCCACAATGTTATTATACTTCCGCCGCTTAAGGGTCTCCGCAGCTCCAGCAGCAGCGCCAGGAGAGGCTGCTGAACTTAGAACGTGGGACGGCGCAAGGGTGTCGACGCACGTTGCGTCCCACACCAAAGGCCGACCCAATTTCCAAGGCAGCAATGACATACCGTCAGGTCTCCTGCCATCGCCGCGCACCAAACCATTGGGTTCCAAAACAGCTGGTACATACAAATTATATGTATGTACTAAATATAAACAAATTAAAAACTAATAGTATACAATCGTAATCAAAAATGTAGGTCCATTCTAAGAAACATCCTTTCGTATTTTTATCTACTAAGTGCCGAAAAAGTACCTAACTAGTCAACATTATGTCTCTTTCAAAAAATTAACTGTTCTACAACAAAAACAGTAGATTTTGAAATAGCTAAATATTTTATTCGGTCCATGCTCGACTGTAGCTGAATAAATACAGTAAACTAACTAATTCTAAATCCGTTCTAATTTATAATTAAAACAATACGAAAGGACTTATATAAAACACCATAAAACAGAGTTTTCAATTTAAATGTTTCGAACAACATTTTCACTATACTATTAAATGTCTGTAACACATTTTCAGTTAGTATGCGAATTTAATTAATACGTGGAAATGTGAAAACTTTTGTAAAGGTCCAATAAACTAGGTGCAGAACTGCATAAAGCATACATTGTTTTAGAGATGCATTATAGCATCACAAACGCTCCGAACAAACGTGGAGAGTTTGTTTCGTACATTTCATTATTATTTTGTTTCTGAACTAGGTTTTTGTTTACTGTGATACTAGGGCTTTATACGTTGAAAAATGTTCATACTTATGTAATGATTTGCATGCAGAAACTGTGAAGTAAAAGTTTGAACACAAAATAATTTTATACAAATTATTAGTCGTGATTTAGTCATTATTTTATGGTCTTGACTTCCAGCCAAAAACAAATACACCTTATGTCACTATCATATTACTATCAATATATTTTATAAGATAATCAGGTAAAAATAATGAATACTTACGATAGGTGTGTAATTTAGGAAAGACACTATGTTTGACTATGTATTTATTTGAATCACACTCAAATCGTTCCTTAAATGGTCATTCCCAATCAATTAGAACCGAAAACTCAGAAAAACTTGCAACAGACAATTTTACCATAACGTCATATTCTAAAAACCGAATACAAAAGCAGATACGTAGTAAGAAATAACAAGTTAAAGGACAGTAAGGTAACAATACGACATAAGTACATCAAAACTAGCAGCCGCGCCCAGCATCGATCATATGAGACAGTATGTTCGTAGTTTGTGCACACCTATCATCTTTCACAGTCCAATATCTTGGCAATGCCGTAAATCAGGCCAGAGGTCGTTTGTAGCGCTTGTTAGTTCCGCCTACAAATGCTGCTCGTTCTGAATTTTTGATTTTTGTATTCAGGTGCATTTTATTTTAAGAGATTTCACAAAAGAAGAATGTTTTAAATCTTTCTATTGTTGACGTACGAGTACCTCGAAGGTGGTCCATTTTAAAGATTTTTATTCTAAAACTATGCACTAGTAATCAATCATCTCTGATCTCTTGGACCAAATATGTATTGATTTATAAATTTACAAAATTCCTATTTACCGTGTGCAGTTTAATGGATTTATTACGTAACCTACTTGCATATAAATAAGAATTTCAAAGTTACATCATTTACACCTTATATAAGAATATTTTTTAACAACGGATTTGTATGACTGTAACGTGCGTCTGTTTAAAATACTTACATCTTTTTATGTTCTCGACCTTCTAAAACTTTTATCTGAATATATATTTAACTAAATTCTTCGGCTAATATGGTATTATATACAAATTAAAACGGCGTAGCTAAAATATTAATTGTACAAGTTACGATTTATATTTCGGGCTCAGATTTTTTGTGAGCGCAATCGGATTGCAACAAAAACGTTTTCAATCAAACTTTATTTAATTTCATAGCAGTCGAATTCGATGCATTAATTAATCTCGGAGCACACCTGAGGCTGCGCTCGATATCGTTTTTCGTTTTCAATGATGAATAGCTACGTTTGTGATGATAAATGGCACGGTTTTAATCCTAATAGTGGCTATAAATGTAGTTTGGCTGTGTGCTTTATTGGTCAACTAGGATAATTTAAAAAATTTGTATTGTTATCTATTGTTACTCACTTAGGTATGAACACAGTTTTGTACATGTTTTAATAAAAATAGGGCAAGTTACAAGCTATGTAAACTGATGACATTACTTTCTACAAATATATCATTAGTAATAGGATCGAATCTGGCTTGGAATACACCCTTGGTTTCCAAAGGGTTCAAATAAACGTGATAGCACGATTACAAAACACTTACAACCAATCAAAACTATTTTTGTTTAGTCCTTTAAGACTGCTATTTTTGCTAAAGTCTAAATAACTTTACATAAAACTTAGAATCGGGTCATATAACTTAACATCCCAGCTGTTACCCTTTCGCCTTACTGCTATACAGAAGTGCAATAGCAATCTCCACATTATGTCCCCATCCAAAACAGTAGTTTCCATAAATCTTAGCAGTACATAATAAACCCACAACAGTAAAAACTCGCTTCAAACAATAAAATAAAGTTCTTGTTCTGATTGGTTCGCGGGAACCCGGGCTTAATCTCTTTAAGTACCGACAAAGCGTTAGATGCACCGCACTAAAGTTTTCAGTAGGAAATTAAATGACCATTTTATCCACACTTATTGTCTGGAGTAAATAAGAAAGCCTTTATCTACCAACGAAAGTGTACTTTACTGCTTTGAAATAAGGGTGCTTTTACGGTCAAAGTTGTCACTGGCTAGCTATGCCTGGTTTTACTAACGCGATATCGTTTCTGTTATATATCGGTTTTTGCTTATGTCCTTTCTTGGAGCCTTTCTTAGCACTTATGTCTTGGAGTTCAAAGTTCCCAAAAGTCAAATTTTATTTCCATGTCAAGTTTTATTTCCATTTTTTTTTGCCCGTAAATGCGTGACAGACAGATACTTACACAGAATTAATTTTTATTATTAAAAAAGTATTCTATGTGTATACTAAGATTATAAACATATTGTCTTTATAATCTGAATATTCAAAACCTGCCGGTATTTTTGTCAAATATCCATCTATCATGTTTATAATATTGAGGGTATATCGTAAGGTCTGGGAATTAAGTTATTGATACTGCCTAAAAAATTGGAGACCTCACAAAGACCGAATCCCGATTCCAGACAAATTAAATTTACCTCGATGTTATCAATACATTATTTTAGCAGAAAAAACAATCAATTTATCTTTTCTTTGGGTTTTTTTGTATCGTTTTCGTAAAAAGATATTCTTCGTCAATCTAAGTGTATTATCACGAGTCATTTATTTTAAATGTAAGACTTTATGGATGACCGCATCAGTCTGACGTCAGCTTAATAAAGATAGTGTCACATTTATTCCCTATCGGCCATTGCAATCAATTTATCTCTTCTATTTACCATCTAGCTCAGGGTACATATAAATGTAGTAGAAATACAGCGATAGCAAATTGAACAGGAGTTTACGAAATATTATATGTTAAAAAAATTACTTACAATGCTATACTAATTCTGCAAAACTTTCACTCAAAACTTATCTATTTATTATTCTTTACCAGAAGAATTTGACAATTTTTTTTTATTTGCCCTCATATAACTGCCTCGTTGGCCAAGTGGTGCCAAGCGCGACTGCTACGGGTTCGATTCCCAAGTCGATCAGTATTATTGGGTCTTTCTATGAAATTCTCAGACCTAAACATATCGGCGAACTGTGGGTGTACATTGGTACACCTCTGCCTAACCTTCAAGGATACAGGCGTGATGATATGTTATGTTATGTTAATTCTTTAATTTTGTTAATTATTAATATTTTGACAGCGGTAGGTAAATTAAACAAGGCATAGATGTCACATAAATAAAAATGCATATAATAATAATATGTTTATTTATATGATTTAAACAAAGACGCAACAGATAATGCTTACAGACAAAAGAACAAGGAACAAAATAATTTAAAGTTCAAATTCACAGCTCTAGTAATTAAATAAATTGTGTAAGTATTTAAACACTTATAAAGAACTATTTATATCACAATAAAACTGACTAGAATAGTAATTTAAATATGAGGGGATATAAAATTGCACATAAACAACAACATTCATACAAAACAGGTATTTTCCAGTATTTAAGTTTAGTATAGTTTTTTCGTAAAAAAGGAGTATTTTGTTAACTTTAAAACTCATATTTGTTCTTCACAAACCTATATTTAGAAGATAGGCTATGAACAAAGATTCTTCATGTAAACCCCTAAAAATGGTATATTGATAAAGTTGACATCTTTTATATTGTTATTAGCATGTGTTCATAACTTTCATGATCTCCAAAAACTTATCAAATAAATCATCACCCATCCATATAAACTCCCTGTTCCTTTTGTAATACAGCTTTGTTAGTTGGGCAAGGACTTATGCCACGTACATCATAGTATATACTTTTCGACCCACGTCCCAGTGTAATTAATCACGTTTTTGTTTCCATAATTTGGGGAAATAATGTCGGAAAAGCACCATACGGAGAATTAAAGTACGCGGGACGCATATTATTAAACAAATTAGTTAATCAACGGGTTTCCAAAATACATTGAATGTCTGACAAATGCAATTAATTTACTAAATAAATACTGTAAATTACAGATACTGTTAATTACCTGTCTGTGCTCACAATACAAATACATTTTCATAAATATTTCCGTAACATTTTTAAACTTAAAATAGTAGAAAATGCTTCAAGCATAATAAACTCAGTAAACTATCTTAAATTAGAAGAATATCTAACAAACACTTAAACCTACAAACATTCGTAAAATTAGGTAGATAAGTGGTTACGTAGCAATTTATATTAAGCGTAAAATATTGTGACTTACAGCCTCAGGTCCACTAAATGGTTGACAAATTGCCATGAGCGCAAGCCACATGGAAAAGACAAAAGACGGAGACGATATAGATTTCTGAATACTCAAGTATATCAGACAAAATACAGGCCACGTACTGCTCGAGCAGTTAATCAGTTACCGACCCTTTTGGAAAACAGTTGAAACAAAAGAAACACTGTGTTATGTGACAGAGATAGCATAGAGAGACTTGTCGGCGATGAAAATTAATTCATTTGAGTATTGGGCTAGGAGATGATTGAAGTAACAAAGATGTCAAAGCGTTATATCCGCGCCCTACCTTCCGCTAAATTGTCTCCGCTATGTTAAACATTGCAAGAATGCCGTACATTTTGTATTTAAGTATACTAATTAGACTGCCTCCACCTTACGTGTCTTCCGTGTGGCTTGCACTTAACACAGGGTGATAAGAAATTGATGAATTTTACAAATGTCTTACATCGACGAGTATACAATGGACTAGAAAGATACGGAAGTATAAAAGGTCAGTAAAAACACTACAGGGTCCAAGTGTATAATACAATAGGTTTAGTATTCACACATAAATTTCTCACTACATCTTTCTTGAAATCGCTCCGGCGAATTTCTCCTTAAAATTATTACACGTATGTAAAATTCTAGTACATTAAAATCATCTATTAGTACTTATCTAAAATTCGGAGGGTATTTGGTCACCCACTAGCTAACACATAATTTCTTAAGGATGTACTAATAATCTCTTAAAACGGTAATGACTAGACTATAAAATAAAATATCTATGTGCTTGGCACAAAATAGTCTAATAACTTTGTTTAAATTATTTCTATAAACATTTCTAAAGTACTTATTAAAATCTGTTTAGACCGGGCCGGGAAAAACAAGCGTGTTCACCTTTCAGTCTTCATTTTTCATTTTCATTTTCGTGCATTTGTTTAGATTCTCGTTGGTGATGACGCAGCTGTTGAACCTGTTGACTACATCACGGACCTTGCCCTTACTGATCACCAGTTCTTTGTCATACGTTGGTGTGATTAGGCCTTTCTCGTTGCCATTGCACAGAGTTTTATTGTTAGCTGTTGTAACGAAGTGAGCACTATGAGATTTTCGAAATTCTCTGACAGCGTTGTCTATATTATTGATCAGGTCTTTAGCAACGAATGTTGCTATTTCGTGTTTGATGCGGTCTCGTTCGCTTTTAATTTCGAGTGGTCTGTGATTATTTTCTTTGGTGTCTGGTATGTTCTGTTCGGGGCTGTGGCTTTGTGTGAGCGAGTGAGAAGCAGGACTATCAGGTCCTTGGAAGGTGATGCTTGGGTTACTCACTAAGGTCGCCTGGACATGGTTGGTCTGATTGTAGTAACATTCCTGATTCTCTGGCTTCTTCTCTCCCAACAACCAGTATGTTGTCATTTTACCCTTTCCCTGCGAACAAAATTATATTTAAATTCTCCTTAGTCTTTGAACACTTTACACCTTAAAGTCTATAAACTCTTGTTAGCTTCCTAGAGATTTATGTTTACAATATTTGTGTTATTATGAATGCTCCCATTTATCTTGTTATAAATTTCCCTATATACCAGCTGCTACGGGATAAATTTACTAGAATTTGAACGAGACAAAGCTCTTAGCTTATAAATTGTCGTTTGAGTTTTCAGCAAAATTTATGAAAGTATTTTACTCAACAAACTACCCAAGGATTTAAATAATGTTTCCGTCGTATGTATTCATACAAAACTTTATATTTTTAAATAACAGAAGAGAAGTAATACATTACAAGAAAAAAAAATCACCTCATAGACCTCAAATAACAATAAATATTAGTTACTTTAGAAAACATTTTGAATCTAAAGATTTTGCAGTTCAATTTGAGCCCGTTTAAAACCATCACACCCTTACCTTCATGGTGATTTCTCCTCGGCACTCCAGGTCGAAGCAGTCATACAGATCCAGCACCTCCTTGGTCTTCGGGCTGACGTGGATCTTGAGGGCTTCTCCATGTGACTCCATCCTAGAAGCCGTGTTCACTGTGTCTCCGAAGAGGCAGTAGCGCGGCATTTTGAGGCCCACCACTCCTGCCACACAGGGGCCTAGGGAAAAGTATTGATAAAATATAATTATGTAGTTTTGTAAAGGTCGCACGTGGCCAGAAATCGCAAGACAGACTGGGGTTTTGATTGCCCAGAAGCGGGATCTTATGAAGGCTACAGAAAAAAAAGTTTTGTGAAGGTTTTTGAATTGGATAAATGTATTGTACAATGCTTGACAACACAAAACTAGTAAAAAAGGGTAATGAGGAATCGCAAACCTGATTCTAATTTCCCGACCCGAATTTATGTCATATTTTTGGACAACAATAAAAACGTTTTTATTGTATGCCAAGAGAGATATAAACGGATAAAACTAGAAAATATCTTGGATAGACAATTCTGAACGAAATTTGTAAAGAATTTAACCTAAAAGATTTTCAGAACCACTTCCCTCCGTAATTCATGTCGAACAGGCAGCCTTAATTTATTAAAGTTTTTTACACGATTCGGACGTCTATATTTCAGGTTCAACTCAACCACAGATAATAAATACCCGCCTTACTAAGTGACAAGACAATGTTGGCGTTATTTATAAGGCTTAATTCTTTTTTTTTATACGTTTTCAGGAGTTGATTAAAATAGTTTTTTCACCTGCGATCTTAAGTTATGAGTTCTTTTGTTATTATGTTACAATAGATGGCTAACAATGGTCTTAGTAACAGAGGAAGCTGCTTTAATAATTTACAACCTTCATCTTTGTTTGATTAGGGCTTTGTGGTGGGGTTCAAAAACTTGCTTGCAACCTTTATTTTATGTAAATTTTCGAACCGTATCTAAACAACTTAATGCATTCAATCTTTAACAACCGTAATTTATAAAGAATTCAATATCGCGTATAAATATGTTTATTCTACACATTACATATTTCCTCAAGTAGCAAATGTGAAAAGATCCTTTCTTACAAAATTCCGTTACATAAATTCATATTTAATTTGCTATGATATATTTTTATAATTCTTTAAAAAATCACGTAAAATCAGAACAAATTTAAGCTAGACAAAATCACAGTTTATTCACAACAAAAGCAAAGATATATAGAAATGTATTAAAGGCCACGGAAAAACTTCTATTGAAAGATTTGACTGCAGCATAAATTCACATTTCCTAATAACTCCCAACGGCGAAGTTTCGATCACTTTACTGCGATCGGTCTCGAACAGAACCCAAGGGAAGTAGTTTTATTTCTACTTTCGTGTAAATATACCAAAACTTTTCACGTATTTTCCTGTCTAGGTTAAAAAAGTACTTTTAATATCTGTTTATTTAATCGATTTATATTAAGAACTGTCAATAATGCTTGTTGGTATGATGTTTTCAGTTATTCTGAAACAAAGCCAGGCTTCTGCTAGTACGCCCACTCTACGAGGTACTCTTGATATTTCTACCAGGAAAGGTCAGCATTTGTACACAGCTGCAAATTTATAGTTGTGTAGGCGAACCAGTCACAATAATGAAAATAAACATTACTTATGTAAGAACATTAAGCAGCTTTCAAAACGTTTAATATTTCAATGAGCAGCGTGCAAATAGCCTTCCATTGCCTGAATTTCTCCCAACTGCTTCAAGGTTGCTATTGGTCGCACAAATTCAGATAAATACAAAAAAATATTATCTTCAAAATACTTGCAAGTGTTGCTGTAGTACCTCTTACCCTCTATGCCATAATTTCTTTCTATTCCTAAACTCATTGAATTACCAAATACGTCTAATTCTGATACATTTTCAGCAGCATTTCTGTGTAGCAGAAAACAGCAATCATATATCAGGAAAATTATAGGTTAATTAACAAGCTAGTGGGCAATGATAATCGATTTCCTCATATCTCATATGTTGGGTGAGTGCCAACTTAATTTATTACAGCCATCGGCTTGTGGGCGGCTGTTGGTGTAGGCGGAGGCTTCGCTTTCCAGATATCTATCTTCATTTGTTGTCCATTCAATCCCTAGGAGTATCATTTTAAGATACTTGATGGGCCAATTGATCAAATTGCTAATGAGACAAGATGCTATGTATCAAATGGGGCAGAAGCTATGTTTAAAGCGTCCTTTTTAAAAATCTTATTTCATAAAAGTTGGGTTAGTTAAACGAATTTTATCTCGACAACGGGTGGACCAATTTTCATGATCATTGATGTATTGAAACCGCGATTCCCGCTAGTTTATACTTTAGCTTAAATTCCGTATTCAGATCTTGTAAATTATGCAAATTTACAATATTTATCTTTTTTGAAAAATTTCGTTGTTATTAGCTTTCAAAAGGTGTTAACAGGCATAAAATAACCCAAGACAATCCCGTAGACGACGGGGATTATTCGTTATTGCCCCATAAAACACGTTCGCCGAACCCACCTGACCCAGTTAGTTTGAAATACTGCCAGTGCCAATAGAATACTCATTACACATTTAAGTGACATAGGATTGCACGAGGCTTACCGGTAAACGTAACTAATGGAGCTAGGCGATGTTGTGAAGGTATTTTACGCTAACCTTCGTATACTCGTAAAATAAGCTTTGGGACTACTCAATATTTTTTCTATCTATTAAACAGTAGCTACTCATACCGTTATTAACTTAATTGCCACTGAATAAGGGTTCTGAAGACATATTTACCACATAGGCTGTTCAGTTCAAGCCTACTTACATATCATTTAACTTTCTTTTTCGTGTCAATAGTAGATGGATAATTTAGCTAATTTCCTCTTACATCCATGCGTTTCATTATCTTACAACTTGGTCGACTTGGGAATCAAACCCAAGACCTCTAGCGTAGCAGTCGCGCTTAGCACCACAAGGCTAACGAGACGGTTTAACTATATGCACTGCATTATTGCACTAATATTATATTACGGGAATCAGGGAGCAATACTAAATACCTTTTTGGGCTTGACATTTCGGCCATGTTACACCAGCCACGGTCGCAGGCAGTCTAACATCACCAATTTAACCCGGAACTACCTACTACTAGTTTTAATCCTCCCCTTCTTCTTCCATTTTAGTCCATTATCTCTTTCTTCATATTTCTCACCTGAATGCATTCCAATCCTAAGCAGCAGTCGTTCCCCAGGCCGATGCGGCACGGTCTTCACGCGCACCGCGTTGAGCAGCGCGAGCGACATGCGCGCGATCTCCGCGGCGTGCCGGTTGCCGTTCCTCATCGGGAGACCAGACACCACCATGTAAGCGTCGCCTATGGTCTCCACCTGGTAAGGTAATTTAACTGTTATTTGGTTTTTAGTCTTAATCCCATATACTGTGTTATACAGTGAAATGGGTTTTGGAGGTCAAATAGGCAGTCGCTGCATGTAGTACCTATAATACAGTATTCAACAGATTCCGGTAAGACTGGAAGCAAGCCCCAATATATTTTGGGAAAAGGCTAGGTAGACGATTAGATAAGTTTAGAATATGCTCTTGAATGAACAAAAACATGGTTAGATTATAATGACAGTGTAACTTAGTTAAAATACATTTATTTGTTAAGCCAAAGACTATTAGATATTACCAAAAAAAGTTTTACTGCTTTTGATTTTTTTTCTTTCTTAACTTATTTTGTAACAGTAACAAAAATCACACGTGTGCCGAATGTCAGAAGGACCGTGGGCGAAAGCCTCTACAAATTGGGTTCCTAATAGACGAAGGCCGCGTGGAAGACCCAGGCGGAGATGGAGGGATGAACTGGACGCATACGGGAGGGAGTGGCAACAATTAGCAAACAATAGAGACTTGTGGAAGGAGGAAAGGGAGGCCTTTGCCCTGCAGTGGGACAGTTCAGGCTTTAAATAATAATAATAATAACAAATATCAAAGCTTTCATAAAAAAGTTTTCATTTAATCCTCATTAAAGTAACGCAAGATTGTAACTATCCGTTTCACCCGTGGGTTGCATAATATTAATTTGTATTTACAGTTCGTTAAGTCACAAAGGATTTAATTATACAAGCACCGATACATTTATTTTTATTTTCCATTTAACCACGCAGTGAGCTGCATTTCACTGTTGCAATATTTTTCTTTTATGTTGGTAATGGATCATACTCGTAGATAATATAACATATATATATATATATTTTATATTGCTCATAAACATGAGGGTGCCGTTACTAACCAACATGAAACAATCTAAATATACCAAAACTTAGAATGGTTGTAAGATATTTTTTGATGCTTTTCTTGCATCTTGTCGGACGAAAATTAAATAGAATATTCCAAGGTCAAGGACAACTTCCTTTTTTTTGATAACTTCAAACTTGTGTTTTTATATTCATAGTACAATATAAGCGTCCTTGTAGGTATATGAACATAATAATGAAAATGACCTTACAAAAGGTCACGAAACAAAATCAATTCGAAAATAAGGTCGTTATTCCATTATTACTAGTAAAAGGTTAAGGGGCGTGGCTTGATGTAAATAATTGGTTACAAAAGCTGTGCCCGAACCTAATTAATATTCAATGGTGGTACAATAAGGAATTAAATAGGTCACCACTTAATTATGTAGCGACTGTCTCTTTTAAATGTAAATGTTTTAATATTCAGTATTTCAATGTAGAGGTGGGTTAAATGGGGTTACCGTGACACAATTTGACCTGAAAAATATTATTCTTTTAACTGTAAGTTGATTTTGATATTTAACAGATCGTCTTAAATAATATAAACTAACATTTATAGTAGAACAATTTCATCTGACATTTAGTTAACTACATAATTATAGCTACGATAATCTATATAATTTTAGATTTAATACATTTATGTACTTGCAAAATAAGGTTAAAAAAAAATATTTTTTGATTTCATGACACCTGTAACCAAATTAGCAAAACTATCTATAAATTTAATTTTAAAAGATATATTTATCTTGCAATTAAAATCCAATCTTAACATTTTAACACAGATTTCAATAAGTTTATAGCACCTTTACCATATAAGCTGCATTGTTTTGTCTGCAAGTATACGTCTAGTTTAATAACGCCAGGCAAAGACGGATGGCTTGCAACCCAGTTCGCTATTTACTATTTCATAAAATGCAGTTACTCTTACCGAGATCGGTTTACGATGTTACGTGGGAGGAAGACTTTTTAATAAATTATTTTATATTTTCCTCTTTCGTGAATGGGAATAGAATAACCACAAATAATGTTTATGAATTATTTAGCATCGCGTTTGGAAGTATAGAATCTTTATTTAATTACGAGCATGCATATTACGTATCTGACATAGTATTTGTCTCATTGCCACAAAATAGGCTCAGGCTGGTTCGGGATCAGCTGATGTCCGTGTGTCAAGGTTAATGACCTTGGGCTTGTTATTTTTCGCTTATTTTCTTTAACGCATAGCCCATTTCAGTATGTGATCTTATATATATTTCTTTTTATAACGTCAACATTCGATAGTACCAACATACATGTTGACTGCAAAAAAATAAATAACTTGGCTTACCTTTTTATTACTCAAAGTTTAAAACGTCGTAAACCTTTGTAAAATAGGTGTGTTAGTTTTATAACATAATACATAGTGTGGTAACCTAGAAAATGCCCGTTCATATTGCGCTCGATGTATCACTTTGTTGTTAGAGAGAAAGAAATCTAAGGTACTAGCCGCCTGAATAATGGTAGACAGTTTGTTTTGCATTGCCAATACAACGAAGGATTTATTGTACAAGAAAATAAACTAGATTTTGTTTTGTAGTCAGTGCGTGTGCAATTGTGTTTAGGAATCTGTTTAAACTAAGGATAACTTAAATCAGTTTGCATACATTATTTAAGTATGTATGGAATTGAGTGTCATTTCTAGTGATGGAGGTACTAAAACATTCTATCTAGTAAAAACTATTGAAAAATAAATAAAGCAGATGATTGATGATCATTTTGGAGATGTTAAATCTTATGACATACCTACAAAAATGCCTCGTAACAATGACTTATAAACTAACTTAACATACATAATTAAACCTTAAAAAGAGCCTTACTGAAAGAATAAAAACGACAAATGATCAAATAGCTAAGTAATATCTCAAAACTCACCTTATAAACATCAAAGTTCTCGATGACTGAATCGAAACTGGTATAGAGATCGTTGAGCAGGTCAACGACCTCGAGGGGCGTGGATTCCGCAGACAGCTGGGTGAAGCCGATGATGTCACTGAAGTAGATCGTGACCTGGTCGTAGGTCTCCGCCATGACTGGCTGGCCCATGATCAGCTGGGAGGCCACGGACCTGTTAAAGACACAAATGGAGGTTATGTACTTCGTACTTCAGTTCTTTTAACATAAAGCTACACCGTTAGTGATATAAGAAAATGAAAAACCTCGTTTTTATTAATCGAATTAAAATAGAGGAGGTTCTCATGCCATATGTTTTTTTTTAGCTACATCACATCTATGGCAATTGTCGATCAATTTAAAAAACTAGTTTACCTGTCTCAGGGGTCCCAAATAAACTTGATGAAAGTCGGTTCCTTTTTACGTATTTTTCGTAGGTAAATAGACTGAGTGATAGGTAAGATTTAAAAACATCCATAATTTCAATATTAAGTACTCATGTCTGTGATTTATAGATGTCAGAATTTAAATCCTGAATGCCTGCTTAACCTTAAGTCACTAGAACACCTATTCGTCCTATCTATCTTAGATACCCTATCTTAGAAGTGTTCATTGATAAAATCACGTACTTAGGTAGCAGCTGATACAGCAGCTCCTCGCATTTCCTCTTCTCCTCGAGGTAGTCGGAGGTCCTCTCCTCCACCAGTGCCTCCAGGTTGTTGGCATACTGTTCCACTTGGGTCAGTAGCATGTCCAGGCGGGTTGAGGTCTCGCAGTCCCTGGGACAAAGATTCTTCCTTGATTATGGCGAAAAAAAAGAATAACTTATCTACAGACTTTCTTAACCAAAAATATAAAAAGCACGTATTCATATACTTAATTGATATAAAATTATATTTATACCAACAGTATTCATCGACGTTTAAGAGAAAAGCTGAAAATCTCCTCAACGCGCCAATCATTAACTGTCGAATGCACAAAATACCATCAGCAGAATCCAATTGACTGCGGTTAGACATCGATTGTGAATTTACCTGCACGTCTTGTATTTGGCTTATTTTAGATGACACAAACGAATACTGTACAAACAGAAAACTTTTCTAAGTATCTCCACAAATTACTTTCTATTCGTTCTTAAAATCTTATACCAGTCAAAACACATTCACAACTATCGCCAAAAACTTTAGTCAAACAATACTTTTATTTTTTTTAACAATACTGGTGGCCAAATTGCACAAAATATAAATCTGGTCTTACTTGTTGATCCTCTGTATATTTTCCTTGAGGGCTGAGAAGTCGGGTCTGTCGTCATCCGGCAAGGTCCAGGGAGGTTCCCCGGTGAGGGACTGGCGAGGAGACGCCGATAGAGGTGAAGTGCCTCTGTTCCGCATCTCCGCACTACCTGGTAAACAATAAAAATAAGATGAACTAAGCATCTTCGGATCCTAGCAGTGCAGTGAAATGTGCGGATGGTGTGGACATGCTATTTTTCAGATTCTTGCAGCAGAAATAAGAGTGTAATACTTGGAATAGTTTAAGTCTATATTTTAGAGACTTTGCTCTTTTATCCCTTGTTTATTACACTGGTGGAAGGTCAAGGATCTCAATATCAAACAGAAGCTAAGCTGTGCTAAGCTCCATGTAGGTACAAAAAGGTGAAAACTCTTTTAATAAAAATCC
Source organism: Autographa gamma (assembly GCA_905146925.1). Taxonomy (NCBI): domain Eukaryota; kingdom Metazoa; phylum Arthropoda; class Insecta; order Lepidoptera; family Noctuidae; genus Autographa; species Autographa gamma. The sequence goes on along the minus strand of LR989869.1, from coordinate 4,887,766 downwards.
TATTGGATGAATCCTACTCTTGGATATGATTGCCAATACATGCAATTTCATTTGACTGCAGCTTTACCTGCATTATCGAACCATATAGGTACGATCTGAGTAAAATTTGATAAACCAAGTAGGAAATTGGCCCATAAAATTGTAGACTTTCGAAGTAAAATTTCTCTAAAGTCATACTTTCAGCGAATTCGATTCGGTTAGTAGCCAGTAACTTAACTAAATTCGTTCATTTTCGATCCTTTGGCGCATTTCCAAAGTCCAGGTGCAATATAACCAGTATATTCCATTACCATTCATTGGAATGTCTCTGAATTACGCACTACGTCAGTTCCCCATTTATTTGAGAACCCAAAGTATTCCCGAAGAAATTTTGGGGAGAAATATGTTCCGCGCTCGAAAAGTTTTATGATGCAAGGCTTATGGAAAATGTGAATGTACGGTATTTTTTATGGGGTACACTCTATATAAAATAATATTATTTATGTTTAGTTCGGTACTTTATATTCTCCAGATTTTTTCTCGTACCATCAATTTTTTTTTGGCGAATTTGTTTAACAAGTTCGAGAGCAAAAAAGTTTTGGGTCGATTTCGTTTCTTATTTCAATCTTATAAAAGTTGTATCCTGGGCAATATAACAGTCCTGCATTCAATACTCCTAATTTACATGAATCATGAATTCCATCCACATCCAAACTTATAACACTACAGACTTCGACTGACTTAACACTTCTTGAGATGCCGCAATAAGCATCGGGAGAGATGCTTATTGCGGCTTCTTCTTTCGTACATGTTCAATCATTTGGAACAATAGTTAAACATGAAATTTTGGCACATATAATATAGAGACTGGTGTTTGTCAAGTAGTAGACATAAAGTAAATTCTAGTTCAAACCTCAGTAAGTATGACATTGTTGTCCTGCAAAAGGCCCAAGCGCTCACCACCTTCTCAGACTTGCATCTGAATCTATCTCGACGAGGGACATCGTGCTGCTGTCAGTGAGGTCCTACTTACGTCGGAACTTATCCTCGAGCACGGCCGCGCAGTAGTCGCAGGCGAGCGTGCAGTGCGGCCGGCGCATCTCCAGTAGCGGGCTGACGGCGCGCCGCGGACTGGGCGAGTCCGCGCCGCCGGGTGGGACCAGGGACATCGTGCTGCTGGCAAGAAAAATTACGGGGTTAGGACTAACGATTATCTACCAACAACATTTAGTTAATAATAATTTTATATTCAGCCACCCTTTCATAAATAGACAAAATATTTTTGAATTATATACAAAAACCATTTGTTTAAGTCACTCCACGCATTGGTAAAAACCATGTGAAAATCCTTTCAGTAGTTTTATGGTCAGAAAGAAAGTCAGACAGAAAAGCGCAAGGGGAGAAGTCATGTTTTAATAGATGTATGTAATATATAGATCTATATAGTTTCAGTAGCTTGTACATTAAAGGGTCTTCGTTTAAGTAATAACATTACTTAGGCATTCCACGAACATCAGTACCTACATTATTAGGTATAGGTATACTCTAGTACAATATTTACCGCAGCCAAACCAAGTGCTCCTAACTGGGGCGTAATAGCCGTAATTAATTTAGCTTATACCTACATCAGTAATAAATTGGTGGTCGCTGGTTATAATTCACGAAAGGTAAAATACTATATTATGCCTTAGGGATTTTTGGCACTCAAGTGAGTTTTTGGAACAACTGGCGTTGCTCTATTTAACAAACAACAGCAAAATATTAGATCTCTAGGTTTTAAAGAAAAAAAGATATTTAAGTTCTTGCTCACTCATTTTTCTCTACCCCATTCATATACCTACATTGAACTTTCATAAATTTCACGGAAACTCCCATCCCTCATTTTCCTTTTTTAAACTACTTCAAAAAGAAGTGGTTCTCATTTCATCCGTAAGTTTTTTATTTTTGCGCAACAACTAACTTATTAACTTACGCGCTTCATGTTTACAGTAGATAATAAAATTCACGGGAACAAACGCGTCCATGCAAAGTACCTTTTTTTTGTCTGATCAGAATTGCCGGAGTACTTCGTTCTTTTAAAGAAATCTTTACATATACCTGCTTCAGAGGCGGTTCCATATAACATTTAGAGGGTTTCTTTCCAAAGTAATCAATTATGAGGTTTACTACTGGAGTCATCATCAGAGGCCATTACCGAAAAAAAATCTCAATTCACTTTTGTTTTGTTTGGTCGATTATAAGTTATTGATTGCTATCCTTATGGCCTGTATATGACGGTGGCAGCCTATCACGGACGTCACAAGGCACAAAGGCGTGTAACCGGACGCCATACAAAGTAGGCCATGTTTGTTGAACGACACTCTGTTTGAGAGACCCTTCGTACCGTACATTTCACAACTTAAATCACAACATCATACATACTTGTACATGAGGACTAGGGAAGAGTATTCTCGTCTATCCACAATTGATTTTGACTAGATGTAAAAAAGTATCGCTTTCATCACTTTGAAGGAATTTATATGGGACCACCTCAAAGGTATGCCCTATCGATGAAATTAATAATTTTTGAATTCGATCAACAATTACCAAAAGCAAAACAAACCATAGAATTAAGAACCGCCTCCTTTTGAAGTCTATATTTATAATCAAAATCCTTAGCGAGTGTTGCCTTCATCATCAGTTTTAGGTTTTAGCTAGCAAACTTAGTACCATACAACTAATTCGTCTTAATAGTATACTTACGTACTTACGTACCTTATTTGCCCGATATTTTTTACTTAATAAATTACTACGTTTCCTAGGAGACTCGGAAACCAATCAGTAGCTTAAGTATGATTAAGCTAATGTCCTCTCGCACGAAATCCGGGTAAGCCAATTATCGGGTGATATGACAATCATTTGATACGATGGCAATACTCATTATCGATAGAATGTAAGCCTATAGCCTCAGGCCAGACTTCACCATAGCTTAAACGAGCAGAGCAGAACGGTTTTATATATGACCAATATGAATTCGTTATTCAAACTTCGCTGTCTAGCCAGGCTTGAATAACAGCATCCTATTGGTTGTTGAAAAAACTTCTCCGATTCGCTCTCGCTCGTTGTGGTGGAGTTCGGCTCTTAATTGAGTAATGTATAGCTTAGATTAGGGTTTAACGCAGAATGTATCGGCTTAGTGAAGTGACAGTTAGCCGGTCAGCGACATTTCATTTGACCTTTGACATTTAAAGCAATATTACTGAATTTTCGCACAATTTCATACACAAGATGGATCTAACCCTTTTATTTTCATAACCACCTAGGAAACTGGAAATCGTGTTTGCAGAATCAAATTGAAATCTTCTGTTTTCTGTGAGAGAGCACTAATAATAGCATCGGATACGTTCGTCTCGGATCTCTAACTAAACAGTGCAGCGAAAACAAATAAAACAAAACATGTTTAGCTTATGTTATGCCACGAAATCAGGCATTGTTGATGCATGTGATTAGTTAATATTAATAGAATGTTTAGTTTTGTTTTGTTTTTGTATTACGTTACTGTTAACAAAACATTAAGTCACTGTTAGCTTATGTGTTCATTATCACTGACAAGAAGTGTTTGACGCATAATATAATTTTATAAATAATGCGAATATAAACAGACAGTACATTTAAACTAAACACTAACCTACATCAATTGCTATTATACAAAATAATAGTGTCTTGTTGCCTACCTCAATCTCTATTTTCAAAAACACTAGAGATTATAATTTATTTACAGCCTTAAGTAAATTATAAACATCGTAATATAATTTTATAAATAAAGCGAATGTCAAACAGTAACAGACAATAAATAATGCGAATGAAGACAGTACATTTAAACTAAACACTAACCTACATCAAATGCTATTAAGTATACAAAATAATACTGTCTTGTTGCCTACCTCAATCTCTATTTTCAAAAACACAAGAGATTATAATTTATTTACAGCCTTAAGTAAATTATAAACATCACCGTAACCACAATCTAAAATAATCTAAATTCACCCCTCGTTTCGTCTGCAAGTTTAATTCTCTTTAAATATGTATCAACGTAACCTAAATGTGTTGGAACTTGAACCGGTTACCGTTTGTGAAAGACTTATTCCTTTTGTTTCAGCCCTTTGTGAAGTATCGATAGCATTCACTGGCTGAAAGCTTTTCAACTGAAAAATGGATGAGGCCATTCGCTCTGAATCCGATTGAAGTTTCATTAAATCTTTGAAATGCTGCCAGGAACTTCGTATTGTCTGTATTGCCAGTAAGACTACAAAATAGTAACCATTATTGTTTACGTTCATTATTAGTTACATTTACAGTTTTTGGGTTAAAATAACCTAATTTTAAGATAAACATTACTAATTTTCCTACTTGTTCAAACTCTGATTTTTATGTAGTTACTATACCAAAATCAGTTCACATATACTAGCGCGCGGCGTTTTAAAACCTACCAATTAGATCTAGTGCTCGATAGGAGAGCTTAGTTATGGATAAAGATAGAACTATTTCTTTTGTACTAGGTACATAATTAACGAAACTAAGTAGTAGAAGTAAGTAAAAACTAAATAATAATAGTGTAATTGCAGGCTTCTGCTCTTCCCTTATATAAAACAGAATAATATATAATTCACACCATAAATCCCACATATTCCGAACACCGACCGACTTAGCTTTGATAACAGACCATGAAGTTCACACTTGGCTTAGCGTGTAATTTCTTATTCCATCGCGTTAGGCCGGCAAAGGGAACTAAGTCTGCGAGCGCCATTTTGTCGTTCTCATTAGTAATATAAAGTTAATAAGAGATGTATAAATAAACATAAAAAAAGGAATGTTTGCGCAAGAATTTCATAATGTTAATGGTTTTAATTAAGATTTAAAATTAGACTGAAAATCGACCGAAAGGATTAGTCAAATTATGTGTGTTTTTGTATACATTTTAAACGTAACATAATAATAATATAATAATATTCCTGGCCATCTCGCACACGGTTGTCTGATCCCAAGCTAAGCAGAGCTTGTGTTATGGTAACCAGACAACTGATAAACATACTTATATATTTCTAAATATATACATATTATAGATAAATTACACCCAGACACCGAACAAATGATCGAGCTCATCACAGAAACATTTGTCCCGGGTGGGAATCGAACCCACGACCTCCGGAATAGCAGTCAGGGTTTCTAACCACTAGACCATCAGGCCCGTCAAATTCTGTGATGATAAAGAAAATAAAGTGTAATAGTATAAGTTGAAACTGGTTACAAAATATTAAAAAAAAAACCTTTCATTCGTCAGGTATGTTTATTTTTTTCACTCGTATATTTGGACTTAGACAAAAGTTCACTTTAAAATACAGATAAAACGGCAAATGCTAAAAAAAGTCAAAAGTCAAACGCAACTATACTGAACTTTAAACTGGGTAAAGCACAGCTGGTTCTAGAATGAAAAAGAAAAATTAGAAACTTTTCAAATAAGTCAAAAACTCCACAAAATTCAAGCAATATACAGCTAAATCTCCCAAAACGAGGCTTACTACTAAAGGGAAGATACCCTTCATAAGGCCGTTTTATTTGACTGCGGCTATAATGAAACCTACTATGCCTTTCTACGTCATAACTGTCAACGGGAAACGCCGAGATAATTTAATATTTTCCCCTCTCTAGCGCTGTGATGAAAACTCAAACTTTATTATACGGCATTCATTGGGCACTCGGAAGAGGTAATCCTACCTACTCTAGGTGAAACAATAAAATTATTTCATTGTTACATCACGTGTACAAAATAATTTTAACATAATCAGATAGATGTTCATACTTTAAAAGAAAGTTTGTAATATGTAGTATGTAAGAAATTAATACCTAACTATTTTATTTGTTTTTAACCGGAGTAAAGCTCCCATTAAATAATTATATACGTACACGATATTTTTTCAGTAGGATAAGCACTCGCTTCCTGTAAAATACGGTATTCAGCTGAATCCAGTCAGGCGACCCAAAAATATAAACTTTTAACTTTTAGCTTGCGACCACGGCCGGTGCAACCCGGCCGAAACGTCAAGCCCTAAAGGTATTTATGCATGTACGCGCTGATCCCCGTTATATAATATAATATTACTGTTGACCCAAACATAGTTGTGAAAAGGCTCGGGAGATGATGACACGCGATATTTTTTCGCCCTAAATGACTGTTATCAACCTCATTTTGGAGGTGATTCTCAATAGGACTGCATTTTTTTTGTATTTTTGTAACTCGATTTCTCCTGCAGTTGTCATCGAAAGGGTGTACGTCAGAGGTCGTCACATAAAAAAATATTCCCAGTAAGATTTTAAAACGTAAGTTGGTTTAAAGTATGCAAAATGTAAAGTAAAGGAAATAAATAATTGGTTCGACATCAGAGCCTTTAAAACGAATAAAAAATGACAGTTCTTTCTACAAACGCTAATAAAATAAAGAAATTGTTTCTTCCTTCCTTTCTTCATAAAAAGTGATCGCTTCCCTATTGGAAGTGCAATCTTCAATTATAAAAGAAAAAGTTTGAGGAAATTGAATTTTTATCATTTCTGTATTTTAGCTCTAGTCTGAGTAGGCGAGGGTACTTTCACATTTTTTTACAGTGAACAAGAATTTAACTTTTATTATTTATAGTAAAAGTTTAATTCTAAATTAATTTAAATCTACCTAATCTTTAGATTAGGTAGATTTAAATTATTTAAATTCACTACTAGTGCCCTCCTATTATACACTTAGTTATTTCTTTATTTAATCAAAATCGAATCAAAATGTCTTTATTTCAAATAGGCTTTTCCAAGCTCCTTTAAAACATTAAATTACTGATTCTAGTTGCAGGTTCTAGGAAAGGAATAAAATCAAAATACATCATAGTATACTATTTTAAAAATATGAACATCAATGTTAATAAAATTATTTCAAAATATGCGATAACAACGTAAATAGCTGAATTTTTTGTTTTTTTTTTATATTTTATAAATAATTGCATTAGTAATAACTGGATCTTAATAAATCCATTAATTACTAACAGTGCAAATGATATTCGCGTCAGAATGCAGTGCGAGTGTAGTCAGATGAGTGTTAGTGGAGTGTGTAGTGCAGTTCATTTGCGGTTCGACGATTATTTACAATTAATTACAGTGCTCTGTGATTGTATCAACGGTGAATTGTTTCCAGATTAAAGTCTGTATTGTGTACTTATTTCGTGTGCTTTTAATAAACTGTGATATAATTTACAATTTGTGGTGCATATCGACTCAATCGGTAAGTCATTTTGTTTATTGTTTTGAGGGTAGACAAAAACCGTTTGTTCTTGTATACCGCAAACTTCAATGATACCAACATTAATTGTATTATATTTTGAAAAAAATGTAGTTTACTAAAATTAAAATTGAATTCTAGTTTTTCAGTTCCATCCACTGGGTTAGTTACCGTTAACAGTTAGTTTTTTTGTCCCGTCGTATGTGGTTTAATTAAAACTGTACCGGTCCCGTTACCGGTCTGTCCGTGGCCGAGGTGTCGTGTTCCGCGTCATATTAAGACCGGATTTTATTTTGCATGCGAAATCCGTTTCCGTTCCGGTTTCGCCTGTACTGGTTAAATACTATTAGATATTTTGGCTGGTTCTCTTTTAAGAGTAACCATAATATATAATAATAATAATATCCCTGGACAATTCACACACGGTAATCTGATCCCAAGCTAAGCTCTAAGAGAGCTTGTGTTATGGTAACCAGACAACTGATAAACATACTTATATATTTCTAAATACATACATACTATAGATAAATAACACCCAGACACAGAACAGATGATCGTGCTCATCACACGACATTTGTCCAGAGTGGGAATCGAACCCACGACCTCCGGTATAGCAGTCAGGGTCACTAACCGCTAGACCAACAGGCCCGTCATTTATATTAACCTATACGTCTAACTGCATAATACGTCTGACTAAAAACTGCTTTTATCCTCAGCGTGTAAAGAGATCTTCCTTTTAAAGAATTATTCTTACTACAGATCTCAATACTAATAATAGGCTAATTAACTACACAATAGTATATGTGAAATTATATACCATTATTGAACGTACTATGTAATTAATTATTTTTAGTTACGATAAAATAATAAAAAAATATCTAATTTTTACGACTTGGTATTTTATTGAAATTCTTAATGTTAATAAAAGTATTTTGATTTAGTAATCAATATCATTCATCCAGCTCTTTCCAAACATATTTCAAGCAACCTTGCCTGTTGAAATTAAATTTCGGATTAATTTCGTGCTCAATTTAAGATGGCATTACCAATACCGTTCAAACTGCTGACACAAATATATAAATATAGATACGTTCTCTCAATCTATAAATTAAATACATATAAAGATACATAAAATATATTATAACTATCGCAGCTACAGGATACCATATGACCAAAAATAAGTCCCAACCTTTTAGACACTTACAATCGGACGCGGCTTAAAACAAACAACATCAGACAAAGCTTTTTCATTTGATTATTATAATCTTATACTGAAATTAACATGAAATCAGCAAACACATTATCAGCTTATTTAAATCCACATTTAGTAATAAACATGAAGGTTTAATTGTTAATTCCTCTCGACCTTACACCACAGCCTTAAAACACCTTTAAACACTCCTTAATTAAAATCTCAGAAATTCAGACGAAGTTATTCTCAGCCATATTTCAGAACACATGCGGTATTCATATTCCCGCAGAGATTACAAATTCTGAAGATGACAGAACTTAATATTAAACTCGAATTAACTAAGTGTCAAACTTTAAGTTATATTAGTTACCATTCGGCCTCTAAGGACTTTGTACAGTCAACCACTTATAAACACACACTTTGAAACTAAAAACACCTTTATGTCAAAGTGATAAGGTGCAGTTTCATTACACAATAGATCACATATTGTGTGGTTGACTGTACAGGGAAACTTTCCATACATTCGGGTAAACCTATTATGGATGTGACTGTCGAATGCAATTCGCAGTCAGTTTTATGGCGTGTAAAAACAACTTCGGATAAGGGAAACTGCTATCATCAATCCCAAAGGAATAAAATAAGTTATTAAAGTCGGGAGTCGAATGATTGTGGGACATTGATTTCTTTGTGTCACGGAAAATGAATGTCTCGCTTATTTTTTCTTAATTTGTTCACGTCGTTGACATGTGTTATTCCAGTAAAATACAAAAAACAGTACCAAAAATATATTAAAAATGTAAATACACCAAAATGACGTATTTGCCGCATTTTAAAAACAAAAGCATTATGGCTTTTTCACTGAAACGAAAGTGGCTCATCTTTTTAGGAATCCCTTTCATCCTATTTTGCTAGCAATTATTCCTGCTGAAAAGATTACATTAATATTATGAACAACAAATAACTCTGAATTAATTTGATGTTTGTTTTCGCAAACTTTTTGTTAGTAAGAAAGAACGTCTAAAGCAATGAATGTGACTACAAATCTCTGGTTAGGTTCAGTGACTTTTGAAACAAAACATGAACAATTGAATGATGGAACAAGGACGGAAGATACTTATAATTAATTATTTCAACTTTGCTTTAAGAGTGCTCACACATTGTTATCAAATTAATTTACAGTAGTATCAATATTCTGCTTATGAACAGGTAGGCTTACCTTTCATTAATATTAAGTTTATTTAAGATTTGTGTTTGTCTGTAGCGCATGTTATAGGCTTCATACTTTAATTAAAATTCCATTCAAAGGAAGCTTGAATAAGATTTTTAGGCACAAGAATTTTAAAGTCCTTCAGAATACGATCCTCCATAATTCGTAACGGTAATTACCATAGATTTACAACCATAAGGACCATGAACATTACTAGAACATAAAAGTCAATGCCATTGCCATTTCTAAAAAAATATAGTTTCCTAATTTCAGGGTTATGTAAAGAAATGTTGTGTGCTTCAGTTTACTTCCGAAAAACATCACGAACATAAGTTTTATAGCTTCCTAACATGAAATAAATTCTTGCGTGGATATTTTTGCGTGTTTTTTTTTCAATGATAAACCTCGTAGTTTTAATTTCTAAATGATGAAAATAATTGTTACATAAAGGTTATTCATTGTGTGTAGTGAAGTGATAAAAAAACTAGGTTTAAGTCGATAAATTAATTAATTATTGATGTACGTGTAATGTTACGGATAACTTTTATTATCTGGATTGATAATTAGGTATATACTCGCAAAAAAAAAACACATAAAAGCTAATTTAATAGAATTACAAAAAAAAACCCAACATGAAATAATTGTTTACAATTCAAATTAACCCTAATTACACAAACTAAACCCTTACAAAAACCACATTAAAAACTTTACCAAAACATATAAATAATAAACATTTCTAAACAAGAATTGTTTATAAACAATTACTTTAACTTGTAAGAACTTTATTTAATTGCGAAGCCTTGCCTGACTTACGTAAAGGCCGTGACCTCTTGACCTTCCCCAATCTGTAACTTACTGAGAAAATGTGTTTATACCTGTGTTTGGGTAAAAAAAGGTGAAATGTTTGACAGCCTTCAAAAAGAGAGAAGGGTCGCATTTTATATAATGTTCGGTTCCCTTCGGGATTGGTGAACCGATTTTTGTTTTCTTCTTTATAAAGCATTATTTATTTTATTATTTGTTCTACTACTCATAAGTTCCATAAAGTTACAGATTTAATTTATACACATTTCTTGCATATCACATTTTACTACAAAAAGTCATGTTATTTTAAACGATAGGCTTCAACAACTTTTTGAAAACGCTTTTTATGCACCTTAGTGTTGAATATAAAATACTTGTAGGTATTCGTACTTTGCCATAAAACAATGCCGTAGACTTTTACTGGTAGGTACCTATAAATCATTAGAAGATTTTCCAGAAGATTAACCCCCAAACATAAACATTAGGTTTAGCTTGCCAAAACATTTCTTAAAATATTAATGCTCATTTAATCTAAGTAAAATAAAAAGAAGTGTGGAAAAAAAAAAGAATGACTAAGTTCCTACCCATAAATTGTACCAAAATATATTATTATTATATTATTTACTTCTACTAACGTAATAGAATTAGTGTGAATATTTAGATTTTTCAACCAAAAAAAAAAACCGATCATAATAAAATATATCAACATAACAAATTCCACAATAAATTACTTTCCTAAAGTATTGATTCAACAGTGCCATCTAAATCTCATTGGTATAACCGAGCTCGTTAGTTCGGCGCGATGCAATCAAAACTGTTTACTGTTTGTCCGCTGCCCACTGAAATCACACAGCCACTAGCAAAGCGTTTTAACTAACTCAAACCGTTTCCTCGACATGATGGAATTAAAGCAATATACATTATTTAAGATGTCTTTTTCATTCAGATTGTTATTGTGAATATCAAATGTGATCATTGGATTGTGATTTATACCTTAAGTACCTATTCTGGATTTGCAATAGAAAATAATCGATGAAAGTACCTACCTACCTAAATAATGAGAAAATAACATGGCAAAAAAATTACAATTTGAGTAATATGTCAACTTTTTGTAGTGCTTTTTAGATAAAGATACAACTTGAAAAAACTTGAAGACTGAAATAAGGATAATATATGTACAATATACTAAAAAACGAAGTCAGTTGGAACTCACCATTTCACAAAAAACACTCTGACTGCCAATATTGACACCTTCTCCTTTCGCGGGTCTGCTGGCAGAAATTTCTTAAGAAATAAGCAGTACCTTTGTAAATAATTTTTAAATATGAAATATTATCTATTAATGTGTTGTGTGTACATAAATTATTAAATAAATAAATAAAAAAATACTTTTAATGAACTTATATTTTTAAAACTTTAATCTATTGTGAGCATTGAATTATTTTCCGAATTGAATCTCCAATTACTAATATAAAACTATACCAGTTATAATATAATGTAAAAATAACATTTAATATTATTAAGTTTTTCAGTGAAACATTTTAAATAGATCCTGTGCTATTTAAAAACACACAAACCTCGTAAATTAATTTACTCTGATAACAAACTGTGAGCTAGCTGCAGTTACAAAACCGTTAAAAATCCTTTCAGTCTGACTGTGACGAGTTTCAGACTGAAACAGAGTAATTGAAAATGTTTTCGGAGAATCGTGTTGTAAAATGCAATGCTGACTAGTCTCTATTCGGGAACTAGGTGATTCGAAGTTGGAAAAGAGATTTTACAAAAAGGTTTCGTTTGAGTGAATTTCTTGTGAGCAATGGTACGTACGTCAAAAACAATAATATACCTAATAATAATAAATTCCGGGACATCACACACGGTTATCTGATCCCAAGCTAAGCAGAGCTTGTGTTATGGTAACCAGACAACTGTTAAACATACTTATATATTTCTAAATACAATAGGAGACTAATTTAATTTTTCGTAAAATAAAAGTATCAATGATAATAATTATACTGGAGCAACAATAATTTTACTACTACTTTAAGTCCTCTTTTTATTAAGAAAAGGTAAAATAATTACGTCAATTGCAGAATTAATTTGTAAAAGTTATATATCGACAATATTCCATACAGAATTAACATCACAAAGGTATCACCTACTTAATTAACAGAATTTAATATCTTTCCGACACAGGTATTAATTAATACGAACGATGACAGTCAATAAAGGAACTCTCGCGGTTCCGTATTAATGAATAATAACATTTTCATAACAAAAGCTTCCGTATAAAATTACATCGCTTTTGCCATTAACGTTACATTAAACTTAATAAAACCACGTTTTAACATATGAAAGCAATTTTGAAGTATAATTTCCGTAGTCATTGTAAATGCTATTTATCGTCATATTGGCGCCCAACGTGGGACCGCTGATACACACAAAACATTAGTAATAATGATTTTTATTTTTATTCGCTTCTGAAGTCCTATTTCCAACTTACGTAAGATATATTCTTTATGAATACTATTATGTTGAGTTATATCGTAAGAAGTCTCATAAACGAGGAATAAGTGGCGGAAAATTAAGTAATAGAAGAGTCGCAAATGATCCTTTTATTGCATATTATGAAGTTGGCAGACACATTCCTGGAAGTATATGCAATAAATTCCTTAGCCGACTATTACAAGGCTGGATATGGCTTATTAAGTCACATTCCCTCCCGCCATAATGGAGATGAATCTCGTTGAGATTTAAGTGCACGATATTCGTTCAAGCTCAATCTTTAATAATTAAATAAGTAAAGTATAGTAATAAGTACGTAAAGATATAATAATTAAAAATGTTACTCAATGTTGTTCTAGTTAACAGATATCTTTAATCAATATCATTATTTAACAAATGTGTTCAATTTTCATATGCTTTAACAAAAAATAAAAAAAAAACAAGTAGCTAGTACCTACACAAAGAGAGAAGGCCAACTTCAACTCCGTCATCAGAAAACTAATAAACATACAACTTTCCAATCCATTTGCAGGACTAGGTCGAACTCTAGGGAGTATCGATAAAATTAGCGCAACACTATCTCCGCGGCCATCACTAGCTAGCAATATCCTGCGACACACGGCATTAGTATTCAAATTGCCTCTGATTTAATACTCCATAACTATGTCACTTGCTTGCTAAAAGCTTTATTTTAATTAGTTCTTTGAGTGGTTAGTTCATTTCAGTTTGATAGTCGTACTCAAATAATGGGGCTATGCAACGTCCAGTAGTTTATCTCCCAGAGCCTATACTATATGCCTACCACCTATATTTTCATGAGCAGAATCAGTTGCAGATAAGTAACTAATAAAATGCCTGCATGCTATATTTTTTTTATTATTTTACTTTTTTACGCTTCATCATCATCATTATCATTCAGCCCATCATAGTCCACTGCTGGACATAGGCTTCTCCCAATTTGCGCCGCAACACCCGGTTTTACGTTTTACTAAAATAAAAACTACCAACTCTATGTACATTTAAATTTTAGACGACCTCTGGTCGATTTTTTCATATTGGATTTCAAGGTGTAGCTAGCCAGGGATCGAACTAGGGACCTCAATGTCCCTAGTTCGATCCCCGGTCGAGTCAACGTAGAAAAACGCTTTTCTACACTGCTTCAGGTCTGTGTTTGTAGGAGGTACCTTAGTTGCCTCTGATTACAAAATACAAACGTATTACCTACTTACTTTAGTTTCATGGCAATGTTGATATGTTGGCCAAATTTATTAACCAACTGATTTTTCTGTTGTTGAACAGAAATAAAAAACTTAATATTATGTTACATGTCAAAACCACCACAAAGCCACACTTAGCAAAACACCTGTAAGACTATTATACCTACATACGTTACCAAAAGTTACAAAGAAGTTAAGTCCAGTTACACTCCACAATAAAGAGGACATAGTTACCTACGTGGTTACCTAAGTGACCTAAGTCCTTTGGTCTAGATCTTAAGTCCAACAAATAACGGTCTGTGAATCTAGCTTACGTTTAGCCCGACTAAGATCCCTACAAATAAAGTTCTCTGGGGTGTAATTAGACCCCAAAGACTTAACCAAGTCCTTCTGTAAATTTCAAGTAATTTATGTGTCCTTAATTGTAAGTTAATCACTGATTTTATCCTGTTAGAAAAGATGAATTACATTTTGAAGTCATTATTTTATTTTTCTTTTCCGTAAAGCAATCAAAGTGAAGGTTGTTTTTGTTACCTTGACCTATGAATGTGGACATAATTAAAAAGTTATTTATTCATAATTACATAATTAACACGACTGGTAAATAAAATTGATAATGATTTTTCTTTATGTTGTTATTTTTCTTTAAATTACTTTTGTTTATACTACGTCGTTTAATGAAATTGTGCAAACAAATATTAAAGCAATGTTAATATTAGTATTAACTATTAAGTTTAAAATAATGTGTAAACTACCCTTTAGTTTTGGATTATGTAAATCTTTAGGCGGTATTAGGCGTCTTTATCGTTAGGCGCAAATAAGCTAGGCGAATAAAGTTTTTAAGGAAAATGCAACTTAAAAATGAACATTCTGACTGTTTTAAATAATAATATAATATAATATTTATTCAAAGTGACACAACAAATACACACATCTACGTAACCCAGTGTAAATAGATAAACACATAATAACAAACAATGTCTACCCGATAACAACTTATATAACACAACTATTGTCACATTGAAACCTGTCAACATACTTCCGTACCATTTCCGATTTTAACCAGCTGAACGGAAGAGTATGTCATCCTATACGGTATACCTACATATAATATATGGGGATATTGACGACACGGGTAATCCATTTCGTTGAGTAAAGAAGGGTATTGGCGGTTGTTGCAAATACAATGTTTACAGAGTAAAGTGAGGCTTCCATACTTCTTAATTGATTCTTAATCGACAAAGGAATTTTCTAGAATTTACTCTTGTGTTCTTTTTTTTTACGTTTGTTGTTGGTTAAGTGTGTATGCTATTTTGTTTAATGTTATTGTATTTATATCCTTTGTATCTAGTATGTACGGATAAAAATATAATTTTATTATTTATTACTTCTTTTTTTAAACTCGCCCTGTAAATTTATTGTTAGTAAAGAAGTTTTTTTCTGTGAGGTTTCTAGGTTTATCATTAGGTATACGAAATGAGGTCACACTAGATTCTTCACTACAAATGTACTATAATCGTACAATAACAATTTTATGATACACTAAAGACGTACGCAATAAATAGAATTATAGTGTTAAGCGTAGAACTAACCCCATGTACATAATTTTTATTACATCATAGTTTTCCATTCTTACTACCACTTTCCTTACACTAAAAAAGAACTTTAACAACCGCTAATAAAGTTGATATTCATATAAAACCGGTGAAAAACCTTCAAATGATCATAACAATGCATTAAAAACTGAACTACATCGTTACCCTGAGATTAGTCCTTTCGAATCATTCATCAGACAACTAGTCTAACTATAACGAAAAATACACGTGTAAACCGAACACACATACAATTATAAACCACATCTGGGGCTCGAGTCTGCTATTGGCAATTGTTTGAATCGTCTGAGTGGGTGGCGTTAGTAGGTCCATTTTAGGATAATTAGCATTCTACTAAATGTCAGAAAGTCAAAATTGGCCGTCCCATTAGCCAATTTTGACGTTAAAATGACGTTTTACTTACGTAATAATCCTTAAATGGACCTACTAACGCCACCAACAAGCAACTTAAAATTAGTTATCAAACTTCCAACCTGCGTCCTTCCACCCATTAGTCTAAAAGCGTCTGTCCTAATGACACTACTCAATACACGTGTAAAAACCACTTGCTATTAAACTGCACTGCCCTATGAGGTCACTTAAATACTTCTACATATTGCTGTATTGCCTGCGTCATTACGTAGGCAGTATAAAAACATGCAACCTCTTTTATTTATTTATTTATTTAAGGGTCCCTAACAAGGGATATACACAGAATATAATATCGCTAAACATCAGTACTAAGAATGTGTACTCCAGCGAGTGAGACCACAACATGCACAATAATTTATAGCTTAGAGCTGTTACAGTACAGTTCAACATGTATGAAAACAATTACAATTATAAAGAAATATTAATAATATTGTTATAGAACTTGCAATAATAATACAATAATAATATAATAAAGAATAAAATTTATCGAGATTAAATTAATTGTTTTATACATTTTTTCTTTAAACACTTAAGGTAAAGTTTCAAGCGTATCCATATAGACAATGTATTGACTTTCTGACTAAATGTCAGCTTCAAGTAGAGAGTGGGATAAAGAAATGTGTTGTAGAAATAAAGGACAATGGCGAACTCCCATACAAATTTTTGTTGACATTATTTTGTTGCGTCTACTAATAAAAAAAATCTTAAAATATAGAGTTTAGATTTCTGAACAATATTGTCTTAAGGTTCACTGATGAACGAAGTCACAAATAAAAGATATTTAAGTTTTAAAGAATTTCAGGCTAGGTGCATAGAGAATAGTAGGGTAGGTGTCTTGTCATTTAAGATTTGTTCAAACCATAGACTTTACATATACATAGACCGATACTATCGCTAGTTTCCCCTTTGTGCCAAGCGAGAGCACTTTTTAGTCTGTATCTAGTACATTCGTTTACTGATTTTAGTTATTTTTCACGCAACGAGAAACTTATATACGAAACTATCGATGGTTTTGACATTGTTAGGATAATATTAGTGTTTGAGATAGAATTAATAAAACGGCAAGCTCCATCTTCATACATAATTCACGACAAAACTGGTTCATACTAGTGCTTACGGTTCAAACTCTGATAGACTCACTCTTTAGTTTCTTATCTATACTCAGAGGTTCAAACTAAAAAAAACAGTAATCTTAAAGTGAAATTAATGGGCAAGCAATTAATTACTTTTGCTCGACCTTGCATTTTTATAACAGAAATTCATAGGAAATATGTTGAAGAAGTAAACCTCGTGAATTGGTCACTATTTTTTTTAAAGATTTATTGCGGTTATTTCATAATTATTAATTTATATATATTTGAACTAGGTTTTCCCTGGTATCGCTTTGATAATATAGAGAGTAATAATCAGAGGTATCTTTTAAAATCTGTTATCCTGACATGTTAATGTTTTCTTATAGGCTTTCTTGTAATATTATTTATAAAATTGTCTATAAAATAGATGACCAACTGCAAGAATGAAATAAAAACCAGCATTAATTCTAACAGGGGATTGTCAAAGAAATTAAACAACATAGCTAGGTATACATATTTTTTTGATTATATATTTTCATCCTCCCTTATCACGATATCATCCAGGAAACCAGCCGGTGCTGAGAGGCTTTACACGACTTCCCATCGTGAAAAACATATCGTCTTTTACACGCAATGAAATCCAAAGTAAGAAGTAGAATCGGAGTCAAAAATTCACAGCAAAATGTCGTCTTAAGTGGTAGGTAATCGGAATCCTTTGGCAAGCACACGTCACAGGAGATATGTAGAAAGTCCATTCGCATTCCAAAACAAAAAGAAAATAAGAGTAATAAAATAGATACAACAATAATAGGAGTAACGAACGTTTAAATTGACAGATCACAAACAATGACAATTGTCATAACTCAAAATGTCATATTGATTGTATCCGTTGTTGTTGCCATGCTGAAATGAAGTTTACCTACTTATTATATTTCTCTATGAAGTTTACGTATTATTATTTTGATTTTATTTATTCATTTCGGTAATGTTGGGAAGAAATAATATGTCTTTAGATTATTCTTGTTCATAAAACTTCAATATATTCTAAAAAAACAGCTTCTTTAGTTTACTAGCGAAATATATTCGTATGACTTGGTTTAGATTTAACTTTCACATGGCAACACTGAAAGTACAATTTAATCAATTGTATTTCCAATTTAAAACATATTTTTCGTAGATTTAGACGCTATTTGAATAAAGCTTGATAAAACGTAACTTATTATTTCATGTAAATCTGCAATGACAACGTTTGTAGACGCATAAGAATTACATCAACAATTATTTCGCCATTGTCCTTTGTACGGAGGACTGGGGAATATCCAAACTTTTGTTTAGTTTACCTCATAGCCTATTTTTCTGACTCAACGAATCTTTGACTTCCAGATAAATATAATCTCTTATTAAATGCATTAGTACTAATTACAATTAGATAATAGACGAAAAAAAAATTTGTTTGATAAGTATTAAAACGAGTTTTTAAGAAAATAGAAAATGTATAGGTACAGAACTTAGAACTACCCAATTCAATACAAAGAAACCGAATGAACTAATATTTCATTTACACTCCAATAAACCTATTGGGAAATACCTTGACATCGTTTCCTTTGAAGATCAAGCATTTTATTTATCACGTAAAATAGATAATAGATTTTTCGTTACTTTTTGTGAACGCAGTCAGCCAAAATATGAGTCAATACAGCGAAATATGTTTGTGAAAAACATGCTTAAGTGAATTATAAATATGTTTCAGGAACTACTGTAAGAATCTCTGTATTATGTAATAAAATTCTTTACATTCAGCTAGGTACTTAACTTGTTTACTTACTGAATTCCCTTTTATATTCAGTTTAATTACAACGAAGTTATTTTGTAACAGAATTGTAGTTACAGACTTAAAAAAAAAAACATATTATTTGCTGACCATTCTCTAACTCGGACTAAATTATAAGCAGACTATCTGAATTTAGAAGAATAAAGTACCTTAGAAATAAAACAACTTTTTGCGGATTTTTCGCGGTTTAATTTTAGATTTAGTTCCCGACGTTTCGACACCTTTGCAGGGATCATGGTCACAGGCAGGCTCACAAAACGCGAATGTCTAACATTCGCTTAAACCTAAGAAACCAGTAAAGTACCTTAGTCCAATTATTATTATAACTGAACAATTATGTTACACACTTCTGGCACCAATAGGTAATAACAAACAGATATCAGAATTGATCTAAATAGAACTGCAAAACACCAAATTCTAAATTTTATATTTTTTTAATATAAAATAAATTAATTGATCACCATATATATAAGTATATTTTGATACTTTCAAGACACATCTACATAAGTAAGCCAAGTCTACGCGAATGTTGACTCAGTCTGGCTTGACGAGGCCTCTGCGGATTTAAATTTGATTACAGCTTCAGGGTAAATTCATTTCAGTTTGATTTGTACCTTCACTGATGTTTGTTTGTTTATACCTCAGACGTAAATAAATAAGGGTTTCTACCTCTCACATAAATAAATAAGAAATTAGTTAAT
Organism: Autographa gamma; assembly: GCA_905146925.1. Taxonomy (NCBI): domain Eukaryota; kingdom Metazoa; phylum Arthropoda; class Insecta; order Lepidoptera; family Noctuidae; genus Autographa; species Autographa gamma. The sequence continues at coordinate 4,867,939 of LR989869.1, read as the reverse complement.
TAAGTTTTCTTACTGTTTGTCATAGCGACTGCCCATCAGACTTTCTCATTTTACACATTCTTTTATCAGCCTACTGTAGATCCCACTGCTGGACAAAGGCCTCCTTTTTCTTTTTTCCAAATCTTCGTTTTTTTTTTCGCAATTCTATACAATCCAATTTATAAAATTGACTGTTAGATTTTAAGAAGGTACATAATGACTTTAAATTATGGCAATAGCGACACTGAAAATGTCGTGTGTGTCAAAACATGTTATCAAGTTATTTTGTTACTTCCTGAGGCAAAAGAAAGTAAATTGGAAAATTGAAATAAATAAATTGATTCCTTAAAATAAAATATGAAAGTTCGGCGTCCGTATAAGTCATGTCTCAAAGTATTATAAAGTCAGACTCCCAGACACCTAATTTAAATTCTTGGCGCCGCGACAAGCTGCCGTCAGATGGAGCTGGGAGCGACTTCCTGTCTTGTCATGCTAATGTCTAACTTGATCCACAAATACTGGATTTAGATGCAATTGAAGTATAAGTCGAAAATCACAAACATGAGTTTCGATTTGTAAAATATCTATAACATTATGCCGACTGGGATAGGTACTTAAAATTGTCACATACCTTCATCTTTGTTGCTTAGAGTAAGATTCGAAATTCATAAAACATAACATATCATCACACTTGTATCCCCGAAGGGTTAGGCAGAGGTGTACCAATGTACACCCACTGTTCGCCGACATGTTTAGGTCCCACGTAATAGGGGGCGAGCCTACTGCCACTTTTTTTTTCAAACGCGAAATTCATGTTAAGATATTATTCATAATTAGGCGGAAAATATCGTCTTCAGCTTCAAACGCTTAGTTTGAGATATTAGACACATTTTATTTTCAAGGATTTTTTACAAAACCTTATAATATGACTGTAACTATTATCAATTTATGAGTCTGTTATAATATAGACTTAAACATATTTACATCATACACACCTGTTATCTTTCTTTATCTCATTTTCTCGATTTGGCGCGAGATGTATGTTTTATTTATGTCACGATTTTCCCTGAATACATATCTCATGAAATTCAAAGCTTGCATAAAATGTGTATGTTATGGACGAAAAAACCGTTTCCCCTATCAGGTAATACTTTTATCCTTTTCGATATTCTAAGAATCCCTTTTCCTCGTAAACATGGGAAGTAAAAGTCAGTTATTTTTCTCAAAATAATATTCGGTTAAAAGTCGTACATTGTAGATTCTTGCGAATATATTTTTTGGTGATGATATTCGGTAAGCCTATATGCAAACCGAATGTCATTTGTATTGATTAAACATTTTCGATTGTTTTCGGAACATAACACAATAAAACAACATTTCTTCGAGAACTAAATATTAAATTAAAATAAATTAAATATAAAATTAAAAACCGAAATATTTTTGTTCTTGCTTCTATTTTCTTTCTCTATGCTTAGTTTAAGTTTAATATGTAACACAACAGTTTTAAACTTTGACAGTAATTTACATTTCTAACCGTATGGCAACACCAACTGCTTATCTTTATTTAAGTTAAAAAGCTTTTTGTAAGAAACACTGGTTTTCACTTTACACTTACCATTCCACTGTGACTGTTCGCGTCTGATTGTATTTATAACACCTTTTAAATAAATGAGGTTATTTATTTTTCAATTTAAGTTCATAAATGTTAAAGCAAAGAAGTGTTATTTAAATATTATTTAAGTGTTCCAAACATGTTTTGTTTAGATGGTTAATTTAGGAAGGGGTAATTTATTAAAGCCTAAAATATAACCTTTTTAATACATAATATTTATTTATATTCTATTTGATATTGTTAAGTAAACATTTACGCACATAAAAACACCTATATCAGGTGTCTAGTTGAAACTTTTTGTTCTTCTTATATTTTTATAATGCCAGGCTTGGTGGAAAGTTCACCTGATGAGCAACGTATAACTTGCCAAAACAAATATAGTGCTGATGCGTCGCAACGTGTGTGGAATTTCAAACTATAATACATATTATTATATAAAAAGTACTTCAGTATTCTCCTTGCGTCATAAAGTTTCACTTTTATTATATTCTTTAGATAATAATTAACTGCAACAAGTTATTTCAACCATACTTCACTGATGAGCGAGTAACTAGCAGCGAGTCGGCGAGCTGCGAGAAGCGAGTGTGTAGTTCTGATAGTTTTGTCGCTGGGCTACAAGCGAGTAAGCGAGTGCGATGGGCGGTACTCGCACCACTCGCTCGGGTCTTTCTATACTACTATATTAGAGGGGAGGGTGGGTAAGCTGGAATATGCCTTTAAAATTCAGACGATACTTTGATATTTTATTTTTATAATACGCTGTTCTCACAGACAGCAACTGGCTGTACAAATCAATAATTGTAGGTAAAGACATTTGTGATTTTAATGTCATTAGTAATAAAATCCGGAAAAATTGGATTTTCCAAATAGGACTTTTGCGAGTTTCAGTATATTAGATTACTTTCAAGTTAGTGCAATCGTATATATTCTGACTACCAGACTTGGTTCTGGCACTCTGCCGAAGTAAAACACTCGAGACAAGTTCAACTTGATACATCCAGACGAGAACTCTTAGTTAAGTAGTAAGTCAACAGAATACATTATCTAAAAGCTTGACTAATGTACTGCAACTTAAACACTTACTGAGTTAGCTTAAATAATCTGTTTAGTCTCGTCGCCCGCTTTAATGCAGTTTTTGAACCGTTTTGTATGTCTTTATGTCGCAAGTGATAAACTTAGTACTAAGAAATAATAATAATAATGACGGGCCTGTTGGTCTAGTGGTTTGAGACCCTGACTGCTATACCGGAGGTCGTGGGTTCGATTCCCACCCGGCACAAATGTTTGTGTGATGAGCACGATCAATTGTTCGGTGTCTGGGTGTAATTTATCTATAATATGTATGTATTTAGAAATATATAAGTATGTTTATCAGTTGTCTGGTTACCATAACACAAGCTCTGCTTAGTTTGGGATCAGACAACCGTGTGTGAGATGTCCTGGAATATTATTATATATTATTATTATTAATTTAAGCACAAAATGAGGTTTAGTTTGTTCATTTTCGTCTGTTTTTTGAGGTTCATTAAATGTGTACCAGCAGACTAAAGGTCATGGCACATTATACCGGCACCGCAACAGCACCGCTCCAAACCAGCTATTAACTTGTCATTCAATTTAGAGCATTAAATCGTGTGTAGTATAATATATTTCATAATGTCAATATGAAAAAACCAACGGCGGGCAGTCAGCGCGCTTGCCGCTACCACACAACTCGACTCGCAGCCCGCGTGCTGCAAGCGAGCGGACCTTGTGCGTACAGCGCGCCGACGGCTTGCTTATTACGCGCCGACTCCGAGTCGGCAGCGAAACAACGTCATTGCGTCGTCGTCGTTCTTCGTCGAGAGCAATAGCGATTATTGCTAGTTCGCGCAATGTAAACCGAGACATTATGAAAACGTACAAGTCCTAGGCGTGTCCAATCATAAATGCCTAAAAACAATATTGAGTTCGCGGTGACAGCAAGCTTGCACCTCGCGGACTGTGAGCTTACAGGTCGCAGCCGGCGCGCGGACCGCGAGCTTGCACCTTGCGGACAACGCGTAGTAAGCGCGCTGGCAGCTAGCCGTAGTCTAAATTCGAGGCGACGCCGTGCTGCAGCTGTGCAGTTGCGGTGCCGGTATAATGTGCTATAACCTTAATCCTATAATGTATTAAATCTTAGATACTGAGAAAGCGAAACGTTGTGTCATGATAAAATGTTTCGAGGTTTTTCATCATGAAATTAACGCGATTTTATGTAATGTATGCCTACACGAGTCTTTTTATAATAAACTAAGATTTATTTAACGCTGTTTATAAATATAGACCAAAAAATTTACCCCTACGTGAATCCTTCGCCTCAAAATATAATAACAAAGTCTAGCCTATGATGACATGCCAAAAACTTGTCTAAAATTAGTCACTCAAAACACAGCCTCAACCCTACTTATCTTACTTACCGTCAAAATGACGAAGAAACGCGTCGACAAAAAATGTATTATTCATACGAAGCTCCTTCAACGAGAAATTAATTTCATGAAAAGCCCCAACACTTCTCATCCTTTGAAGGAATTATTTTTTACAGCCTCTGTTTACGTTCGCTTTGAATTTACACTTTTTTAGACCTTTTTTGCGCTGGTTTTATTACTGAAAGTATGAAAAACTTCATACTTTTTTGAGATGAATATTTTGTTCGTTTTCTGACTTGATTGAGAAATAAACCTGCCAGTATACTTTTAAATCGTATGATATATAAAATGTATAACTTTGCCATACAGTAGAGCTCTGACAACGCCTGGGATAATTACTCTATTTCATAACTTTAAGCTGAGCTCTTCAGATCTTGAAACTTATCAAGTAAAGAATATAATATAATTAACTTTCTGGATATGTTTTATCTATAATATGTACGTATTTTAGAAATATATAAGTATGTTTATTAGTTGTCTAGTTACCATAACACAAGCTCTGCTTAGCTTGGGATCAGAATACCGTGTGTAAGTTGTCCCGGAATCATTATTATTTTTTAACTATTTTTAATATTTTTATGGCTTTACTTAATATTCCTAATATACCTACTTAATATTCCACCAACAAAATACATCTTATCGTGTAAATTAAAATTAATTTCCATTTATACTCTGCAATTACAATAACAATAGACTCTGCACTAAAATGTCCCAAAACCGTAAAATTTACCAAATCATAAACAAAAATATATTAGAAAATGAAACTGTCAATTTTGCAAAATAATTAATATTCAAAATTAAATGTAACCACTAAAGCTTCGCTGGGATAGAATGTTAAACATTGAATATTTTAGCTTTTATTATGTTTACATAACGCTTGGCTTGTTTGCGCTGTATTTTAATTATATTGTCACCAGAATCTACTGTATTAAAGATTTCGATTTGTGGTTATGTGCATACTACAGACTTCTGACAAGTATGTGATTTCCATTGTTTATTAACATGTATGTGATGAACTTTGCCGCTGCACCAAGACTCACTCTTATGTTTAAAAGATCATCACTCCTTAGTTATTTATTTTTTTATATTTCGTTGCTAGAAAATATTTAGCCCAGCATTCATACAAAACTGTATACCCTAGGAAACTGTAGCAACAGTTTTGACCGCAGTAACTAAAGTCGTTTACAATTTTTCTAACTTGCGGACACTTTTATTAAATTTTGTATTATTTAGGCTTCTATACATTCATCAAATCAAATCTACGTTTGTAATTGTACAATCCACGTTGACTCAATCTCTCTCCGACAAGTTTCTATAAAGCAAATACTACCTAACCAAACGACATTTTGGACAGATCCAAACTTCCTCTGCAGTCATTATAGTATACTTCAGTTAATTACTAGATACTCTCAAACTAATCCCGAATAAGTACTAGAAGTCTAGCACTAGAGCCCCGGTTGTAGTGTCTATTGTGTTGTTAACTACTTTACAAGTAAAACAAATTAAAACTTTCCGGAACCTTCCAAAGCCGGAGCTTTCTCGAAACTCGGACGATCTTTAACTTTGTTTGCCATTCATCTGTTACAATTTTAATGTAACTTTAGACGAATAATTCAGAGTGAATGCAAATAACTTTTTGAATGCAGCTGTATTGTTTTGTTTTTGTTTGTTGGTGCACTGATTTTGAGTTGCTGTATGCAAAATATCTGAACTTGTAAATTGACCTCCATTGTTCTAAGATAAATAAGTTTTTGAATTATTTTTCTATAGTCCAGTGTCTACACTAACTACAAACGACATGAAAAAAAATTGTTAGAAAAATATGAAAGAAAACAAGATAGGAATAAAAAGCAATTTCACTTCGTTTTACAAACCCCATTCATGCAATTAAAAACGGACGACGGAATCGTATAAATACGGCAATTAATATTGATGGCACCAATTATGTATCGTCATAAAAGTCGTAGTAACGTAGGTCAAAAGAAATTATTCAATTTTCCTCTTTTTCAATTAGATACGTAGTTAAAAGTGTCCACATAAGCTACACAGGAATAGATTTTTGATATCTTTTTAAGCCAAACTTACACTTATAATATGCACGTACTCAAGTTTTTTTTTAATACAAGTCGTCCTGCCCTCGGTCAGGTATTAACATAGCATGAAAAACCACATACAAACTCATCTCTTAACTTTATCATGTACATATTAACAAACATGCACAAAAAGATATCAAACTTATTCGTAGGTAAAAAGTAAGAACCAGTTTGAAAATCGGTTCGATGATGAAGGAGACTGACTGAACTATCCATCCATGTAGTACCTACACTTTCGTTAAAGCACTACTGCACAGACAAGAAATAAACAACCCGAGCCCAACAAATGTGACAATAGAATTTGTATACGCCTACACCACTAAGTCAGTCTAGCATTATTAATGAAAGCCTGTCTAGAACTTTACCTGCCAAAACAAGAACCCTCATTAAAATGGGCTGAAGTTTCGCAGATTCCCTTCAAATTGTCCTTAGAACTTTGTAGTATGCCCGAGGGACGAATCATGACAAGCAAGATGTTCTACTTAGTATTGATAACCTTAGCCTTTGTTGTTTGGTTTAATATTAATACAAGAACTGGCTTTGGTTTCCGCCCACTATTATCTATTTTTAACCTAAATCAAAGGCCTCTGTTCGACGGTATATGTCATTGCTGGTCGTTGTGGCTCGATTTCAAAATGTATTCTTGTGACCGATAAGAATTCAGGGGTGTTCTTATATTTTTTATCAAAATTGAGTTGTCGTTTTATTTATTGAAGTCAGGTTTTCAATCTAACATAAACTGACTAAGAGGCAATAACGTATATTAAATAAAATAACTTTTATTTAATAAAAGTTTTAGTAGAATTTAAGTTGTAAATTAGTTTATGCATAAAAATTGTCTATATGTTCACTCATATACAACCTGTAGGTATGTTATTATATGATGTAGGCAAAAGACTTAGTTTAAAAGAATAACCTCAAAAATATACAAACTACCTCTTATTGTAGGGCTTTAATTGTTTATAAACATAATAATTGTCCTGTGTTCGTGACAATTGTAAAATATTTTCAATTTTCTGGCAATTGTCAAAACAGCCGCTTTATTTAATTACAGAGCAAAAGTTTTAGCGTATTCATTTTAATTAGTTGTGCATGTGTTTGTGAAGCTGAACTTTAAAGCCGGGTTGAAATAATTTGCAAGCAGTTTTAACTGAAACGAAATTGAGAAACATTTAGTTGGGAAACATTTTAATTCTATTTTCGGTCAATTAAACCTCTGTTATAGACATGATATTTTCGCTCGTATTTTAAAAACAGTTTCATATTTGAGTATTATTGTGTATTGGACAAAACAATGTGATGTGAATTGTTTAAAAAATAGATTTGAAATATTTATTTCAAGACACCCTTTGGGAATCGTACCAGTAATTATTACACGTAAATGGGTGAATTTCCCAAATGACTTATTTTTTTGTCTTCGGTGAAATTAGTATTTGAAAAAAGGAATATAGTTCTGAATTATTTTTTTTAGTATTCAATAGGTAGCTATTGGGTTGTGGCAAAAATATAATTTGTCTAGGACTATTACAAAGGTAGAAATAAAATACGTAAACCTCTATTTTTTTCAAATCGGTGCTGTCCCACTACTTTCTTTACAAACAAAACAGCTAAAACACGAATTAAAATAAGTAAGTTAAGTATATAACTTATTCTATTTCATTGGATATTAGTTTTGTTATTAATATAAAGCATATTCTATTCCTTAATTAACGATTATTATTACTGAGAGGCACAAACGTGCTTGTCCTGAAAAATGTTCTCATATCGCTGGACAAAAGTAATTTAAACATAACTTTACATCGACGACTCGGACAGCGTCCAAACCCCGATTGTATGTCTATCGTTGGTGTATGCTAGTGGGCAGTCAGGACAGAAGTGGTTTAAATCTCCGCATATGCCCACCAAAACTGTAAGTACGCCATTTCAGTTGCTCCCGGACAATTATTTTATATAATCGGTGGTTGCATTTTTCTAGTGTAATGAGTAGTTTTTTATTGTTGTTTGGTTCTAACAGAGGCAGTAAGTAAATTAGCTTCAGTGCCTATAATTGAATTTATTCTAGATATTATGCATTTTTTCTAATTCTCTAAAAAGTATGTTATTTCTCATGTCGCTGTTCTCATATCGCTGTAATCGGTGGTCTTTTCTACCACCGTTGTGATAATTTACACCGAAATGATGAGAAAAACTCAATCGGTGTCATATATCTAATATCGGTGTTTTGATTTGTGATCAGCGCACAGTTTTGTCACATCGGTGGATTGCTTTATCATATCGGTAGATCATTTTATCATCTCGGTGACTCGTTATATCACATCGGTAGATCCCGTGTCATTTCGTTAAGTATACAAAGAAACAATGGAACATACAAACATACATACAGACACATACATATATACCTACATACAAACATTCGTACATACATACATACAAGGTAAGTTTACCTATAATAGACTGCCAAAATCATTACCACGATACCACTGGGTAGTGGAAGATGTATAAATAAATGTATCATTAAGCGCTGAGATGATGATGGAGCAATTGAACGCATAAAAGGTTTCTATAGCAATTTTTTGACAGAGAACGTTTAGTTAGACTTACATATGAGATTTTTGTTTTATATTTCATTTTAATAAAGATATTGATAATAAAAATAATCATTATTTATTTAATTCAAAGTACCTCTAGGAAACGTAAAAAATAGGTACATTATTTCAAAAATTTCATTTTTATTGGATATCTAAGAACTCAGTCACATGTGATCTACCTACATAAGACCCTAAGTTCAGGTCTTTAGTTCTAAGTCACCCTAGTAAAAATATGAAGTTACCTACTAACTATTTCCTGTTTGCTGTTCAAAGGCGAATAGATTATAATATCGCTGGATATGAACATCATTTCGGTGGATATACTTATCATATCGGTGTACAGAAAAAATAATCGGTGCCGGTTTTTCACATCGGTGGAAACCAAAATTCAAACCGAGTTTTCTCCTTAGTCTTAAATGATACGTTGATGATATTAAAATTTGGGTATATTTGGTATTCTAAAGATTACATAAAACCTAACAAATATACAAAAAAATAAAAATTGTAAAAGTTCACCGATATGATAAGAAAAACGGCGTTTGTCGAAATTCACCCAAATGTAAAAAGAAACTGCCGTCATTGATATTTAAATATGAGAACACCTCCATAGACCGGAATCAATTGTGAGTTTCCAGATATATGGAGTAAATAACACACAAAAAAGCATACAGACGAATTGTGTACTTTCATTTGAAGTCGGTAAAAACACTTTCTCTTGTATAAAAGAAACCTCAAACACTTGATAACTTTAAACAGCTTACAAGTGCTACCCGAGTATTCTGCCGAGCCTCGATGATGCAATTACGCCTTTCAGTCCCCATCGACACAGCCTTATTACAGACAAGACATTAACTTTTTAATAGAATATATTAAAGTCCATCGAAGCCTTAGTCAATTCAATTTGCTTCCATTTGACCTCATATTGTAAATGTTTCTTGTCGTAACATTTTATTGGTGGGATTATGTTTTCTTGATCATTTGTTTTAATGAGTGCAGAAAATGAACATGTGGTTTTCAGGTTTAATATTCATGGTACATGGGTATTATGTAATTTGAACAAAGCGATACGTTTGTAATAAAAATAAATGTTTTGATTATATTTAAATAATTATTGATTGCCTAATGCATCACAAGCAAAAAAATGCTTGATTTCTTATCAACCCAAAATAAATTTAGTAACAAATTTCAGTTAGTTTTTTAATGTGGTGTTAAGGTTGAATTTTAAAAGGCATAGAATTTTAATATCCTATATATTTTCATGTATTTCTTCTAAAGTATACAAAAGTTTGATTATATATTAAATATAAACATTATAACCTACAAAATATCAGTGACATTTTACATGATTGATGGCTTCTTGAAACTCGTTTCATCTTAACTTGACAGTGTTATCAGCCGGTGACAAACCTACTAGACCGACATAACTTTTATCATTATTTCACAATTTAAATATCTAAACAAAGTTTATAATCTCACGATCTTCTTAAATTAACTTGTAGCTGAAATTAAACGGTTTTTGTGAACAGTAATTCTAACCACGATTCCATTCTTAATTTACTTTTTCTTTCATTTTTATTCAAGGAAAAAGGTCAAGGTCTAAGGTTACATGATTACTGGTTGAATCACCCAAGAAATGAAATAAAATTCTCTGTAATATAAATTTAAACATAATTATCCGTAAAATCCGTTCTTATTCTAATTTAAATAAGATTTTTATAACCATTTATCAAGACGAAGAGAGCAAAAGAATTACATAATGATTTCCTCTTTCAAAGGCTACCAATTACTGTAAGTAATACCGCCGTATTATATTAAACCTTATTAAAGATAATCTCACCTCAATAAGGAAAATTGCTGTAATATAAGAATACACGTGCCTACACAGTGGGATGTAAATAATTTACCTATTTCTCAAACAATTGGCACATTTTAGTACTATATTTTTTTAGTTTGAAGCATATTACTAGACATTGATTAATGGAAGGTTTTTTCGCTCCATAGTCACCTACCTACCATGAACAAATTCAAAAACTAGTAAGGCAAGATATTTTATCCAAATTTTAATCTCCCACAGCTTGGCAAAAGATCGGTGCAAGGTATCCCTTAGAAATTATATAATGTCCAACAAAACTATATTTGACATAGTCCATTGGATCAGAATAACTTAACAGGTCCCTAATATATCATAATTACCCTTGCCATTAAAAATTAAACTTAGTATATGTATAAAACTTGAATGACTAAATAAACCTAGTCCATAGAACCTTACCATAAAGGTTTAAACCTAAAAGGTAATTCGTATTAATGGTTAGTCAAGGAATCTTTTCATTGGTACTACGTTTTCTTTCATCGTACATTGAAAGGTTCCTTTAAGACTAATAATTTAAGCTCTAAGCGGATTTCCTATCTTATTCATTCTAGTTCATCATTTAATTAAGAGTTTCTAAGACTCATATTTAAAACTACTTAATTTTCTGGAATGAGAAAATTATAAAGTAAATTAAACATAATTCTAGAAACTTTGTGTTTTTTGCGGTTAAAAGCACTCTTTTGCATAATTATTTATACTCAGCAATTTCAAATTTTTTACTCAATTTAAGTACCAAGTAGGGCAAATCTTTAAAACAAAATTTTGGTTCGCTAGTTGCTAATGAACATAACATATCATCACGCCTGTATCCCCGAAGGGGAAGGCAGAGTTGTACCAATGTACACCCACAGTTCGCCGATATGTTTTAGGTCCCATGTAATAGGGGGCGAGCCTATTGCCACTAACCGGGCACAAATCCAAACTCCGACCTGCTACTGAGAATTTCATAGTTGCTAATAATGCAATTATTACCAAGCATACAGTCTTAACGTCTAAATAAAATTAATAAATGATCTTGGATTAGTTCTACCAAATGAATGTATTTATTAATAGTTCTTTACAATACTCATAAAGTAGGTACCTAACTTTTAACAAGCTTCAATTAGGGATTGATATTCGATTTCTGTAAAACCTTTTCGACAGCAGGTTCAAATTACAACTCAAATTAACATTACAATGAAATCCAATTAATTGTTCTAAAACTCTAACCGAAATCATTATCCGTCGGAATCATTTGTTCGAGTGCTATTAAAAACTTCAGATCATAAAAGTATTTTGAGTAGGTATTATACAAGCTTAGTCCTTAAGAATATTCAGTTCCCTTATTAAATTGTAATTACGAACTCGACTCGGTCTCATTACGACTCCAAGGTCGAGTGTAGCCTTTGGCGGTACATTTACGTAACTCACTTGCTTTTCTTTTATTTATTTTTTTCTTAAAGCCGCCATATTGGTTTCGGGCGATTGCGTCACAGTTTCTTATGGTTTTAAGCGGATGAAAGTGTCGTTTCACAATTGTTTTTGCTGAATTTGTATTTTGCGTTGACTAGCAACTTATATGCGTAGAAATTCTTGTTTTTAGTCCCTAGCTTTCCTTTCTAGAAGGTTGAAACAGAACTTTATGCAACCTCTATAAATGGTTATGTTAAGGAACAATCTTTATTAAAGTACCCAAACTCATCCCACTATCGTTGCTTGTAATACATACACAATGTAGGCGCTCAAAACATATAGTAGCATATAATATCATAAGACTAACCATAAGACCATGTTGTACATACTACAAGCCTTCTATATTTAACTCACAGCCCACCACTGCTGCGCTCGGGTAGACGAAACATTAATGAATTAGACACATAAGCTTTCCTCTTGAAATACCATGTGTAGGTGGAAACCATAATCATGAAAATCCATTCGAAAGTTTTAACTTTATTGAGTTCAGACGGACAGACGGACGCGTTTGTGTTTTTTTTTTTTAAATATGTCATGTCTTGGAGTACCGATGTGCCTTTTTTCAAAGTTATATGAACTTTCTTAATTATTTTAAGACACTTCTGACGAATAGTGAAGGAAAACATAGTGAGGAAACCTGGATTCCAAAATTGGGATCTGAAATCGCCAATCTGCAGAGAGCAAGCGTGGTGATCAACGCTCGTGCCTTCCCTTTAAGGGAAGAGACCTGTGCGCATCAGTGGGACGTATATAGGCTGGATTATTATTATGTCTTGAAGACAAACTATAGTATTCGCTGACCTAGATTTTCTCAAATAAATTTACGAACATTAATTATTCATTATTATAACACCGTAAGTATTCATTCATCTATAACAGATTACGACACTGGGTAAAGATGAGTTTTCATAATAAATATTCATTGTGGTTAAATATGGCTTTCGAAACGAGAATAATTTCCCGTCACTTGTTATTATCATATTTAAAACGGGATTACTGATAATGAGGAGTTATAACATATTTATTCATACGTTAACACGTAACGGTTGAGTTTTTACAAACATTGATCTGACCTGACTTGAAGTGTGAGGAAAATATGGGTTATTTGAGTTATAATGTAAATCTGTACGTTTACGGTGTTTTTACGTACTTAGTGTAAAGATAATATTATATTTTCTTAAAAGAGAAACTTTATTTTATAACAGAACTGTAACAAATACTTGACTTATTAATATAGATACCTAGTGTCAGTTTCACTATAGAGAAGAATCTACCGACACATCTCAAGCAAAAATCTATCAATCATTTAAGGCTACAGAGTATCTCAAAAACATATTAGTTCCTACATACAGAGACATAGCAACATAACATAACATCACGCCTGTATCCCCGAAGGGGTAGGCAGAGGTGTACCAATGTACACCCACAGATCGCCGATATGTTTAGGTCCCATGTAATAGGGGGCGAGCCTATTGCCATTACCGGGCACAAATCCAAACTCCGACCTTCTACTGAGAATTTCATAGAAAAACCCAAAAACACCTTGGTCGACTCGGGAATCGAACCCAAGACCTCTAGCGTAGCAATCGTGCTTAGCACCACTAGGCCAACGAGGCAGAGGCAGGCAGGCATACATAGACACACATAAAAATACTGCACAATCTTTCTTCTGGCGCAATCGTGCAATAAAGTTCAACTCGATCCAATAAATAGAAGACTAAATCAAACACTATCTAATCGAAAGCACTTTATTCTACCAAAGAATATAGGAAGAACGTCTTACATGGAAGGTATAACATAAGTTATTGGTAAGCCGCGGGCGATAGCTGAGAGGTTAGACCGCCTTTGTCGGAGAATATCTTCCTACCTTGGATTAAAGACATAAAGTTGTCGTAATAAAACTGTATTCATATGTGTTTTAAAATATTTTATTCTGGTGGCTAATTTTGAGGTTTGCATAAATTTCAGCTAGTATTATGTAAGATTACAGGTTTTACTGGTTTATGCTGGTTTAGAGACTTAAAAATTTGGATTTTATGTTTTGTAAATGCGTCATGCGTCCGTATCTGGTTTTATCCAACGTCATTGTTATTTTATTAATATTATTATTAATAATTTCTTTATTATACAATAAACATATAAAATACATTTTTAAATATATAAAAAAGGAAATATACATTTAAAATTATAAAATAATATAATATTATTAATAATAAATAGATAATTAACATTAGTGCAATAAACGAGCAAGGAAAAGTAAAACTGCAATAAGTACAATCCAGTTCTAAAATCATAAATTATTAGGTCTAATAGGTAGGTAGAAATACGAATGGCCATTGGTACAAATCTCATCAATTAATAAATCCATTGTCTAACAGACGGTGACGTCACGCCAATCGGTCCGAACTTGAATTATGTAGCGTGTGCCTAATCTTCGTCCAATGAACCCTGTCTCACCCCGGTCACAAACTTTCGCATACGTCACGATTACGAGATTGTCACATTGATTCGCAAAATTGGTTTAAAAGCACTAATAAATATCAACGTCACATGCATTGCTCTCAACTCAAAGTAAGTAGCTAAAGCACTTAAATTGGAATTAAACTACGAAGGTACCACAACAACCCAGACCCGCAACAAAAAAGTGGTTTTCTACGCCGTCCGGAGATCGAAGTCGGGAGCTCGGCGGTGGCGACTCTTACAAAACACTGTGTCCGCCACTGACCTTGGAGGTCGTCAAAAATAAATACTAAAAAACTTAGCATTGTATTATTATAGAAGAAAATCGCATTATATTATCTTTCACAAACATCCGACACTTGAAGGACTAGATATTGGTGCGAATAGAATTGATCGGCATTATATAAGTTATCTTTTAGAAGCCCTTTCCTAGTTTTTGTAGATCTTTTGCGGGCGTTTCACGTTAATTTAGAGAGTGAGGTTGCTAGTTCGCCCATATTTTTTTCGCAGAATTTCCTATTTTTCTTATACAGGGAAATGGATTTGCGTGTTACGTTTCCCATGAAGTATTGTTTTTATGGGAAGGGATTCTCGGCTTATAGTTTTGCCAGCCTTGAAACCGGTGCGTACGCCACTCGACCACGGAGGTACTAGATATATATTACATCAGAGACTAGGTGCATATTAATAATAAATAATATATACCTAATAGCTGTATCACATTACAATATTTTTTGAACATGAAACTATCTAACTATTAAAACACAACCGACGCCGTTCAAAAACGACGCCTACCATAACCGACGCCTATAAAAACAATGCCTCTAACCACCGACGCTTTTTAATACCGACCCCTCTTACAACCGGCGCCTCTAAAAACGACGCGTCTCAAACCAACGCCTCTTAAAAACGACGCCTTTAAAAACCAACATCTCTTAAATCATCGCCTCTTACAACCGACGCCTCTTAAAAACGACGCGTCTTAAAACTGACGCCTCTAAGAACCGACGCCTCTAAAAACCGACGCCTCTAAAAACCGACGCCACTTAAAACCGACGCCTCTTAAAAACGACGTCTCTAATAACCGACGCCTCTTGAAAACGACGCCTCTAAACACCGACGACTCTAAAAACCGACGCCTCTTGAAAAAGACGCCTCTAAAAACCGACGCCTCTTAATAACGACGCGTCTAAAAACCGACACCTCTTAAAAACGACGTGTCTAAAAAACGACGCCTCTAAAAACCGACGCCTCTAAAAACAGACGCCTCTAAAAACCGACGCCTGTTAAAAACGACGCGTCTAAAAACCGACGCGGTTAAAAACCGACGCCTCTAAAAACCGACGCCTCTTAAAAACGACGCCTCTTGAAAACGACGCCTCTTAAAAAGGACGCCTCTTAAAAACGACGCCTCTAAAAACCGACGCCGCTAAGAACCGACGCCTCAAAAAACCGACGCCTCTTAAAAACGACGCCTCTAAAAACCGACGCCTCTAAGAACAGACGCCTCTAAGAACCGACGCCTCTAAAAACCGACGCCTCTTAAAAACGACGCGTCTCAAAAACGATGCCTCTTAAAACCGACGCCTCTAAAAACCGACGCCTCTAAGAACCGACGCCTCTAAAAACCGACGCCTCTAAAAACCGACGCCTCTTAAAAACGACGCCTCTAAAAACCGACGCCTCTAAAAACCGACGCCTCTTAAAAAGGACGCCTCTTGAAAAAGACGCCTCTTAAAACCGACGCCTCTTAAAACCGACGCCTCTTAAAAACGACGCCTTTAAAAACCAACATCTCTTAAATCATCGCCTCTTACAACCGACGCCTCTTAAAAACGACGCGTCTAAAAACTGACGCCTCTAAGGACCGACGCCTCTAAAAACCGACGCCTCTAAAAACCGACGCCACTTAAAACCGACGCCTCTTAAAAACGACGCCTCTAATAACCGACGCCTCTTAAAAACGACGCCTCTAAACACCGACGACTCTAAAAACCGACGCCTCTTGAAAAAGACGCCTCTAAAAACCGACGCCTCTTAATAACGACGCGTCTAAAAACCGACACCTCTTAAAAACGACGTGTCTAAAAAACGACGCCTCTAAAAACCAACGCCTCTAAAAACAGACGCCTCTAAAAACCGGCGCCTCTAAAAACCGACGCCTCTTAAAAACGACGCCTCTAAAAACCGACGCCTCTTAAAAACCGACGACTGTTAAAAACGACGCCTGTTAAAAACGACGCCTCTAAGAACCGACGCCGCTAAGAACCGACGCCGCTAAGAACCGACGCCGCTAAGAACCGACGCCTCTAAAAACCGACGCCTCTTAAAAACGACGCGTCTTAAAAACGATGCCTCTTAAAACCGACGCCTCTAAAAACCGACGCCTGTTAAAAACGACGCCTCTAAGAACCGACGCCTCTAAAAACCGACGCCTTTAAAAACCGACGCCTCTTAAAAACGACGCCTCTAAAAACCGACGCCTGTTAAAAACGACGCCTGTTAAAAACGACGCCTCAAGGACAGACGCCTCTAAAAACCGACGCCTCTTAAAAACGACGCCTCTAAAAACCGACGCCTGTTAAAAACGACGCCTCTAAGAACCGACGCCTCTAAAAACCGACGCCTCTAAAAACCGACGCCTCTTAAAAACGATGCCTCTAAAAACCGACGCCTCTAAAAACCGACGCCTCTTAAAAACGACGCCTCTTGAAAAAGACGCCTCTTAAAACCGACGCCTCTTAAAACCGACGCCTCTTAAAAACGACGCGTCTAAAAAACGACGCCTCTTAAAAACGACGCGTCTCAAAAACGATGCCTCTTAAAACCGACGCCTCTAAAAACCGACGCCTGTTAAAAACGACGCCTGTTAAAAACGACGCGTCTAAAAACCGACACCTTTTAAAAACGACGCGTCTAAGAACAGACGCCTCTAAAAACCGACCCCTCTAAAATCCGACACCTCTAAACACCGACGACTCTTGAAACCGACGACTCTTGAAACCGACGCCTCTTGAAACCGACGCCTCTTAAAAATGACGCCCCTTAAAATGATGTATATTTTGAAGGTTTATAATATTAGATTGGACTTAAACACGTAGGTATCATCGGAATCTCATTTTCTCTCATTCGAAAAAAACATTAAGTAAATATGAATAATTTAATCTATGTTAGGTTAACAAGCCTTATATCTTATGTCACATTACAATATGTTTGAGCATCAAACTATCGACTTTTGTGACATAAACATACAAAATATATCCTTAAAGATTACACAACCCACCTTTCCGGCCGTTACCTAAAGAATTTGGCAACAAAAACCTATTACAAAGAAATGTTGTTTTTCTGAACTCAGACATATTTTTTTCGATACGTCACACGATACAAAAGGGACAATACCGCTCCAACACTCCTTTATTTAGAAAGATGACACTGTTAATACTCCGTATCTACGTCACGGCCTGGTACAAAAACTGTAGAGAAATGCTGTGAAGGTCGAAAGAATCGATGGATATTATGTCGTAAGAGAAATTAAATACTTACAACTAAGTAGTATTTATTATTCATTTGGTAAATATTTTATTAATTTATGTTTCCACACCTACTGTAAAAACGTTATTGGATAAACAATATAGGCTTGTTTCGTTTTATATTATCAGTTCTAAGTTTGCGTAGTTTATCCCTGTCCTGAAAACTTCAATCTATAATATGTAACTATTAAATAAAATATATATTCGGTCAGTCATATTTAATTTTTACACAAGTTTTCTACAGAGATGAAAATATTAATTGTAATACTTGACACACTGAATTCATTAAAAATATTAAGCAAAAAACATTGCGTAAAAATAGTTACAATCTCTTCGTATAGCCCTTTACTCTATACATTCAAAGGAAAAATGCGGCCGTGATATTTCTTGTCAATAGAAAACTGTATCCCACACATTTTTGTAAAGAAGTATAAACATTATTCACCATGACATTCCTTTACCAAACTTTGATACGTTTATTCGTATTCATTTCACTTGTTTTTCTTACTTGCCTTGTTCAGTAGATATTTGAGACTAGGTAACAGATCTCTGGGGGCTATTCGACCGTTTTTTGTTTTACGAATTGTTAGCTTTCGGTTATCATAAATCCTTATAAAAGTAAACAATGTTAGTTTGTACAATATTTAGAAATAATGGATCAGCTATTTGTGTTATATATTTATTTATTTATAATATTTTTGTATTTAGAAATATATAAGTATGTTTATCAGTTGTCCGGTTACCATAGCACAGGCTCTGCTTCGCTTGGTATCTAATGACCGTTCGTGAGTCCCAGAATATTATTATCATTTACGCCATTTTTAACCTACTTGAAAAGAAGAGCTGTACATTTATGTTTTTATTTTATTGTTTTGTATATTTGACCAATCACGCATACGCTGCTCTGTATTATGTCTCAAGCAGTAGGTACAACTTCCACTGATGTAGGTACAGCTAGTGATGATGTACGAGTAGGTACAGCTTCCACTTGGACTCTCTAAAAAGTAGTAAAAACCGTTGAAATTATAATTTCATGACTATCATATACCAGCCCGAATTTAGCGCAGCCTAATTAGTGGCGAGCTAATTACACTGTCTTTCTTGTCTACTCCACAATTTACTGGTAGTCGGGGATATTTTACACAAATTTATGCAGCGCGGTTTTGCGATGCTCCCCACAATGGCGCTGACGTTTTCAATGGTAATTTATCCCGATTACCATGTAGTACAGAATTGCGGCCTATTTTGGTGATGTGTGGTATTTACCATAAAGGCCTAGTATATACGTTTATTAGTACATGTGTTACAAGCTTTTACGAAATTCACAACAACGGGAATTATAATTTATTAAGTTTGTTCTTTTATAACAAATACACACATTAAATCCAACACGTGCTAAATTATATTTTACTGAAATATATATAATTAAGCATTACGAAATTCTATCTCCAAAATTGAGTTTTAACCCTAAAATAAAGATGCTTCCGTCGGGCAACACGTCAGATTTTAATGACGTCTGTAATTAGTATCAGTATCACGGATTATAATTATAAAAAGCTTCTGAAACAACGGTATTATGAGACGCGGCTCATTAGGGTTAAACCGCAGGTGTGCTGTTACATGTTGTTTTATGGATACATTTATAAAGCTTGCTGTTATTTGCTTATGTTATTAAAATGATATATTTATGGAATCATAAATATTTCCTTTTGCCCTCGGTTCCGTCCATATTACATATCATATCATCACGCCTGTATCCCCGAAGGGGTAGGCAGAGGTGTACCAATGTACACTCACAGTTCGCCGATATGTTAGGTCCCATGTAATAGGGGGCGAGCCTATTGCCACTAACCGGGCACAAATCCAAACTCCGACCTGCTACTGAGAATTTCATAGAAAAAATTAATAACACCTTGGTCGACTCGGGAATCGATATTGATGACGGATATTGCGACATATCGTTGTTTATTCCCTTTGTATCCAAAATAACCCTAGAACAATATTTATCAGTACCTGTAAAGCGGTTAATTACTATAGTATGCATTTATGTATTTATTTTGCAAACGACAATTAAAATGATAAGTAGGACCTTTTAAGCAACTTGATTTGATAACTATTTGCTTTTTAGCAGTCTCCATTGTAAGACGCCACACTTATAAAAAAGCAATAAATTAATAATAGGTACTCATTTAAGGTATTGTTACGTGATTTTTATTTACACAATATCCTTGAACAGGCAATAAAACTATGCTAAAACTCACCTTAAGTCTTTCAAAATAAAGTCTATTCCTCTTTACATTTTCGGGAGCTTAGTGAAAGAGAGTAATAAAAGCTTGTAGCGCTTTAGCTCATAAGTTTGGGCTAATAAAGTATAACCGCTGTTGAAGATTAATGGGTTATTAACACTTAACAATGCTTAGGGTCTTAATGACCAGCGTCTAATAATTACGGGTTTAATCCTTAAGGGTTTTTGTAATAAATACTTTTAGCGTTTTTAGTCATGTGCTACAATAAATTCAAAGGGCTGTGCTAGTCTGAAAGTCCTTCTTATACGCTAGGGACAAGAAATAAACAAAAAAATTATGCGAAATTGAACAACTTTCTTAAAAAACTGGCTTCTTATACAAAAAAGCAATTTACCGAAAATGAAAATACGGAAGGATATATTAAGGAAGCAGCACTCTGGTTGTAATTTGTCAAGCCATCTAATAAATCACAGTCGTGTAGGTAAAATCACTGTTATCTCGTACCGTATATACTCCCCAGAATAACTCATTATAATGCCTACATTGTGAGGGATGCAAAAGAACTCACTTCAACCAAACATTAGGGAATGAAGATTGAGTATTTTTATACTGAAAGTAAGTGATGTATCGATACATACAATGAGTATTATAAATAAGCGTACTGAAGAAATTACATCGTAAAGTATCTCAACAAATATTTCCTTTCCAGATTTTATTTTTTTATATTTTTGAAAGATATTTGATCTAAAAAGAAGGGGATAGATACCAGCAAACTTTTTAATACCCTTACCACTATTAAAAATGCGAAAGTAGCTCTGTCTTTCTGTATGTTACGCAATCACGAATAAACTGCTATCTGATTTAAGTGAAAAGTGGTAGAGAGGCAGTCTAGAGCCTGAGAAATTATATAGGATTATACATTAAAGGTATACCTTTTAATGCGAACAAAACAACTGTAACGAGTCAAAATACGGGGATGAAAGTTTGCATAGAAATGCTACTTGTCGCGATATCTGAAACCATCGCGGGCGGAGCCATAGCAACCTCTAGTATATTAAACTGTAACACAGAAATCAATTTCTAAAAAGTTACATTACTGTACCTACAACGATCTCAAAAGAAAACATTTTCCTTTCTAATCCGAGTTTATAGGCAAACTAATAGTGATGTCACAGCATTCAGATACGTAAGCCCTGAGCTTGCTTGTTGACGCTCGGCACACAGCGCAGCGACGGAGGGAATTGAGTGAAGACGGCAAGATTGGCACCAGGTGACGTTATTGCCGGAGTGTAAACTGAGCTGTTTACATGACTTTGTTACTTTGTAAGGTTTTTGATAGAAGTAACGTTTTATGAGATGATTGAAAACTGTTACTTAAGGCTGTTACTTATCTGTCTATGTCAGCTTTTTAATGGTACATAGGTATTTAGTGTTTTTTCTTGTACTTTTAAATCTGGCAAAACCATTTGAAAGAAATATCGAGAGAGAGAGAAAATAAATTCTTGTATTCGTACATATAGGAAAGTAATTTCTGATAGCAACATACAAATTACTAGAAAATATATTTTTGTTAGGACGATCTTACCAAACGATCAACTCGGCCTTATAGCTAATCGATTAAGATCCCATAATTAAGGTGGACTATACACCAATTTACTTGCAGGACATATTCGTCTACACTCCATTCTCCTTAAACTGTTAGTCCAAACATACTTCGAATATTCACAAGTTTGTTTAACTTACACATTTGTTTACAATGAAGCGACAGTGGCCTCATTTCTCGAACTTCCTCTTTCCTATTGTCCCAACTTCACCCTTACCCCTTAAACTTTCCCCACTTGAAACTTTGTTGAAAATTGATAAGTTTGAAAGAATTTTCCTCTTCAGTGGCCAATAAACGGGTCGGACGAAATAAGAAACTTTTTTGTGATGGCTAGTTTAATGACCTGTTAGTATGCACCAGTACCTTCAGGCTTTCAATTAAAAAGTTTATAATTTCTTTGGTAAAACAATTTTTTTTTGTTGTTATTCAAATTAAAAATTATTTTTCTCAGCAAAATAAATAGGTTCTTTATTGTTTAACATGAGAGTTACAGTCATCATCATCATTCCCGAGCCTTTTCCTAGCTATGTTGGGGTCGGCTTCCAGTCTTACCGGATTCAGCTGGATACAATGACAACATTAAAATAATACACAACAGTGAAACAATAATCATATTATAATTTTTAGTCGCTCTCTGAGAAGAAATCCATATACCTAAAGAAATAATTTTATTTCAATTAATAAATTCATTGTTTCTATACGTTACTAGAACATAATTCCTTCGCAATACCATCTCAGGTGCCGAAAATGACTTAGAAACATTAATAAAATTCGTAGTAAAGTGCGAACGACGAGAGCTATAAACGAAGGGATAAAGTTTACGAGCTCCGGCTGAGCCTCTAATTGATTAATACAATGCCGATTACTCACATTACTTCGGCTATTACCTATTTATTGATATTCCGGTCCTTTAGTAGTTTGTGTTAAGTAATGGAAAGTTTCGCTAAATTGTTTCGAATTTAAGGTTGAAAGGTTTTCCTATTTATTTTTTACGTATGTGAAATCCTTTTTCAACCAACTTAAAAAAAGGAGGAGGTTCTCAATTCGGCTGTATTTTTTTTTTGTCAAATACTTTCGTATGTATTCATATAAAGTAGCACATTGAAATTCTGTATGGAAGTTTCTTGCTTAGATTTATTTTATCTACAACAACAGTGCCTCGTACATACTAGTAAATGGTGCATATGCACTATGCAGTATGCAAATGTACCAGAAACTGATTAATTCAGTTGATAAGTCCAGAATTCATGTTAGTTATCATAAGGTTCCTAACTTAACCTTATGATATATAAACACTCTTAACCATGTGAGTTATCACATGGTTAAGAGTGTTTGTATTGTTATGTATATAATACTAGCGGACCCGACAGACGTGGTCCTGTCTACATGGTCTACAATAACACAATGATAACAACACTTTTTTTTAATTTGATCGCAGCGCTAACTGTCGGGACAGACTAAAATTAAAATTCGAATATTATTTAAAATTTGACACTGCGATGGTAGCGCCGTCTGTCGGATGCAATGTAAAACATTCCAAAATCAACAACTACTAATAAATTAAAAATTAATTAAAAAAACATTGTCCAGCGGACAAAATTGTGAATCTAGAACATTCCCAGATCCCCTTGAACACACACAAATAATTTCATCAAAATCGGTCCAGTCGTTTTAGAGAAGTTCAGTGACATACACACTCACAGAAGAATTATATATATAAAGATAAGACATACTTATCAAGACAGGTGTCACAAACAACAACTAACATTCCTCCGAAAAATGTAAACAAAAGCCAATGTGAAAGACCAGCTAAAAAGTCTCACTTAAACAGGAAAAAGCAAGAAAAACTAACGAATGAGTTCGTGTCCGCTCGGTCAACGCTCGGGTGTTGGCCGAAAGCCAGCCCTGAATATGAGACAACTGGTGATCCTGTACAGAGGTCAATCACCTTGGATGCTGCCAAACATTGACCTTAAGTGAAGCGTGAAAACTGTATTACGTAAATTGATTGTAGGTTGTAATAAAAGAGGTTAAATTAGAGATGGATTTATGTTTATAGCTTTTTTTGTTTGGTTGGTAACAAGTATGGCTTCGAGACAAATGGTTGAGATTTTCTTTTTCGAATTTATTGTAAGGATAACTTTTCTTACCTATGTACAATTATTGGGACAGGATTATGATGATAGTAAATAACTTATCAGTGTTGAAATTACTGAAACTTCTTAAAATGCTAAACAGATAGTAATACCCAAATTTATAGCCACGAACCATCTTGACCACATCAGCTTTCAAACAAACAAATCCTCATCATAATCAGTACATTTGTTTAGGAGCTAAAAAACTCCTCTTATTACGTCATTAAAAACATTCTACAACATAAAACAGTTAGATAACAAGAAGTATTCTTAGAAAACGAATTAAAACAAACTTTATGCAAGACTATATTTTTAGTGAAACTATGAAACCTTTATAGTGAAACTATAAAACATGCGTTATTTTCATAAAACCAACTGAGAAACAATTTATGCATCCACGTGCAACAAAATCCTACCATAACTTTATATTTCAATCCCGGTAGAAAAACAGTTTGAAAATACTATTACATGAAAATAAATACAAACTTCAAATAAAAACAAGCTCGTGGAATGAAAAACTTGAACTTTTGCAATAAATATGTATAAATAAACCATAAAAAGTATTACAAGCTTCAGTAAGCTTGTTTATGTGCATACTAATGTATAAAAGGTATAAAAAGTACTTTTATGGTATGTGTTTTTCTGACTATACTTTTGCTGAGTTCATAAAAAGTCCGATTTTAGTACAAAATATTTAAAGGTAATAATGGACAAACGGTATATTTAGCTCCATATTTTAGCTGGCATAGTGATTAATTATTTAGTTTATTCAATAAATTGATATTTAACAGGTAAAAACGATTGCGTATAATTTTCTATAGCGTACACCTAAAATATAATTCACCTAAAAGTTTTAATAGGTCAATAAAAAGGCATCTTAACTAAAAACCGTAGTTTGTGCTTTTTTTACTAAGGAAGAAATATAAATTCTTCTATGTACCACATATTTAAAAGTACTTGAAAGCCTTAACCTAAATGTACGGAACCCACGTTGCTGTTTATTGATTTTCAGTCGAACGTGAAGTGAAATATATTTATAGAGAAGGTTTAAGGATTTCTGAGGGTACCTTACAGAACATTTTTCACGCACATAAGAGCTCAAATATTTCTGATCGTTTAGAGTTTAGTCATTCAAGGTCAGGATTCCTTTAACCGAGCGTTCGATTAAATAAATTATATGTGATTTCATAAACATCAAAAACCGACTTTAATTAAAATTCACAATTTTTTATTGCGTAGCTAGCAGGTAGGGAAGCAAATAATAGTCACAATTATGGACCCCGTCGGGCACAGCACAGATAAGTAGTACGCATTAAGAGCGACGATGAAGACACTATGATTAAACTACCTAATCGATTTTAATGTAATTTATATAGAACCTTCTCTATAATCATATCTGTATTGAATTCAAATTGTGGAATTAAACTCGAATTTCGCGGAGAGTTCACTTGCCCACCTCTTGTTGACATTTGCATGCAATGCATTTTAATCAGATTCTAGAAAAGCAATTTAAACTAGAGTGTATAATATCTATACGGCTCTAGTTATTGTATACTGCTGTAGTTTTTGCATATATTTCAACTATTAGATATTAACTTTTAGATATAACACAAACTAAAATTACAATTTCTATTAACACAAACTTCCTTGGTCCTTGCGACAATTTGATCTAATTAACAAAAAGTATTTGGGTTTCACTCTCGTTAGGTGAAATGGGGAAAATTGATATAGAGGACCCTCCCAAAAAAGTTGGTGTGACGCGGTCAAAACCAGGGGCGATAAAATTAACTTTAAATCTGTTGGCCGGCTGTTTTATGTTGGCTAATGGAGGCTAAATTTACTGATACAAATTTTATTTGATTCGTTTAGAGTTGTAACGTATTTGGGTTAAAAATCGTTTTTCTAAACTGTAATAAATAAAAATGTCGTAACAAAATTATATCAATATTATGATTATTATTTTGACGATAACAGACTCATCTCAAGCTTTGCATAATTCAATATTAAATAGAGTAAGCAAATGTCTTACTTTAAATCAAGAGACCAACAAAAAAAACTGCGAAACGGACTGACATAATCTTTCATCATCATCATCATCCTCATTTCAGCCCGAAATCACCCACTGCTGGGTATAGGCCTATTTTTTTTCTGCTTTTGTTTTCTGTCATCACCTCACATAATCATTAAAATGTTCAATAGTAAATCGAAAAGATAAACAATTTCACCCTAATCATTAATTGCTTACAAAATTAAATAATACAGCATACAATTATCTGCAAAGTAGAAATCCGAGTACCTACCTATCTACACAGAGTTCTGAACAACAATCTTTTACACAAACATTTAACCCAATATAAATATGGTACATGTTTGTAATAATCAAACAGTCTAACATTAATTATTCACTATTATCTCTCACCCAATTAACTTTCAGTAAAGGGTAGGTTACATAACATGCGAGGTATTACAAAAACATTGAAACTTTATATCATTTATAGTTTTAGGCCAGGACAAGGGATAGCGAAACTCTCTACCCCTTTAATTGAATCTGTAATTATTATTCTGATATGAATTTATTGTAAATTGAGGCCTTTTGTGGTATCAATTTGAAACGTATATTGTTAAGTATGCTCTAAATATGACTACGAAGTTTAATTTCAAGTACAGTTGAAAAACATGCGAAAAATATAGGCAAAGATTAATTAATATATCGTTGAATCTATTTGGACCTAAGTTCAAAAACTTACATAGAAGTAATAATTAGTAAGGTTTTTATACAAAAGTATACAACACTTCGAGTCAATGCTCCTAAAGCAGAGACAAAGCGCAAAAAAGCGCAATTTAAAAAATATTAAAGAATATAACACCCTTACCTAAACAACGTAAATCTCATAAATTTTCCGCCATAAAATAGCCATCTATAAGAATATGTCTAAAATCTGAAGATTCTGTGAAAGTATGATTTTACCCCAATCAAAACTAAAAGTATACTCACAAAACAAAAAGTCTGCCCAAAAATAGTATAAGTCATGTGAAATTCAACATACGTCACAAAAACTCATCAAAACAAATAATATTTTCCAACAGTAAAGTCGTTTCTAAAGGTTAAAGGCCAAAACCTCGAAATATCTAAAAATACACCTCAAAGGTCAGATAACAAGCTTATAACGGATAACACCAAACAGTACAAAAGGCTTCATTTTAATGAATGAAAAACTTTTGATGAACGAACATGATCACAACAAGTTTTATAATAAGTGACGTCTATATTCTGTAGGTATTGTAATTTTTTTTTCATATTTTTTTTTATCCTGGGCCATCTCACACACGGTTATCTGACCCCAAGCTAAGCAGAGCTTGTGTTAAGGTAACCAGACAACTGATAAACATACTTATATATTTCTAAATACATACATATTATAGATAAATTATTATCATCACATAAACATTTGTCCAGAGTGGAAATCGAACCCACGACCTCACTAACCACTAGACCAACAGGCCCGTCTATTTGTAAGTAACATCAGACTTGATCAGATACAAAAAAGAGGTGTTATGCGTTTAACGTGTTATAATGCTTCCTTATTAAGTGTTTACCGGTCTATGTTGAAAACAGCTCTTAAAATTTTTAGACTCATTTAATTATTTTGGTTTAATTTGACTTCCAGTTTCATGGAAAAAAATAATTGACGTTTAATAAGTGCTACTTTTTTAGCCTTAGTTAAATAAATGATTTTTGATTTTGATGGTTTCATTAAAGACTTAGTTAAATTCACAAGACTAACAAAAACAATGAAAAATCTCGTTATTTATAACACCATAAATTAACTTGACAAGTCCATTTATAAACCTTGACAGGATTTAAAACAAATCAGTATAAAGTTTCGTTTTTAATCAAACTTTGTGATTTAATTCAAGGGCGATGAGTTTTCCGGAATGTATTATCATTGAAGGAAAATGGCGGTGCAAAGAGGCGAGGAAATTGCTTAATGGTTTTGACGGGAAATATTTGAAAATACCAACATCTTGTACTTTGGAATCCTCGTTTCAATTTGCGGAACAGTTTATCGGATTTTTATGCGAATAATGGATTAGAATGAAGATATTTTCAGATAGAACTTTTGGCAATATAAAATTAAGTTAACCTTAAAGTATTTGTTCAGTATACTTGCCTAATACTAGGTCAATCCTAGCATTGAAAACCAATTCAAGTATTGCATTTTTAATTATTTTTTTATAATTATTATTTAATACCTACTTGCAACCTTTAGGTTACATGTACTCAAAAGTACATCTTTCGTCTTAATACTGAAGACATAACTGTTTATTAACTGTGAATAAGTTACTCTACATAATATAGAAGTAAAAACACGTAACTATTCAAAATAATCCGAATATTTACAATCTATTTTTCATGGCCCCAACCAAATTGCTTCAAACTTTGAAACCGAACCCTAAACTTTGTAATCAAAACAAAACTATCACAACATAATATTGTTGTTCCTATTTATTATTGTATATCTAACCTTGGCACTAGACCCTACAAGTATGATATTATTATTATGATTCAGGCTTATCACGCAACCCCGACTTTTATATTAAGGCGACGTGACACGCTTACCCAATGTAATATGAAGCATTATTTAGCTTCTGAGATATGAAGGTAACCGGAAATGTGACTGATATGGATTATTTAATATTGATGTGTGACGAATTGTAATTACCTTCTTAAATTATTTTGATGGCATGCTAATTAACGTTAATTTTTCAACCTCAAAGTAACAGAAACATTATCGTTAATTATCATTTTAATTATGGTTTTGGTCGGTTTTTACAAAAAAAAAAGGTTACTGTATTATGCAATATATTACTTATCAACACAAGTCTGAAGTTCATTTTGCCAGAAAGGAAGTTTGGTCGAAACTAAAATACTTTTTTTTTTTCAGTAAATAAGCAGTAGTTTTTAACTATTAGTCTTATATATAAATAAATATCTTTTTCTTTCTTTCTTCTTATACATCTACCATTTTCCATGTGCACATAAATAATCGAATACATAACTAACAATAGCTGGTCTTTGAACCCCAGACCTTACGAAAAACAGTGACATAATTTAAGTACAAAACACCACATAAACAGTATTTCTTAGTATCACGATACTTCCGAATATCAAAGCGTTTCATTTCCATATCCCAGTATTCCCCCCCCCCCCCCCCCCACCCTTGTGAATACGACACGAATATAAAATAAATTCCAATAACACTTTTCCTGTAACCTCAGTAATTGTTAACATAAAATCTAGCTTAGGTTCCCTAAAGACATATATTCCGAAACACTTTTGTATAAGAAAATATTATTTTCTTACTAAAAGTGTTAGGGAATCAATTTTCAGGATTGTTCCCATAGGAGTGTAGGTCTTTATTTTCTATTATTTGTCGCTTATTAATTGACTTTCCTTAGCATTGTATAAAGGCGGAAGTTTTTATGTTTGTTATCTTTTGACACAAAAACTAACTTAGCTATTTTGATGAAAATTTGCGCTTAGACAGTTTATAGACTTGTTTGCATACATAGTGAAAAAATATTTTTATGAAAGTCTTATGTTTTCATTAGATAATCGGTGATGTCGTAGTAATAACATAAGCTATATGATAATCATACATTATAGTATATTTCAGTAAAACACACAAGGTTCCGGAATTATCCCTAAGCAGACTTACCCAATTCCGCGAATACAGTATGCACGGACTAATGCTATTAACTGAATTTCCAACGTAACTCTAAGAGCTACTAAACTACTCCAAATCGTTGAAAACCCCACTAAAAACTTAAGATCTTCATAGACTAAGTTTTATCCTATTTTAAAGTTTGTTAGCTCGTTTTCTACAAAACTTGTTCACTACTTTTATTTCTATGTGTCAAGGAAAAACTAAACCTAGAACAAGTAAATACTTGTTTGCCGGCTTTCTTATTTACTTCAGATTAATTTCATTATAGGAACCAAGGCAGTCAACTGTTTTTGTGACCTATGCCCGAATCGTCGTTTGACGAGCTTACAACGCCATAATACGCCATAATACATACTTGCAAAGGTTATATAACCAAATAATATAAAAATTATAACAAATAATCTTTGAATAAAAGAACCTTCTGGTTTCCTACTACTGACTATTTTGGCAGGGGCGCTCATGAAATACAGTCATCCTAAAATATTGTTTAAAAACGGATTTACATGTGTCAAGAAACCACATAATAACTTGCAGAAAAACTATAGTAGGAATTTGAAACTATCTTTATTAGTAAATTTTATAGTTTTACTTAAGTAACTCAAAGAGATAGACTATCAGTAATTGGCAATTTAACCCTCTCCAGTTGGAATTAGCCGGCAAGCAGGCTTGCTCAGGGAATCCAATCTAAAGTGCTTTTAAATGACTACCACCTATTAACGGGGACTGTAAACTATTACTCGTATTTTATTACCTTAGTGACCAGATAGATAAAAAAAGAATAAGTGGTTACTTTAGAAAAAGGTGGTAGAATAGGTAACTGCCTCGTTGGCCTAGTGGTGCTAAGCGCGCCTGCTACGCTAGAGGTCTTGGGTTCGATTCCCGAGTCGACCAAGGTGTTATTGGTTTTTTCTATGAAATTCTCAGTAGCAGGTCGGAGTTTGGATTTGTGCCCGGTTAGTGGCAATAGGCTCGCCCCCTATTACATGGGACCTAAACATATCGGCGAACTGTGGGTGTACATTGGTACACCTCTGCCTAACGCTTCGGGGATACAGGCGTGATGATATGTTATGTTACTCGTAGAATAAAGGTAAAAGTAAGTGTGAGTCGGACTCGCACTTAAAGGGTTCCGTACCATCGTACAAGATATAATAATATATAATAGTGTATACTTTAACTATGTTTTGATATAGCAGCAGCAAGAATACATACTCTATGGTAATTTAAACTATTAACGTGTAATACACAGACGGAAGGAAGGATGGACGGATAATGTCTGTAAAGGGGTCCGTCGGCACACTTTGGTTACGGAAAACTAAAAACCAAAGCTATTTATTCTTCTTGAGATGCAGCAATGCATAAATAGATAAGTAAAAGAAGTTAAGAAGCTTGATTGATTATATTAAAGCTAAAAGAAAAGAAAAAAATAGTAAAATATTCGTTCCTTCCTTCCAAGCAGAAAAAGTCATGATCCAATAAAATACAAGCTTTGTTGTAAATAAAAGAGATTAAAAGATAATATCTACTTATAATTTTCCCCTATTAACGAAATCAGCTCAATGTTTAATTACTTTCCAAAAGTTTATTCTTCTTAATCTAAATTTAAAATACTTGTGTTTTAACGTTTTAACCGACAACCTTTTAACTGACTTAAAATTATAAAATATTTTAGAACCTAAACTAATATTTTTG
This sequence comes from Autographa gamma, assembly GCA_905146925.1. Classification (NCBI taxonomy): domain Eukaryota; kingdom Metazoa; phylum Arthropoda; class Insecta; order Lepidoptera; family Noctuidae; genus Autographa; species Autographa gamma. Next base: position 4,836,500 of record LR989869.1, on the reverse strand, counting down.
CCATCCTCATTAATTACCTGAATTGCAAATGTCCACTTCAAGCCTACAATTATATATATAGAGCCTGTTATAATTCGTATCACGTCTACGCAAGAGTAACGTAACGTACTCAGGCTAACGCGAGATCATTGACCTAGTTCGTTCCATGGAACATACCCCATGACACCTCGACGTTTCTCTCAGGAAATAAATATTCCATGAAATTGTTTTCTGCATTCTGCAATTTTTCGAGGAAGATGGATATTTTTATTAGATAATGTTTAGATTATAAAAATATTTAGTAAGCTATTTAATTGTTTAGATTAATTAAAAGTTTAATAAGGTTGTGTAAAATAATATAAACAAGCGAAAAAGTTTTAATTGCGTGAAAGATAAACCTTTCTAAAGTTTTCCAAACAATTAAGTTTTCTTGACGGAATTGTTTAAAATTAACTCTTCAGCGGTTTAAAAGTAAATAATTAAAGTTTAATACTAAAACTAAATAGTAACTTAATATAAACTTACTTGTAAGTTGTTACAAAGTCACAACAAGTCACTTCCACATTCACAATCTTACATTAGTTTATGTAGAACGTAAGTCACTCGTGCTACGGTGCTACGGCGCTACGAGCGTAGCGGTCTACGGGCGCGGCGCGACTGTGGTCCTGCTACGTACACCGCACGGCCTACGGAGGCTTCGACGGAGTACGTGATCGATGAGACTAGTCTCCGGGGTGTGCTGTTTATCCCTCATCATTTATACTTATATTGACACTAAGATATTTCTAGTCTTAATTTATCCTTTAGTTTCGAATTTTGTTTAGACTAAAATCTTGCATCAAAGTTCAGAAACATAAATAAAGATTTTAGATCCTTTTTGAAATTGAAATGAGATTCGTCTTATTATCTTAAAAGTTTTTATTGGAATATCTTAGCTCTTGAATATTGTTTGATATATTTTGTTTTCTTTCAGTGATCGTTACTGAAACAAAGAATATAAATCCTTACTCATGCGGCCTTTGATCTGATACAACTATAAATAAAATGTATAAGTTTGTTTTGAAACATGACTCGTATTTTGATAGAAATAAATAAACCTTCGAATAGAATATTATATTATTGTACTTAACTTAAACATTTTTATAAGAAAGTTAAGATACTTTTTTTACCACATGAAATAGTTTTAAGGTAATACATTTAAAAATGATCTTAATTCACTCATCACACGGAGCTGCTTTAAAAAAAAAAAACTTTTTATTAGTAAGCCATCAAAAAATGAGGAAAGATATTCTTTTGCATTGCAATAAAATAATTGAGGCTTAAAATAATTCTGATTCACAATCAAAATGTTTTTTTGCTAAACATGTTTCATCGCATATATATAAAATGTTCTAACATTACAAAGAACAAAATCTACTAACCTTCAAAGATATATTTTCGTTGCACTTAGAGTCGTCACTAAGCTTTGGTCTGCGGCTGGTGCAATTTAAGACAAGTGTCGTTGACCCGGGTAATACCAAAGGCTTAAGTGAACGAAGCAAAAACCGTGATGACAAGGTATGAAATTTAAAAATGTATTAAGTCCCTCAGTTGGATCATAAAAAAGAGCCCCATATTTTGTGTATAAAATCAATAAAAAGAGACGAAGCTAAATTGCTTTAAAATCCACGACGCTTCCGGCGTTACGTCTTGGCCTGAACTGTACCAATTAGTGAAAAATAACATAATAAGAACTGCCTCGTTGGCCTAGTGGTGCTAAGCGCGCTTGCTACGCTAGAGGTCTTGGGTTCGATTCCCGAGTCGACCAAGGTGTTTTATTGGGTTTTTCTATGAAATTCCCAGTAGCAGGTCGGAGTTTGGATTTGTGCCCGGTTAGTGGCAATAGGCTCGCCCCCTGTTACATGGGACCTAAACATATGGCGAACTGTGGGTGTACATTGGTACACCTCTGCCTACCCTTTCGGGGATACAGGCGTAATGATATGTTATGTTATGTTAAGAACATTACCCATCTTGCGTATTCCGGTAAAATTAAGAATTTACCATAAAACAAATTCTAGACATATTTTTTCTTTACATATTCTTCACATATGATTCTTCAGAAAGACTACTTAAGCCCTCCGATCTCTTCTACTGTAATGTTCAACCATTTATAACACAGCAATAAAACCTTTTATTACCTTCACAGCGAATATCTTCTCCGTTTTATTGTAACTAGCATTTAGTTAGTGGTTAGAGCACTGTTACTTAATTATTATTGTGTTTATGCGTCTGTTTATACTTACTTCAAGGCGAATAAATGAACAAATAGTACATTATAAACGCCCAAAAACAATAATTTCCAGCCTCAATATATCAAAAAATTAATAAAACCATTAAAAGGCTATGCCATAGTGTAAATCTTTATATATATATATATATTTCAGGATATATTTTGCGCTCAATGGTCTTAGTTGCCTTTACACGCCGGATTATATTAAACCCAAAAAAATACCTAACATCTGACAAAACTCCGACAAAAGCAGTGTCAAAATTAAACAAAACAAAAGATCCAAACATTCACAGAAATCTTTTCTTATTACACTGTAAAGGGGAAAATAATTAATAGAGAAACACATAAAAATAATGAGCTGGCTATTAACCTTTTGTTTTGCCATTTTACTTGAAAATCATTTCTTTTATTATAAAATCTACAATGTCCGTCTTCCCTTAAACAATGGTGTAACTAAACGTACGCATTATGACGTAAAATTAATTTAATTCTACCCGAAATACCTCTTCAATCAAGTTAATAAGTTGATTAAAAAAACCCACTCTCATTACTAAAAAGTTTTTTCAACACAACTTTCATTACAACGGATAATGTCACATTTAGACAAACCCATAGACTAAACATATACATAGACTGCTACTATCGCTAGTTTCCCCTTGTGCCAAGCGAGAGCAGTTTTTAGTCTGTACTTAGTACATTTATTTACTGATTTAAGTAAATTTTCGCGCAACGAGAAACTTATGAAAGAAAATATCGATGGTTTTGACATTGTTAGGATAATATTAGTATTTTAGATAGATTTTTAAAAACGGCAAGCTCTTTCTTCATACATAATTCGCGACAAAACCAGTTCACACCAGTGCTTACGGTTCAAACTCTGATAGGCTCACTCTGGTTTCTTATGTATACTCTAAGGACAAACCTCATTTGTGAGTCCGTCGATATATCACCTCATTTCACATTTTTTACCAACATGACATCTGTTTCCATTAACTTTTTAACCTGACCCCCGTACTATTGCAGTCAAAAATTTCAGTCGTTGTCGTGATAGAAAGAGATGGAGCTATATAGAGATATAGTGGCGTCCCTTTCATAACGATATAGTGATAGTTTTTACACTACATAACATCCTGAGAGTCATTTGACCGGCAATACGAGTTCTGTGATTTATAAATTTTAATGTTTTGTTATTTGCTCACTTCGAGATTATTTATGAAGCAATCTATCACGTTCCGTTAATATTGAAAATTTACATGTTTTAAGAGGAGTATTTTGACTATGAGTAATAGTTACCGATAGATTTAAAGTTTTACATTTCACTGTAATAGAGTTTCAAGAGAAGTTTAACTTTAAGGGAATTAAGTACTTTTTAGTTAAACCTCAGAACATAACTGATTTTTTTTGTATTTTTCACTTACTGCTTAATTTTATGCCTGAACAAATATGAAAACGAAGGGTAACCCATTTTGGCCAACGATTATCTTCACACAATAAACCCAATGGAACACACGACTAAAACAACTATTTAGTTTATTTTCCAGTTCGTAAAGATACTTCATTTTAATTACTTTCAAGTTTTCGTTGTTAAGTACTGTTTATTTTGCTCTCTTTTCATTAGACATAGTGTACTCTAAATATGATGTAATTTGAGAGTAGCCTTCCTGTAAAATCTATTATGAAGCCTCTTAGATTGTCACATTTCCCCAAGCCCCGAGCCAATTACAAAATGTGCTTTAGACTTGTGAAAGCTGAAATTTAATCTCTGTTTGTGAGATTATGTTTCATTCCTTTTGTTGACTCCTTAACTAATCATGACATTAACTTACACAGTGAAATAATAAAAGTAGGTAGCAATATATTGAGGAAAATTAAATAAAACACAATAACAAAACTAATAGACTTACAGAAGTCGAGTTTAATAATTTAAAAAACTGCGGCTGCTGAGAACCTCAAGCGGCCTCATTCGAGCCGTTTGGGGTTGAGACACTTGGTCCGTGGGGTCCGAGTGCACACAGTTTTTTTAAAGATTTATCCAGACGCCTGGCTGACACTTCGTGTGACCCAAAGGCTAGCTTCTACCTAGGTCAGCGCATAAGCATTGCCATACAACGTGGCAATGCTGCCAGCCTTTTGGCCTTTTGGGGACACTCCCAGTCGACAGCGACGTGGGTGAATTTTTTGTCGTCTTATTTTAGTTCTTAGTTTTATTTAGTATATAATTTTTCTTATTTAATGTGTAGGCTTAGTTTTTATAGTACTGTAAATATTTTAAGTTTAATTTCGAAAATAAAACCATAATTTAAAAATAATACGGAATACAAAGTGTCAAGTTAAGACTCCATCAAATAATTCCTGATCTTTTTTGTCTGTACAATTAAATTACCATTTAAACTTCTTCGGAGAATTACTATTTACGAAACATCGTAAATAACTTCAACCAAATGCATAATGCCGCATCGCATCTTAATTCAATTTCGATCAGGTCATATCCTGACGCGAGTTTAACATTGCATACCATTACAAAAAAATTGTACAACCCTGCTAAAGAAGTTTTCACTTCAATAAAATACATTTATTTATAACCTTTGCACGCGGTCCCTTTAATAACGTTCGGAAACTCGCGGTCTGAGGCTTTTACTATAAATTATGATACTAATGGCTCTCGTATGAATGCAATCACCAATGTAGGTCACTGATACTGACTAATTGATAACTCGTGTATGCACCAAATATTACTATGACTACTATACTATATATACTCTAATATATTGACGGGCCTGTTGGTCTAGTGGTTAGTGACCCTGACTGCTATACCGGAGGTCGTGGGTTCGAATCCCACTCTGGACAAATGTTTGTGTGATGAGCACGCTCATTTGTTCTGTGTCTGAGTGTAATTTATCTATACTATGTATGTATTTAGAAATATATAAGTCTGTTTATCAGTTGTCTGGTTACCATAACAAGCTCTGCTTAGCTTGGGATCAGAGAACCGTGTGTGAGATCTCCCAGAATAATGTTATTATATTACTTATATTGAGAAACTTTGTAATGTGCATTCCTTAATTAGCTTAACCTTTGTTAAGTAACTAACTACAAAATTAACTCTCTTCGAATTAACAAATGTTTTCGTATCGACGACATTTTTGTTCAAGAGATAAAAACGATAATAACAAATAATTGTACTGCAGATCGCTTCATACTTACTTATCTTTTAAGATCACAAAAAAAATCGATGTAACTAAGAAGAAAAATTAATAATAACTTACTCACGACATTTTAGAACCTATTTCGTGTCCCACTGCTGGACATAAACTTCGTTCAACAAAAACAATTGTTTAACACACTTTAGTCTTAAGACCGGTTGCCCTTTGAATAATGTCGAACACAGTGGCCTGATTAACTTAGTCTCTGTATTTCAAGTAGGGTAAACCTACACTAATTAGTACTTACACCAAGTTAGCTTTGCCGTTAATTAGTGCACCGTTAATTAAGCATAGTATAAAATGCTTGAGGCCGTGAGTATAATTAATGCATTGAGTCAGAAGCTGAATAGGAGTTGGTGCATGTGTTATTACGATTCGTCTATTTACAACAGAACTCAAAAATGTAGTCCTACTTAATCTTATTTATTTATTTATTGAAAAAGGTTCACCAACAGCTTCTGTGTATTCTTATACACAGAAGCTGTTGGTGAACCTTTTGATTATCTAATCTCTTGATTATCTAATCTAATAATCTTGCAAAATCTGTGAGTTAGATAACTGGGTAGTTAAGTAACCGGTTTTGTACATCAATATTCTTTATACTCTTACGACTTTTTAATGAATTGTGAACATTGACACCCCATCCCTGTTTGTAGTCCTCATAATAATATACATCGGTATTTTGTCTGAGACTTTTCTCAGAAATTGTTTATTTATTTCTGTAAACATTCTATGAAGTTGTTATTAAACTTGTTGATTCATTGCGTTATCAAGTTATCAATATTTCTCATATAAAAATTCAAACAGCATGTTTGAGAATCTCGGAAAAAAGAATAGAAATTGAATTAAAGTTTTGAGACAGCGTTGTATTTAAATACTGTCTTGTTTTATTTATATTTTCTCAGACTTACTAGTATGATTCTCTCTCACTTTTGCATTATTAATCGTTCTATAGTTCCTACCTTCACTTATCTTTATATTGTATTTAATTTTCTAAGCTTAGTATTTTGAGCTAGCCCAACAGTCTGCGATGTAATTTATCATTAAGTACATATTATGTATATGTATGCAAATGTTTATCAGCTAAAATATTAATTAAAGCATGCAATTAAAAAACATTAAGTATTTTCTATTTTTCTCACAACTATGACAGTTGTGAGAAAAATTTAAAGCTTAGAAATGACGTCTAAGCTTCCAAATACTTCCAATCGCATAATTATCGGAAACACTTTGTTCTTTAAGGTGATAAATTCATGAATAATCTGGTTAGCTCTACATTTACAACGCTAATCTTACAATATAATATTTCATTGGAATTCAAAACGTATTGGCTATTACGTAAGATTTACAGCATTCCTTACAGAACACGGTCTACATTGGCTCCTTGTATAGCAGTGTCTCCAACAGACATTCCTGTGGCCTGATTCCGCTATTTCCAGTGTACTTGTTATTGTGTCTATTTCGTATTCAGCTAAGCCTACCATGAACAGTCAGTGGCAATCCTACGATGACAGCAGTAGCAAGTGAGTGTTAAAATTATCTGGTTTCTTAGGTTTACGCGAATGTTAGACATTGAAATAAAACTACTTTTTACGGATTTTCGAACGTCGGGACCTAAAATCTAAATATAAACCGCGAAAAATTCGTAAAAAGTAGTTTTATTTCAATAAAATTATCTGTATACGAAAATTATGTACACACTGGAAAGTTCATGAACCTGCCACTCACTGACTTTTAAATAGTGGAATTGAGCCCCTGTAGGTAGCGTCGCAAGAACATTTCAGTTTAAGGCATGTTAAGTTTTGATATTCTAAGAATGGAGACGACAGCTTTCATAAAGATATAGTTTGATGCAAATATTTACATAACATAACATATCATCTCGCCTGTATCCCCGAAGGGTTAGGCAGAGGTGTACCAATGTACACCCACGGTTCGCCGATATGTTTACATCCCATGTAATAGGGAGCGAGCCTATTGCCACTAACCGGGCACAAATCCAAACTCCGACCTGCTTCTGAGAATTTCATAGAAAACCCCAATAACACCTTGGTCGACCTGGGAATCGAACCCAAGACCTCTAGCGTAGCAGTCGTGCTTAGCGCCACTAGGCCAACGAGGCAGTTAATACAAATATTTAAGACGCTGTTTTGAGCTTTTAAACTGGTTTTAATTGTTGGTTCTGATTTCAATAATATTTAATGTTTTTGTGTGTTTGTTAAATATCTCATAGTACACCTGTAGTATCCGTGATTTTGTTTTTACAATTGACTTAATTAATTAAAAATACATTTAATTTTATATTTAGTTTCATTGCTGACTATACAATACTTATAAATAGCCTCATTCCACGCGGCTCTTTCAGGAAATGTTGTGAATTTCATGCAACATTTTTCAGCGCAACTTAAAAATCTTTTGAAGCGCCCTTAACGACACCTCTGCTTTCCTTTGTAGAGCAAAAACTTGTGAAGGCGAACGTTTTTAATAGTTTCTCTTTTATAATGAGAGTTGATAAATATTGATGAAGCAATCGGCTTCTTGTTCCGGAAAATGAAATTTATTTTTTAACTTGATGTCAAGACAATATTGTTAAATAAATTGAGAATTTTTAATTTTACATACATATATAGATAGATAGAATATTTTTTTTGGTACACCATTAAAATTAAATAATAATACAAATACCATCAATATTAAGGCGTACAATGGCGGTCTTATCGCTAATAACGATATCTTCCAGACAACCTTTGGATGGACAGGAAAGATAGATGACGTAGATGAAAGTAACAAGTGTACTTAAACCGAAGTACATACATACATATAATCACGCCCCTTTTCCTTGTAGGGGTAGACAGAGACCACTTCTTTTCGCTCGCTACGATCCGATCCGATTTTAATTTTATTTACAAATTATTTAGTTATGGTAATGGATTTGAATTCAAAATTTAAACCATTTTGCTTCATGTTAACAATAACTCAATTTGAACATTAATTCAACATGCAAATGGTTATAATTTCAACCTGAAATTGACCAGAAAACATAACGGGAATTGGCTGCGAAATTTAAATAGCCGAAAAATTTCATTTGTTTTTCCAATTCAGAAATATAAACTATGTTGAGCAACCTTTCAAGTATGTAGTATTTGTTGCCGAAAAAACAATTCTACCTATAATATGTATACTATCGATAGACCTATCAATTGAGTAAAATACATTGGTGTTTAACTATGCACTGTGAAACATAATTAAATGTATATAGTATATAGAGTGTTGCTGAAAGGGTATATTTCAACTATCCAAAAGGGGTGAAGAGTACATCTGGTATAAAGTTCATTTACAAATTGTAGCTTAAAATTTGTTTATTTCCATTAATTGTTAAACCAAAACCAAAGACGCAGCGTTTTCAGGCCTCCCACCAGGTGGACCGACGATATCGTCAAAGTTGCGGGCACCCGGTGGATGCAATTGGCGAGTTGTCGTTCATTGTGGCGTTCTAGGGGGAAGGCCTTTGTTCAGCAGTGGACGTCTTCCGGCTGATGATGATGATGATGTTTAGTTCGTACCAATCTTTAACACCAAAATTTGTAACGGCGTGTCATAAACCGAGTTTAATGTATGTTGTATTGTGTCATAATGTCAACGTGGCTTTATAAAGTCTGAATGCGAATATCTTTAACCTTTGCAGAGCTGTATAACTTGCACTCATTCTGCAACGCATGCAGAGGTAATATCGCCCACACAAGAAACTTTTCCTTCGTATTAAATTATGCCAAATCGTATTCAGGTTAACTTTCGCCTTCTAAAATGAGATTTGAATACTAACTGCTAATAAATGTTTCTGCAACAAACTAATTCGTATAAAAGTTTAAATGATAGGTTGATTGTTAAACAAAACTATATTTCACAATACTCTCTATATTTCAAATAATTCATAATATTAACAGTTTTTTTTTTACGTTCCTAATATCCCTTGAGAAAACTTGTACCTAGTCACGGAGGGACTTATAAAAGAGCTTCTACGTTGTTTGTAAATAATATAAATAACATTACTAAATAAATATTACCGGTCTTTTTATTTTCCTTAGATCTTATTCTAATCATCTCAACTCTAACATTTTTAATCATCTTATATCAACTTAAAACTGAGAAAGACAAACAAACAACAATAAAACGAACATTTTCAATAATCATGAAGTGTTATTCCATCTTTTATCTAAAAAGAGTGAACTTGGTCGACTTGAACGAACTTGGACGACAGCCAAAACGGTTCGCAAAGTGCGTAACAAGCAGAATGTAAACAAAAACCTAGTTTGGGGCACATACCTTACTTCAGGGATGTCGAACCAATGGCACGCGTGCCATATGTGGCACAATATTTTGGGAACTTATTAATATCAATCGCATAGTTAATTGTGCACTAAGAAGTATGTAAAAACTAAAGTATGTACTAAATGATACAAGGATAGTTACAAATAATTGAAAAGGAAAGGTTGACAGTGAATACAAGTGAGAATGCTAATAACAAAATCTTGGAAATATTGGATGTAATATTATTATCATTATTTTCTCAATAAACATAGAGACAAAACTATTTGGCACGTCCATGACCTGATGAAACTTTTTTTTTTATAAAAATGGCCGTCAATACGTAAAGGTTCGCCATCCCTGCCATAGTTTATTGGAGGTAAAAAATGGATTGTTAGGATAAAAACATCTTCTAGTATAGAGGGTTTCGACTGAAATACGAGATTACTGGCTACTAAAACATGTTTGACCATAATTCCCCCTTTGAGACTTCTTGTTCGTGCCCTTATTGTAATGTAGGAGCTAATTCTTAAGCAAGGAGTATTTTGTTATATTTTTTGCTGTTGTAACCGAATTATGTAAGATTTTTGAAATACCTGAGGCGAAACATAATAAAAACGCCTTATTTTTGTTAACTAGCATAATATCCGATTTCAGTATAATCTATATATACTCAACCAGTATTTCATCATAATTTTTCGGTCACAATAAAGCATGTTGAAACTATTATCTTTTTAATAAAGTAAACTTTCTTGAAACACTACATCAGACTAATACCTCAGAATAAGATATTTATTATTGTGCTGATATTTTAATATCATCTCTTCAACACGATTGACAAACTATAGTAATTCTATTTCAATCAGCAAAACTAAATCAGTCGCTCACTAGTCCGCAATTAAACCAAACCAAACTACATAAGTACATTACTAACTTCAAAACTAAGTCAGTATTCTCAACTGGGAACTTAAACTCAACTTACGCTAAGTTAAATAAACAAGGAACTCAAATTACTCTTATTTAGTACATCACTTACATCACAACAACCTTTTAATGTCAGCATAATATTTAAAATAAGTGTGGATCGTAGCAAGCGGAAAGAAGTGGTCCCTGCCTACCCCTATAAGGGAAAGAGGCGTGATTATATGTATGTATAATATTTTAAACCTAGTATTTTTATTATGAAAAATAAAAGTTCCTATTAAGTAGAAAAAAAGTAGTACTTTTTCACTACTCAAACTAAAAATAAACTGCAGTTTTTTTTTCATAAATCCTTATACCTAGGTACTTTAGGTTCAGTAAATGAATGAAAAGCTTATAAAATGTTTGCTGGAAAGTCGGAAAATAATTTCATAAATATTAAAATACACCATCTCTATCTACAAAAACCTTGTTAACTCAAGCATTGCTATTAAGATAAAATTAAGGTCCTGAATTGCGATAACGAGCTTCCTTTGGCGTATATATTTTAATAAGGCTGTAATGGCCTGAAAGCCTGCGCTAGGATTGAGGCGATAGATCAAGCAAACGTGATAGGATTGCAAACGTACACGTGTTTTATTCAGAGGAAAGTGGACGTTGACTCGTACGTAAATATGTGAGTTTCTTTACCAGTTAGGGATTGGATATTTCAGATTTTTGTAATTATTTGTCTGGTGTAGGTATGCTGTTTGCTTTTTAATTGGCTTACCTTTATAAGAGTAATTTTCTCTTTCTTAAGGAACATCTGGGGATATAAATCGTGTGTTTTAGAATATCAGATCTGTTTGTTTTTTTTAATACATTTATATTATCGTCCGCGGCGAAGGTGGTGTGATGATCTAGTCAGTTATGCAGGACGCACGTGGCCAGATATCGCTAAGACCGACAGGTTTGGAGGACGGAGGGGAAAGAGCCTTTGCCCAGCAGTAATATCTGATGTAGGCTACAAAAGAAAATTCATTTATATCTTTAAGTACTTAACAATAGAGTAGACTTACGGTAAACTAGAGTATCTTAAATATTTGTTAAATCTTTTATGTACTTACTGCTTCTTGGACATAAAAACTTAAGAGGTACATTTTTTTCCGCAGTTCAGACGGGATTCCAATAATACGATGTATTTTCTTCCTCGAAAAATAGATTGTTTCGGGAATTTTGTTAGCGTCACTTTAATTCCTATCCACAATCGCTCAATAGGACAATCTATATTAGTCACACACAAGGTATAAAATTAAAGCAATTTTCGGTACGGTTACTTGTAGTTAATTGTCGAATAGTATATTTAATGTAAAATAATTTAACCAATTTGAATACAAAATGTTTTTAGTTTCACTTTAAAGTTAGTACGATTACTTCATTCCATACCTACATGTAAGTTCGTTACTACCTATACTAACACATAATAAGATTTTAAATATAAGATAATTAATAATTAATATTATAATTTATTAATACACAATTAAATCTAATATAAGAACAAACTCCAACTATACTAAAATTAAAACTTACATAAATAAAAACTAAACGGCGTCAAAGAACTCATCGTCATCCTTTAATATTATTGGTTATATTCCAAAAATTCTAAGACATCTTTCATATAAGCCTTCTCGAAGAAATCTGGATTTAATCTGAGTCTAGTCTACTGAAATATTATATCTATTATAAGCCCTTAATCACCCTCGTTCCGTCTATACGATAACAAGCTTCCCTGCATTTCTCAAGCTAGTATTATTAAACTTAATCTCAAGCTCTCGTGTTCTCCATTCAATGCTTCTAGTATACTGACAATAGCCAATCACAGCGCAGCTCGGGAATACCCAATTTACCATGTAAACAGGTGCTTACACGTTCAGCTGCAGTTCTAGCAATTTCTGGCACGTGTCTAATAATATGTATTGAAGCCACGAGGAGGGACTTAACAGAAAACTATATACCTATAGGTATATATATAGTCTTAATATAATTATATTTGTAGAAGGTGTCGTTGTGCAACAAAAGATATTTTTAAACTGATATAAAGCTACTTTTCCACGTTAAATCCTGACAAAGTTGTCGAAAGTTGTGTTGAAAAAGGTGTCGAAACGTCGGGACCTAAATTCTAAAATAAATCGTGACATAATAAGTAAAAAGTAGTTTTATTTCAATAACTGGTATTCGTGCTAACCTAAAAAACAAAGATATTAGTAAATTTAAATAAGCTGTAAATCATCATCATCTCCCGAGCCTTTTAGCAACTATGTTGTCGTCGGCTACCAGTCTTACCGGATTCAGCTGAATACCGTATTTATCTAATTGAATAAGCTGTTAATATTAAGTAGAAAATAAAGATAATTATATATTCATTATATCAATTCTCTATACAAAGACGAACTTTCGTACAAATTATTACAAACCAACGAGGTTGCATTTGAAACTATAGAGTGAGCCTTTCAGAGTTTAAACCGTAAGCACTAGTGTGAACAAGTGTTGTCGTGAATTATGTATGAAGATGGAGCTTGCCTTTTTAAAAAATCTATCTAAAACACTAATATTATCCTAACAATGTCAAAACCATCGATATTTTCTTATAAAAGTTTCTCGTTGCGCGAAAATTAACTTAAATGAAAAACGAAATGTACTAGGATCAGACTAAAAACTGCTCTCGCTTGGCACAAGGGGAACCTAGCGATAGTAGCAGTCTATGCATATCATACGTCGATGTTACAAACCGTTATCGTTATTTAAGTTTCGAAACTGCACATTCATTTGTTTTTATATATCCGAGGAAAAAAAGTTCGTTTCATATCGTAAATCGAGTATTAGATTTTATTGTACCGGAAAACTATGTGATGTAAATGGCCGGAGATGGGTGCTATTGATAGTTAGTTATTATATTTATTCTTTTTCCTGTCATGTTCTTAGTTGTTGGGGGCCATTACCCTTTTCGTTTTCGCTCATTTATCCTTTCTGCCAGTATTTAAGCGCTTACTAAGCAATCTAAGTACATAATTATCAATGCTTTCTTATTACGATAATCGTAAAGATGGATTTTTTGACAGAATTTTCTTACCAATTTACAATTTATTTTTAAAGCCATATATAATTTAAGCCATTTTTAATTTAAGCTTATATAATATATTTTAAGCCGTAAACCATAACCATATGTATCAAAAAAGGATAAAAAAGGTTAACATGGTTAAGAAAAAGAACCGAAATAATGTCTAGAAAAGTCTACATAAAATATGTTTTTTGTCAACAAGTAAAATAACACCTAGCTAAGGTACGTAACTTAAGAAAAACAAGAACATAGCTATATAATCAAAAAGTGTTTACGAAAAGCCTAGGTTCAATGTCCTGTTAGGAATTGTATACAACCTATTTGTATGTAACGCCTAGGGAATGTGTTCGGTTCATTGCCTGGTATGGGGGACAGTCTATTGATATTGACCGTATGCCATCAGCCATGTTATTCCTATGGGATAGACGATAGAATAATAGTAGGTACACGAATGTACGGACCGTAGAATTTTCTGGAAGGTTGGAAAGCAATTTGGTTGACACTAATTTAATTACGATCAAGCGCGGCTTTTGAGAGAGACAAATGGAGGGAGAGTGGGGAGGCCTTTGCCCAGTATTGGGACATTTCAGGTGCCCAACAAAATAACAAATAAAATAAAATAATTTAATAACATATCCGCGTAAAAGCAGACGCATATTAAACATTTAATTTTGTCTACCATTGGTTTATATTTTTACATTATTTTTTTTATTTGCACCTACTCGTAGTTCACTTATATTTCATGTTATATATTTTTGAAAAAACGAAGGCCTAAGGATATCAGCTTAACATAAGTATTTCTGATTCTTGAAAGTTGGTGCGTCAGATCTGGCGAACGCGCGACTCTAAGAAATTGACGTTAAGTGTTTTAAATATTTATTTTTAAGTTCTGTTACATTCGCATATGTATTTTTCTCTATCTTTAAGTTATATATGAAAAAAATATTACAAGACATTTTCCGTCCATCTTGTTATCATGTCTTTAAGATATTTTATAAGAAACATCACCATGTTATTACCGGCAACCAACGAAATTAAATAAAAACAGAACATTACAGCTGAAAATCAAAATCCCAATTTCTTTTGTCCTTTTCTAAGGCAGCGTACAAATAGAACTCTAACGGCTCACCACATAATAAAGAATTATTAATCTGATAACGTATATTTATAAAAAAATACATTCGTTTTTTTTTAATAAGTTTAGTAATTGCAATCAAGCATACATACACATATAAAGTAGTTATCTAATTGAGTAAATATAACTTTTAAGTTTCAATATCAATGTCTCGCCCCGTTCATAAACTTTAAAATAATTTAAGACTATTAATAGAAACGGTGAAGGAAAACATTGTGAGGAAACCTGGATTCCAAAATTTTTGATCTGAAATCGCCAACCTGCAGAGAGCAAGCGTGGTGATCAATGCTCCTGCCTTCTCTATATGGGAAGAGGCCTGGACTTTTATAGGCTGGATTATTATTATAATAGAAACTAATTTTACATTCAGACGGATCAAACATACCCTTCTGTACACAGCCTAAGACTCTAAATCCGTGTGTGCGGAATGGCCAAGAACATTTTTACAAAGGAGTTCATTTATTTATCTAAACATAAAAGAGATTTCGGTATAATTAAATTCTATTTATATGGCTATTGCGTTTTGTGTGTGCTAGGTTCAAAGGGACAAAAGATGCCTAAGGGCTTGTTAGGGCACGGTATCGAAGACAAACAACAAAGGATGAAAAGATTTGTGTTATTTGTCTTGATTGAAATAGAAAATAAGAGGTAGTTATATTGATTGGAATGTACTTAGATAATTAAGGCAAACTTTCAGTTGCTATTATATTCGTGTACCGCGGTTACCACTACTGCGTAATTACCATGGTGCTATTAGATTTTGGGTTAAAAGGAACAAAAATCTTAATATCGAGGGAAACGTTTTTTAATGACCAATTATAAAAGTACAAAATTATTTTTTAAGGCTAGCAAAGGCAGTGTCGGTTTTTGCTCGACTTATTTTTCAAATTTCTTTTGAAATTCGGGCATCGTTAGCTAAATGAATACCAATATTTTTACGTATTATTATTATTTATTTATTCTTAAACATGTTGGTAAGAAAACTTATAAACTAAGCCCCACAAAACCGTAGTAATAGTTTGCTTTCAATTTCCTGTGTTTTACTTATTAATATTAACTTTATAAATAAACAGGCTTAGTCAACAAAGTAAATTAACTAGTCTATCGGTATAACTATGGAGAACAATCCGCAGGGACACTGTGGCAGGCTGCGCTTCCCGCCTATAAGCCTATATAAACCTCATAAGCTTTTACTGATAAAACAGTGAACCATGAAATTAGGAGTGATCTAAAAATGTTGATTCATCTTTCATACACTAGTACATTACACTACACTAAATTACATTTTATACACCTAATTACTAAATTAGGTGTATAATTAAGGGTGACAACGATAAGGTTTTATTTGAACTTTTATAGTGAGGTCAATATCCTGAGTTATTACTATGTTGTTAATTTATATTTCTTTGCATTTATGTGAACAAACTATACGCTCTTTTTCATATTTTATACTAGTTTTTCTCTATTAGATGATAAGCATGAAGACTACTATTTTAGTATTTGAATTCACTTATTTGTAACGAAAATTAATGACCATGAATTATCATCCAAACTATACGTTTAAGCAAAAAGTAATGAAATTAAATCCTCTTTTTAAACATTGACTGGGTTTCCGCCGGATATGAACCGACCCTTAGGGTGCTGTCTGGTTTTTGTATTGTGTGTTTGACGTTCGATAAGTGCTACTGTGTAGCCTATATTAAAGAAAGAATATTTGAATTTGAAATTAAAAATGATTAACTCTCTATCTGCTTCAATCAAGGTGTTCTCTAAAATGCTTTAGACCTACATAATGACTCTCACATGGTTTCCTCATATATCTCGACTGTAGGTGTTCCTTGCACATTGCAAGACATCTGTTATTTGTTCTCTCGGGGACCAGACATCTTTTGTTTCAAGATTTACTACACTGACCTCAGTAAATTTTGTGTTAAAGATTCCTTAGATTTAGTTTATTTTCTTTGCACCCTGATGACCGATTTCTTCTTAGTTCAAAATCTGTGTCAGGAAGTGATTCCGGATTCCGTTCCAAAATTATTGGTTTATATTTCATGCCTTGCAAGCAAACTAAGTTCAGCAGCATATGCAGTTAGGAAAGTTAGGCAGCTAACGGACGTGGATACAGCTCGATTAGTGTACTTTAGTTACTTTCACAGCGTTATGTCCTATGGCATTCTGTTGTGGGGTAAGGCTGCAGACATTGAAACAATATTTATTCTGCAAAAACGAGCTGTTAGGTCCATTTACCAGCTAGGCGCTAAGGTCTCACTTAGGGAGCGTTTTAAGGAAATTGAGATTTTAACTGTTGCCTCTCAATTTATTCTAGCCAACATACTATATATTAGACAAAATATTCACCTATACACGAAAAACAGTGACATACACAACATTAATACTAGAAATAAGCATAAGTCATGCACTACATCGCACCGGCTGCACAAGGTGCATAACTCATTTATTGGACTTAGTATTCGAATCTACAACAAACTGCCTCCTAGTATTTTAGAATTACCATTTAATTCATTTAAATCGGTAGTTAAAACAAGGCTCTGTACGAAAGCCTACTATACATTAAATGACTACTTAGTCGATAAAAACTGTTGGTCGCCTTGACAGTCACAAGACGGTTCCGTGCGGAATTTCAGGGATAATCTACTCTTATTTTATATTTATTGTTTATTTTGACTGCCATACTGATAGTATGTAACTATATTCTGATACAATTATACTATTGTATAATTAACTTTTATTATTATTATTATCTTTGCTGACTTGACATATTAGTTTATCGAAACTTATTATTGTTCCAAATTGATTGGCATACAGTCTGTATGCAACATTACATTGTTTAATTTATTTTATTATTAATGCAGCTATACGCATGTACATTAGTGTACTATTTTAATGCCGCTTTGATAAGGGACTGTGCAGTGAATCAGTGCTTGGGGTTTTTTATTTTTCTTCCTAATTTGTAAATGTTTTCTTTAAACCGGCAGCAGTTTCGTCATGCTCCCTTAGTTGTCATTGCCTGCGGTGGCGTCTGGGGTCGGGTCTCCTCCTTCCCTCTAATATGGCGAGGGAGGGGATGGCTGACCCTTGCGTCATACTCGTGAACGGGTGCCGCTTGCGGTGACTGGTCGTTCTGCTGACCTTGGTCACCACGTAGATATAATAATTTTTACTCTTTTATAGTATGATACCCATCTACCTTAACTACTTGTTCACTTTGCGCGGTTACTTATTTTTTATAATTTTATATATTTTTTTTGTAATGACAGCGTGCTACTGGGGAGTTTGTTGCGCCGTTTCTTCTCCTCAGCCAGAGCACTTAGGAAGCGGTGAAGGGTGGGCGTTTTGGGGTCGGTTCATATCTGGCGGTGGTAGCGTGTCGTCGGTCGCGTGGCGCTGGGGTGGGCGGGCGCATGATGGAGCATTCGGCCTTTCACACTGACCTGACGCGTTGGTGCGTCAGGTGTGAGAGGTTGGATGTTTTGTTGTGTGCTTGCTCGTTCTGGCGTTGCGCGGCCGATGTTGCGCACTGCCTATTCCGCCGGATATGAACCGACCCCTAGGGTGCTGTCTTTTGTAAAAAAAAATTGACGTTTAATAAGTGCTACTTTGTAGCCCAAGTTAAATTAATGATTTTTGATTTTGATTTTCATTTATTGTCTTGAACCCTGACCAAATGTAGCATGTTATGAGTTGATCTTGTGTAATGTGTATCTGTATGGTATCATAACTCTTCGTCAAGTTTACCGATTTTGACTATATTCTTTATTGAATTTGCCTAGTTCAAAATGCTTCTTATGTATAATGTATGCAAGTTCGTTCAGGGGCTAGACTATCAGCACTTTTTAAAACTTTTTGGTGTATCTTATATATTAATTTATAGTTACTACTAACTTCATACCTATCCGTCAATAAACCAATCTTGTAACTACACATCATACTACAGTTTCCTGTTAATTCGGTATCTGTCTGCGAGTGACAGCGTGTCGGCCTATCTATCAGACTGTCCGACCTTCCGCTAATCCGTCAGACGAATCCCAATCTACTGAGAACCGTATACAAGAGATACATACATACATACATATAATCACGCCTTTTTCCCTTACAGGGGTAGGCAGAGACCACTTCTTTCCACTTGCTACGATCCTTACACACTTGTTTCGCTTTATCCACTTTCATTATTCCCTTCATACATGCTGTTCGGTTTATGGTACTCTTGACCTGGCATGTTTTCATTCACACTCGCCTTATACACTTTATTCGTAATACTGGTGTCAATCGTTCTTCATTCGTTCTCTCGACATAGCCAAACCTCCTCAGCATACCTTTCTTAATTTTTGTCTCAATATCCATCGTCTGACATACTTCATCCACCTTTCCTTGCATTCCTCCTCTTACATTCAACGTAGCGAAGCGGCTCTCAGTGGGCCACTTTTCGCCCCCGCAAGAAACGAGACGTGATGGGTGGCGAACCACATCGCCGCCATTTTGGATAATTAAATTATTTTTATGAATATCCATTGCGTTCCTGCGGGATAAGGAATTGGGAAAGGATACGTTGGAAAGGATAACAAGGTAGGACGGGTTATAGGATGCTACCATCACGGAGGTACAATGAATGTGACGGCAACAGCTAGGGCAGTCCGGGGTCGCGTACCCGTAGTGGATCTAGCCAGCATTCGGACAGATAACTGGTAGATCCACCCCCTGAACCACACATCATACATCATCATACATATATACAAGAGATACATCTTACATAAAGGCGGTATACATATGTAATTATGTATGTAGACATATTTAGAAGGGATTTCAGTTTAATAGGGCTAGGATTGATGAAGATGATAGATGATGATTGCCTCTAAAGGGAATCATCACTCGTGTCCTCACGAACATTTTAATAAACAACTTTCTTGATATTTATTTCACAGTAAATTTGTTCTTCCGAATCTTCAAAAGATTCATAACAATGTAGATATAAATATTCTTTTACTTAAATATACTTTATAAATACTTTACCTCAGGATTTATGAATTTAAATAACGACAATATTTGTGTGAAGTATTTTACATACTCACTTTGTGCATTTCAAGTAACGTATTTGATTTCTAAATTTCATAAACTAAATTCAGCACGTGGAGTTAGTTATTTCAATATTTCGAACGAATGGTTCATTTCAATTTCACAATTTTATAGGTAAACCAGATGGGGTTTAAACTTCCAAAAAAAGAATAGTTTCACTATTTATTAGTTTCTAGAATATTCCAGATCGCATGCATTTTAATTGCAATATAAACTTTATTCCTATAGATTTAACCTTCTTCTTAGCATTTTTTTGAGCCGAGGGTCATTAGGATTGGATACTTTCCTCAGTTTTTTCAAATTCTCCAGCTTTTTTTATAAGAGGTTAAAGTAATGATGGCTGGTTTTCCTCTCCGGAGTAAAATCGTATTAGGCACGTACCTATTTATAAACATAGATACCTAAACGAAGACACACTTCCCCATGTTGCCCCATACCCACTACCCCGTCTTACCCCAAAGGCTGATTTAGAAAAAAATATTTTCTCAAATAAAAAATATTAACTGAACTTTTGTCCAACTATACCACAACAAAGGAAACAACACCCAAACGAAACCATATACGGGAAAAGACATAATTTGGATAGTCATAATTATCTTACAGTAAAGACGTTTTTAACTGCGTAAAATTAGATCGACGAAACACTCAACGTGGTTTTCGTTTGTAAACAAAAAACGCGCGCGCCACACTCACTCTTACTGTCGCGCTGACGGTTGATCGAGTATGGCTTTCTATTGGCTTATTGCTTTCTGTGCGCAAGAGTCTAGATTCTTGTATGTATGCCTGACCCCGTCTTACCTCGCGTCCCCGTCATGCCCCCTCTTCCCTTGGGTGCTACTATATAAAACTGGTTTAATAAATCAATAAATAAAAGCTTCATGTGTATATAATGGTATATTTATTAATTCAACCATGTCTCCTTTCTAGCAATAAGCCAAATAATGCTTAATACAACACAGAATATCTTTTTGAAACTAGGTAAGTCCAAATTTTTTCTTTTCTAACACATCTGAACAATATGGTCTAGAAAACGTCCGCGTGTCCAGAGCACTTTTATCGTTATAGTCGGCCATAACAGAATGCAACAACAATGACGTCATGCATTGTCGGGAAATTGAAACTTTGACCGTTATTATGACAATAAAATGTTAGGGCCGAGTCCAGACCGGCCACAGCTGTGAGCTGAGGCTTGCACGGTTCGTTTGATAACTATCTGAACTTCGATGCTTCTAGATTTTATGTAGTTCAAACTTGATGGTAATCTAAAATATTATCGACTACAAATATCGACAATAATTAGTACCTAGGTGTATTGATTGGATATATCAAAGAATCATTTTCATTATCCACAGCCCTTGTCCTCCCACTGATTTGCATAGGCCTCTCTTTCCTCGTGTCATTCTCTACGGTCCTGCTGTGCTAGTGTCGTCCGAACTCGAAATGAAACTTTTACTATGTCGTAAAACCCATCTTGCTCCCGGAAGACTAACTATATCACAGAATAATTAATGTATAGTATTTATTGCTTCGTAGAAGTAAGCATTTAAAAAGATCAATTTTATATCATTGGTAAACTAGTTACAAAATAAACCCCACTTATTGTTTTCCTTACACAATAGTTTTCTACGAATGAAGAAGAAAAAGGACTTATTAGAAGAAAGCCAAACCAGTAATTGAAACCGCATTTGGCACAACTGCAGACATCTTAAATTAAATAATGATCAAATTCAACGGTGGCCTTTTGCCAGTAGTTGTCTTGTCGGTATTAGATACAGATACAACAGAACTGCATTGTTCTGTAATGCACTTTTAATTTGCACATTACAATTAAAAAGCAAGAAGCTTATTTATAATCATTTTATTTATTAAACCTATTTTATAACATTACCTAAAGTACAAAAAATTACTACAAATAAATTAAAATAATCGAAAAATAAGTTCCCGATTTACAAATCAATGTTTGTGTCATCAGGTACGAAATTCCTAATAAAAGAGTACGTTATTTGCTCAAAAATAAATAATCATTAAGAAAAAGGTAGATAGATGTAGGTAAGGTAGATGCATTTATTTCCCGGCCTACCCTCTGACGAGCGCCGCTCACGCTGCTGCAGTGCCACCAAACGATTAGTTATCCGCCAACAGCGTGCTGTGATGTTTGAACTACAAGCACTTGAAGTAAAATAGAACTCGCGTTTGTGACAGTGAACAGTGATACTCAAATACTGCTTCTACATTATGTTGAATTTCGTAAGTACAAATTTGTTCTTATTCCTTCTATGGCGCCTTTAATTACTTAAATATGAGTGTCATACGGTGAATCTTGCGGAGTCTTGCGCCAATCCCTAAACGTTACGTTATTGACGACAGTATCTATTGTTTTAATCATGTTATTAAAAAACTTAGCCCAAATACAAAATAAACAACAAAATAAAATGTTCGTCCACTATTTAGGGACTAACACAAAGCGTTATGTATTGAATAAGGAAATAAACTCCGTCAATAGTTCGCTCAAGCAGTGAACAAGGCCCAAGAGATAAAAGGGTTTTCTTCGGGCCTTGTTTCAAATAAAACGTTACCCGCTAGTTTATTCGATAGTTTGTTCCGAAAATTCAGCAAATCATTTGTTCTGTATAAAGCTGACAAAGTTACTTGTATGACAAACGTGAGATGAATATCGAAGAAATATAGGTTATGTATGAAAATAAATCACATGGAAAAGAATTGCGGATGTGATCATATTTTGTGACTGATGAAAATGTTATATTGTGTTACGTGTGAGCGGGGAAAAGACGTGGTTTGGCAAAACGTCTCGTTTGGGTAGTAATCGAAATAAAAACTAAACAAAAAGATAAGCTTTTGTATCAAATATCATTAATTATCTTGCCAAAAATTGTAGTTTTGAAATTGGTACGAATAAAAAAATCCTAATGTAATAAAATTGCCTAGGGAAAAATCCGAAATCAAACACAAAGGTTCGTTTGGATATTTTAGTAACAACAAGATCAGTTACATAGTGAATAAGACATTCTATCTTTACCTACTTAGTAAAGAATTAAGGTTAATATCAATCGACAAATTCCTCCCATACCAATAACATGCAATATATATTAATCAAACGCTTAATTAAATTAATTTCATTGAACATTGCCATCGGAATTCGACGTAAGCGGCTAACTGGGAGGATATTAATTTAAACTTGTGACTACCCGCACCTTTGTCAGTGATAATGACAGGATTACAATCTTCTAGCCTATGTGTTATATGCCTTCTGGCCTATGTTCACCACATTACCTTCAAGATTCAGGGTATCACAGCTTCTTGAAACTGTAATAGTAATTTGTATTTACTCCTGTATTTAGTACTCTTCTGTTAATTACTATGAAGTACTATGAATTGTGTTTTAACTCCATGCTCTAACATGAATCTAAGAAATGTTTGTTTGCTATTTATTAGCTTGACAGAAATGCAAAGATTAATTTATACGTTAAAAGTATACTTCTTTCTTTCTTTTCGAGTCGATGGTAATCTTATTTACTTAAATTTAAATACGCTGCGCCCAGTAGTTAGCCTCATTAACTAGAGCGTCATTCAAGTGAACTAAATAACCAATATTTTAAGTTTATACAATTATCTAAACATCCAATCATTCATAGTCATATTAATTAAATTTATTTTATTTTATTTCCACAATGTTTTTTACAAAAGTAAGTTACATTTTGGGTTAGGCATAAATTATAGGCGTAAAAATGGACCCGGTTAGGGCACAGCAAAAAAACTTTTAATTAAAACACTTATAATGTACATTTACTTCGGCATAAATAACACACAGTATAGTTATTACACCATTATAAAATACTTATCTACTAAACAGTTTAAAGTGATGTCCTGCTTACCTACTACTTACTCAGTATTTATGAAGTTCTGGAGTATCGGTTTAGAAATTCTACCATATATATAATATCCATGCATATGTGCATGGATATAATATATTATACTGATACATATATTTTTATTATATTTCAAAAATCTATACGTTATACTAAACTTTTAAACATTGTCTAGTCAGTCTGGCGACTTTCGGCTATTCCGCGCTGCGGTTCACGAGAATAATCTACATTTATATTAGAAATTGACATACCAAAATATATGCAGTAAGTAATGTAAATAAAGTTTTGTTGGTCTTTTTATGTCTCCTAAGATGTACCTTATTTAATAAATTATAATAAATAAATCCTAAATCGCCAAAAACAAAAAAAAACAGCTACAAATCGTACAAAATAAAATTATTAAATTACTTGTCAATTATCAATAACCACACCTAGTAAAAAAATATACGAAGAAACAAAAATAATGAGTGTAAGAAAAATGTAGGTACATGTTTTATACCATTCGTATTACGCGCCTAGCTAGTTTTCTCGTTCTACCCAAGCCAAACAAATTATGGGAAGTCGATGATCAGTTTTGAAGCAGTACAGATTTGCGAAAAAATACCCTCAACAATTAAAATTGTTAACTCATATGTTAAAAAAGAAACTTGCTCGGTATATCATCGCTTATTAAGTTTTAAAAGAATGTTTGATAATTGTGAATGTATATTGTTTAGTTAGTGTGACGACGAACAAAATGGTTTTTGTGTTCTATGTTCTCTATGTCTCTCATGTAAGTGACCATGTTGTCTCATAATTAATTATAATTCTTATTTTACACCGCTACGTCTTAATAATAAGGTCTAAGCCTTATTTTTAGTATTAACTTATTACCTACCCACTATGTTAGAGTCCAGCAAAAGTACTTGCTATTTCCTAGAAAGAAATTTTCACACTATTAAATTGAAAATCAATTCGATATATATCAAAGTGTGTACAGGAACTAAATTTTTAAACGCAATAGCTTTTTACCAAGTTGGTTGAATGTCTGTAAATATCTTTCACGGGTGAGGTAATAACAGCTGAAAAGAAAGAAAAACACGTTAATCTTATTGGATCTTGCTGAAAGAAATTCTCAAAGAATTCCGGTCGCCTGAGTTTTATAGTAGAAAAAGCAATCAAATTATTTAAGGTACAATTGTTTTGATAAAAAGTCTTTCACGAACAATTATTTATGAAGTTACCTGTAGGTACATTACATTATTAAGTTGTAAAATGAAGATTGGACACTTTTGCATTATTTTGTTGACGCGTACCGCCATTCGATTTTTAATGTAGGTACAATTTCATAAGATTATTTTTAATTTTTGTGGGATTTCTATTTTCTATTTATAAAAACTTACTTTTAGGTGTTCTAACTACAGCTAAACGAACTAAAATGTTTTCTTAATATGTGTGTTGTACCTACCTGTTACCTACCAACATAACTGCGGCATATTTAGACATTAGACATAGGTACCTACGTTCTGAATCTATTTTCATTGATCTGGGAACTAAAACTAGAAAAATAATCATTATATACTAATTAGGTAGGTACCTACCTACCTTATTTCTAAATGTAACGATTTTTTAAACACGAAGGATGCATGTCACATTTTTAAACCAATTTAGTAAATGTTTCATAACAATGGTCACATAGGATCATTAATTTATCTACATTTTCTAGCCTAACCTTAACAAAAGTATTGTATATCAACAAGAGAAGATAAAGGCTTAAATAAATCTTCAGGGCTTTAAAAATCTTTTATAAAACTACTCAGTAGCTAGCGAGTTTTGTTTAAAAGCATTTCAGCTTTTGTGACATTATTTGTAGGTGACTGTATTGTAGTTTCTCTTTAATCTACGAAAGTAGGCTAGGTAAAGAGAAACAGTATTAATGTGAAACATTTTTCTAAAAGATTTATGTTAAAATACACTAGCTAAACAGTAGGCAGTATTTTAATGCGTCAAGCAAATTTATTTCTCTTTGGTTTAGCATCTGTCTTACACATAATTAACCGTGTCGGTCTCTTCTTATTTACAACATTGGTAGATCTTAATAAATATTGTAATTTTTGGACTATTGAAAGCCTCTTTTTTTCATTCACGTTACCTACTCTTAACTCTCGTTTCCTGCCAAAACACGGTAGTTTGTCAGCAATAGTTTATTATGTGTATTACCAACCACTGCCAACCAGATATCCAAGTAGGTACCTACATAATATGACTCCTTATAACATTATCCCCTCAAGCCTACAATTGAGTAACCATCGTGCATTATATTCAGGTACATATATGTGTTTACTGACAAAACAAGCGATGTAATTTGCATCGTCACGTCTTGCGCCTACCGTTTGTCACTTTGCCTAACATTGTTACCGCGTCACTGATTCAATAGGTTAATGTAATTCCATGTCTAGAATACAGGTTATACGGGAAGACAGGGTTAACTTGATTTGACTCATATCAATTTATTTTTTATATAAATAAAAGTATAATACGACGTGTAGCAGAATAAAAGCAATTCCTGAAAGTAGTTGGTTCCGAATAGGCTTCTGTGTTGATTTCTGGCATTAAAAGTAGGTGTTAATTTTTGACGGAAATATCTTTTGAGTCGCCCGCGCCGTTCGCCCAAACGTTTTACGTTTTGTAAGGATAACTTATTTGTATAAAAAATCTAGGCCAAACCTAGTGATTTGATATAATTTAATTACAGATATTGTTACGAACGTATAATTTAATAAACGAATTGGGGTGTCTAAGGTATTGCCTTTATTCGTTACACCCTGTAGGTACATACGTTTTTTCTTTTCCAGATCGGGCTTTGGCTACCTTCAGATGTGTAGGATCTCTCATACGACTCTGCGGGCTCCGGGAAAGACAAGAACGGGTCCGGGGATGTTTTTGTGATGTGTTCCGACATACCCCAACGCTGTGGCCGCGATAAAAACTGTAAGTACATATCTCAATTGTTTTATGGGTAGTATGTACAGGTATTACGCGAACTGTGTATTATGAATGCATTTAAAAATAAGTACACTCCACAATATTTAGTACATGTTCTATTCTGTTCTATTTAACAAATGACTATTTACACCTCTATGACGCTTTTTACGCGCCATTTACACCCATTTCGATTGGTATGCCATTTCTTTTGAACGAATTAGTTTTCCTTGATACAAGTTATCTCTTAAGAAGTATTAGAATAAAATGTGGTTGATGGGGTAAACCCAAATCAATCATCTGTGAAAATAGGTAATATACAGTTTATTGTAAAGAAAACAGTCTTTCAAAATCCGACAGTCTTTATTGTTATATTAATTAGCATAATAACAATGTACAGCGTATTAACATTTACAGTAAACATTTAGGAATAGAAATAACTAAGGCATCAAATAATCTCTTATATAAAATGAAATCGGTGAGTTATTGAGATAAAAGCCTCTTACTATATATTATGACAGTAATAGAAAGGGTATTGCAGTAAATTTCGTTTCAAACGACTCTCAAATGGTAGGTTCAGATTATTAAAGGAAAGGAATGAGCTGGTTTGGGATAGGACTACGCTATTTTAGTATATATTTGAAATACTTTTTCTGCCCATAGAAATACAAATAACTTATTTGAAGAACGTAATTTTGTATGGTAAAGCGAGTTAATTGTGTTAAGCATATTGTTTCCTTGAAGAAAAATGATCATATATACAGAAGCGGTATTTCAAATATAATTACATAGTACATACCCATTTCCCTAGCAACGTGTATATAGTATTTTATTTAGTAACATTTATGTCATGAAAAACTTTGTTTAAATGTCAGGTTAGCCTTAAATAGCCAAGGACCTTATAAATATTACAGTAATGACGTCCAATGAATATAATATTAATACGACAAGACTAATGAAAGCTTTGTTAAATCAATACCATCACTGAAGGTTATTTCAAGCCACACAATATGCTCTTGACCTTCAGAATAAAGTAAGGCATGGCTATCAATCATGCAATGCGTGTATCTACACACTGTAGACTTATGCGTAGTTGATGATATGATACTGATTTATAAGATTGTAAAACTATTGTAGGCAATGAAAACGTAAAACAATTATTATTGAAGGTTGTAAAGCAATGAAAGATGTTGTGGTTGGAAATGTTTTGTGTTTAGTTTTCAGAGAGTATTATTAATTTATTGAGCTTATTCGGTTTGATATTAGTGAGACAAGCTATGATTTTTGTGGTGACATATAATATGTTTAGCCGATAATTTGATTACAAGTAAAACGGGTGTAGCCGCGTCAAAGGTAAACCCAATTTGAGATAAATAGAATACTTCTAAAGGTACATTTACATTCCTTCATTCATATAACCAATAAAAATGTAATTAAGTAAATATTAAGATATATAAAACATCCCTACGTTACTGTCATAATAAAAAATCTAAGTATTACAAAACGCAATTTGTTCAATCAATTACAAAAGTATAAACTCGCACACAAATAACCCACACTTGATGACTCAACATGAGTCGTTATACATGTTGAAGTTTATTCAACAACTTATTCAAGTCCGTGTCCAAAGAAATAATAAAATATCGGCCATTTCTTAATTGTGATATTTTTTTATTTTAATTTCTACTAAATGTGTTGGTCTTTTTTCATAATCCTTGGTTCTGCTATAAGAAACGATAGCGTTTTTGCAAAGCGCTTTGAGATTTACTTGGACAGACGGTAAAGAAAGTTTTTATATGTATATAGGCATCGATAGAAAATAAATTTCAATTTACACGGACATTACATTCATTTTAATACGTATATATGTAAATACGTATATATGTAAATATTTATATATTGTAAATATGATCTGCATCAACTTTTATTTTAATATAATTATTGTATGTGAAGGCACCGCTATTTGTACTGCTTAATTAAGGATATTTCTTAATTATATATTTACAATAATTAATACCTACTTATTTACATGGCACATACTTGGCTTTGTCGTACAAACTCCTTTACAATTAAATCTAAAACTGGGCATAGGTTATTTTTACATTGTTTTAGTAGAATGGCACTGGATTCATTATCTACGGCCTATATTTTAATCACGTTACTTATATCTATTATTTCTGATAAAACATCTATCACAGATAGTTCGGTCTGGGAATACTTTATTTAAGTTATTCGATCGATATTTTCAGAGTTCGAGAATTTGTGAAGTAAAGACAAAATATTTGTGTCATACAAGTATATAAGCCATAAAATCAACCCTTTTATGCGACTACGGCAAAATGAAAATGTAAATCTACTTATTTATTTTAAGAAAATGTTGTTTTACGTATTTTACTACCGAAATCACATAAAGCCTAGCAAACAACGATATTTGTTTGTCACTCAAATCAATGATAGATGTTTTATCAGCGAATATATTTTCCTTCCATTTCTAACATAAAATATTTTCATCGAAACAATATACTTTCCAATATCGTTGTTTCTGTGTCAGCCATAAACTCGGCTTTGTGAACACGCTATAAACTTTATTAGTTCACAAATTTTACAACTCTCATAGCACATTTAACACATAACTATTAAGTTGCATACCAATTCATAACATCGTAAAATCTTTTATATTGTATATAGATATCTAATACAGTCTAATATATCTAAATAGCTAACGTATGTACAAAAATATAACTATAGCATAATAATACGAAATAATTAAAAATTAATTTCATTAAAATAAATTCTGGCAATAACATTCTGCAACATATAATTAACTAAAATGAGGATATAAAAAAAAGTTTATAATTTAAATAAATGTAAACTTTTTTTAATTTACATTTATTTAAATACTTTGAACAAAGACATAAAAATTATAATATAAACTTTAATATATATTTATTAATATAATAACTGCAATCACAGTCTGAAGCATTCGTCATATAACTATGCATACACCAGGTATACAGTCCAAAACATTATCATCACATTACATAAATACATTTGGAGGGATAATAATCGCACCAGCAGTTAAGGCACAATTTATCGATATTTATCGATAAATAATCGATTTAATGGAATCGATATCAATTTGTACCATCAATTATTTGAGAATTTTCGACATAATTATAAAAATGTAGCTTCTTTTTTCTTTATTTAAATTCAGAAATCGAATTATTTCGTTTTGAATTCGTAAGGAACTAGGTATTTCAGGCACTTTGTTCTACATTCAATGTACTAGTCACTGGCAAAGGCATTGTCATACAGCCTATTTTAAGTTATAGCTTAAATATATTTCAGAAAATTCACATTAACTTAAGATTACATTTACAAACAACTTTTTTCGTATTACGTCATTCACATGTCTTTTATAAAATACCGTTTAAACACTGGGTTTGAAAGTACGGTGGTCTAAAGTTTAATTTAATATTCAAACTTCTGTTGAATTTTTTAACTGTCTATCACAGGTTTTGTCTAGTTAACGATTTACGTACACTGCACATCATACACTTTCTAGATTCGTAACATTACTACAAAAATATTGAAGGGACCAGCATACACTGAAATATTGTCACTCAAATATATCATACAAACAGTATTGATATGTATCAAAATGTTCATAATGGTTACTATAGTCATTTTTAAGTAGTCGTTACGTAATCTAAACGTTATTCTTTTTTACTGTACGTAATATGATCACATTATCATCAACTTTGATCTATGTCGAAACTACAAACAGTTTGACAGACACAGCATTTCACACATCCTGTGACACTAATATACAATTCTCTTGTTACATACCTCAGTTCAATAGAACTTATCTTCCTCAATATCCAGATTATTCTTATTATTAGGCTGGTTGGAATGTCTTCGCAGCGTGCCGAGTGAGTCGTACTCGTTGGCTATCGCTTTCGGGTATAACTTGGGTGTTGTTAACGCCGTGTTGTGGTTATTCGCGTTGGATATGTTGTTGCTTTTTGATAGGAGTATACCGCTTGAACCGCCGATGCCCGTGAATGATGGTTGGCGTTTCGCTTTGCGGGGCTGTGGACAAATTTATTGTTTGTAAAGTATTTACTTATTTATTTTTGGATCTCCAACAAAGAATACACAAAAACACACAAACAGACAAAAAAATAGTGTACTACACATTTGAAAGTTATTTTTTGTACGCCTATAGTTCGATATAATCTTATTTTGCATGAATCATTTTATCAGCCGTCAACTTTTAGAGCTCTATTTCTTTTTGACGCATTAATTATTAAATGCATTATTTTTGGAACTTTGTACTCATGTTGTCAAGAAGTAACTACCTACTTATAAAAGCATCTATAGCTTTTTTATTAGCTACTTTATTAAGCAGAACTTTACTTCACTTTAATAACCAATTATGGTAATACTTTGAATATTAGACCCACTATAATTTATTTAAATGTACATAGTTGCATTTAAATCACTGCAATATATTTATAAGGTGCTATTTACGACAGTATTATACTAACATCATGTTATTATGTAAATGTCTACACATAACTGGGCCTTTAGCAGCTACTTCTCAATATGGTGGACATTAGACCCACGTTTATATTGTAATGGGGTATTTACAAAGTTTATAACAATTTTATGATGTACTTGTAAGCGTAATAGAAGGAAAATAGTTGCAAGCATTACCTTCACTATGAATAAGATATTTTTTATTCTTATTATTTTAAGACTTAAGTTAACTATTGTTTTAAATTGAAGGAGATGAAAGTCTATTCATATTGTTACACTATATTAGTGTTTTTCTTTATATGAGGATATACCTCATTATACTTCTCACATAATTTGACAGATATATTGTTTTTACTTTATATGTCTTTAAGAGAAACTCTTTCGGTGATCTATGGTGTTAGTTATACACGGAAAAACTAAAAAACTAGGTTGATTTTTAACTTAGTTTTTACATCAACTGTCGAAATTCTTTTTCTGCCTACTCTTTTATCAAGTTTTATTATTTATTCAAATTTAAACATGCTGCGCGCACTAGTTGGCCACACTAACACATTTCTATACTAATGAATACTCACCACTTCCTTCAAAGGTACAGTGACGTAGCTGTTCTGCTTGGCGGTGATGTAGTGCGGGCTGGAGGGCACGCGGTTCTGGCGGTGCCACGGCAGGCGGGTGCCGCGCCGGTGGCACACGATCACCAGCGCCAGGCAGAGGAGGCAACCTGGTGGATAAAGGTGAGTGGTTAGTGATATCTTCTTTAGTAATAATATAGTATATCTAGCTGTTTGTACACTTAGATCTTTTAAAACAATCCCTAATGCAGTTTTGAACAGTATCGTGTGTAGGTAGTAGTTTCAATTTTATTCAAGACGATGCTTTAAAAAAGCCTGGTTAAGATGCTTTAAAAAAGGGTTGGGTCACTAGTGTTACTAATAAATGGTAGGTGGAGTATTAACCGAGCATAATCACATAAAAAATACTTAAACTATTTTTAACAGAATGTAAATTTTAACATTGTAAGTCTAAATTACCTAAATACTTGTAAGTGCAAAAATATAACGTATTTTTTTTTATTTATTTAACGCGACGTACAGTCGTCGCTTTAAATATAAAATAAGTCTTTAAATTAATAAAATAAATTAATGAAAAAAAAGGTTTTATCTAACTCGAAAACTAATAAAAATTCACAATAGGAAATGTTTAAAAAAAAAATGTGGTTAATTGTGCCTTAACCATTTTGTGTGTTCCATCCTTGTCAAGGGGAGTGCTAACCGTCTCTCCTTTCAATAGACACGAAAAAATTTCGCGAAATTATGAACGTATGTTAAAACTCATAAAAACTTTGCTTGCGCGATGTAGTACTTTTTGCTATAACTCCCAAGAAAATACATTTATAATAATAAATTTAATCGCATACATAACTATGCACCCTAAAGTAATATTCTAAAACATTACTGCATACAATTTTTAAGAAATACACAACAAATCTTAAAGAAATTAATGTTTGCATCATTATTGTATGCGACAACGCCATCTATTATTTCAAAGGTGAACTAAGTATATTAAAAACTTACCCATGACGAAGGCAGCTACTATACAGCCTATAATGCCGCCTAGGCTTAGCGTTTCATTGCTAGACATAGTGACGAATGATGCCATCTCAACGTTTTGACTGTAAGCTGGCATCGCGTTCAATTCTGTTGAAGATAATATTTTTTAGTACAAACATAATTTAATATTTTTAAATAAAATATATAAAGCATTTATACCTACAAATACACAATATTATGATGTAATTTGATAGTTGCTGTAACATTTTACTAATTCGCCTTCAGTAAAATTTGTAACGTTTAACATAATATTTTAACAATGAAATTAGCATTTATTTAATGTATTAGTTGTCTTCTACACTAGATATTTACACATTTGAGAAAATTGTGCAAAGCTAAAAATATATGTGTCAACACGTGTGACATGGGTTTTCACAACTTTTACATGGCAGTCACTATATTAGGCCAATTCCAATAGACATAATTTTTTAGAGTATACACTAACCATTATCCATATCATCATCCCCGGCACAGCGCGCGACCTGCAGCTGCGCGCCCACGCACGCGCCCGCCAGGCACGCGCGCCGCCGCACGCGCTCGCCGCCCACGCACGGGCCCCACGCTCCCCACTCGCCCCAGCCTACTTCTGTGTCTAGGAGAGAAGGGTAAAGGTAAGTACTGTATACTGTTTTGGGTGAAAGTTGGGATCGAGGTATTCGCTTGTACAGTGAGTTTTTTGGGTTTCAGAATAAGAGCTTTCGCGATTAAACTAAGGTGTGAATGTTCAATTTTATATACAATGTTTACCTTCGTAGTTAAAAAAATAGGGTTATGCGATTTTAAAATCCGCAAGGTAAGCAAGTCTTGCATGACCTGTATCTGTGAGTTTCTACTAATAAGTGCAGCTACTTACTATCTCATGATAGATGGTACTTTACAAGCAGACCATATGCAAGATTAGTTAACCAAGAGATTTTTTTATCGCATATAGTAATTATGAATCACGACTGAAAACCTCCTACTTAACCCTAGATTTAACATAACAATAATATGTATATTCTTACCAGCACAATTATTAACACAGACGCGTCTTTCCAGCGCGGCGCCCGCATCAGCACAACCCTCAGGCGACACACACATGCGGGTGCGCGTGCGGTGGCCGGCCGCCGACGACGTGCTGTCCGAACACTCGCCGTTGCACTCGCTCCACTCGCTCCAGCATGACCACTCTCCTGCGGGACAAATATGTTTAATGTAAGTTCTATGGAACATATTTTTTTTTTTCATTTGTGCTTTTGTAAATTGGCATTTGGCACAATTGGCATGCAATCAACATTAAATAAAGTATCCAGTATATTCCCTCGCACGACGGTCCCCGGCAGGGCGGGCGAGCACAGCGCCTGCGCCTCGCCTGGTGTCCGCCGCCGCAGGGCGCGGAGCAGGGCTGCCAGGCTACATGAGCCTCGCAGTACATACCGGTGCAAGCTTGTGTGTTGCAGGCCCGCAGCATGTCAGACGGTCCCCGGCAGGGCGGGCGAGCACAGCGCCTGCGCCTCGCCTGGTGTCCGCCGCCGCAGGGCGCGGAGCAGGGCTGCCAGGCTACATGAGCCTCGCAGTACATACCGGTGCAAGCTTGTGTGTTGCAGGCCCGCAGCATGTCAGACGGTCCCCGGCAGGGCGGGCGAGCACAGCGCCTGCGCCTCGCCTGGTGTCCGCCGCCGCAGGGCGCGGAGCAGGGCTGCCAGGCTACATGAGCCTCGCAGTACATACCGGTGCGAGCTTGTGTGTTGCAGGCCCGCAGCATGTCAGACGGTCCCCGGCAGGGCGGGCGAGCACAGCGCCTGCGCCTCGCCTGGTGTCCGCCGCCGCAGGGCGCGGAGCAGGGCTGCCAGGCTACATGAGCCTCGCAGTACATACCGGTGCAAGCTTGTGTGTTGCAGGCCCGCAGCATGTCAGACGGTCCCCGGCAGGGCGGGCGAGCACAGCGCCTGCGCCTCGCCTGGTGTCCGCCGCCGCAGGGCGCGGAGCAGGGCTGCCAGGCTACATGAGCCTCGCAGTACATACCGGTGCAAGCTTGTGTGTTGCAGGCCCGCAGCATGTCAGACGGTCCCCGGCAGGGCGGGCGAGCACAGCGCCTGCGCCTCGCCTGGTGTCCGCCGCCGCAGGGCGCGGAGCAGGGCTGCCAGGCTACATGAGCCTCGCAGTACATACCGGTGCAAGCTTGTGTGTTGCAGGCCCGCAGCATGTCAGACGGTCCCCGGCAGGGCGGGCGAGCACAGCGCCTGCGCCTCGCCTGGTGTCCGCCGCCGCAGGGCGCGGAGCAGGGCTGCCAGGCTACATGAGCCTCGCAGTACATACCGGTGCAAGCTTGTGTGTTGCAGGCCCGCAGCATGTCAGACGGTCCCCGGCAGGGCGGGCGAGCACAGCGCCTGCGCCTCGCCTGGTGTCCGCCGCCGCAGGGCGCGGAGCAGGGCTGCCAGGCTACATGAGCCTCGCAGTACATACCGGTGCAAGCTTGTGTGTTGCAGGCCCGCAGCATGTCAGACGGTCCCCGGCAGGGCGGGCGAGCACAGCGCCTGCGCCTCGCCTGGTGTCCGCCGCCGCAGGGCGCGGAGCAGGGCTGCCAGGCTACATGAGCCTCGCAGTACATACCGGTGCAAGCTTGTGTGTTGCAGGCCCGCAGCATGTCAGACGGTCCCCGGCAGGGCGGGCGAGCACAGCGCCTGCGCCTCGCCTGGTGTCCGCCGCCGCAGGGCGCGGAGCAGGGCTGCCAGGCTACATGAGCCTCGCAGTACATACCGGTGCAAGCTTGTGTGTTGCAGGCCCGCAGCATGTCAGACGGTCCCCGGCAGGGCGGGCGAGCACAGCGCCTGCGCCTCGCCTGGTGTCCGCCGCCGCAGGGCGCGGAGCAGGGCTGCCAGGCTACATGAGCCTCGCAGTACATACCGGTGCAAGCTTGTGTGTTGCAGGCCCGCAGCATGTCAGACGGTCCCCGGCAGGGCGGGCGAGCACAGCGCCTGCGCCTCGCCTGGTGTCCGCCGCCGCAGGGCGCGGAGCAGGGCTGCCAGGCTACATGAGCCTCGCAGTACATACCGGTGCAAGCTTGTGTGTTGCAGGCCCCCAGCATGTCAGACGGTCCCCGGCAGGGCGGGCGAGCACAGCGCCTGCGCCTCGCCTGGTGTCCGCCGCCGCAGGGCGCGGAGCAGGGCTGCCAGGCTACATGAGCCTCGCAGTACATACCGGTGCGAGCTTGTGTGTTGCAGGCCCGCAGCATGTCAGACGGTCCCCGGCAGGGCGGGCGAGCACAGCGCCTGCGCCTCGCCTGGTGTCCGCCGCCGCAGGGCGCGGAGCAGGGCTGCCAGGCTACATGAGCCTCGCAGTACATACCGGTGCAAGCTTGTGTGTTGCAGGCCCGCAGCATGTCAGACGGTCCCCGGCAGGGCGGGCGAGCACAGCGCCTGCGCCTCGCCTGGTGTCCGCCGCCGCAGGGCGCGGAGCAGGGCTGCCAGGCTACATGAGCCTCGCAGTACATACCGGTGCAAGCTTGTGTGTTGCAGGCCCGCAGCATGTCAGACGGTCCCCGGCAGGGCGGGCGAGCACAGCGCCTGCGCCTCGCCTGGTGTCCGCCGCCGCAGGGCGCGGAGCAGGGCTGCCAGGCTACATGAGCCTCGCAGTACATACCGGTGCAAGCTTGTGTGTTGCAGGCCCGCAGCATGTCAGACGGTCCCCGGCAGGGCGGGCGAGCACAGCGCCTGCGCCTCGCCTGGTGTCCGCCGCCGCAGGGCGCGGAGCAGGGCTGCCAGGCTACATGAGCCTCGCAGTACATACCGGTGCAAGCTTGTGTGTTGCAGGCCCGCAGCATGTCAGACGGTCCCCGGCAGGGCGGGCGAGCACAGCGCCTGCGCCTCGCCTGGTGTCCGCCGCCGCAGGGCGCGGAGCAGGGCTGCCAGGCTACATGAGCCTCGCAGTACATACCGGTGCAAGCTTGTGTGTTGCAGGCCCGCAGCATGTCAGACGGTCCCCGGCAGGGCGGGCGAGCACAGCGCCTGCGCCTCGCCTGGTGTCCGCCGCCGCAGGGCGCGGAGCAGGGCTGCCAGGCTACATGAGCCTCGCAGTACATACCGGTGCAAGCTTGTGTGTTGCAGGCCCGCAGCATGTCAGACGGTCCCCGGCAGGGCGGGCGAGCACAGCGCCTGCGCCTCGCCTGGTGTCCGCCGCCGCAGGGCGCGGAGCAGGGCTGCCAGGCTACATGAGCCTCGCAGTACATACCGGTGCAAGCTTGTGTGTTGCAGGCCCGCAGCATGTCAGACGGTCCCCGGCAGGGCGGGCGAGCACAGCGCCTGCGCCTCGCCTGGTGTCCGCCGCCGCAGGGCGCGGAGCAGGGCTGCCAGGCTACATGAGCCTCGCAGTACATACCGGTGCAAGCTTGTGTGTTGCAGGCCCGCAGCATGTCAGACGGTCCCCGGCAGGGCGGGCGAGCACAGCGCCTGCGCCTCGCCTGGTGTCCGCCGCCGCAGGGCGCGGAGCAGGGCTGCCAGGCTACATGAGCCTCGCAGTACATACCGGTGCAAGCTTGTGTGTTGCAGGCCCGCAGCATCTCAGACGGTCCCCGGCAGGGCGGGCGAGCACAGCGCCTGCGCCTCGCCTGGTGTCCGCCGCCGCAGGGCGCGGAGCAGGGCTGCCAGGCTACATGAGCCTCGCAGTACATACCGGTGCAAGCTTGTGTGTTGCAGGCCCCCAGCATGTCAGACGGTCCCCGGCAGGGCGGGCGAGCACAGCGCCTGCGCCTCGCCTGGTGTCCGCCGCCGCAGGGCGCGGAGCAGGGCTGCCAGGCTACATGAGCCTCGCAGTACATACCGGTGCGAGCTTGTGTGTTGCAGGCCCGCAGCATGTCAGACGGTCCCCGGCAGGGCGGGCGAGCACAGCGCCTGCGCCTCGCCTGGTGTCCGCCGCCGCAGGGCGCGGAGCAGGGCTGCCAGGCTACATGAGCCTCGCAGTACATACCGGTGCAAGCTTGTGTGTTGCAGGCCCGCAGCATGTCAGACGGTCCCCGGCAGGGCGGGCGAGCACAGCGCCTGCGCCTCGCCTGGTGTCCGCCGCCGCAGGGCGCGGAGCAGGGCTGCCAGGCTACATGAGCCTCGCAGTACATACCGGTGCAAGCTTGTGTGTTGCAGGCCCGCAGCATGTCAGACGGTCCCCGGCAGGGCGGGCGAGCACAGCGCCTGCGCCTCGCCTGGTGTCCGCCGCCGCAGGGCGCGGAGCAGGGCTGCCAGGCTACATGAGCCTCGCAGTACATACCGGTGCAAGCTTGTGTGTTGCAGGCCCGCAGCATGTCAGACGGTCCCCGGCAGGGCGGGCGAGCACAGCGCCTGCGCCTCGCCTGGTGTCCGCCGCCGCAGGGCGCGGAGCAGGGCTGCCAGGCTACATGAGCCTCGCAGTACATACCGGTGCAAGCTTGTGTGTTGCAGGCCCGCAGCATGTCAGACGGTCCCCGGCAGGGCGGGCGAGCACAGCGCCTGCGCCTCGCCTGGTGTCCGCCGCCGCAGGGCGCGGAGCAGGGCTGCCAGGCGCCCCACGCCTCCCAGCCGGTCTCCTCTTCGCGCTCACTGCTGCAGCGGCCGCGGGATGTGCAGTAGCGCTCATCTTCGCGGACTAAGGACAGCTGTGGATGATCAGAAAGATGCGTCAGTTACCCTGTTTTGCACGATTTTGTCATACGAAAGATTATATTCTAGTGTTGGGTTGTGCCGTGACGCGAAATGAACTTACTTTCAACTGTTCTGGTGACGGAGCTCTGCATTGGAACTTAAATCTCTTTTCTGTGTAACTTCCATCCGAGTCGTTTCCTGTAAACAAAATTCGAAATGTAAAATATGTCTTGGTGTAAAATGTAAAACGCAAAGTTTCACCGGTATCGAACCTGGTGAAACGTTGCGTAATTAACAGAAATTTTTAATCACAATTTTTGTTTTTTTCGTAGGTGTCTTATTTTTTTGTCGTTTACTTACCAGGTATCTGCACCCAAGGAGTCCAAGCCGTGGCCTTCCGCAGCTCGCAGGGCGGCAGGTCGCACGTCGCCTTCTCCGCGCCGAGCCCCTCGCAGAGGGCGCCACCGTTCTTGGGCGGCGGGTTCGTGCAGGTTCGCTTCCGTTCTCGAGTGCCCCCGGACACGCCGCAGCCAGCACCAGGGCCGGCTGTGCAGGTCGACCACGGACCCCAGTCGGACCAGCCACCATCTACCGCTGCTAGGTTCGGGTCTGGAAACAAAATATAAAATTAATAAAATTGTATTGGACAACATTATGGCTATGCAAGATGTTAAAGAGAGTGTATTTCTATCCAAAAGAAGTGAAGAGTAAATTGGTTATAGAGACACTTTACAATACTTCAGCACAAAATTGGTTAAGATTATTGTGAGCTGAAATATCGTGAGCTGACTCTATAACTGTTTTAGTCGTCTCACCCTTTTTGGATAGAACCTTTCAGTAACACCCTGTATAAAGTGATAAAGCCACTAATACCGATTTAGTGAGATTTTAAAGGGGGCCCGTCAATCTGACCAAACAAGCACAAAATTTGAGTGATATGCCGTTGGTTTTTTAAGCTCTACAACTTTTATTTTATAAGACTTCGAGTTTCAAGTCGCTGTGTGAAAAAAGTTATGACTATGTAAAGTGAACATTATTGAATTGAATAAAAAATCTACCACAAAAACCGTCTTTTTCTCACCTGGACACGGCGGCAGATTGCAGTACACATCATCAATATCTAAGCCCACGCACACTCGGCCGCCGAACTTGGGTTCCGGCGCGGAGCAGGTGCGGCGACGAGACTTGATGGCGATGCCGCAGGATGCTGAGCACTTAGACCACCCCGACCATGATGACCAGCCACCGTGGACCGTGCAGTTGGTCACTGATATGCTGGCTCCTGTTGGATAATGGAACATGTTTATTTAACAGCAGTAGATAAGAATCTTATTAAATGGCAAAAGTACCATATTATCATTACATTAGGCTCAATTCATTCGGTAAGATAGAAAAACAATACACAAATAATATACAGGACTACTTTGACTACAGAAATCACTCGAACCTGACTCTTTAGAGTCGAAGCATAGCAAATTCATCGACGATGAATACCCGCGCATTTTTGCAATTTGCTAAGAATTTGACGCTTTGATGCAGTTCAGTAGGTATGGTATGAATTGATCCTAAGTACCGAGTACTTTCTGTCAATATTTCTGTTCTATCTGGCTGGAAAAAACAAAGTGATGGTCCAAAAACTGCGGAACATATAAAGCTTTATTTTTAATAATACTTTCCCGCTAGTGTACCTTCAGGTAAATTTTACACCAATAGCATCCTGGTATTAAACAGTATCACCCATACCTTGACACCGTTGTCCGCCGAACGCCGGTCTAGGGTTGTCACAGCGCCGAGTCCTGCACTTGCACATGTCGGGCGCGTTGTCGTCGTACAGCGAGACTGACGTGCCGTCCTGCATGCACGGTTCCCAGTCCGACCAGCTCGACCAGCCGCCGTCCACTGTGAGAGATGGTTTGTTATTTAGGAAATCTTTTTGCGAAATAGTTACTATTCCCAATATACAAAACAGAATAGATAGAATTGTACACATTACATGGGACACACAAAAATAAATTGATTTACGACTACACAAATACTTTTCAAATTATTACGATGTACGATGATCTCGGCGAAGCATGGCTTTTGTCCTCCAGTGCCAAATTTTGCTATAAAATATGGATCGAATTGACCCTACTTACGTGCTACTTGAGTACATACCTGGAGAGTCAGCAGCCGGACAGGCTTCCGTGGCCTGCTTGAAGGCCGGGTCGCCTATCCGTCCGGCGGCCGACACGCACTGGTCGCGCGCGTCGTCCCAGCCGCAGTGCGGGTCGCCGGCTAGCACGCAGCCGGACCGGCTCGTGTAGCGCGAACAACGGGCTCCTACTACGCGGACTACGCTGGTGGCTCCACCTACGTATACTGACATCTGGAGAAGAATAATAAAGAACTGTCAATCTTTTTAAATAGAAAAAAAAGTACTTAGGACCTAATCATGTCTTCAATCTTCATAAAATCTGGCTTGGGATGAGGCTCAAAATAGCTACGGCACTAATTAATTTTGTTCCGACTTAAATTGGTCAATTATCTACACAGTGCATGCAAGCCAAAATAACTTTATAAAAATACTCACAGTATCCTTCACAAACTGCATCGTCAAGACTTCAAAGGTACTATTCTTCTCATTCAAATTCCATCGCTCAACCAAGCACGCTCCATCCAACATCGGCAATACCGACAATTTCAACACATAACCAGTCTGCGTTGCCACATACAACACTAGTTGCCTCTCAATGTTCTTAGCACTTGTGACGTCAACAGTGACGTGGGTGAACCGCTCTGACGTCACTTTGTAGACGGGCTCCCCTGATAAAGGTTGGACTGACTCGTACATTAGCTGATAGCGGTGGTATTCTATGGCTTCGTGTACTCTGGAATGTAAAAGGTTTGATGTAGGTCATGTAAAAAGCTTTTTAGATTTTTATCTAGTCAACAGTGTATTCAATAAAAATCAATAAAAATATTGTGTTTCGATTTCATTATGTACCTACTCGAAACTGAAAGTCATCGTACGATTGAAAAATGAAAAAGTCAATTAATAGTAGAAGACTTTTACAGACATGAATAGCAAATATTATAACAACTTTCTTAAAGAATTTTCGTCTCCAGACGCTGTTCTTATTTGTTTTTTTGGAAGAAAATGGCATGTGCAATAAAACCTTTTTATACTAACTACTAACTAATGGAGAATGATTCTCACATTTTTTTTTGTACTGAATTTATATACTGTTGTTACTGACCTGGAATCTGGTACACATTTGTAGTGGTCCCGAGCTTGTTTAGACGGTGCTCTTGGTTCCCAAGTAGATGTGGGTCTGTCCTGCACCTTGTAGGGTCCTTCGAACGCCGCGGTGATGTCAGACATGCTGTATATGCATACTGCACTGCCGGCTATGCTGTTACTGTAGGAATAAAATATAATGATTATTTATTATTTTTAACAAGGAATTGGGAGAGGGAGCAATAGGCTCAGGACAGAAAAGTCTGGAGTCAGATGGGGGATACTTTTGTCCAGAAGTGGGACACAAAAGAGGTTGTTTAACAAAAAAAATACTGTAAAAAGTGTTGTTTTGATGTATCAAATTATGGTAAGGATTGATGATTTTTAATTAATTATGCCAAAAGAAAATCATGAACTGATTGGCATCTTGATCTTACCATTCCAGGAATTATTTTGAGACATTAATGTACACAATAAAAAAAAATACTATCAGGTAGCCGTCAGGGTCGTTCTTGCAGACGCGGGCGATTCGCGAGTACATTGTAACTGAGACACTTACGCTGGTGTAGTGAACGTAGCGACCAGCAACTTCTCTTGCGGCAGATACTCGACGCTCTGCACCTCGTCGTAGTAGAATGGCACGTCGCCGGGGACCGAGCACTTGAGCCGAGCCTTGAGGAACGTGCTCCAACTGTCCTTCATGACCAGGTAGCCGCCGGGGTCGTTCTTGCAGACGCGAGCGATTCGCGAGTACATTGTAACTGAGACACTTACGCTGGTGTAGTGAACGTAGCGACCAGCAACTTCTCTTGCGGCAGATACTCGACGCTCTGCACCTCGTCGTAGTAGAATGGCACGTCGCCGGGGACCGAGCACTTGAGCCGAGCCTTGAGGAACGTGCTCCAACTGTCCTTCATGACCAGGTAGCCGCCGGGGTCGTTCTTGCAGACGCGAGCGATTCGCGAGTACATTGTAACTGAGACACTTACGCTGGTGTAGTGAACGTAGCGACCAGCAACTTCTCTTGCGGCAGATACTCGACGCTCTGCACCTCGTCGTAGTAGAATGGCACGTCGCCGGGGACCGAGCACTTGAGCCGAGCCTTGAGGAACGTGCTCCAACTGTCCTTCATGACCAGGTAGCCGCCGGGGTCGTTCTTGCAGACGCGAG
Organism: Autographa gamma; assembly: GCA_905146925.1. NCBI lineage: Eukaryota > Metazoa > Arthropoda > Insecta > Lepidoptera > Noctuidae > Autographa > Autographa gamma. Next base: position 4,793,519 of record LR989869.1, on the reverse strand, counting down.
CGATTCGCGAGTACATTGTAACTGAGACACTTACGCTGGTGTAGTGAACGTAGCGACCAGCAACTTCTCTTGCGGCAGATACTCGACGCTCTGCACCTCGTCGTAGTAGAATGGCACGTCGCCGGGGACCGAGCACTTGAGCCGAGCCTTGAGGAACGTGCTCCAACTGTCCTTCATGACCAGGTAGCCGCCGGGGTCGTTCTTGCAGACGCGAGCGATTCGCGAGTACATTGTAACTGAGACACTTACGCTGGTGTAGTGAACGTAGCGACCAGCAACTTCTCTTGCGGCAGATACTCGACGCTCTGCACCTCGTCGTAGTAGAATGGCACGTCGCCGGGGACCGAGCACTTGAGCCGAGCCTTGAGGAACGTGCTCCAACTGTCCTTCATGACCAGGTAGCCGCCGGGGTCGTTCTTGCAGACGCGAGCGATTCGCGAGTACATTGTAACTGAGACACTTACGCTGGTGTAGTGAACGTAGCGACCAGCAACTTCTCTTGCGGCAGATACTCGACGCTCTGCACCTCGTCGTAGTAGAATGGCACGTCGCCGGGGACCGAGCACTTGAGCCGAGCCTTGAGGAACGTGCTCCAACTGTCCTTCATGACCAGGTAGCCGCCGGGGTCGTTCTTGCAGACGCGAGCGATTCGCGAGTACATTGTAACTGAGACACTTACGCTGGTGTAGTGAACGTAGCGACCAGCAACTTCTCTTGCGGCAGATACTCGACGCTCTGCACCTCGTCGTAGTAGAATGGCACGTCGCCGGGGACCGAGCACTTGAGCCGAGCCTTGAGGAACGTGCTCCAACTGTCCTTCATGACCAGGTAGCCGCCGGGGTCGTTCTTGCAGACGCGAGCGATTCGCGAGTACATTGTAACTGAGACACTTACGCTGGTGTAGTGAACGTAGCGACCAGCAACTTCTCTTGCGGCAGATACTCGACGCTCTGCACCTCGTCGTAGTAGAATGGCACGTCGCCGGGGACCGAGCACTTGAGCCGAGCCTTGAGGAACGTGCTCCAACTGTCCTTCATGACCAGGTAGCCGCCGGGGTCGTTCTTGCAGACGCGAGCGATTCGCGAGTACATTGTAACTGAGACACTTACGCTGGTGTAGTGAACGTAGCGACCAGCAACTTCTCTTGCGGCAGATACTCGACGCTCTGCACCTCGTCGTAGTAGAATGGCACGTCGCCGGGGACCGAGCACTTGAGCCGAGCCTTGAGGAACGTGCTCCAACTGTCCTTCATGACCAGGTAGCCGCCGGGGTCGTTCTTGCAGACGCGAGCGATTCGCGAGTACATTGTAACTGAGACACTTACGCTGGTGTAGTGAACGTAGCGACCAGCAACTTCTCTTGCGGCAGATACTCGACGCTCTGCACCTCGTCGTAGTAGAATGGCACGTCGCCGGGGACCGAGCACTTGAGCCGAGCCTTGAGGAACGTGCTCCAACTGTCCTTCATGACCAGGTAGCCGCCGGGGTCGTTCTTGCAGACGCGAGCGATTCGCGAGTACATTGTAACTGAGACACTTACGCTGGTGTAGTGAACGTAGCGACCAGCAACTTCTCTTGCGGCAGATACTCGACGCTCTGCACCTCGTCGTAGTAGAATGGCACGTCGCCGGGGACCGAGCACTTGAGCCGAGCCTTGAGGAACGTGCTCCAACTGTCCTTCATGACCAGGTAGCCGCCGGGGTCGTTCTTGCAGACGCGAGCGATTCGCGAGTACATTGTAACTGAGACACTTACGCTGGTGTAGTGAACGTAGCGACCAGCAACTTCTCTTGCGGCAGATACTCGACGCTCTGCACCTCGTCGTAGTAGAATGGCACGTCGCCGGGGACCGAGCACTTGAGCCGAGCCTTGAGGAACGTGCTCCAACTGTCCTTCATGACCAGGTAGCCGCCGGGGTCGTTCTTGCAGACGCGAGCGATTCGCGAGTACATTGTAACTGAGACACTTACGCTGGTGTAGTGAACGTAGCGACCAGCAACTTCTCTTGCGGCAGATACTCGACGCTCTGCACCTCGTCGTAGTAGAATGGCACGTCGCCGGGGACCGAGCACTTGAGCCGAGCCTTGAGGAACGTGCTCCAACTGTCCTTCATGACCAGGTAGCCGCCGGGGTCGTTCTTGCAGACGCGGGCGATTCGCGAGTACATTGTAACTGAGACACTTACGCTGGTGTAGTGAACGTAGCGACCAGCAACTTCTCTTGCGGCAGATACTCGACGCTCTGCACCTCGTCGTAGTAGAATGGCACGTCGCCGGGGACCGAGCACTTGAGCCGAGCCTTGAGGAACGTGCTCCAACTGTCCTTCATGACCAGGTAGCCGCCGGGGTCGTTCTTGCAGACGCGACCGATTCGCGAGTACATTGTAACTGAGACACTTACGCTGGTGTAGTGAACGTAGCGACCAGCAACTTCTCTTGCGGCAGATACTCGACGCTCTGCACCTCGTCGTAGTAGAATGGCACGTCGCCGGGGACCGAGCACTTGAGCCGAGCCTTGAGGAACGTGCTCCAACTGTCCTTCATGACCAGGTAGCCGCCGGGGTCGTTCTTGCAGACGCGAGCGATTCGCGAGTAGATTGTAACTGAGACACTTACGCTGGTGTAGTGAACGTAGCGACCAGCAACTTCTCTTGCGGCAGATACTCGACGCTCTGCACCTCGTCGTAGTAGAATGGCACGTCGCCGGGGACCGAGCACTTGAGCCGAGCCTTGAGGAACGTGCTCCAACTGTCCTTCATGACCAGGTAGCCGCCGGGGTCGTTCTTGCAGACGCGAGCGATTCGCGAGTACATTGTAACTGAGACACTTACGCTGGTGTAGTGAACGTAGCGACCAGCAACTTCTCTTGCGGCAGATACTCGACGCTCTGCACCTCGTCGTAGTAGAATGGCACGTCGCCGGGGACCGAGCACTTGAGCCGAGCCTTGAGGAACGTGCTCCAACTGTCCTTCATGACCAGGTAGCCGCCGGGGTCGTTCTTGCAGACGCGAGCGATTCGCGAGTACATTGTAACTGAGACACTTACGCTGGTGTAGTGAACGTAGCGACCAGCAACTTCTCTTGCGGCAGATACTCGACGCTCTGCACCTCGTCGTAGTAGAATGGCACGTCGCCGGGGACCGAGCACTTGAGCCGAGCCTTGAGGAACGTGCTCCAACTGTCCTTCATGACCAGGTAGCCGCCGGGGTCGTTCTTGCAGACGCGAGCGATTCGCGAGTACATTGTAACTGAGACACTTACGCTGGTGTAGTGAACGTAGCGACCAGCAACTTCTCTTGCGGCAGATACTCGACGCTCTGCACCTCGTCGTAGTAGAATGGCACGTCGCCGGGGACCGAGCACTTGAGCCGAGCCTTGAGGAACGTGCTCCAACTGTCCTTCATGACCAGGTAGCCGCCGGGGTCGTTCTTGCAGACGCGAGCGATTCGCGAGTACATTGTAACTGGGACACTTACGCTGGTGTAGTGAACGTAGCGACCAGCAACTTCTCTTGCGGCAGATACTCGACGCTCTGCACCTCGTCGTAGTAGAATGGCACGTCGCCGGGGACCGAGCACTTGAGCCGAGCCTTGAGGAACGTGCTCCAACTGTCCTTCATGACCAGGTAGCCGCCGGGGTCGTTCTTGCAGACGCGAGCGATTCGCGAGTAAATTATCTAAGGGAATAGAGAAAATCTGTTAGGGAAAGTTACAAAGTCATGGAACATTGCAGCCGCAAAATAATATATATTTTTTGAAAAACTCCAGCAGTTACGATATACGAAATTCACTTAGGCGTTTACGGGATTGTAAACAAATAACAATATTAAAAATACATAGGACGTATTTTATACACCTTAGCGTATAGATTACTTTTGCAAGGACAAGCTTTAAAACAACTTAGATTAATTTATAGGAAGCGAACCCTAACCTTCAAGATATAGTTACAATATGTTTAAAGGTACTTGACCGTTAGAAATGGATCGTCAAAACAACAGGGCAATTCATCAAAGAATTAGCAAGACAATTGGCAATTGTCGATTGCGGCATAATAGGGGACCTTTTCCGGTCATAAGATACTATTACAAGATGAACTGCCACTTTCCTTGTTAGCGACAGAGGGTCACTAAAGTACCACATTAACCCACTTACAGTACCTTCCATAGGACTTTGTTCTGTCGTTATGGGTTAAAACAATTTAGAAATCATGGGTAACTGATGATTTGTTACCAGTATGTGATTGGACAAGTGGTTGGCTATTTACGACTTCTACAGCGTCTATAAAAGTTTATATGCTGATCGAAAAGCTTATAAAAATTTAGAGAATGATAAAATAGAGCACCTTTTAGTGGGGATTTTATCCTTCTCAGAATTAAAGTTCTTAACATTGCAAAATTGTGCCGTCAAAGACCTATTTATAAAGCGAAAGATACCAAGTTTAGTTTCAAACACTTTTTTACACTACTCCAACGCAATTCAGAATGTTTTATTTCAATAGACATACATTCGACAAATGACTCTAAGTAGGTAGGTACATAGTGTGTACGCATTCTGTACGCTGCGTTGTTATGTAAACACTGTTATGAGCAATACGAAACATGCGTTAACAAGCCAACATGATCGTATTACTGGGACTTTCCTACTACAATCTAATACACTATTTACTACTAAGCTATTACAGTCAAAATTAATAAATCATGATTGTTTTTTTTTTTAAATCGATATTGACAAGGATGACGATGAGTTCTTTGACGCCGTTTAGTTTTTATTTATGTAAGTTTTAATTATAGTATAGTTAGAGTTTGTTCTTATATTAGATTTAATTGTGTATTAATAAATTTTAAGAATTGAATCGATATCGAGTTATTATTATTAGTAACTAGCTGTGCGCTTTCACCCGCGCGAATGACAATTCATACACTATCCGTACAAATTATAGCCTGTGTTATTCCGATGTAGAAGCTACATTATTGTAAAGTTTCATTAAAATCCATTCAGTAGTTTTTGCGTGAAAGAGTCACAAACATCCATACATCCATCCGAACAAACTTTCGCATTTATAACATTGCTTAGGATTAAATATATATCTATATAGCATTATCTTAATCGTTCAGTGAATTACCTTATTCATTCATTATAGAATCTATGATCTATTGCACAACCAATGTAATATTGAAGACCTAAAATAGATATCAAAGGTAAATAGATTCCTTTGATTTTGACGGCTGCTGCGCTGTGGGTGGCGGGTTTGATCCCCTTACGAAAATAGTAGTGTTTCCCACGAATGTTTGTTTCGACAGTGGGTGTTGTGATATTTAATGTTTGTTCTACCACAAAAGGAAGTTACTAAATTTTTTTTATATAATGCTGTATTTTCAATGTTTCACAGTTGTAAGAGAACTTGTTTACTACCTAAATGTATGTGTAAAATATTTCTTAATGGCCGAGCCAAGAAGTAAAACTATGACTTTGAGAAGAGGTCTACCGCAGTAAGCTTGAACGAAGAGTTTGTCTGCTTCACCGAAATCACTGTCATCAAAACCTCATGACAAGAGCTCCTATAGGTAGGTCGGTAGGTAATTAGTATTTTTGATCACATTCACGAATAAAGTTATTCTAATATCCTGTGTTTTCCGTGTGGTCAAACTTTAATTTTATCCAGTTTTGATTGGGATCCATACGAGAACCTTATAAGACTTTTTTGTATTCGGTTTTTGGTAAAATTACTGAGACTCACCTTCCCACAATTCATGAACTCGACAGCCACTTCTCTGAAGACGAAGTACACGAAGTTATCGTCTTCGAAGCTGCCGACGAACTGCGGCTCGTTCAGCCAGTTGAGATCGTACTGTGTCGTGCGGAGCGTGCCCGCGTCTCTGATGGCTGCGCCGCGACTCCTGGGGAATGGAAATGGTGGTTAAATACTAGAATATATCAGCTGTATCTACTGTCTTCAAAGTGGAATCAAACTCTTAAGAGTCTTGTGCTCCTAGTATATTTTCACCATGATTTATATAGCCATATTATCTTAAGTTTGTTCACAGTCTTTAATTACTTGTTGAATATGATCAATTCAAACTGGCAATACATTTTCTGTAGTCTATCTATATCCCTAACTGTGTGTTGGTGTGAGTTTCGATAGATTCCTATATTATAAATAATTATATCTATGTACGTAGACTAGCTTCCAGTTTACCAGATGCAACTAAACATTTTTAAAAACATGGAAAATTGGTCGATATTTACAGCTGGATAACCTACTAAAATAGTTAATTCTAAATAATGTTATAAACGCATGACTGTGTTATTACTATTTATAAAGGGCATAACTGCTTAACCGATATTATTTAAACTTGATATGGATTAAACTTATTTAAGTAACAGTTTACTGCGACAATAGAAATATAGTAAGACAGAGCTGCCCCCAAAAGCAGGTCGCTTATAAATAATCATTTGAAAGCAGAAACAATTAATCCTTTTCTAATCTATCGTCCTAATTTAGCTTTATCTTTAACCAAATCGTTACGTAGGAAGGTGACCCAATAAGGCACAAGTCTCTATAAACGTATGGATTTAATCTAATCAACGCTAGGATTGTGAAATATAGATTACTACGGTTCACAAGGACGGCTATTGATAGCTATTGAATTACTGACCCACAATAGATATCGAATTAGAGTAAGCAAGTATCTACATTCTAATGAATAACTAATAGGTTATGTATTATTGCAACATGAGTATTGCATGTTATAAATGAGGACTTCATTGATTTATGAACATGTTTCCTAGGTTATTTCAGTTCGGCGCCAATCGGCTATGGTAGATACTTGTATTATTTATTTCGGGTAAATGAAGATTAACAAAATGTAATATATGTTGTATAATAATGTTTTTTATTTCTCATAAACCAAAATTGGCGCTCAAGAAACGTTACGTTAAATGTTCTATAGCTACTTTATTCAGTATCTTCGGTGATTTTCCATACCAAACATAAAAACAAACAAGAGTTATAAAACGTTAGTTTTTCTAACACATAAGTTTCAGTTGATGTTTATTAACACTAAATGCCGCCAAAATGTAAATATTTAATAAAATGAACATCATAATAATTATCAGAGATATTACCTGCATATAGCCGTATCGGAGCTGGCGAAGTCAGTGGGCGTGCCCGCGTAGTACTCTCCATTGCTGGTCAGGATAGCCGTCACGTTGGAGTGAGGGTTGTACGGGCAGTTCGCTACCCCTGTCACCCAGTCCGTCACTGTGTTTATTGACTCGATCTGGACAAAAACAAATATGTTAGTCAAGTGATTTTTATGTAAATTCTGCATTAATTCAAGAAAATTATAATATTATCTTGTTATTTTTATTGCTTCAAGGGAACGCCAGACATCAGAATTTGTCATTACTTTTAACAAAATGTCACCATACGTATATTACGACCCATAAATAACTAAGGGTTTGTTTCTGGGTATTTTCCTTTTGAAGTTCAGAAGACCTTTAACACTGTACACCATTACTTTTATTATAGTAGGTATACATGAAGAATTAAAATATTATTAAGTCAACAAACCTCTCGCCAACTGCAAACTGGACTAAACGCGTCAGTCCCACACGCGAACAGCTTATGTCCATGTGACAGCAGCACTTTGACATAGTTCCTACAATCCTCTTCTGTCTGCCCCTTAACTTGGCACAGCTTCGTCTTCTCCGAGTCTGCTAGCCAATCAGCGCGCTCCAGTACTCCGAGACCACGTAGCGAGAGCCGGAAGAGCGCATCCCTAGGAAAAAAAGAAAAAGTCAATAAATAAAATGTCATATGGATATAAAACAGATGAATAAAGAAACAAAAGACGATCAGGACGAGAAGATTGATCAGATAGGGCTGTTTGAAACTATGTGTGCTAATTATCTGAACATTCAGCGTTGAGTTTTCGGAGACGAAAAATGCTAAAATATAGCAAAAAAGTTGCAGATTTCAGACAACAAACTTTAACATTGTTTTGAAGAGGAGTTGAAAAAAGTCAGCAGCATTTCAAAATAAGGCAGAAAAGCGTTCGTACGTCTTTAGCAGTAGCTATTGCAAGTCCAATATAATTATATAGAGGTCAGTTTAAAAGCCGCATTATTGCCTTTGAGAACGATGATTATAATGTCAAAGAAAGATGGACCTTTCCCAACAAAAATTACCATATCTAGTACCAATACATAAAGCAACTTTACACAGCTTCTAGTAAATGATAGCATCTAAATGCAAAGGTTTAGCCTAGATGTAACCAGAAGTCAGGAATTATGTCGGTCTGACCGTATGGCCGAGAATGCGTAATATCGGCGTAAAGTGGCAACACTGTTGCGTTTTATTATGTGGCAAGCTACCGCGACCTGGAAGCCATTATTGTTATAAAGGATCGTTTGTTCTGTTTACAAGGTTAAGCTTATGAGAAAAATGTAGGACTATGCAACAAAGGATGAATAAAAGAAAACAAATACTATAGTAATATAGTTGAAGCGAAGGCTGCCGTAAATCTACCTATTAGAATGGATTCAAGAGCAGCTTATCAGAAAACTAAAAAGTTCAAGATTTCTTATTAATGCTGAAAAATATCAGTGCAATAGGTCCGGTAGTTTGCAGACAGACGGACCGACAGAAGCGTGATACAAGGGCTCCGGTTAACCTTTTGAAGTACGGAACCCTCAAAATGAAAAGCCTAACCTGAATAGCGTACCATTTGCAAAGCTACTATTTTTATCGATAAAACAGATGTTATTAAAACAGGTCTTCTATTAAAGCAATATATAATCTTCGATAAACAAGGACACATTACTGACCTAGTAAAGACTGGGCATTCGGGTCCGGTACGCTAACGTGACAAGTGTCACGATATTTGTCGAATCTTGACTAATAGACACCTTTATCTACATATAAACTACAATTGGGAATTTGAACCTTACTCCCTAGTAATAAGGACGTTGTCAAGTGTTAGTACTAATGTAGGTACAGGAAACCACACAAGACATGATACAATACATTACATATCTCGTTACAGTAGTGCATTGTGCAAGCCTGACTGAAGTGTGTACACTATACATTTGAATGGACAAGTCCAATAAATAAATGCGAACAACATCACATCAATTGCTCTGAACCCAAAGTAAGTAGCTAAAGCACTTATGCTATGGAACAAACAACCAAGGTACCACAAACACCCAGACCCGAGACAATGTAGAAAAGAGTTTCTACATTGACCCTTCCGGGGATCGAAGCCTGGACCTCAAAGCTAGCGACATCTTGAAACCGGTGCGTACGGCACTCGACCACGGAGGTCGTCATGTATTTATCATTACAATCTTCGATTATAATTAATCCTGATAACTCATATCACTCAAGGATCTATGCATTATGTTGTAAGTGCCGCTACAAATTTTAATACCAAGCTTAATCCGAAATCCGCTGATAAAAAATTGACGCACGTTACTTGTTATCAACAAAATAAAGTAGACTGCGCGGCGTCGATGATATAACAAAAACTGCAATATGATTTGCACTTTTATATGCATTACATAATCCATGACCTTGTTATCTAATCGGGGGAATTAGGTTATTTATTCAAAAACTTAATTAGAGTATATCTTGACGTGTACTTAATTGAAACAAACAATAAATCACTCTTATTCGATATATCCTATCAGCAAGTGTGAATTCTTATGTGCTTAAATTGCCTGAAGAGAACCTTTGAAAATATCCGTGCAATACGCATTTGCACTAAACTCTCAAAGAGTGTTTTTAGCTGGCTTGCTTTTAAGACCCTCAGCTAGCAAAACACCTTCCTGAAGCTACTGCCTCGGCAATTATCTCTCTGGACTAGCTGCAATATACCTTTTTAAAACAACCTTGATAATTTCTTATAAATAAATCCGACACCGCAAGTAGGTATGCGTTAGTTATAAAAAATCCGAGCCGTAACATAATCATCTAGATCCAGTTAACATCTAGGAAATCCAACACATACATAAGAAACAGTTTTAATGAATCGGACATCTACTCGAGTAACCGTACACTAGCCGATTGCTGTGCGATCGAATATCAATGCTGTGCCGCGGTAATCGATACTGCGTACGGTATCGAAATCAGTGTCGATGTATCGAGAAGTAGGTTGGTTGACGAACATGTGTTTGTGTTTTTCAGTGTCGCAATTGTCAACATAATTATAATCGCACTACAGGAAGTTTTATCCTAAACTTTTATTGAGATAATGCAGAATACACATTTGGTTTTATAAGTTTAATAATCTTTACATATATCGTCTGTCTATATATCTTCCTTTGTTTTACTTTTAAAGCAGACCAAAATTTTTTATAACTTGCGCATATGAAAGACTTCCACGTGTTAACGATAGTCAGATCGTAAACCGACAAGACTACCTTAAAAGTAATAACTCATATAATAACATAGCAACACGAACCGAGCAATTTATTTACACGATAAACTCAACTCGGATAAACGCCTTGATGCGCGTGCCGTACTGTTGAAAAGCACATGAACAAACAAACTGTTTTAATAGCTTAGCCAAATGTTCACGGCACACATATTGACATTATGTGGCAAACAGGCACTTCCTGGCGTTTCATATGTGCCGCTTTGAGTAAGGAACAGGGTTGCCAATCAAATTCTAAGCTAAAACAATCTAGATAGGTGTTCTGGATTTTTGTATTTGTAAACCGGCCAAAGGATGTGAAAAATAACCAATGTTAAAAAATTGTGAACTAATTTAAAGCAATATAGCACCTAGACAACAAATTAAAATAAAACAATTACTAGAAGCGAAAACTACGTTTGGAAATAATTGCATTTGCATTACGGCTTTTTAGGTCTCCTGCACCGATAATCTTTTTTTCTCAAAAATCTTTTTTTTTATATATATAACGTTTTTTGTGCCCCACTGCTGTGAAAAGGTCTCCCCATCTGACTCTGATTTAAATATCTAAAAATTAAATTTCAAAATATTCATTCCGGGTCGCCCTGGAATTTACACCTAGCTACCAGCCCTAGCGATGAACCGAATCCATAGATTATAACTGTATGTGTTAATAGACAATCGTAATAACACTTAGCGAACGTTCGTCTTGATATTGACGAAATTCCGCTTGTTCTCGACTTTCATTTACACGCGTAGGAGTAATTAGGAGTTTTGGGTCAAGAGATATGCTCGAAAATTCCTTCAGTTTTAAATTGCTGATGTATCTATATAAGCATGTATATGAAGTAAACTGTCTCTGTTTGTTTTTTGTTTAATTCCAGTAATTGACGTCATGTTGAATTAGCCTATCGTTAATTACGTAATTACGTCGGCTGACTGGCTTTTCCTAGCGTCTCCGCGGCGTCGATTTCAAAATATGGCAAAAACTATCCCAAAGACATTTCTATCGCGATTTGAATACAGTTCGGAAAAAGTTCAACCAGTTAGCTGTTAATCACAACAAGCAGACATAGTTACTTTATACTTTATAAGAGTGAGTATTGATTTGCCATTAATATTTTATATGGAAGCCAAGCCCAGCACTTTAGAATCGTTAGCTGTCAACAGAGCAATGAAGCAATATTGTATTTACTGGTGCATTTCTAGATAAAGAAGACCTAGAAACATGCCTTTCCCTATAAGTAAAACGAGTTACTAAGTTCCGTATTTTACGATGGCTTTGCATTCTGCAATGTAAAATAACTACTTATTGCAATTTTAAGATGAAGTGAGATATAGATTATAACTGTACTTGACAAGGCAGGATGAATGAATTTGTTCTCGGCTTCGATTTAAACGGAAAAAGAGTGTGAGAATTGAGCACAAATAACTTGTAAAAGGGAATCTGAATGTCTTGTCGAAGTTATGTGGGACGAAATTTGGGAATTTTGCATTCGAGTAAAATTGAAAGTTCGATTAAGTGATTAAACATGTTCTGCACGTTTCTTGAATACATTTTGTTTTAATTGCTTTATCAGTGCTGATGTCTTTATTACGCATTGAATTGAAGCTTTGCGTACATTGTAATTTTCTTCCGTTAGAAAGCTTCTAGAGAATATACTCGTTATAACAAACCGCGATTGCAAATACAAACTTACTGTGGAGACCGGTGGACCGATGGACTTCTCCAGAAGCATTGTATAGCTTTAATTTATGAGGTTAACCAAGGAATGCAGAATTTAAACACTATTTTCTACACTAATATTATAAAGAGGAAAACGTTGTTTGTTTGGTTGTAATGAACAGGCTCAAAAACATATGGACAAATTTTAAAAATTCTTTCACCATTCGAAAGCTTCATTATCCACGAGTAACATAGGATAAATTTTATTTTGAAAAAAAAAAATAGGGTTCTGTAAGATATTTGGGTTTTTCGGACACAACCGACATCCACGCGGGCGGAGCCGCGGGCGACCGCCAGTACTGTAATAAACATGTTCATTTGTCTATCAGAACACGTACTCATAGAAAAATAGTAAAATTAGACATTAAAGTAACTGACGACAAAAAAATGTAAAGGTTTTTCTGAAAAAATAGTTTAATTGTAACCTTTACCCCACAAATTACTCACACCCTAACCATAAACCCACACAATTTCTAACTACCTTCTATCACGCCAGTAATTAGCAAAGGTTAATGAATATGAAGCAGTAACATATTATGTTTATTGGTTACGAGCTCACTGATATAAGACGGCTCTAATGAGGTTCAATGAGTGTTTACTATACTTTATTACATAGAATTGACACGTACGACTTGAAATAAGGACATGTCATTTACTTAAAGCGATAAAACAAGTGAATTATGTATTGGTCTAGTCATAAACATAACATAACATATCATCACGCCTGTATCCCCGAAGGGTTAGGCAGAGGTGTACCAACGTACACCCACAGTTCGCCGATATGTTTAGGTCCCATGTAATAGGGGGCGAGCCTATTGCCACTTACCGGGCACAAACCCAAACTCCGACCTGCTACTCTACCTCTCTCCTGCTACCTAGTCATGAGGTGCATTATTAAGTTCCCTTACGAGTAGTTCTTCTATATGTTGGCAAGCATATTTTTTTACTTTTTTATATATTACGTAATCTATAACTTAGACCGTTCAATTCGATATTTTAGACTTACTTGAAGTTCGTGTTAAATAAACTTTAATGTTAAGACAAAATAGGAATTAAAATTTCTTTTACACTGCATTCTTGCTTTGCAGATTTTCTAATTTAGTTATTTTTTTTTATTGCTCTTTAAACATAAAAACCTGAAACAACATACCTAGAACCAAACAGAAAAATACACAGCACAATTTATAAATCGATTACGGGAAGTCTAAGCAAAGTAACTTTGTTCAGGGGATCCCCCAAGCCAATCTAAAGTGCTTATGTGTTATTTTAATAACGACTTGAAACTCAATATCTGTTCCGCGAACCCTCACACCTGTGGAGTGGAAGGCTTAAAGATACCTACTGATATGGCATGAACTACCTATTCAAACACTTCCTTATATTGAAAACAAAATACTTATGTATACGCTTTACTGAACTTTATAATATTAAAATTTGTAAGAATGGTGTACAAAAAAGAATATTCTTTTCTATGTACAATGTGTATAAACAGCAGGACCTCGATTCAGCTATTTCAGATTTGCTTGAATTGACTGAATGACCTGCTTTATTTTGTAATTTTTACGATAATTTGCATTCTGCTAACTGTCTTCGAGAGTTCAATGAGATTTTGTTGCAGGCTTGTCTGAATACGAAAATTACTCACATTTTACAAGTAGGTACTCTGTCCGCTCACTGGTGTACATTTAAAAAAGCGGAATGAGGCCCCAGGCGAAATGTCGCTAAAACCCCTATTTTACGAAGCTATAGAAATCTCTATATTTTGCGAAAACACGGATGATTATCAAGTATCAACTCACAAAGAAGGAAATTACGAGTAAAAACAAAAACAAACAAATCAGTTCTGATAAAGATAACGTTATTAAGTCTCACGGTTGATTACAAACCACAATAATGTTAAAAATAAACGGTAATTGTTAATTAAAGCGACTGGCTGCGATTCGAGGCAGCTAACAGGCCTGTCTTATGATAAGACTTATCGCATATCATAAGTTGAGCAGGTGAGTAGGTGAATGACTCGAACCAAGTCATTTGTGGCCAGTTATACACACTGGGGCCTGATGCCGGTATAAGTCAGTGAGTGGCAGGTTCATAATCGTTCCAGTGTCAAGTGCGTGTGTGCGTACGTAGTGTGTATAGTGCGTTATTGTGCCTAATTTTCGTGTTCATATAAGAACAGTCACTGGCAATTCTACAATGACAACAGTGGCAAGTAGGTGTACATTTGTCTTTAAAGTAAAATTATCTGAATACAAAAATTAGGCACAGTCACAATAACAAGTAAGTACACTGGAATGTTCATTAACCTGCCACTCACTGACTTAAAATAGCGGCATCAGGGCCCTGGTATCACATTAAAATACTGTTATGATAACGTTAGGTTTTTTATACATTTATGTTTGTTTGATTTAAACCTTTATCTTTTATCTAGCTAGACTTGTTTAATGTTTTTTATTTCGAATACGACATGTTTTTTGACATCTGTAATTTATTGAACGATTCTTATTATTTTAGCTCGGCTATTTATAATTTTGTTCCGAAAATATTATAATAATAGAAACTGGTTACCGGTATTTTATTTTATTTTTTCTTTTTTATAATTTAAGGAAGCTTAAACACTAGCTTACCACGGACCGTCCGTGGTAACAGAGAGTTACAATCTGTATACTTTCATAGACTTCGCTGTCAGAGTAACAATTTAATTACAATTAACAAAAATAAACTACCCATATGTAGACCTTGAACTAGATACTATACTATATACTCAAGTAATATAATATCATTTTGAAATGGAAGCTATTGAATATTCAGAACATTTTATCAAAGATTTCCATTAAAGGTTTTTCATTGTTTGTTGCAATAAAAGCTAAGAATAACTCGATCGATGCTAATTGCCTCGCGGATACCGGCCAGACATACAAATGGTGCCACATTTCTAATACCAAGTGATAATTCTGCTACACCCATGAAATAATTAAAAATGACTGTAAGTTTCAATAAATCTATTAAACCAATTAGATTTAGTGTTATGACACATTTACTGTCGGTTTATGATTCCCCTGCAGTCTGTTATAACCTCATTAAACTATTAACTGCTCTATAAATTTACACTATGTATGAGATTATAAAATTTAATTGTTTAAGATTTGTAGAATGTAGGATAGAAGTTATTAGAAGTTACTGTTTTTAGAAGCAGTTAAGATCTACAATTAATATAATTAATATCGCGTCTTTCTTTTAATACTCATAATTTGATTTTTTTATATATTAACTTGTTCGCAATTAATCCACGATCACGTCTAACCGATTATTTATAGATATAATATATCCTACAGTACATATTAATTTTAGTATTATTAGGTCTGTCTTCAACTCTTCAATGTCTTCAACAAATTAGCAATCCCGTGATGAGCTTAGGTACAAAGATCCGTTAAGCACTATTAAAAGTAATTTCATTTCTAAGCACCTAATTCATGATACTATTCAACAACAAACACACAAAATTAACCCTTATTATCCAACCATAAGTAAATTCGTAACAAATTGGCGAACACTAAATCAAGTGTCGACAGAACAGGTTGAATAGTTAGGTCTAGACATAAATAGATTTAGGCAGTCACCTTGCGCCCACGAGAACCTGGTCCCTTGCCACATCGAACAACAGTTGCGAAAATGATCCAGTACTGCTGTCCTCGAATATGTCGCTGTGGTCTGATGTCAGTAAATCTGGAATACAAAGAAAAATATTAGAATTAATATAATTTCAAGAAGAACTTTAGAAAACACAAAAAAATCTCTCATTCAAAGGATAATGAAACAAACTTTTGTAGGTTTGGGATCTTAAAAGCTATTTTCAATAAAATGAAATATTTAGTATATGATAATATCCTACATAATTTATAGAATAACATAACATAACATATCATCACGCCTGTATCCCCGAAGGGGTAGGCAGAGGCATACCAATGTACAACCCACAGTTCGCCGATATGATTAGGTCCCATGTAATAGGGGGCGAGCGTATTGCCACTAACCGGCCACAAATCCAAACTCCGACCTGCTACTGAGAATTTCATAGAAAAACCCAATAACACCTTGGTCGACTCGGGAATCGAACCCCAGACCTCTAGCGTAGCAGGCGCGCTTAGCACCACTAGGCCAACGAGGCAGTCAGTTATATTATTTATAGAATAATATTTTGTAAAAACAATTGCATTATGTATAGACGAATGCATTGATTAGCTTGACGTTTAATTAATGTGTTAGCGTTAATTTATGTATTAAATCGTATAAATAATGCGACGCGAAATCAAAGTAATTTTATGTTCGTTTTCACATAAAATATCTTCGTATTCTCTACTCCAAGTATATTACATACTTTCATAAAAACATTGTTGGATAAGCCATAAACACGAAATTGATAGAATTAACTCACTTACCTACGGAACCCTACTACACTGATAATGAATCAAACTTAATCAAAGGTTTTAGATAGTAATTAAGTTCTGGAAAGCTGACTTAATTTTATGAGAAATTAAAAAGATAACTATCTTAGTAACTTGAGTGGCAGGTTTCTTTGCATAGCTTATACAGAATACTGATTGATTACGGCCGTGTTTGAATAACAAATTAGATGTGTTTAATTCAGAATTCTGACCTTATGTAAGACTGGCCCACGCAAATTCTTGATGTCTCTATGACAATCCAAATTCGTCGCTTGTTGTCATGGCCAGTGAAAACTGATGTAGGTAGGTTTAATGTCACAGCTATTAATTGTGTTCATAGTATAGCATAATATAACATATCATCACGCCTGTATCCCCGAAGGGTTAGGCAAAGGTGTACCAATGTACACCCACAGTTCGCCGATATGTTCAGGTTCCATGTAATAGGGGGCAAGCCTATTGCCACTAATCGGGCACAAATCCAAACTCCGACCTGCTACTGAGAATTTCATAGAAAAACGCAATAACACCTTGGTCGACTTGGGAATCGAACCCAAGACCTCTAGCGTAGCAGTCGCACTTAGCACCACTAGGCCAACGAGGCAGTCAATAGTTATAGCGATATGAATAAAGTCACATTGTCCTCTTTAAAATAAGCGGTACAGTTACTCTACTGAAGGTCTGTCGGTGATGGAGACCACACACAACTGCACAAACATTTGCAATTCGCATACTAGTGAAAACATTTGAAACTTAATTACCAGTAAAGAAAACTACAGTGGAAAAACCATAGATATAAGAAAACTTTAATATTACCGTGGTTAAAATCTATAAAATGTAAGTTCTATTAACGCTTTGTGAATGTTTTTTAGAGATGATGTTACTAATAAATATAAAGACATGCGAATTTTCATACTGATGAAGTACTCGTATGCAACAAAAACATTGTGTTCTGTTTATTATGGTCTAAAACCATGATTCACTTCAAAACCTTGTGTGTGTTAAATGAACACCAATACATTTTCATAACCAAAACGCTCTTACGTTAAAAGGTGCGATTAATTAGTAGTTTTTAATGGTTATCAATCATTATACTTTGCTTAAGGTCTTCATTCTTAATTGAATACATTAAATTAACACTACTGGACTTAAGAATTTGATATCTCTTGCTAATTGGTCATTAATGGAGGCGCTATATAAAGCCATTAGAGGCTGTGCGAAAGAAAACTATCGTAGCATTTGAGATTGATGCTGTTTTATACCGTGTTTAGTATGTTGACAACACTGTGACGTCACGTTTCGCTAGTTGGAACAGTCCAAATGGACTTCTGACCTCTGTCCACCCCCAAATGTTACAATACCAAGATGGCAATAGGTTAATAACGTCATAATTCCTGAAACCCTTGTCCTTAAGTTTCACATACCCACTGTACATACTTTTAGGGTACAGTTAGGCGTCAGTAATTACCTTTCTAATTTCCATTGACTATTTGACTTGTAAATCCCCCCTATTACATATGCAACAACACATTGTACCCGTAATCGTCGTGTATCGATCATCGTGAATGTTTATACTGAGCTAAACGATTTAGATTACCATGCCGTGATTATTATCATGCGGCCGAGACAATAAACATCTTAGTTAAAGTAAATATTTAACCGAATGGATGGTTTAATACAAATATTTGGTTGAAGTGTTAATTCGTTTTGTATATAGATTCGTTTGGGCCGCAAGATGTTGAATGGAACATTTGCACCTATATGGTTTTTAAGAATGAATACTTGAAAAATAAATACTGTGTACAGTCACGGGCAAAAATATGTGGGTACACTCTCCAACGTTTACTCATTTTGGTCTTCAATTCTAGATTGATATTGTAAAACGTGTTATAAAGAAATTATTGAAAACAGTTCCTTTATTTTTATAGTTACACAAAACTCTTAAATCAGTTTTACAATTTTGCCGTGTAAGTATACATATTTTTGCTCGTCACTGTACATCATTAGATAAACTGTAGACCAAGGGTATTTTGAAGTCATCAAAGTTCCGTTAAGATGAAGAAATGGTTCTATATGTCTGTCTGTCTATCATCATATTAAATCACTGGAAGTATCATGCTTTCAAAATGTCTATGACGTAAATCACTAATGGGAACTTTATTTTATCTTAATGACTACTTTAGAAGTATGATATGCTACTAATTGTCACGTACTGTTCTTGATAGACATTCACTTGATTCGATCACTACCTTTGTAAGTGATAGAATGATCTGTTTCTATATTAACCTTTTAAAGGTTATTTAGTATAGATTAGAACATATATGTTATAATGTTGCTAGACGGAATCATTACGCAGATAATCCGTTCATAACATCGCATATAATCAACTTATATATACGGTGATATAATATTCCTTATATTAAAATGATTACATAATTAACTGTTTTATTATTATCTCGTTTGTTCGACTTAATATGCAAATAAACATTCCTATTCAATATTGATCCTTATTGAATTAATTAAATGATATAGCTATTCTTTATTTTAACAACATAACAAAATTCCTTATTTTATGTACATTATTTAATATTCAAGCGCCATACTAATATAACCGTATTGTGAATAATTTAATTATTAATAAATACTTTAAAAATGAATCACGCCGGATCTATTCCTTTATTTATTATAAGCCTATCAAGGTTTGAGAAAGTGTGCGGTGAATTTATTTTACGGATTAAAATTATGAATTTCTTCTTCATTATATCTATGATTGATACTATGTTTATAAAGTAAAAAACTTTTTAACAAAAAAATTAAACCGCCGAAAACACTGAAAAGCAAAAAATAAGAAACCTTTTTTTATTTAATCTTAATAACTAAGTTCTTAAACGAATGTGAGTATACCTAAGTAATTTCGAGTCGGCGCCAAACAGGCAAATTAATTAATAACGATATATAGGTACTTAATTTTTTTAGAAATTTTAATGTTTATCGCTGGAGATTTCATTGCATTGTTAAGTTGATTCAAACTCGAACTCAAAACTTTTATTTGCTTTCCACGTTGGAATTAGTAGGTGGTAAGTAAAGAATATAATTATAGTATATAGCGTTTTTCATTTGGTTGTTTCTTTATTATTAAGGTAATTTTGTGATCTTTGTTAATTGATAGTTTGGCGCCGCCTCAAAATTATTTAGGTATACTCACATTCGTTTAAGAACTTAGTTATTAAGATTAAATAAAAAAAGGTTTCTTATTTTTTGCTTTTCAGTGTTTTCGGCGGTTTAATTTTTTTGTTAAAAAGTTTTTATTTTATATTTTTTTGTGGGTATTATATACTAATTGCTACATGCTGAATTATTTGTTATTTTTAAAATAGCTAACTACCTTATTTTAGTATTCAAATCTGTGAGTGAACAATAAATCACCCCTTTTTCCCAACCTTAGAGTAAAATTATATGGGACCAGCTTCAAGGTATAACCCTATATCTAATAAAAAAAGATTTATCAAAATCAGACTGTTCTGTAATAAGTTACGCGTGGTCATATATTAAAATCAGTTAGTGAACAATCAATATATCCCTGTTTTTCTACCCTTAGGATTGGAATATTTTTTCCAAATTTATATTGGACCAACTTCTAGGTATAGCCTACTCAATAAAAAAGAATTATCAAAATAGAACTACTCTGTAAAAAGTTACGCGTGGTAATACATTACGATCAGTGCGTGAACAATCAATTAAACCCCGTTTTTCCACCCTTTGGGTGGGAATTCTTTTTTCAAATTTATATGGGACCAACTTTGGAGTATACCCTTTCCAATAAAAAAAGAATTATCAAAATCGGACTACTCAGTAAAAAGATATGCGTGATCATACATAAAAAAAAAAAAAATATACGCGTCGAACTGAGAACCTCCTCTGTTTTCGTCGGTTAAAAACAGTAGTATTTAAAAACCTTAAATGATTGATAATATAATTATAGTTGATGATCCTAAATGTTTAATGCATTACAACAGGGGCATAAAAAGGAGACTGCCTGCCTCGTTGGCCTAGTGGTGCTAAGCGCGACTGCTATGCTAGAGGTCTTGGGTTCGATTCCCAAGTCGACCAAGGTGTTATTGGGTTTCTCTATGAAATTCTCAGTAGCAAGTCGGAGTTTGGATATGTGCCCGGTTAGTGGCAATAGGCTCGCCCCCTATTACATGGGACCTAAAAACATTTCGGCGAACTGTGGGTGTACATTGGTACACCTCTGCCTACCCCTTCGGGGATACAGGCGTGTTGATATGTTTTGTTTCATAAAAAGGAGGCCAGTATTATACCCTCCTTCACATGGGTTATCAAATAGGTATTTCCTTTTTATAAAACCCTTAGCTTATTAAAAAATTGTAAAAGCACAAAAAACAGTAATTCTTACCTTGTCTATTTATTATCCTGAAGTCATCCTCAGGGAGCTGCCCTTTACTCAACGCACTGAGCAGTATCAACGCTGCCACCTTGTGGACTGTCGACCACATCATTGTTATATCTTACTCTTAACCTGCAACAAAGAAACAATGTTATTAGTATAGTTGGATTTAAAGTTGATGGCGGCTCTGAAGTTAGCTACACGCTGCGCAGAACCTCACCCCGCACCCCCGCTGGCGCATAAGTTTGTTACTGCTCAGCTACTCGCCTCGTGTTCAGAGCCGCCATTAAGTTTGCACCGTACTTTAACAGTCCATTATTTATTACACTCACACACTCGATTGATAACTTTCGCGGCTGTAATTAAGAAGTTCATACAATGAGATACAATAATCGTACAATTATACAACGCATATGACATTGCAAACATCGAATGACAATGCGCTTATTTCAATCATGTGCTTATTTTGAGAATTTAATTTTATATTAAAATAGATGACCTGACAGTCGTTGTCTCCTTTGTTGAAGTATACAAAAAAAATTGCCTTGTTTAGGCAATTGCAAACACAACTAAATACTGCCTAATTGGTCAACCAGTTTTTTAAAGTTAGGCTCTCAAAACATGTGGCTATTGATTTATTTATACAGATTACTCCAAAACTTAAAACAACACACAACTAACTAAATAAGTAAATGAATAAAAGATGCCGTCAGTCTAGTACTGAAGTCCTATTTAACTTAGGTATTTGCAAATATCCGTATAAATGTATAAATTACCAAACGGTTGATATGGTATGTGACCGAAATGAAATCTAGCTGTACTAACGCCCACAGCTTCAATTCATTAAGTAGCGCCTAGATTTGCACTTGTTGGTAAATGCCTAGATAAGGAATGTTAACTACTAGCAATTGAGGATAAGATACATGTACTCGTATATTTGAGTTAAATATATTAGTCAGTCAGTGACATTCACTATAATTCTAATAGTGTCTGGAAGTTGTGATTGAAAATTATGTCTGCGGTTCGGTATATTCCACTTTGATCACCTAGGTGATATCACCCAGGTGAACAAAGTAGACTTTTGTGTCTCCTCATTTCACCTCGGACTCATATCACCCAGGTGATATCACCTGGGTGAAATGAGTTGACTTTTTCGGTGTAATTTGTTCACCTTGGAATTGTATCACCCTGGTGAACAAACGCGACGTGATATCACTGGGTGATATCACCCAGGTGAACAATGTGGAATATACCTGCAGTTCACTCTAGTATTGTTACAATTTCGGTTTCAAAACCATGACGAAGATTTGTTTATAGAAAGCTCTCTTTATTCTCTCTTTAAATGTTTTAGATCGTAGAACCTACAATATGTTTAAATAAGATCAACACAGTTTACAAGAGGTCAAATAGACGACAAAAAGGAATACAATATTTCTTTTCTCGGTTTTCGGTTTTCTAAACACAACCATAAAAAGTTTGATTCCTATCAAAAAGGATACAACTTAAATGGCTAAACTTTGCTAAAAATAACATATCTCAAGCTTAAGAAATAATAGTCAATAATACAAACATTAATCTTTCTTATGTCTCTCTTCAGAGAATCAGAGTTTTATTATTTACCTTCATGTTATTTAATTACGCCATTTCAACGGAACTCTATTCGACTTTACGTTCATTATAAAATTTTATGTCAGCTATCGTCAAAATGGATAGTAAAGTTTACTGGACAAACTAGTTGCTAAATATTGTCAGAGCTTATGAATTAAAAGATTTAGGCTAAGAGTAATTTATGTCACTAAATTAGGTAATTTAGAGCGACGTTTTTGTATTATTATGGAAATAGAAAAATATGTCAAGAAATCGATTTGACTTCGTTACATTTTTGTAAAATCCTATAACTAATGAATGAGCAATAAATCCAGGATTAACTACAAATCCGTCGTGATTGATCATCGTGAAGTACCTACCTACCTACCTACCTGTCTACATATTTTATATCGTGTACCGCAATTATTCAAAACTATTGGAATCGCATTAAAATCAATTTGCTTAATTGCCTTTACAGCTGCGATTTCGATCCGTTATATTTGCTGTGGAAGTTATAAACTGGTTTTAGAAGTCTTCAAACATCTTCTTGCTGTCAATTCGCGTCCATTTGTCTATCTGTCTGTCAGTCCTCTATCTGCTTGGTCGTGAAGCTTAACGTCCCATTTAACATAATAAAGCTGGACGAACGCTGATATGGTGTCATTGCCTCCATTAAGGCTTGCGCACACTATCGATTTTTTTGTCGATAAGCTAAAAGCTAATGACGTTTATGTGCAGGCGTATAATGCTAAACAATTCTCAGTATTCCTGATGTTCTTAATTAAATTTTATGTGCCTAGGTATTAATAATATTAATAAAAAACTTGGAAAACTTCAAAGTCAACAGCGAGGATTCCATTGACACAGCTTATGACGATATCTTTTCTTTATCAGATCAACTAATTTGCATAATATGAATGGATAAAGTCTTTTACATCGGGACTCATATCTATAGATAAGCGAAGGTACTTAGCAAAGCATGTAGTAGTTAAAGCTGTTTATTAAATTTACACAACAATTAGCTGAGCTCCTTACCCCGGATCTAGTTATAAAATAATCCATATTACCATAGAAAAATGTCTTATAAATAAATAATAAAAATACTTTCTTGGTAGTCTTAAAGGGGGTCAGTGTCACCATCAACAGGAAACGTTTTAAAGAATCATCTGACTAAATAACCATTTCCAATTACCTGTTCCACTAAGTGCCACTGAACACCTGCTAAAATATTTACCGTACACATCTACGTAAGGCGTACCTATGACTATATTTTTATCTCAATTATTTTAATATTTTTTTGCCATAAAAAATGTACCACCTGTCGCTTACTACGAATTATAAATTATCTATAAATCATTGACATGCGTAACGACCATTTTATATTCAGACCAAGTGATGTTTTATTACTCGTAATTAGGCCGACATGGTTGTCAGAAAATTATTTTAGACCGGCTAGTTATAATCAATGTTATAACGATTTATTAATAATAGATTCTGTAATAGCAAATGTGATTACAGAATCATGACTAAGCATGGAGCAAATTGATCTTGTTACTTGAACCAACAACAAGGCTTGCCAAAATAGCTTTGTTTTTTTTTGTTTAATTTTCGATATAGATATTTATGCAATTAAAATAAATTAAGGAACAATGGATAGCATTAACTTATAATAGATAGTTTTGCATCACGTAACGGCTTCAATTTGACATCAAAACCCATTCACTAACTGTCATACTTTCAACTTTTCAAGTCAGTTCTCGTTTTTTGCAGCATCCCAAGGCGTTTGGTTCTCTATAATGTAATATTGGTTCCGGTTGGTTCCTAGCGAAAGCATTCAACGAAAACAAGCCTGAAGACATAGAAAGTAACCTTCACGGATGTTAAAGTAAAAGTAGACGAAATAAGGAGCGATTTATAATAATTGAGATATTTTACATATTTCAGCTGTCAGGGGCCCGAGTCTGCTATTGACTATTGTTTGAATCGTCTGAGTGGGTGGCGTTAGTAGGTCCATTTTAGGATAATTAGCTTTCTACTAAATGTCAGAACGTCAAAGTTGGCCATCCCAATGACCAATTTTGACGTTAAATGACGTTTAACATACGTAATTATCCTAAAATGGACCTACTAACGCCACCCACTCAGACGATTCAAACAATTGTCAATAGCAGACTCGGGCCCCTGTACTTTGTATGTATAGGAAATGATACTTTTAATGTTCCTTGACCTTTTTACACTGGAATATTTTTAACAGCAGATTTATATTTGTTTAAATTAAATGTGAGATTGATGGAGTGAGATTCATTGTTACTCAAGGTTGCACTAAACGAGTGAGTGACAATATTTAAATGAGCGTTTATTGTAAGACAGTAAGACCACCTATTATTTTCTGTCTTTCATATTATGGAGACTAGAGAAAATATTTCTACAAAATGTATGTTTTTTAAATTTAAAAGTCGATGGATAATCCATCGACTTCGAGGGTATGAATAATGATATAATGGATAATTATAATCAAACATTATTCGTAAGTGCACAAAGTGACATATATGATAAAATTATTTTCACATTATTTGCTAATTGGAGATCCAGGCACATTAATTCTGAAATAAATTTATTTCTTTATTATACCATCGATAAATATGCTACTACAAGTCAAACGTAATATCGCTTACCTTACAAGGGGTCTATATTTTAACACTTTCATTGCCAGTAAGTCCATGTTCAGAGGTTGTTCACCTAATAGGGACAAGGGATATTGCCACTAAAAGTGTTAACAATAAATAATGTCGTTCCTGAAATAACCATTACCTTTTATAGAATTACATTTCGCTGACCCTGGTCAACTGTCTACACTCTAAAATCTATTTTTAGATCGTTATTTAACGTCTCGAAGATTTCTATTCCAGTTTAAATTACATTTTAACTTCTGTGATACAAATGGTGACATAATACTGTATTTGAGACCAGCAACGCGTGTGCGCAATTACCTAATTGATTTATTAGTGCCACAGACGATCATTAAAATATTTTTTAAACATCGGACGTCTCGTTACTCTGTAAAGCGTGGGTTACACTGCCAGCTAGCGACCGAGCGAGAATTCAGGCAAGTATCGTGTCACCACTTTTGATACTTTGGTTCGCAGTCCGAAGTACAGGGCTAGGTTATGCTAACTAGGTGAACGAATAGCATCATTGCATCGCTGACGTAAGTATCTCTGTGGTTATAGTTCACGTTGTCAACCAAAGTACGAAAATGTTAAGTGGTGAAGCGATACTTGCCCGACTTCTCACTCGCTGACGGTGTGACCTACGCCTAATAGATAACAGAATGTTTAAATACACCCGTTCGCTTATATCTCAAGGAGGTTCAACTACTTCGACCTAAATATTGAGTGCTCATTTATTTTATATTTCAGATACGAGTTTTATTTTGATATGGCTTCCGTATTTGGTTTATAAGGAGCGGTTTTTTGACAAATATGGCCCAATTCGCGAATACTTATAGATAAGGTGTTTTGATATCACTATGTTAGTTGTAAACAGAAGTTTAATTACTGTTTTTAACTGATATCTTTTGCGAGGAACTGTGTGTCATCTTTTTTCTTGTGAATACGACGTAAGCACATAACATCGTGATATTACCAGTTATTAAAAGTCACTATGAAAGTTTTTTGTCAATACGTCTCCTGTACCTATATTTATTTGTGTCTATAACATTTTTATGTATGTAGTCAGAATAATATTTTTTCAGCAATAATTTGTCACATGGTCATGGACATAATCATAGGTCTGGAGACAAAATAAGGTTAGCGTCAGAACCCCTGGACCAAGTACGATATTTTATATTTGGATGGTAGCAAGGTTTAATACCTTTTTGGTACTATTTGATACCTAAATCAAATTATTTAGTACCTCGACGAGCAGTGAAAAAACAAGAAAAGAAAGTGGCCAGACATTCTGACGTCAGGTTGTCTGGACCACATTTTTTTCATATAGTCGGAGACCATATATCTTAATTATTTATTTGTAATTATTTAGTACCTTTTCAATACCTCAACATATTTTATTTTTAAAATTTTAGGGCGTCCCAGAAAAAAGTTACGGATGAATGAAATTATACTATGTACAATTAATAATAATAATAATCTTCATTTGTCAAAGAATTATATACATTATACATTACATTATATACAAGAATGAAGTCTCTGATTCCCAAACTAGACAAGTCTGTATCTTGGGGTTCAGCGGCCTCTCCCATTAGGTGTACTTTTTGTTTAAATAACAAACATTCTTAAAGATAATTACAATTAACAAATTAACAATTTCCCTCTGAATAAGATTAATAATAAGTAAGTACTGTACTTATTACGTCAAATTTTAAAATAATGTAAAAAAAAACTTTTGTTAACAAATGAGGCATTATTTCTTTTTGTCATCTCCTTTAGTATTAAGAATGGTATCATGTTATACCATATTAATTATGGCATAATATTAATTTACGTACACAGCATCACTGAAACCCTATGTACATTATAGATAATTGTTGATTTTATTATAAATGTAATAGAAATAATTCATACAATTAATCAATTATCATTAGCTTGACTTCCGCATTACTTACTGGTTATCAGTATAGTCATTTGATCTCACATACAGCTGCATAATAATATTTATAATTTACCTTTGCCCGTTACTACTTATCCCGTTACTTAATAATTCCTATACCTTTTTTATTTACATCGATAGTTGAGGGTAAGCTCAAATTGTTTGATTGCTAACTACCCTCTTATTGTGCTATTAAAACAATTTGTCTTGCAACTCGCGTGTCACGTCGCACAGCAGCTCCTCCGTTAATTATCTTTTTTCGAAAATAAAAATCTATTCATTTGTTTTATTGCACACAGTTATTATATAACCATGAGTATGAGTAGTAGAGGGCGGAAAAGTGCAGTTCCGTTGGAAGAACAAAAAAGTGTTTTGAGTGAATTTAAAAAGTATTTTCCACATAAAAATGATTTACCTTCCCCGTGTGATCCAGTTTTTCAAGAGATCAGTGAGAGATTGTCTTACAAAATGTCTACCAAATCAATTTACTTATCAGTTAAAAAAAATTACGAGCTCTTATTTGGTAACAACGGGTCTGATGCTTCTTTTTTTGATGAAGAACCTATGGAGCTAAAGGACACATGTGAGTGCAAAACATATACATTTTTTATTGATATTTATCAATGGAATAAAATAAAGCCCATTGACCGTTGCGTTAAGCGTACAAAATCTTTATCCGATTTTCGTCGTAAAACTTTGTTGCCATCTCACCAGTGGGCTCCTCTTTTAAGAGAAGAAATATGGAAACATGTACGCTCACCATGTAGCTGGATATTTCAAAATTATTCAGTTAAAAAGGAACTCTTTGTTAAGTGTTACGGTTCTTGTAAGGATTGCAAAGCAAAGGTTGAAGTTACGATTAATTGGCCGACAGAAAAAATTGCGCGTTGCGTTTGTACCATAAGCGATTTTGACGAGAATTTCAAACATACTCACGCAAAAAAAATTAAGCTTTCCCCTGTAAAACGGTGTGAGCTAAGTAATGATTTAAAATTTGAACATGCTGTGACGGTACGAAACAAACTGAGTGATACTACAATGGACATAAATGACGACTTTGAACCGGCTCACTTACCTACGCTCGGTTGTTTAAGACAGATAAAGTATGAACAGCGGAAAAGCACGTATTACGATCAGAATTCAATACTAGCGCTGTGGATTATGACTCAAATACCTCCTTATGATACTCTGATAAGGTTCATCTCACTGTTTCCGGTATGCATTTACTATTGGTCTAATACTCAAGAACAATATTATAAAGACTATAGAAAATTTGAGAGAACTGTATTAAGTATTGACGCTACAGGAAGTATCTTTAAGCCATGTGGACCGAATAAAGATTTAATACTGAGTAAACAGATGTTTTTATATGAATGCGTGCTATTATCAGATTATAGTGCAAGTGTTCCAATGGCACAAATGATATCAGACAATCATACTTTGGAGACTATACATAAATGGCTCGCCACGTGGTTTAAAAGTCAAAACAAAGCAACTCCGAATGAAGTCGTCGTTGATGATTGTGCAGCTTTGATTGGGGCTGTAGTAAAAGCTTTTACAAAATTTAAATCGACCGCAGAGTATGTTTATGCCTGTTATACAAAATTAGAAACAAAAGAACAAACACCAGAAGAATGCTTCATTCGTATCGACACCAGTCATTTTATAAAAATTCTTTTTAACTTAACATGTTTCAAATGTGTCGATCAGAGAGTAAAGTTTTTTTATTTCAAATGTCTTAAAGAAATCAAGCTTTGTGAAGATTATGATATATTAAAAGGTATATTAATTGATCTGATTACAATGTGTACAAACAAATTTGATGGACGAAATAACGAAGGAATGTTAACAAGATGTGAACAAGCTAAAATGAGGTTAAGGCGACTGGCTTCCTTCAAAAACACCTCTGAATCGGAAATTGAAATAGATGACGCTACTAAAATTTCACAGACGTCATCGAACAAGAAGTCTTTATTTTCAGGTACCCAATCGAAAGACATTGGTAATAATCAGTCTAGAAAAAGTCCTAAATGGTACTATGATGCTATTGATACTGAAAATCTATTGCTCACTCTTACTGATGGTGATTGTGAATTACACGACAACTTGTATTATTTCCCAGAATTTCTAACAACTTTAACACGACTAATGGGACAACTTCCGTTGTGGTCGAATGTTATGAAAAAAACTTTTCAATCAGAAATATCAGCCCCAACTTCGTCGAATGTGGAAGTGTACTTCAAAATGGTGAAAAGGTATTTATGCCAGATAAACACAAAATCTGAGAGATATCGTATAGACGAATTTATTGTAAAACACTCAGAATCGATTTCGGGACAACTGAAAACGGCTAGCAGCAAATTAAATGAAAAGAAAAAAATACCAAAAGAAAAGAAGAGCATTAAAAATGATGATACGAAAATGAATACTCAATTAACAAAAGGAATAAACAATGAGTCAATTTTTTCAGATACGCCTTCTATGCTAGAAAATTGGAGGGGTTTAGCTATTGGCAAAAAGGAAAAGAAAAAAAGAGAAAAAATTAAGAGGGTTACTTTGTTGAGAAATGGCTCCTTAACCACTTGTGCTGGTAAAAATACTATTGTTTTAAACACGTGTGCTTTTGATGCAGTTGCACAAGCGATAGCAGTAGGAGTTGCTGATAACTACGCCTTAAATAACATCTTAAATACCAATGAAAATGATGAATACTTTAAATTAATTAAAATGATGATTTTAGACAACGATACACTAAATGTTTACAAGCTGCGCGAAGAGATACTGAAAAAACATTTTGAAACAAAGTTCATAGGCGACAAAACGTACGTTAGCTGCGAATGCAATGTTGCATACATATTTGAAAATATATTATGGGATAAAATATATAGTGCAGACATAACAGAATTATGTACGAATTTCAATTGCCCTATAAACAACGTCCGTAGGAAATGTGCTTTTTTACCCCTTGATTTGAACAAAGATACATTAAGTGAAGCTGCAAATACAATGCTTAACAGTGATAGTAATATGTCAATTTGCAGACACTCTGACTGTGATGGCATTAAAACCATAAATTATAATTTGAAAAACATTGCTGTTTTTGAGCCCAATCCTGAAGTACAAATATGCATTAATGATTTACCACAAAATATATCTTTAAAAGGTACTGTGTACCATCTATTGTCTGTTATCGAATTTGTGCCATCTGCGACTCCCACAGATGTAGGACATTACAAGTCACACTGCAGACGTGGGTCAAAATGGCAATGTTATGACGATATGTCAAGTAAAATTACTGTAAGTTATAAAAAAATGACTGCTCATTGTTTAATATACGCCAAAAAGTGTTAATTATTTTTTCAATTATCAATAATATTAGGTATGTTTAACACAATTCTGATTATTAAAATTATTCTTTTTTAAAACCCAGTGTTATTATTTCTTAAACGTATTACTCATATATTATTATAAGATATACTGCAAAATATGAAGAGTTTTGCTTCTTAAAGAATTAAATTTATTGGTAAATTGGTAAATTTATGAATAAAAATATTTAAACTAATTATGCCAAACGGGTCTATTCGGTTCACCTATTATCCCCAATATTTTTCCGAATGGTAAAAATCTCATACGGTATAAAAAAATATGTTAAGGTATTGAAAAGGTACTAAATAATTACAAATAAATAATTAAGATATTTGGTCTCTGACTATGTGAAAAAAGTGTGGTCCAGACAACCTGACGTCAGAATGTCTGGCCACTTTCTTTTCTTGTTTTTTTCACTGCTCGTCGAGGTACTAAATAATTTGATTTAGGTATCAAATAGTACCAAAAAGGTATTAAACCTTGCTACCATCCAAATATAAAATATCGTACTTGGTCCAGGGGTTCTGACGCTAACAAAATAAGAAGGCAATCACATCGGCGTTGCTTTATTTTTCCAGATTTCATTGGTTTTTACAATAAAATAGTTTCTTAACGGAAATGACATAAATTGCAATCAAGCCCAAGATGTTTTTTTAGTGTCTATTTCCTCTTGCTAAAGAAGTATTCCATATAGGTAACGCATTTTATACGAAGCAAAATACCATAACATGCATCGGGTATTTCCAAACCGGATGGTAGAAGATATCGTAGAAATATAACATTGGAGTCTATTAATAAGAACTTCGGGTGTATTATAGTACCTATGTATTTTTGATGAAGTATAACATATTGATACCAATATTACGAGTATGTTATAGGACATAAAGTATTAAATTATATTAATATTTTGATCTCATTAATTAGGTACTCTGTATTTTTCTTAGTTAAGTAATTATACTTAGTAATTTTATGTTGGAGCAGTCCTCATCTCGGAGGTGGGCGCTAAAAGCTGCGACACAGTTTTTTGTAACTAATGTTGCTGTTAACGCATAATTAATGTTACTTACTGGTTAATGTTCCAATAAATGATTTTGATTTGATTTGATTTTTTGATTTACTTGAGCTGTGACCTTTAAAATTAGTCAAGTTATGTAAGTTTCTTCTTGGTATTTTTATTTAAGAGATTCATTAAGAGCATTTTGCTTCAAATGCTTTCACGGAGTCATTTAATTTTTGCATGTTATTATTAAGCATTACTAACATAAATTAGCATGAAAATAAAATCGTGTTTGTAATAAGATATGGAAGACAGTCAACCCAGTCGGTACTGTAAGATCTAAAACTGTAACAATAGTTTCGGCAAACAGCGTCGTAATGAATAAGTAAATTATGTCATAAGCGGTGCATTGTAATAGTTATCAGCACAACAATTGCAACATTCATCAAACCTGAATGTACTACAGTACTTTCCTATCTAATCATTTGTTTATAACCCTGTAAACAATGGAAGAACAACGCCGTTGTAATATACGCACTATATGCGGTCATATTTAAACCGGACGGGTTTTAATATGTAAAAGTAGTTTGTTAACTCTCATAACAATATGTTAAATTACAAGTACACAATAAAATGTAATACCTATATTCTATTATTTTACAAACAAATGATTACGTAATTAGATTTTCGTTTGTTCATTATACAATAATAACTTAGCTCGAAGTATATTATGAGCAGAATTTAGTACTAAGTTAAAACGTACCTAAATACCTTCCATAGACCTCACACTAATGAACTAATCAAGTTTTAAGTACGAGAAATACTATTAAATTTTATAATGGTCCACAGGATTATTTTGTAACTGTATATGGTCACATACATTCAACTATTTATTTCTTCTAATAACAGGTCTGCTGGCAGAGATTTTTTAAGCAATAATTATGGCTTTTAAGGTGCTTTTTTAAGAGTAGGTACCTATATAAATTCAGACGTACAAATAGTATAATAACTGAGATTGATCTACTTTCTATTCCAGATATTTCTAATCAATGTTTTTTATAGGTTTTATGGAACTTCTGTTATCTGATAACTTGTTGACTTAGTAAATATTAATACATTTTAAAACGTTCATGATTATTATTAGATAAGTGAGTTGTGTACCGATATCGACCTAGATTGATACGTCAAGTGTAAAGTTATTTATATAGTTAGAGTAAAACTCCTTAACTGATAAGAATAAATCTTATCTAAATAAGTTACGTATTCCTACCGTTAAGGAAAGTTGTGATAGCTATTGATAATAAAAATAAAATGAGTAATAATATCTACGTTTGTACAGTCAACCGCAAGTCAGTGGAGGAATGTCTTTAAAAAATCACCCTTACTACTTTGCAAGTCGCCTAGTCGCTGCATATTTGGTAATGTGACTTTTGGTAACTGTATCGACATAACAGGGTAGGGCAGTTATTACCGATAGTAGTTTTGCATGTCATTTTGGGACGAAAACAAGTTTCTAATTGCGAATTTAGATTTCATCAGATAACCGTTTATCAGACAATACAAAAGTCTATAAAATATATCATCATCATAATAAGAAAACACCATTGCACATGTACATGTCCAATATCCATTTCAGACCTAAAAAAAAAAAGTTTTGTCGCAAAAAAAATATTATTACATTATTTTAACTACTTCTGAGATTAGCCGTATTGATTGTTTTAAATGTACTCGTATTAGATAAACAGAAATCCGTATTGGAGTGTAGTACGTGCTGGGCAGCATGTTGGCCGTGCGCGTAAACATATACCAGAAACATGAGTGCTATAGTTATGTAGGTACTTGTGTGCAGGGAACAATGGGCTCTCAGAGGGTAGCTGTGTGCACAAGAAAGCTACTGTTTCTCGGAATAGGTACGCACAACCGTTGACCCGCTAGTGATGTCGAGAATCGAGAGGCTTAGCTGTTGGACCACAGAATTTAAGGAAGGTTTAGTTTGACCTTTTGTAGTAATAATTTGTAATTTACCTACCTGTTTAACTGATGTTTAGACTCAATTTTCTGATCCAAGGAGTTATGAAGGTGTAATTGAGTATGTAGATTGCAGTTACTTGCAATTATTTTTTATTTCGGTTCTAAGGTGTCAAAAGGCCACAATGTAATCCGTGTTACATAAATTATAAGTACACATAATGATAAGTTTGTATGTTAAATATTTATTGTATGTAACAACCTTAGCTTTATTATACCCTAAAGCACTATAGCTTAAAGCCAGTGTAAAACATGTTTTCATCGTACTCACACAGGATACTGTCATCATAATCAGGAAGACCACTTTAGTTGGCTGTGACATTTTAATGAAGTACTCGACTAAAAATAAAGGCACGTTCCGTCACTATCCACCATATCAGCTCGAGTGGAAATCACGCGCGCCACGCACAGGCAATAAAAAAATATAATTATGTAAGGCACAGGCCCTAAGTATACGTCCTTAACTTGTTTGTTTCCGGAAATGAGTTATACAGCCTCTATTTTAATACTGGCCATTTGAGGCCACGATTTATTGATTCGGTTGGTAATAATTAAACGAAGAAAAAGTTAACAGGAATGACGCAAAAGAGATTTAAAAGTGGAATGACGTAAAAGGCATTTCAAAATGGAATATGTACACCAAAATCTGTGCAATACTCATGAATAAATATCTACCTGCCTGTTTTAAAATTGTTTTACACAGGACTATTGTAAAAGCAGGCTTTATTTAAACTGGTTGTGGAGTGTGCTCATTATCGAATGCTGTTTCAGCGTGTTCCTTAATCCGATATGGCAAATTTCTGGTTTTACGCAGTACTACTGCCATCTGACCCCGGTAACCCATGGTGTTTTCACAGTTACAGGTTGATTGTACTGGCCATAGACCGTTAGGAGGCGATAATAGACTGGACAGGATTGTAGGGAACGAGAATTGAAGAAAAAACTAGCGAGTCATTATTACAGAGAAGTAGAAATAAGTCTGCATGAGAAATAATAAAGGATTTTCTATTTTTTGGGGGACAGAATGCTCCTATTTGAAAGCGAAATTTGTTCCTTATGTATTGGTTCCGTGATGTGAGAAAGGGAATCTTTGATCTTACAAACTGTCTAATCAACCATCAAAGCTTTAAACGATAAACCAAACTAAACGCTTTGTTTGTAAAGTTAAAAAAGAAAGCAAATTTTGGGACTCTATACCGAACACGTGTTGAGAGACAAATTAAGAGCTGTACGAAATCGCACACTTCGTTTTTTTGCCCGTGGACGGATGAAGGGTATGTGGGGACGGAAAAATCAACCTTACTGCCTTGAAATACCGTTAATGTCAATGTCAAAGAGTTACGACTGATCTGAGTACCAGACATCTCAGAAGTGTGCACACGTGTGCTTAGAGGGTATTCAGAGAATAACACAAAAGCGACCGCGGCGAGGCCTGGTAATTACCTAACGGTGACAAGTCAAACAAAGGAGGGTAAGCTTTAACTAATGCGAACACTTGTCTTCGCATTTTACACGCATCGCTATTGCTGAACTATTGTTTTACAGAAAGTCTTTTTATCTGTAAACCGTTTAAATATATGCAGAAAGTTCAGATATTTGGTCGATCTTACATGAGAGTGAAAATGGCGGGTGTACCATAGCGAATTAAATTATACCAATTACCAAACAAATGTACCTAAATACTACTATTTAGTACCTCGCTCGAAAAAAATTGTACCACCTTCAGAACAAAATTATTTTGAAATTAAGATACACCCGCCATATTAACGTTAAGATGGCGGGTGTTCTGTGATATTTTATCATATAACCATCACTCATAAAATATCATTACACCAAAAAATTGTACCCAAAACGTAGGTACCTCAAGTAAAAAGAAACACACACTTGATCAGTTGGATAGTTCCTGAGAAATAAAACAACCGTGTCTCGTCTAGGTACTTATGTTTATTATTATTATGAATTATTGATCTAGGTACATATCAATATATATTTTAGGGAAGATCATTAAATTATAAATCACTAGCGACCCGCCCTGGCTTCGCACGGGTGCAATGCTGATACTAAATAAATATACAATAGAATTTTTTGTTGTTGTGCTTATCTATTAAAAAAAAACGGCTTCAAAACCGGTGCGTAGTTTTAAAAATCTAATCATACATAGGGACAGACAGACAGCGGGAAGCTACTTTGTTTTATACTATTTAGTGATGAATGTTAATAACGCGTCTATGTTATTAGGTATTAATAAAATAATTATTATTCGTGTGCTTATAAATCGTAATTAAAAATATCCGTAAAATATAAATGTATTGTATAACTATATCAATGTATCATGATAATTATCGTGTTTACTTATACACAAGACACGGTTGTTTTATTTCTCAGGAACTATCCAACTGATCAAGTGTGTGTTTCTTTTTACTTGAGGTACGTTTTGGGTACAATTTTTTGGTGTAATGATATTTTATGAGTGATGGTTATATGATAAAATATCACAGAACACCCGCCATCTTAACGTTAATATGGCGGGTGTATCTTAATTTCAAAATAATTTTGTTCTGAAGGTGGTACAATTTTTTTCGAGCGAGGTACTAAATAGTAGTATTTAGGTACATTTGTTTGGTAATTGGTATAATTTAATTCGCTATGGTACACCCGCCATTTTCACTCTCACGATCTTACAAAGTATTTTTCTAACGTCTCCTTTTTGGACACAGAAAAATTTGCAATAATGTTATGTACCTATGTTTCGTAATATCTCTAAATAACAACAGATATTACATACTTCCTGTTGTAACATAAGTACCAACTTAAAGGCCATACCTACGTATAAATGCATAGCATTATGCAACCATTTTCATTAGGTTGTTTAGTTGATTGTGCATTAAAGATTAGTGGCAGGAGCTGCCCACGAAACTACCCACGAGCCTAAAGAAATTTAATCAATCTTTTTTGTTTGATCATGTATATTATCATATTTAGTGAAGTATATAGCATTTTAAGGCATTGAAAAATTTAAAGTAAAGGTGATGACTATTTTGAGTATTGTGTCTTTATAGTAATATTATATGTAGAACGGGGATTAGCGCGTACATGCATAAATACCTTTAGAGCTTGACGTTTCCACCGGGTTACACCGGCCGTGGTCGCAAGCAGACTAGTTTCAAAGTTTATATTGTGTCTTTCTTTGAGTTTATGTTCTAGTAGGTAGTTTTAGTACGAAGGCATATATTTTTGGGTACATACAATCAGGGTAATTGACCGGCAACCATCCGACATTATCCCTGAATTCTAATCTTGTTATCAGTGCGCCTCACTGCCCTTTGACTTCCTCACAAACTACACCAATAACATTATTGAAGTCGGTACGAGCTCTTAAAATTTACTATTAAGGCGTCTATTGTTTTTCTTTCACATAATTACAAGAGATAAATTGTTTACATGTACAAACTTTGATTATAAGGTGACAAAAATTCGACGACCTCCGTGGTCGAGTGGCGTACGCACCGGTTTTCAAGGTGTCGCTAGCTCTGGGGTCCCGGGTTCGATCCCCAGACGGGTCAATGTAGAAACTCTAAATTTTCTACATTGTCTCGGGTCTGAGTGTTTGTGGTACCTTCGTTGTTTTTGAATTCCATAATACAAGTGCTTAATAGCTACTTACTTTGGGTTCAGAGCAATGTATGTGATGTTGTACGCATTATAAAAAAAAAATAGCTTTAGCGTTCTCAACACTGGTCATAACTTTAATTAAACTGAAACCTAGGTACCTACATACGAGCGATAGTCACCCAAGACGAAATGAATATCTTCGGAAAGTAGTTTCTCAGTTTTATATTCCAACTTTTAACTAAGCTGATCACAACGAGGGCGTTACTAAGTCTAACTACATTAAACTAACAGTTGTACGTGTTATCCTCCTACACGCAATCAAACAATAGCTCTGTAAGATGTTAATTGATTACAATCAAAGCATGGTATCAATAAGTGTGGCCTACATCGTATTGCCACACCACGGCAACACGGTAATGATTCAGGCGCGTATTCATTGCACTCACAATTTGCATTCATTTGAGCTATAGACCGAAAATAATGTAGACACAGCTCTTAGGGTGAAGTAGAAGATGGAAAGGGGTTTCCAGAGTTTTTAAATTATCCTGAATTAGGTGTTTTGTTCACATAAGGGTAAGTTAAAACCGGATCCTACCTCGGATACCTACATAGTCAAAATATAACGTCGTCAAATACGTTGCCGGTATTCAAAACATAAGGCCTTAAAATGCGTTTATGCCTTGAAAACAGATATTGTATCAGTGTTAAAAAAAAAAGTGTAGTTACTATAATTAAGTATACCTTCGATCAATATGTATATCGAATGCCTTCTCAGTTCTAAATTTCTACCAAAGCCTACCCACCAATCAGAACCCCTTTTTTAACACGTATGTTTTAGCTAGCTCTATCTACCTTCTTGTTTAGTCTGTAATTTGAGCGATCTATTCAAATTAATAGTTGTTTCATTTTCGTGCACTCTCCGCCCGCGTGGCTTGGAGATTGATTGTTTTATGGAGCGTCGCTCTCGTATCATAACGGGGAGCTTCGTCATGTCCCATCGTATGTCACTTGAGTCGCACGCCTATCTATCACATGTATATTGCCAGTAAATTACTTAGGAGCACCTGCTTGAATATTGGAGTAATTTATTTTATTATTCCTCTTCTTTTGTATCACCTCCTATCACCCGTGCGTTTTATAGGCGCGGGTGATGTGACCATGATACCTCTATCTATACGCTTACACCGAGTTACACCCTTTAATTTACCCTTCTGCCTTCATAAGGGTAATCTTACATGCCTATGTCAATGTTGAAAGTCTGTCTTCGAAAATACCTAGGTCTATTAATTATGGAGTGGTAAATAAATTTAAAAGTTGCAGAAAGCGTATCACGAATGGCAACTTGCATTAGCTACTTATCTGACTAGGTAAGCAAGTAATGCAACCTACCTATTTATTTTTGGTGGAATACCTACACTCAACAACTATTTCTAGTTATTTGTGTCAGCAAAAATAACATTACTAGGAACACCAATAGAAAGGTTGTCATGTAAAAAGTTTTCAATCGACCCAGAACATGACTATCTACTAAAATATTGCCTCGGGTAGGTACCTACCTACCCAATCTTTTAAGTAATTTATGATTAAAACGGTATTTTCATCGCCAATTGACATTGAAAGGAGGCAGATTAAATGATTTATAAATATGGACCAAGCTACCATTACATTTTAATTAAAAAAACGCCCAGCACTAGAAATTTCTTTTGGTAAAAAATATTTACCGATAGGAAGGTACGCGCACGGTTTCAATAATGACAGCAATTAATAAATGCTTGCCTTTATCTTCAAGAATGACTGATTTAGTTTTTCTAGGACCTATTCCATCATTCATTAGCCTACCTATAGGTGCCTATTCTGAGTAAGCGTGTAACCACACCACAGTATTATGATTACCACTACGTAAGACAGAGTAGGTTTGTAATTACATACCATTAAAGCCAGCATAACTGTGTCCTCTTGCTTGAAAATTATTAATTTCAGATCGACCGACGAATATAAATGAGTTAATTAAATAATTGCACAGATAAGG
Source organism: Autographa gamma (assembly GCA_905146925.1). Taxonomy (NCBI): domain Eukaryota; kingdom Metazoa; phylum Arthropoda; class Insecta; order Lepidoptera; family Noctuidae; genus Autographa; species Autographa gamma. The sequence goes on along the minus strand of LR989869.1, from coordinate 4,754,301 downwards.
TAATTTATAGGTATTTGTAATGTAAATAAGTGGGTAGGCCTAAGCCGGTTAGCGGTTACTTATGCACGGTGTAAGTAGTATAATATTTCAAATGTCGTTTTAAATAACACAAACACTATTATAGGTAAATGATTGGCAATCGCAGATGTAATGGCATACCATTTTGCGTAGGAAACCAACACCATTATGTGAAGCAACTTAACGTAGGTATAATACCGCCAATTTCGAAACCACCGCCTTTGCATCAGAGCAAGCGCCTACTTAAAAAAAAACTTGTCCAACTTTCTTCGCAATGTTAAAGCATAAATAAAAAAAGCGCATCACGGCATCACCAAAAGTGACTCGGCGGCCGAAAAAATAAAGTTGTAAGTTACGAAACAAGACGTAAAACTTTTTACTTACCATAAATGTTATGTAGGTGAAGTCGCAACAATATTCTCGTTCCAATATGAGCGAACGAAACCCATTCTTGGCCAGGATTTCCAGTTTAGAACATCTTTTAATTCATCACTTTTTGTTCCGAACGCACAGTGTAACTTGTCCCGATCACTGTTTATTATTATTTGTTGACACAAAACGAGGTTATTGCCGTTTCTTCTAACATCTGGACCTCACTCGGCAGAGATTTCACTGAACGTAATATCTAGCAAGTTTGCTTTTACTTGCTACAGACGTTTACAAGAGAAATGAACAAGATCACAATTGATAACAAAAGTTAAACACAAGTTGCAGGTAAACGGCGGGTATAGAAGCAAGTGGTCGTCGGAATACGAAAAAAAAAACAAAAGTTTACAACATCACACACAACTTCCACGTTCGGCGCGTCGTCACAGTGTGAGTGAATGGAAATATAAACAATATGCAACGCACGCATGCGCGCGCTCTGTCTCAAGTGTGTATTGCCAGCGTGAGATTACGATCTACCTGTATAATCGAGTAAATAACACGGAAACTTTATTTTGTTGATACATTTTCGGTATGTTCACACAAGCAAAAGTAAGACAATAAAGTATATTCCTTTTTTTGATAGATTTGATACATTTGTATTATATGCACACATTAAATTTTGTAAAATATTGTTTCTTATTTGTTTTTTTTTTAATGGCAAATTATGCGGATATTCTTCAATTAAATTAAATTTTATTAAATTGTCTTTTTATTTTTTTATGACATGGACAATAGTTATGAATGAAAATGTAAAAGGTATATTTTTTAGTTTTGTTTAATTAAGGAAAAAATATTTTAAACCGTTATTACTTATTTAACTGGAAACAAAATATTATTATACAAAAACAGAAATACATATTATTATTGTAACGATAACATAAGTATTGAATCTCAAAATCCTATAAAACCCCAATAAAAGGCTACCAACAAAACTTCTGGCAACATTGTCCAAGTGTACGGAGCTATACCACTCACACAAAAAACGGATCGCTCTGATTGGCCAAGAAGTTGTCGAACGTTGCCTCCGCCCGCGCACCAACGTCCTTGCTGGCACGGGCCACCGACCGCGATGCCTGCTCCGAGCTATGGTTACTTCAAACTTAACAGGTAGATACAACCTTTGACTATAGTTATACAAGTTTTAAACTTTATTCCTCCGTTCAAACTTATGTTATGAACTTAAAACAGCGCTGTTAAGGTAGACAAATGTCAGAAAAATTAATTGTTGTTGTAAATGATTACATGAATATTTATTGCTTTGTTATACAATGTTATTTATCAGAAAAGTTCTGCGAAATGAGCTTTGATCTCAAAGCGCGCAGTCATGTTATTATTATTAAAGCTCTATGCATAGCTACCTACCCATTACAAACAGTTTTATTGTATGGATTATTCTGTGTAAAAGTTACTGTGACTTATTCATTTATCACTTAAGTAGCTAAGTAGGAACTTTTTTCTTTAAAATCTAGCTAATTACGTGATTCAAAGCGACGCCATCAATTTGATCTATAAATAAGTATAAATAAATAGGTTACATAAACTCTACCAGCATCTGACAAACTCCTATTTCGAAATATGGATTCAAAAAATACAAAGGCGACAACAAAATATAAAGCTGTCTTGACGTTTGTGGGTGGCCAGTAATACAAGATCATTTAATAATATACTTAGGAAACATGTAACCGAGTTTAAATATCTGCTAATATGTAAATCGACATTACATTGGGCTCAAGTATACGGACCTTATTTATATGTTAATTTAATATTTTTTTCATAATACACGTAAGCTGTAGTAACCTTATTTATCGAATATTTGTGACAATCTATGTGTATAAATGTAGTCGATGTAATCGTAAATTGTATGAGTTGAGTACGAAGTGTCGTCTTATACCATATTTACAAAAAAAACTTTTCTTCACTATATTCGATATTTAGCTGAACTCTGAAGATATTTTTTAGCTTAAGTCATGCAATCAAACCAGGACCGCCAACAGACTAAATACTCCATAGATTCAGCTTAATTGAAACGTCCTATCTTCGAATATGAAACCCCTTTCTTATTGTTTACTTTGAGATTAGATAAAAAAAGCTGACTTCATATGATAAAACATTGTTTTGCGTAGGAGCGCGCTCGACGCTCGTTAGCAAGTTGCATCGTAATTCGTATACTCGATAACAATATTATTTATGTACCACCATGTGTGTTTGTGTTGCAAATAGGTACATACACACAGTCATGACTGTCAGACTGCCTGGAGCGCTGTATTTTGTCCTGACACGTACTTTAAACTTATTTTCTTACTGTCCAGCGTACCCACTATGAGCTCTTAAAGTAGGACTATTGTCATTGTGGAAGCGAGACGCTGCTATGTTCAGTAGTGCGCCATCTCACTTTCACAAACGCAGTCCTGGTTTAAGAGCTCATGGTACAAGGCAGTAGTCCTGTTTCTCCATTCCAACCGCGTAAATAGTTTTTATTGAGATAAAATCTACTTTATAGGTTATAGATTCCGAGATAAGTCGTACATGTGCTAATTTAGAGCTCATTATGTTGTCTAAGTAGACGAGATACAGTCGGGTTACAAAATAAAATATTTTATTTTAAATTGTGGCTTGTTCTGAAGAGTCTTGAATGTGGTGAATAGAGGCAAACTTGGACGGGGATTGCTAACTTTCGTCATGTGGCAAACACTTATTTAAGCATTGTCGTTAAACCGTTGGCTGCTAATACTTTTTATAACAGTTATATATGAGTCCTAACCATTAATTTCTTTATGCAATAAAGAGTTCAAAAACTCCTTTCCAGCCTGGCTTAAGACTAAGCAGATTAAAAAAATATTTATGTACCATGTTCAGTCTATTTCAGGCCAGCCCGTTTACGTAAGCGATTGTCAACATTTGCATCTTTCATCTTTTCTTTCAGTTTTTAATTAAGTTATTTTCAGTATAACTCTCTCTCTCAACTCTCTAGTAATTTAAAATAAAACTTTAATTGAGAGAGAAGGTTATATGCAATGATACTAACGTTCATAAAACGTGTTAAAACATAAATTTCTTTCCCATTCATTATACGAAGTAATTTGTAATAATCTCTCTGTTATTACCAGGAAAACCCTGTCGGTTGTTTCATTATCTTTTATTAGGTACTTACGAATAACCACATAATGTAACTGTATGTATGATTTTCCCATTAAACTGCAGAAAGAATATAACTTCAAATAGGTGTACCTACAAGTGAAATTAAACTCTGTCTTGTCTTCGGGCAGTTATACGAGGGAAAGCTTATAAGAACATGTGTTAAAAAAATACCGTAGACCACAGATTACCTTCTCTTTTGCTACAAACAATTCGATCGTCAGAATGAAGCAAAAGCAAAAATAATAGAGAGCATTCTATACATGTTTTTATGAAATGTTTTTTTTTATGTTTTTCTCTTCTTTTACAGACCTTCTATTGCATTATTATTCCAAACAAGATGCACTAAGAATAACACTACAAAAATAGAACCTGGAACATGTAAATCATTTGTTGCAAACCAAAATCGTACAGTAAAACCAGTCCCGAGGGAATATTTCTACGTCAGAAAAACAGATTACACCACCGACGTCACCCAACAAACTTATCAGCACAAAATCTCAGCTGCAATTTATAAGTAAGTGTGTTCAGTATATCAGTTCGGCCTCAAGACAGCTTGGCTCCAAAAACTGCATCGACAAGGCCGTACATTATCAATCACCCAATCATCACGTTATCAAGTCAACGGGAAACCAGAGATATCAGAAATTCTAAAATACAAAACCAAGGTCCCGATGATAAGATACTGAACTTTATATTATTATCTACTAAATATATTCGGCATAGTACAGCACGTTAGTAAAACAGACGTTTAATTTCGTAGTAACATTGAATATTTAGTAGCTTTTACTAAGCAAAAAGTTTCATTTGTTCATACTTCACATTGGCACGTAAAGAAAAAGTAAGCTATATAAAATGAATTATAGATTATAAAAAAACTAGTAGTTTAAATATAGAATGATGTGTTGTTCTACATTTAAACTACGGTCTTGGTACGTCATTTCTAACTTGCAATTTTCTTTTGTTTTTTGACACGCTTTTGTTAGCTTGAAATGTAAAAATTAGGCGACTTTATCTTATTAATAGTTTTTGTTTTTTAGTAAAATAGAATTTCATAATAAGTTTGCTACCAACGTGTGGTCGACTGTACGTAACCTTGCATATGATTTAGTGACGGACGCAGCGACTCATTTACATGTTAAGTTTGTTTGTTCGTGAATTAAATGAGGTTTACGGTGAGTTAGAAGTTAAGGTGATTAACTGGTTATCTATGATGTAATGTTAATAAAACTATATTTGAGGACGGCGCGGTGGCTATAACGCACCTTGCATGACTAAGTGCATACATGTATTAGTAATCAATCACCCCAAAAACTACTATGACGGTGCTCAATTTTACGAATTATCATTAAGAATCTACTGTTCCTAATAGTATCTTAATAGATATATATAGTGCCTAGACTATTACGAACTGTGATATTGTAATTAAAGCTTTTTCTATGGATCCTTAGTATTCATTTGATACACATTACATAGAAACCCTAAGCCCTGTCAATCAAGCTTCCATCGAAATCAATCAGAAACTATAACACTCTACACGTAATAAATAATTGATAACCTGCATATAAAGCATGCGACCGGAAAGCGTGGCGGTGTTGAAATACCCCAGTGACAGTACGGAGTACGAAGTATAACGGAATTTGATGCGCGTGGGCAGCTTGGGCTAACATGGCGATCGGCTAAAGGCTGATTTACATTGGGTCAGTAGCATCAACTGCAACTCAAATATAATCACTATCTGAGTTGCTTGTTTACATCGAAATGTAATGGAACGGGGATCGTCTGCTGTTTACCAACGCGCTCGAGGATGTCTTCAAGACTCTGGACTGGACTGGACGGGGTATAAATGTGAACGGCGAGCACATCTCGCACCTTCGATTTGCCGATGACAATTTCGCAGCTTTTCCGTGAGGAGTAACAAACATAAAAACCATATTTCCATACTAACTTTTACATTTATAAAATAAGGATGGTAAGTAATGGATAAAATATGGATACATTTATAAAGGAAGGATATTATGTAACTGAAGGCCCTCCACGATAACTCTAAAAGTTAGTTGACTGGATGTTGAGTCGGGACATTCGTAAACTCAGTATGCCCCAGCTATTTTTTTTTCAGTTCGTCTGTCCGTTGCATGGGGCTAGGGACGTGACAGTTCATCTAAAAATGTTACCGGAAATACGATATATCAATTTTTCACGATGGCAGTTTTGGCTAAAAACACTTTCTTCTTCTTTTCTTTTGTATTAAAAGTCGGTAAATAACTATGTAACTTGCCCTAATGAAGTAGAGAAAACTACAGTGTGAATTTCTTGTCAATATGTCATGTTTAGCGTTGTTAAGAACAATTGAGTGTTTTGAGAACTATTGTTATGTATTGTAAAACATCTGCTTCTCTTTATAGACCTATACTTTCTATCTAGTTTATATATTGCACTAAATAATAAACTGAAAACATTGTTCAGGGTTATGTTTTGGTTGAGAGATTATGAGATTGAACTATTCATATCAAAATATTTTACATTGGTGACATCAATGTAAATATTTTGTCTTCCAACAATGTATTAGCTAATAATAATGGGTCTGAATTCTTAAACATAGTCGCGTGACTGAAATATTTAATGTACAAAGTTTTTTTTGTAGTCGCAACAATCTATGACCAAGTCTAGTTGACTTGTTACTACAATATTAAGCAAGAAAAGCCTTTATTTAAATAAGATATATTCTTGTTATTAACATGTAGTTTTTATAACCACTTAACACCAAACGTGACATTCTAAATTAATGAGGCGTTGAAGAAAGACACTTTAGATTGCGGATACCAATTAGTCACAAATCTTTCGAACTCTCGCTTGCATTATAATAAAGCAAAAAGCTTGTTATCGATAGATTTTGATGGTTTATAAACATAGTACCGCCGAAATAAATATAAGAGAAGTCATGGATACAATGAAATCTTGTCTGTACTTTGAATACGAAAAGCAAAAGCACAGGTTGTTTCCAAGTCCTTGCTTTATCGATATATTTTCTAAAAGAAAACCTATCTTTTAATTCTCGGCAAACCTTCTTGATAGTTTCTACGTGGAAAGTGTGTAGATTTAACAATAACACTGAGCAATAATTATACGGAATTTGTGTTAACCACAGAACTTTCCTTCTTAGAAAATCGCACACAAAGGCCCTTTATGACGCCCTAACAATTTTATTGCGTACTTTAATAGTGATTAGTTTTCATTAATATTCATACTTTATAACGTTAAAACAGTAACCAATGCGGAATGAAATAGCTGTTGTGACCTTAGGTGCGCTAAAGGTTTCCAATAAAGAAAAACATAAGTTTCCCTAACGTACCATATGCTATAGGGAAATACTTAGTAGGACTTTAAAGTATACATTAGTATTGAATACTAGCTGTGCCCTGCGGTTTCACCCGCATGAATACCTAGATCCCGTTCCCACTGTCGTTTGTTCCCACAACAAATCAGTATCGAAATAAAGGTCAGGATTATTAAAAAAAAAATTGTGCCTGATAATAACTAACAGAACAAAAAAAGAATTACCGAAATCGGTCCAGGCGTTATTGAGTTATGCGCTTACCAACACATTTAGCGATTCATTTTTATATTTATAGATTGTTGGTATATTATGGTTTTAAGAATAGCTGAATCTAGTAAGACCGGAAGCCTTTTTTTTTTTTTTCAGGGGGAAATCCTCAAGGACTTCCTCCGCCTGGGGAGAGGCGGAGGGGCATGCCGGACTCTTACCGGCTAAAACCCCCCGGTGTCTCCTCCTCGCACGTGCGGCCGCGGGAATCCAAATTCTTCCGCAGCCCCACGCTGGTGCTGGCCCGGTTGTCCGGGCCTCATCTCGTGCACGGGGTAGTGAGGTGTAAGACTACCCCGTGCTCCGCATCGGAGGCGCGCGCCGACACCCGCGCGCGCCTACGCCTCGGGTCCAGCGGTTAGGGGGCGGGGACTTCCCCAAGTCCCTCGCCCCTGGACCCATTCATGGGGGGCGGAAAAGGGCGTTGTCCGCCCTTCTCCTGCGCCCGGTGCGCCTTCTGCGGCCGGGGAAGAGAGACGAGATCTCCCTCTCCCGTTCCGCAGTCTCCTTCTGCGACATCACGTCCTCGCAGAAGGACACCACCGCGTCCCACGACTCTGCGCTACCGACCATACTCTCCACTACGGCCGGAAGACCGGAAGCCTACCCTAACATAGATGGGAAAAGGCTAGGCAGATGATGATGGAAGAAGGTACCACAAACACCCAGACCCTGGACAATGTAGAAAAGTGGTTTTCTACATTGACCTACTGACTGACCGGGGATAGAACCGAGGACTTCAGAGCTAGCGACACCCGTAAAAAGGTGCATACGCCACTTGACCACGGAGATCGTCAAATACAAGATTACTGCTAAATCTTAACCAACTTTCATTATATTGAGTTCCCCGTTCCGATTTAAATTTTTGTTCAAATATTTTTCTAGTAAGTACCTACCGCAGTATAGCGCGATGAGGAAAGGATATATAAAAATATATCGATTTTTCACAGGAAGTAAGAACACTAATAACATAAAAATCCGACAGCTAACGCTCTAAGCTTATTAAACCAGGGAAACTACACGTCTTGAATACCTAACACGATATTATACGATGACACTAATGTTTTTTTTAAACAAAATGTCTACCAGTTTACGATGTAGTTGACTGATGAGTAACGAGTTTGTCTAGTTAGTTAAATATACTTTTATAACATTAACTTTTTTGGTTTATGACTCTCGCAATTATCTTTGAGCATTATGGCTGCTTTAATGCCTTCCGTTTTAAAGCCTAAACATAATCTTTTAATCTTGAATGTATAACTACCTACTACAAAGATTTTTTGTTTGTAAGTAACGTTGTTAAACCAGTAATTAAGAAAATTGCTATTTAGGAAAATGGTTACAAAAATATTCTTTCATTTATGTTTATAAAAAAATATTATTTTAAGTCTAGAACTAGCGTATGAAATTGAAGACAAACACTAACATTATCAAATTAAAATACCTATTAAAAACTAATTAAAATCGCTATTCTTGTAAATTTTAATCAAGTACGTACTTCCCAAATTAATACATTGATGACGTCCGCATTGTAAACCTTTTTCTTATAATAACATTAACACTTATTGCAACTTAATATACCGCTTAAATAACAATTTACTAAACAATAAAGTTTTATACAACGTAATATTAAAAGAGGTAACATTAAAAAGGCGAATGCATTGGTACTATACCACAAATGTGCCATATGTACCATATTAGTAACAAAGGCAGCTCTCACAAACTTATTTCTCAAGGACAGTCGACGTGTGGTCCGATAAAATAAAAAATGTCGGCCTACGTAAACCAAGCCTTGTTGACATAATATTTCATTGTATTTTACGGCACACACAGTTACAAAGACCCAATTGTTATGTACAAACACTTTATAGTTTTTAATTCTGACACTCTTAATATCAATAAGGAAAGGTAAATTGTTTTATTTAAAGTAATGAACTTTAAGTGAAATGTTTCTGAGATTTACTCTTAACTTGCTATTTGGATTATTATGTACTTGTAATACAGTTTTTTTTTAAGTCGACTTCATTATTTTTAAAAGGTTTTTACCGAGCAATATATCGGTATAACTACGTAAATATCTGTACATATTTTTATAACTGTAGCAATATTATTACATTTAAATTGATTTAAATATTGCAAAGTGTTTTATAGAAAAGGTTGCGCAAATCTCAGGCCTTAAAATAAAGAAACAAAACACAATAGGTGACCTTGATACAATGAGAACCGATCCTATTGGTAACCTTCCGAGAACTGTCAAAGTTTATAATCGGTATAAAGAAATACACCCAGTCATTGACGTACTATATACATAGACTGCTACTATCGCCAGTTACCCCTTGTGCCAAGCGAGAGCAGTTTTTAGTCTGAAGTTCTGAACCTAGTACATTCGTTTACTGATTTAAGTTAATTTTCGCGCAACAAGAAACTTATATACGAGAATATCGCTGGTTTTGACATTGTTAGGACAATATGAGTGTTTTAGATCGATTTTTTTAAAACGGCAAGCTCCTTCTTCATACATAATTCACGACAAAACCATTTCACACTAGTGCTTACGTTCAAACTCTGATAGGCTCACTCTATAGTTTCATATGTATACTCTAAGAGAAATACACCCACTGAGCCATAAATGTCGTTTTAAAGGAAGTTGCAAAATATATTTCTATTAGTTTTCTTCTTGTCTACGATATGATTTTATTGCTATTCCCACGATAGTTATAAAATTGGTATTAGAGGTTCTCTGATGCCTCCTTTGTAAGTTATGGTATAAAATAAAACCACAGGTAAATAAATAAGATATATTAGCAAATTCAAATGGGTTTTTCCATGTGAAATACGGTATTCAGGTGAATCCGGTGTGCTGGAGGCGACTTTAATATAGCTTAAGAAAAGGTTAGGCAGAAGAAGGTATGAAGAGCTGAAAACATTTAGCGTATAACGAAGTGCTTTAAGTATGCGCCTGTTTAAAGTTCATCATAATTATATTTTTTCTCTCAAACCGCATTTACTGTACGTTGGAGTTGTTAATGTGGTATATCGGCTCTGTTGATCCCTTATTGCAGTAGTCTATAAAGGTTTCATACATATAAGCTTAATTACCTTTTTTTTTGACCCGGTATAAATCGAAGGACGGAGCGAGCACTGGGGAAGACGGAAGAGTGACGGACTCCTACCGGCAAAAACCACCGGAGTGCTGCTCCGATCTCTACTGCCGGGAACTAGGTGGAAAGATTAATGACCTATATGAACCTGCTTAAGTAATATGCGCACACAGCTGCAAACGATAAAACCTCAGCATATAAAAACTTTTTAATCATTATACTTACGTTATCTCCCTCATAAAGTTATCTCTTCCAGGAACAGATTCATAATACAACATAAACAATGATCTCACCTATACAAGGTATTTATCATCAGCTGTCTGCGCAGACGCACCTCCGCTCTCGCCGCTTATCTTACAACCAGTGGCCGCTAATTCATAGCTACTACTGACAATATATTAAAGTCCTTTATGTTTTATGTTCCAACTTACTTTACAATAGTATAGTTGGGTAATGTGAAAGTTTGTTTGTCTGCAGTATCTTGAAGACTAAACCACCATCCTGATCCTGAGGAATACTACTAATAGCAAACATAATGCTACCTTATATATTTATGCTCTACCTTGCAGTTTTTAAATGCACTTTGCTCGGTGGATACTTTTTTAAAGGTTATTTGTATATACAACTGTGTCTGTTTCATTTTCATCATAAATAAATCAGGACCTAAACCTGAACCGGTCTTGAATAGTCTTGATGCAATATTTTGACGAGATCTTATCTATGCCATCTTTGATAAGGGCGCATGAAATTTCTATCTCGTTTTATACTTTCTACATAAAGTTTCGACATTTTCACGAACAAAGCCAAAAGCAAAAACTATTTTACAAATAAATAAAGCCTTTAAGAGCTTGTAATGAACCCATTAAGATTGTAAAATACTCGGCCGACATTTTAAAATCTGTTTTATGTTTTTGATTACTGTACCTACCGAATAATATTTTATATCTCTTTCTTTTATATAATAGTAGACATGTCTTTCCTTTTTCGTTTCATGCAGGATGACCTCTTGCCCAAAAAGGTACAGGCTAATGTTATGAAGGTTGTGTAAGAGATCATTTGTGAACCAACGAAGAAGATAAAAGACAAAAAGAAATCTGTAGATAACAGAATTGATTTAGCTTTCAACAAAAATGTTTTAAAGATTAGTTAAAGATTAAAAAATAATGATTATTTTTTAATCTTTAACTAATCTTTAATATTTATAAGCCAATCTTTGTATTAACCATGTCTTACGAATAGAAAAAAATAAATAAAAGACGCAGTGTTACGGTTCGTACTGGCAATTTGAAACATATTATGCATGCTCTTTAAATGTGGCTCAAAACCACAGACAAATGAATTATCATTCTTACTTCCATATGTTTTAAAAAAGTATCCTACGGTCGATCGACGAATTAAAGGAAGCACATTATTTTTGAACAAGTTACATTTCTACGCTATTTTAGGATATAAAATTATCATTGCACATGGTTCAGTTAGTCATACTGGTCATCTGCAAACTTTGACGCGTATAATCCTCTAATCGTAAACAACATTCCATTACTAAAGAATTTCATACTAACCGTTATGTTATGATAGCAACTAAATATTACACAGCCATGCTCAACTAGTATATAGAATTCGTTTCTGTAGATTAAATTTGTAGAAAAACTACCGCAAAAATCTTAGTGTTTTTATTTTCTGTGAACTTAGCAGATGCTATAGAAACGTTAATTTGACTTTAATTGCGCGGTTACAAAATGTCATTATAATGAAGAGGAACCGGCAAAAAAATACAACTGTAATTAAAACCCCTATACTTAAATATATAATTATCATTAGCTATGCAACAAGATAGGAAAAAATAAAATAAAATTATAAATTTTTAAACTAAATTCACAAATACTAGAAAAACGAAGCTATGTAACTGGTGTTGCCAAATTCGCATTGAAACGAATAGAATAAGCGACACTTAACTTCTACATAAACGAATTAGATCCGCCTTATACCGTTAAATTATTCCTCCATTTACGAAATATCTTTACCTAAGCATCAAGCATTGTTGCTGATTATACGACAGATTACCAACTGGTTGCTAGTCCTGCCCACCTCTTAAAACCTGGCGTGATTAAACCTCATTAATCCGCACCAAAGAGGCTGCTATACATTTTATTACTTTGTTCTCCGCTAAAGGTATGAGGTGCTCTTTATGGAATAAGTTTAAAATCGATTTGCACGCCTGTCATTTTGATCCCAATGGATGCATTTTTAGTGTTGTATAAAATTTGTTCTAGTCTTTTTGCGGTTCAAGCGGAAAGTAACTGATCCATGTCAGTTTCAATACATACTAAGGTTAACGTTAAAGTAAATTAATTGAAACTGATACTGAACTGAGTAAGTTATTAGAGTTAACGAGAAGCGAAATAGGTTACGCTTGTAAAACTGTTCATAAGTGCGGAAATGCATCATGTACTCTTAAAATTAGTGTCTAATAAGAAATCTAGCACGACCGGTTGTGAACGTCGTCATAATTGAATTAATGGATTCTCGCCATTAAAGTGCATAATGAGCACTTGGCAAATACTGCACTCGAGGGCCGTGTGAGAACGGCATGTTTTAAATACCATGCATTTACTCCACGCCTCGTCGTTAACTATTTATGATCCCTTGATCCAGCAATAAAAAGTAAGCTTCATCGACACAGGAAAGGATAATTCTCAAAAAGAAATTCAAAATAAAATGTAACTTAATAAGAGTAAAAAATTGCAGCAAACGACATTACTTATCCAATTTATTTCACAAGCTTCGGATGACCTAAACCGACTCTTCCAAGTTCCAAGTCTTAATTGAAACCCGTTGAAATTCATACAAAACTTCCACAGAAGTTTTTATTTGTTAATTGCTGCACCGAGTAGTTTGTCAACGCAATAAGTATAATCAAGTTTGCTTATCCCATCTCATAAAATGATTATTAAATGCGATATTAAATATGGAACTGGCGATGGCGTCGGAGCAGCTCGCTTGATATGGTAAGCTTACAACTTTCTACGTGCCACGGCCAGAGTAACTTGAACTGGGGGATAAATCAGTATCTAAAGGAAGCGCGGTATTAGTGAACCAGACAACTGAAACAAGTGATAATTCTACTAGTGTTACACTGATCTAATTGCCCAATGGAAGTGACAAGTCTAAATCACATGTCTTATCAAAAAGAAATTAGAGATCTCTATCATTGTTAATGCTTCTAGAATGTTACTAGTCTACGGAAGCAGGCGGTTCCGCGGTTAGGGGTCATGTTACAGTGGTCGCTGTTTAGTTTCACTTCGCTTCTGTAAGCCCGAGGCTTGGGTTTTATTACTCGTGCCTCGTAGGTGTTTTGACGACATTCGTTCGCATTGTTGCGTCCCAGTGTTAACGTCTTTATAGGCTTATAAATCATGTGTTACAAATATTCTATTGTAAGAGTTGATTAAAAAATTGGGCGGATAGTAAAATTATTGTGAAGGAAACAATAAATTTAAAATTGTTGTTAAATTTGGTTGAGATTGATATATTGAGGGCATAAGCTACCAATTAATAATAGTATTCAGTGTTAATGCACGTGAAATGCATATTATTGTTATGTCTACTTTTTCAAAATTTTACCTGTTACTAAATCATATTTTTAGCGTCAATTAAAAGTCTTGTAGACTTAACAATTAAAAGACAGGTTTTATAAAAAAAGATTAAGAATGGAAATTGTTTGTCTTAATATTCCTTCTTAGTTAAAATACGTTGTATCAAACTGGAGAGAAAATAGATATGTAAGCAATAATAATATCCATGTGCAAATTAATACAATCAAGTAATGTCAACATCTATTTTAAAAGTAACCATGAAGTTTCTTACCAGTTACCGGTTCTTCTCGCAATGAGCAATGAAGCTGGCCATATACATACGTGTTATAAATTAACTATTTTATAGCACGGTATATACTTAAAGATATAAATAAAAAATATTAGTGCTTCTATTTATTATACCATACAGGCTGTTACCAAAAGGGGTGAAGAGTATATCTGGTATTAAGTCAGATTACACACATTTCAAATAATTGGATATCAATTATTTAATTGACTAATTTTGCGCTGAGATTTTGAAATCTAACTCTAAACTAAATGAATTTACTTGCTTTTAAAGCATACATAGCACTTATCAAACATTCTGATCTTCTCGCTTTAATATCTAAGCAGTAAGCTTTAAACTGCCTCGTTGGCCTAGTGGTGCTAAGTGCGTCTGCTACGCTAGAGGTCTTGGGTTCGATTCCCAAATCGACCAAGGTGTTATTGGGTTTTTCTATGGAATTCTCAGTAGCAGGTCGGAGTTTGGATTTGTGCCCGGTTAGTGGCAATAGGATCGCCCCCTATTACATGGGACCTAACATACACCTCTGCCTAACCCTTCGGGGATACAGGCGTGATGATATCGAGGGGTAACGGGCTATTTGGTTTAAGCGACATTTTTGCAACTTTACAGGAGAGCCATTTAAAGTTTGAAATTTCGAAAAAAAAATCATAACACAAAAACTTCTGCAGCTATTTGAACGGGGTAAACTGCATTAAAATTTAATTAAAAATATCTAGTTGTTGATGCTAATACCAAATAAAGCGGACCTTTAATTACAAAGATAAATGTCGCTTAATACAATCTGCCCTTTTTTAGAGACAGGAAAAACGCTTCAAGTGACTGCATAACTACAATTGGCTACAGGGGAAAACAATTAAGCGACGACGCATTCTATTTACAGAGTAAGCCAAAAAGTATGAAGTAACGAACCCCATAAATAATAGAAACAAGCTATTTATCTCAACAACCAATTTAAACTAAAATGACTGACAGGCTAGTTTACTTATGTGATATATAACATTGAAATTGTAACGTTTAATGCCTATGTTTATTAACATCTAAGACTACTCGTATCAATGGCTGATAAAACAAGCTGATTTTGCTGATTAAGACTGAAAAGTAAATAAATATAATTGATGTTCCTATTGAGACTGTACTATAATAAATATTTCGTATAAACAGTTTAAGCGACGAACCCTGTCGGATTTGGGCGATGGACAAATGGATTAAGTTACATCACACCGTGTGATTAGTGGGAAGTCAAAAAGACTCAAGTTACTTTTTAATAAAAATTAGAAACAGGAAAAACGCTTTAACTCTCATTGACTTATTTATGAGAGACAGGGTGACTGGTTTATGTCTCGGTTATTAATATGATGGCATGGTTCAAGTACATGATTAAAAATAAAATGCAAAATTCACGTCGTTTAATACACTGCCACTTTGGAAACAACACGAAAATAGTATTGTTTCAAACGCCAAAAAAGTGCTCCGATTTTAATGAAACCGGCATCATTCGACGGAGAAAAATTCGCTGATTCCAAATATATATATAACTCAATATCACCCAAAATGTCGCTTAAACCAAATAGCCCGTTACCCCTCGATATGTTATGTTTATGTAGTAAGCTTTCATATTTAGACTCTGTATACATGATGTACTCTTCACCCCTTTTGTATAGATATATCCTTTCGGTAACACCCTGTAACCCTATATATTTCTATTAAACATAGTATGTAATGTCAGTTTGTAATGACTACGATAATTCTGTTTGGTTCGGGTCGTGCGAGGTCTCTTGTATTGGGTCAAGGCGTCGGATAATTCCGAGTTAAAGCGCTATGTGATTGTTTTAAATGAGTTTTACCATAACGGATAGCAAAATTGATTGTGCTTTACGCGGCTGTGGTATACGGGTTAATTTGACTTATAGAAAGGGTCTCTACCCTTGTATATTCCGAGTCTGAAGTTTTAATCATGTTCTATAAAAGTTTTATATGCTCGTTTTAATGTTTTTGTAAAATTCCGAAGGATGTAAAAGAATACTTTGTGGTGAGTTTTAATTATGCATATATCGAGAAATCTAGACTTAGGATATAGACAGGGAAATAGTTCATATCTCTAGTAATCTAATAGTTTTTTCTCTAGAATATCTCTTCCGCCGGATATGAACCGACCCCTCGGGTGTTGTCTTTTTTGACGTTTAATAATTGCTGCTTTGTAGCCTAAGTTAAAGGTTATTTTCCCTTTGCTTATTTTACTTCAACCCACAAATAGATTTCCTAACATTAAAATTTTAGCTAACAATACAATACGGCGAAACAGAAAGTTTTACCCAATGAGAAAGTACTGTCTTAGTTCAAGTACCACATTTGTTCCTAGTTAATGACCTTTGCTATTCATATTGACGAAGTCTTGTAAAGTTTGCAAATACTTGGTTGAAAATAAACATGTTTACACATTTTATGGCTTTCACGGAACTAAGCTTCGGATGTTTAGGGCGTTAAATAACTTGTTTTACATGTAAGGTTTCGCAGATAATTAAAAGGGTTAACGAAAAAAGGTTTACATTGGAATGAACAAATTTATTTGCAATAAAATAATTGCAATAATCATGACTGAGAAAAAAATAATAATGCAAAAATTAAACATTTAAATGTCGTGTTAATAATTACAATCAACTTACTTCTACGTATTATTTATTTTATCTGGTTTATACTAGAACAAGAAAACAAAGAGACAAATAATTTTTATCACCCAGCGGAAGAAGTTTTATTCTTGGCCACATAAATAAGAATAAATCCAAAATTCGAAACAAAAACATGGAACAACCTTTAAATTAAAAAGCTTCATTCTTCTTTAAACAAAAGGACATCGATTATACAACATTTTCTGAAGATGTACCTACCGTAAAGACAGTTCACTTATGCACTTAAATAGTCATTTAACAACATAAGTGATGCAATTAGCATGATATCATAGTGATGAGCCAAAGTTAAAGTAATTACATATGCAATAATCGTTTCCTTTGCCTCACGACTCCAAGCGAGGTGATTTGACCGTGAACACTTAAGCGCTTATTACACTACACGATGTTCAGAGACAATTCGACGGTAATAAGTATGTCTAGATGAGCTAGTTAGCTATATTCAGCTTGCCTTGAAGACAACACATAGTATTAAACTACTGTATATTGTATTTTGTATTGGGTAGCCTGCAAAAGTTAGTTCGGTTACTTAGCGAATGGTTACCAGGTGGTGATAAATGAGCAAAATGGTTTTCTGCGTTCTGTCAGCGCCAAGGAAGAGGTGTAAAAGAAGCAAGCTTGCTAGTTATTTGAACTTCTTTAAGCTGTGCCCTTTCGGGTCCATACTGTATCTATAATATAAGAAATTGTACCACCTGTTATGTAACATATGGAATGCTAATAAAGATTTGAGTATTGAGTATTAGTTAGTCAGTGAGCGAGACTTGAATACCGCATAGTGTAACAGGCGCTTAAGTCTGCTACATCCGTTTAGTTTTTGTTTCCATAAAAAGGCTTTTGTTTTGTATGATTGTAGTAATACGGAATGCTGTAGTATTACGGTTATAAAACTTTAATAGTTTTATCAAGGACGCTAAGTTAATAATGCTTGGTACTCATTTATGAATTGTTTGTGGAACACAAGTAAAACTTTGGTACAGGAAATTTAATAAATTCTAACTAGTACCGACCGTGGTTTCCAAAGATAGTAATACAGAGTAGGCACGAAACCAATAATTACACCATTACGACGGGCCTGTTGGTCTAGTGGTTAGTGACCCTGACTGCTACCGGAGCCGGAGGTCGTGGTTCGATTCTCCCCCAGGGCAAATGTTTGGGTGATGAGTACGATCATTTGTTCTGCGTCAGGGTGTGATATGTATGTATTAGGAAAATATGAGTATGTTTATCACTCGTCTGGTTACCATAACACAAGCTCTACTTAGCTTAGGAGCAGATAACCGTGTGTGAGATGTCCCGGAATATTATTATATTATAATATGCCAGTTATTTCGTACATTATCCTGCCTAGAAAACAATGGCCAATTTACTTATTTTTTCGGCTGATTAACGAAACATTATCACCAACAAAAACAATTCATTCAATTAAAATATAACAGGCACAAAAACACATTTAAGTATAAGGGTTTTCCCCTCCAATTTTGTTATACAACGACTACCTATTTTATAAAAATATAAATGTTTTTATAGAAGTGACCTTGAACAAAATAATTCTAACAGAGCTTCGTAACGTCGAGCGGCCATTAGTAACGCATACACAATCAGACATAAATCACCACAATCACACATAATTGATTGAATCACTGACAAGTACATGTTTATGTTATCACGAACCACGGAAATTGTTTATAAAAACTATTTAATGTACCGCAATTATAACCCTGTGGATGTCATAGAGTAGTATTTTTATGTAAAGTCTAAACCTTGGGGCAAAGTGTAATGGTTAACTTCCTGTGTCACTATCTCCTTTCTCTGTAGCAGTCCTTTAAATAATGTTAACACAGATTTCTGTCCAATTTTGTTATTATTTGGAAATTAAAATAAGTATGGATGATTTACTACACATCTAGCTACTCTACAAAACTAGTGAAAAGCTGCTGAAAAAAAGTGTATTTCTGTTTTTGTGACTGTTTCCAGAAGCGACACTTATTTAGATATAAAATATTTTTTAAAGTTATGTGTTTGATTATCACTCTTCAGGAGTTAGTCTGGCTAGTTGTTAAAAAAGTAAAACAGGTAGAATTGCCATTCCTATCTTTTCTCTATACGTCACAAAGCTAAATGAGCTTAAAAACCTGACTGTACAATGATTTATGATAATGACAGGATACTAACTTAACCCACCTTTTTGTTACCCAAGGGAGAATTATCTAAAAAGATACATATCATCACGTAAAGGCCTAGGAAATGGCTAGAAAACTACAGATGTTCACGTGCGTCGGTTGTCCGTTTCACCGCTTGTAAGTAATTATAGAATGTGGTCTTGTCTATTGCCGCAACCTGCCGGCTTTGAGCTTCCACGTTCCGGATCTCGGCACTTTAAGAAAACCTAGAAATTACTGTTTCTTAGTTCTCTAATGCTTTGCTAGCTATAAATAGTTTAGAGACTATAGTCTACTAATATAGTTAGTTGTGGTAGTTATTCTTAACGTTAATTAACATATTTTCATCCTAATTTTAAATTCAACTAAATAGATGAGTTAGTAGAATGTACCTCATAGATGCGTACTGTTGTTTTATGTATCACTATCACTATCACTACATAGTATAAAACAAAGTCGCTTCACGCTGTCTGTCCCTATGTATGCTTAGATTTTTAAAACTACGCAACGGATTCTGATGCGGTTTTTTTTAAATGGATAGAGTGATTCAAGAGGAAGGTTTATATGTATAATACATGCATAATATAGTAGAGAAACACGGATAATCTTAGAGATTTCTAATGTAAGGTCGTATATGAACACATTTTTTGCGCTTACATTGCAAATGCTGGCTGAACCCTACGAGATATATCAAAATAATGTACTGTAATGTATTGTGCACCTTAAAAAGATCAACAAAAAAGTCCACGATGGTATATGTCTATCTCTTGAGGATAACCCACAAAAACCATTTTTTTATCGTTTATTTATTACTTATTTGCGAAATCAATAATGCCCTTTACAGCATGTTATTTAAATGAATATTTTCGAAGATATTACAAATTTAAAATGCAGGGACATAGCCGGGGGGCGCGTTCCTATACCAAATAGTACGTCCAAGGCTTTGATTATATAATGTCTAGATGGACTGTCAAGTGCGCGCAGACGTGTCAAAAAATAACAACCAAAAGTGGTTGTTAAGTACTTTCCCGCCACCAGTACAGATCGTGCCGCTTTCGTGACACTACGTTTTACGCGCTCTAAGGAATAACCACATAACAGCGATAAAATGATAGTATGTGCTTCTAAAGTGTGCTGGAATTAAAAAGGAAGGCAAAAAAATACCAACACACATCACCTATCACTAAAACTACTGCACACTATTTAAAGAAACTTTATAATTAATTTTGTTTTTATGATTACCAAAATCACGCCATTTTTATCAGTGTTGCCAGTTTCTGTTTTTCATTCTCCCATTTTTGTGGGTAAATTTGTTGGTTTATCGTTACGTTTATAAAATTGCGCTGATGTACTTTTTAAATAAAAAAATAAATGACTCAATGTTAAAGTACCTATAGGTACCTCATTGTTTTAATATTGTACCAAATACTAACTTAGTTGATTTAATACTCGATTCAAACACACAAATCCAAATTTCTTTTTTTTATTGATTTAAAAAGTAAATACTTAATAAAAATATTTTTTTATTATTATTAAAATACACTTAAACTGAATAATACCACATAAATACCTACATATAACTAAAATAAGTAAATATTTTATTATAATTAATTCGTCTTTATTTAATGTGATTTATGGGAGAATTTGTAATAGCTGGTATCAGTATTTACGCACACAGAGACATTGACGTATAGTGTAAAACGACGCCTGCACGCACACATACTTAAAATGGCGTTCTAGTTGTCTTTGGTATGAATGTAGGGCGACGCTCCATCTAGATATTATATAATCAAAGGTCCAAGGCTGTGCTTCGCCCTACAGAACTTTATGATTGTGTAGTTATATTTTTTATCAGCGTTGCACCCGAGCAAAGCCGGGGCGGGCCGCTAGTATAAAATAAGAATAAAAATAGTAGTAGAATCAAAAGGCCATATAGAAGTCTTGTGATATCAAATGGTACTAAAAGATTTTTTATATTATTTAAAAGTCATTTATAATGTAGTATAAATTGGGTTTAGAATTTAGATCTAATTTTGCCTTTCCACCATAATTAGTAGAAAAATTAACCTCCGTGGCCGAGTGGCGTACACTTATAGGTGTATAATTTTTCCGTGGTACACACCGGTTTACAAAGTGAAGCATTCACGTCCCGGGTTCAATCAGCTGACGGGTCAATGTGTAATTTAGATGTATATGGTATCTTAATGTGCGTTGGCTTTGATTCCATAGCACAAGTGCTTTATCTACTTTGCGTTCAGAGCAATGTTATTAATATTGTCCCCCTAATAACATATTTGTTTACTATTTTTACACATAACAGTGTTACATCGGTATCTGCCTACCTCTGGACATAATAGTCATAATTGTGTGTTGCGTAGGAGGTACAAAGTGTAAGAACATCGTACATCTGTCACTAATATTGTTTACGTATCGGCTCTCCTTTGTAAATGTGATATATTAGGTACGTGGGAATCTTTGTCATTATTGTCGGGACTGCGCGACAGTTGCGATAAGTGCATGTAAAGTATTTAAGTAGATACAGAGCTACATAACATAATGTATAACTTGAGTTATAATGTTGCGAATCCAATTTATTGCTAACGTAAATATGTGTAATTTTATCAGGAAGGAATTGACGTTTGTTATTAAGTATCGCAGAAATTACATAATTGAGTTGATACGTATTTTTACATGTTTAGACATCCGGAATTAAAATTTAGTATATTCTATATACAATTTTTGATCTTTCCTGCTTGGTTCAGATTAGTACAATAAGTAAACAGGTATACCATTCAATATTTATTTGTAATTAGAACATCATGATAGTTTAAAAACTGTGAATGAATGACGACAACTTAACATAGCCAGACACGGACTTAGAAATTAATATATTTGCGCAATCAACTAAAACTTCTGCCAATAAGCCAGGATGTGAAAGTGACCATCTATCTACAATTTGAATGGAACACCTGGACCTAGTCTTATGAATCACGGGAGAAAACAAATGCACGTGGTCACATTCTGTCACACAATCACGAAGCGACTCCTAAAAGGATATTGGCACTGATTAATTGTGTTGATTGCACTTCATACTTTCAATAACAACAGTATGTATAATTTAATAGTGCTTTGAGAGTTTCAAAGCTAGCTGTACCGAGGTTTTAAGTTTCATGGAATATTCAAGTATTGTGCGTCACAATCTTTTTAACCTCGGACGCAAAAAGGGGTATTATGAGTTTGACATGTCGGTTTTGTGTGTTTGTATGTCTGTGTGTCTGCTCCTGGGCGAGTGGAGCGATTTAGATGTTTCAGATTTGTTTCTTTTAAAGCCAACACAATAACTATTATTAGCGGCATTTTAAAAGTTATGAAAATTTCTAGAAATTGGTCAAGGATTTTTTTTTATAATAATATAAGTACAGTCACCAACAAGAACGCTACCAATAAAACAGCGATTCAAAATAATCATGCACCTTTTCAATACCGTCATTTGACATTAAAAGAGTTGCATTAGCAAGAAGTATGCATTAACTATTGAGTATTTTACAAGGATTTAAGCAACATTGCAGTAGTATATGGCACGAATACATAACCGGTTTCAATTGGGATTGTATTTGATTTAACGTTATGTCAAAGATTTTGATTGAATATGTTATTTGGATGCGTTAAGGCACATAACGCTACTGAGATTAGTAATTTGTTTTATTTTTTTTTGCTCCAGTTTAGAAAATATTATTGATGATTTCGTTTAACAATTCTTATTCGTTGTCAAATTGACAGTTATGCTCATTACTAAAAGATAATGTAAGATAACATTTAAATGGTTGTGAAATTGGAACTGCGTTTTTAATAGATTACTTTGAAAAATAATATTGTGCTGTATTATACATTTCAATATCCAATTTTATGAGTTTATTAGTTATGCAGGTCCCTTGGAAATTCGCACTATATTTCCTAACATGATACCTACTCTCGTAAATTTAGTCAGCACTAAGTCAAGCCATTTCAAAATCAGTTGAAACAAATCTAAGTACCTGTTCGATATAGACGTAAAATGTATCCTTGATTAGCACATAAAGTTCCATTCTGCAAAACTAAATTATTTACGTGGGAGAAGTCGCCGGCGCAACTAGTTTCTAATAAAAGTGATCCGTCACTGTACCACGAAATCTTAACGAGAGACCGTCGCAGCTGTGGGAGCGAGACGGAGCGATACACTGCGTGTAGCGTTGTCTCGCTTACAAGTCAAGAGCAGTTTAGATTTTCGGGTTCATGGTAGAGGTATTGAAACCGCTCCTATAACTTAAGTTGTGTCAAGTTAGGCAATACACAAATCTTAAGATTACACCGAGCGCCGGCGCCATTTGTTCCTTTATATGCCATTTTATGGTTTACGACCGCAGATTTCACCACATTCAATTTGTCACGAATTAAGTATAAATGATTAAGTATACTTAATTCGAGGTACCTGTGAACTTTCGTAAGTATAATCCCGCCAATTGGAATAGGTTACGTGACACATTTCGTAAGTATAATCCCGCCAATTGGAATAGGTTACGTGACACATAAATTGGAGTAAATGTGTTTGAATTAGATATATTGATATGTAAAGCTGATTATTTGATTAAGCTTAAGTTTTGTAGCAATCATTATTATTCAATATGGAATAATTCCGTCACTTCAATACTTCAAAAAGCCTTCGTTGTAGCTCTACTGTTCTGTATCGTATCGGTACAATTTTCATATAGTTTTATTTATTAATTAATAATTAGTTCAAATGAAAGTTAAATTACATTAAATTATTAAATTTTAAATAAATTTTGTTTTATTTTATTCGTAATTAAGAATATTTATAATACTATAATTGTTTATAATTTCATACTTTACAAGGACTAGAAGAAAGCGCCCAATTACTGTACTGGGTTCTAAATAATGTATCAAATGTAGGTATGTAAGTAAACGATTGGCCTTAACGCGAAATCGAATTAAACGGCCAGCGCCATCTAGGAAGTGCCCACTTACACCCTAGTTTCTACTATTCAGTTGTGCAATTCATGTATGTTTATTAAAAAAAAACCTGGAACACCTATCAAAGCACTAATCACTCAGCGACTAGTCTCATGTATGTGTCATTTATCATAATAAATACAAAGCTATCTACATCTTCGCAATACTGTCAAAACATGTTTCCTTTTGAAGGGATATTGAAGATACTAACTATATTTTATTAATCCATTACAAATAACACGCCGTCAAATATAATAATTATTTAACCATGTTTTATGACAGGCAATTAAATAATAATAAACGAAGGTATTATTGAATTATTTTGTTCCATCTTAAACTCTTAGGTACTTGTATTCATTTGTGGGAAAGATACCAACAAACCTGGACTAGGAAAAAAGTTCGGATGGCCTTGGATTTTATTGTTTTCAAGACTAACTTGAACATGATATTAATATTTATTGCGACAGCATTCTCTTTAAATAAATAAACAAACATCAAAATTATTACAATAAAAAAGGAATTTAACTGCCTCGTTGGCCTAGTGGCGCTAAGCGCGACTGCTACCGCGCTAGAGGTCTTGGGTTCGATTCCCAGATCGACCAAGTTGTTATTGGGCTTTTTTATGAAATTCTCAGTAGCGGTCGCAGTTTGGATTTGTGCCCGGTTAGTGGCAATAGGCTCGCCCCCTATTACCTGGGACCTAAACATACCGGCGAACTGTGGCTGTACACTGGTACACCTCTGCCTAACCCTTCGGGGATACAGGCGTGATGATATGTATGTTATGTTAGTTTAACAGTTTTATATGACTGTAATAACCTTATTACGTTTAAGTATGAGTATCGCATATGTAGGTATTATGACCTTTTTCGTACGTTTTCAAATACAAAAGGCGATTCCATAATAATATTTTGTGCGTGAGATTGAAACTAAATACATTTATAATAAGTAAGTACACGTTGGACGTGTGATTAGAATGCATTACGAAATAAGTTCTAATTTATAATCTTTGCGTAGTATAAAAATTTGGAAACAATCAAACATCGAGATACGTGCTCAGACGCATTATTTTAGGGTTCCGCAATTATTCCCTCCGCTTATATTATTATTTATTAACTTAAGAATCGAGGATGGATATAAGAGATAGGAAGAGTTGAATAGATGCGACTGTTGAGACAAAGGTAATTAAAATTAACGAAGGCACTCTTTATTTCTGGTATGTAATGCCCCGCAGTAGGTCATGCAGGTCTTTTATGCATGATGATGGAAAAAAGAAATTTTCATTCTGATTTAAATTCATCTGATTGTAGTAGTGTAATGTGTGTGTAGTTAAGCCAATTTAATGTGTGAATTACAATAGGTCTTATAAAATTGAATTAGTAATTTACTTAGCCCTAATTATCAAAGGTTTTTTTATATTCCCTACGCAACAAGACGTGTTTCAACGACGTGCCCTTCTCAAATGAGGACCTAATCCTGTTATTTTCTAATTTCTCAGGAACTGTGTTCATCATTCGCGGAACAAGAAACGGTAAATAATTGTAAACGTACAATGGGCGCCTAACTACCAAAATGGAATATGCAATCAATGTTTATAGCCAATATAGCCAGCTTTTATCTTCTAGGTTTATAACTCTTTGGCATTTGCAAAGCCTTAAGGCACAAAACTTATTTCATTTACTCTAACTACAGTAAGTTAATTTTCTAATACAATACTCTTGTTTACTCTCAATAAATTTCTTCTGCTCAGAAATAAATCAGAGTACGGAACCTTTGTTTCCAGCCAGTTAGCACTTCACCGAGTTTTAAGGATAATTTTAATCTATAGCACTTGCGTAGTTATTCTGCCAACGCTAAAATAAAGTACGAACAAAGAATACTAATCATATTGTCCAGAACATCTAAATGTTCACGAAGGATGCGTAAATCTGAACGCACACAAACACATCAACAACACAAAGCAATATACATCCTATTCTCTAAGCAATAAAGTCGTAAATTAAACAACAGTTTCAAAGTTCCTATGTGTGAGACTGTACACTCTCAAACAGAATTCATTCATGACCAATGATATTTTAATAAACAGATATGTTATACGCATACAAAACAATCGAAAAAAGTGTTCCGCGCAGCAGCGGCAGAGCAAAAGAGATAGCGCGATAAAACCGCTAAGAAAAAAAGAGACAAATAGTGTTGTTGTTAATGGCAATACGTCCCAATTAGGACGTTTTCGAGTCTTCACGATTGCACGCTTATAACATATCTGTTTATTAGAATATCATTGTTCATGACCCATTGTCTTAATCCGTTAGCAATAAATATGTAATCTGAATAAATACTCCTCATGAAAGTATTAGGATAACCAGACGATGAATTAATATTTCATGAAGGATTATAAATAACTTGTAGGTTTCCGTAAATGTTCGGTTGAGAATTGTTTTTGTAAGTCTAGAGTTAGAATAAAAGTTATCGTTTTCGTCAATATGTGAAATACCTGTAAATATTTACAGGTTTAAATTAAGAAGTAATGATCCTTTGTATGGTTTATTGAATATAGCTGAAAATTTTATGTTGAAATAAAAATTCTAATTATTTCGCAGTGGCAAGCTTCAGGTACCTAAGTTATAAAATAAATAATGAAGTATATGAAAGCGCCTTCGTTTGTTATCGAATACAACTTAACTAGTGTAAAGCATACGAAGAAATTAAATTTTATGTGCAATTTTTTGTTGGTCTATTTTATTTATTATTACAAGATTAATCTGTAGGTAGGAAATTTTTATTTTTACATACGCGTATCAAATACATAACAATACATTTACTTTAAAAATATATTCTTGCAAGTTGCAAAGTAGCTCAAAAATTGCAACTTATTAATATTGGCATATCCAGTCCCTCACGATTGAGACAAATTAACAACACCTCTTAAGCTAAAATCCATCAAGCATGCCAAAATCATATTTACCTCTTTCTTTCAGTCGGGTAAAACAGACAAACCATCACGAACCGGTACACATTGAGAAGAAAAAACCACATGACATGTAGATCCAATTGTACATGTCAAGACATACATATTTATGTAGTGAGATATTGCTTCACAATCGTGAGAAAACCGCTTCCAAATGGGTTCACAGAATATTCCGTGGGGTCGCTGTCAGTGTACTGGGAACCATCGCACCACCTGTCAATATGGCTGGTGACCTAGACTTAACTAGTCTTTACATTAACAGAAGATAAAAAAACTATGCTATATCTATACCTAAATACGAATGATGTAGATAAAGTGTGTTTATTGGAATAAGAGTTGCTATACCTTGATTTCAGATATCTATTTTATCCATATCTCTAGTACCCTAGACCCTTTCGTTGTCAGCCTAGCGTATTTTTATTGTCTTTCCAAGCATAGCCTCTAATATTAAACCCAGGTTAACTGCCAAAGTCAACAATCTCTATAACAGTAAGTTCCTAAAAGTTTTCTGTTTATTATCCTTTTATATATCTTTTAATTATTTTGCTTTAGATCTACCTTTGTATCTCAAATAACTGATAATTTGACACACATCCTCCATATTTAAATATTATAATGCAAATTTCATTCTCCATAAACATGCCATTGTTTACCACCCACGTTCAATAACACCAAATTACTTGGACCACACAACACACAAATATCTGTGGTTAAGACACAATTAAATATAAGTTCTGCTTAACCTCGCAGGACGTATTAAAGCCGTAATAACTTAATTATTGGACAATTCCTCGTTACCAGCTCAACTTGACTTATTGAGAAAGGTTATCACAATTTCCTGTTCTGAATCAATTAATATTAAATACGATTGTCTCGAAAAACAGTAATTAATACGAGTATGTGTTGAGATGTATAAATAAGTGGCAGTTCAATGTTAAAGCGACAAACTTGCTGTAACTACGTAAAACTCTAAAACTTTGAACCCTTATTTCCTTCTCTTTATTGTTGAAGTGTCTAACAATTTAGAATGACGGTCTTTATTTTATTTGAAGACTGTAACCTAATCTGTCTATCTAATGCTTCTATTGCAATTATTATTATTACTCACTGAAATTAGTTCTTGGATTTTTTTTTATCTTAAATGCTTATAAGTATCTAAGTGAAACTTTAAAGTACGTCTTACAATATTCGAACACTTGTCAATAAGAGTAACTGCATAAAAAATAAATATTATGTAATGATTGACAGGTGTAACGATGGTGTAACATACAACATCATAATTGATATTAAAACTGTTGACCGATTAGCTGTTATTGACTGCACGTGGTCAACGTTCATGTACAGTCGGACAGAAAATATGATGATACACAAAAGACCTTCATAGCATCCTTACCACTTCTTCAATTCTTATAAGGATCAAATCGTTAACTATTCGTAGTAATGATATTTTATTTCCTAGCAAAAACCACCATAGCATTTTATTTTTCTCAGTGCGTTAAAGAAGGACTTTTTGTGCAAGCGAGACACCAAACTACACTCCAGATGAATCTGGATGCTTCATCTCGCTTCCACAACGGCAAAAAGATTATAGCAAGCGTGCTGGTTCTGACTTCAAAAGCTGGAGCTGGAGCTCTAAGATGTTATTGGGCTTTTCTTTGAAATTCTCAGTGGCAGGTCGGAGTTTGGATGTGTGCCCGGTTAGTGGCAATAGGCTCGCCCCCTATTACATGGGACCTTAACATATCGGCGAACTGAGGGTATGCATTGGTAACCTCTGCCTAACCCATCGGGGATACAGGCGTGATATTATGTTTATGTGTGTTTTAATTATTGTAGATCTGATTGTTTATCCGTTATATATTTATACCGTTTGTTGCTGACTGTACAATATAAGTATTACGGTTAACCCGAGGTTGTCCGATAACGTATGTCAATGTATACTATCTGTAATTGAGTAATCAGGCTTTTTAATGTTATTGACACATTAAAAAGTAAATAGCACCAGAAAAATATTTGTTTACGTTAAGTTACTACGATAATTGATAACTTGTTACGTACAAGGTATAAATTATCAACCTATTATATTGTATTGTTGATATTTATAAGTAAACACTAATAATGAATTTATTTAATAATTGCAAAAACAATGCAATTATTTATTAAGAAATCCTAATTAATGGTCACTATCGAAAATATGACACTGTGTTCACATTAAAGTTTAGTAATATTATTATCTATGTATTTTTTAGATAAAATTATATCAATGTATTCCTCATTAAATAGGTGTATTTAAGTAAAATATTGATGTTTGTTATATGGCATTCTAGTAAGGTCAATGAACCCTTATAAACTGTAATTGTTATCCCATATCGGCCTTGCCTACTGTTTTAATACAAATACACTTGTGTATGTAAAAACATTTTTATACAAAGTAATCTTTGTACACATCTGATTAAATAAACTAACGTAATATTCTACAAATTTTCAGACATCAATAACCATCTCTATTGTTCAGAAATTTCTTTGCTCATTTCTAATAATATGTTTTCATATAATTTCTCCAGCAAAACTTAAAGCTAATAAAATCTAAAGAAAAACATAGAAACTAGTATGTTTATTAGAAACTGGGACGAGTTTCTATCACTTCAGGGGCCCGATGCCGCTGTTTTAAGTCAGTGAGTGGCGGGTTAATAAAAGTTCCAGTGTACTTGTTATTGACAATTTTCGTATACAGATAAGAACAGTCACATTGACAACAGTGGCAAGTAGGTCTACATGTGTCATTAAACTAATATTATCTGAATACGAAAATTAGGGTTTTTTGGTAGAAGTATTTGCAGTTAGCCTGAGCGCAGGATTTGAATGCTTCACCGAACTTTTGGCGAGGACCTTAAGGCCTCCAGCCAGAGCTAGCCAGAAAAACTAAATACGTCAGCAATGTCCACTAAAGCTAAAGGCATCCCACACACTGGAACATTTATTAACCTGCCACTCACTGACTTAAAGCGGCATCGGGCATGTTCATGCAGAGATATTGGCGGCATTCGCGCGTACACGTGTCACTGTGACCACAGCAACAGATTGATTTGTGATTGCCAATCGCATGTGTTGTTTCTATGACTTTCTACACGCAGATTATTATTAAGTCTATATGTATTTATGTAGTAATTTCTTACTGAATACTCACACTTTCTGAAAGACAAGGATTCAATTCAACTATTTAAGAGATGCTTGAATTGACCGAATGACCTGTTTCATTTTTTTATTTATACGATAATTGGCATTCTGCTAACATTATTTTCGAGAGTTCTATGAGATTTTATTGTAGGCTTTGTGAATACGAAAATTAGGCACAATGATAAGTTACTTATGTAGGTAAATGTGTAGACTAAGCTTTATGGTTTGAAAAATACATTCATAGCTAGGACAAACATAACCCAAGCTAGATTTTATGAAAAGAGATGCAGAATTATATGTATAGTTATGGTTGCTTAATTTTTAAAGAATGTACAACAAACTGCTTTTAAAAACAAGAAAGCTTTAAAAACCAGATTTAAATGCAAGGAGCGTATAAAAAAAGGAAATAACAAGAATTACACGCTCACATGTTAATTTAGATCAGATACAAATCAAGCCGTCGAAAACCACTTGATAACAAAAAAGAAAATGTTTTGTAAAGATCAGAAAAATACATGAGCATCGAGCACTAAATATTATGCCAAAAGAAGGGAGCCGGAATTAAAATAGGATGCCAATAGAACTAAGCATTCCTATAAAAATAAGTTAATAGATACTTATTTTTTGTCATGAGATTGTAATGTAAGTTATTTAATTCTCTTTAATTGAGACTATTCTTTTTAAACGTCATTTCCTACGAGCTTCTATATAACGCATATTTTTTGAATGTTTACTTTCAAACAAGCAAAATGTCGCCATTACGTTTTAGCATTAACTGAAATTTAATTAATTATCACTTTTAAAAACATCTGTTAGTTAACTAAAGTATGTAACATACTGTAACATCCGCTATAATATCATCGTACTTAAGACTGAATGTTTCACCGATTATTTTTTGAAAATTTTCATAAAAGTTTAATACAGAGCAATTAAAAGAAAACTGTCACTAGATGACCAACAACATCTATACCCGTCATCTATCGCCACAAAATTGTTCACATAAACGGTCCATAATGACATTTCTCGGTGCTCGGTAATAGGTCTCGTCCCGCGCATGCGCGCTGCGCACCTATCATTCATACGTGCCGCTGCTCTGAATGACTTGCGTTAAGTCGCTGCACATCATTACCTCAAACATGGAGACAACTGAGACGACCAACCCGTTTAGATCAGGAAGCGAACCTTTTTTGTCAGCATTTATGGGCATTTTAGTTTTATAAAGAGTCATCAACTTACCACTCTATCAGCTCGTTACGTTTGTCGTTCATGTGATTGATAGATGACGGGAGAATTTAATTGAGAACTGTACAGTTATTTTTGAACTGTACAAAAACGAACTGCATTCAATGAACGAAACTATATACATAGTTTTGTAAATGTCTCGCAAAAACTTCAATGTGCTCGATAAAAAGAACGAAATCTAAATAACTAAAGCACTGCTCATCAAAATCGGCACCAATCATCCGCCATAACTCTAAATTTATCCTCAACAACTTGTAAAAAGTGCCAAAACCGGTAAACATTTGTCCGCATGAATGGAAGCTAGTGCCGCTAGGATGACCGCAGAGTGCGCAGGCGCAGGCGCAGGCGGCGGAACGCGGCACTATATCGACGCATTCCGCCGGGACCGGACCACTCTCCTTCTAAGGAAGACGACCTGGACACACTAACTGTACAGCGCCCGCAAAAACCTCCCTCTAATTGCTGACAACTCTCAAACGAGAACTATTCGACGTTCGACGACGTTTGACGATTTACGCAGTCAAGCCCTCCGTGTTTTTAGAAACAGTGATGCTAATCGAATTTGATTAAACACTAGTTAGGTGTCTTCTCCGCAGAGGTTGAATTCCCAAGCCTGTCTACCAGACTCTAATCAATTGATTTATGTATGTGAAAATGAATGCGGCGGAACGGAGTTTATATAACCTCCAAGAAACATTTCCGTTTACAACTAAAGTTAAGTGTACACAGTAATCACAATAATTAATTACAATAAAAACTCAGTAGAACCTGTAATTACGCTTTCAATTGCTCCAAATATGCGTCTTACGTTCATTAATCTTCAACTAAAAAGCTCCGTTGTTACCTGATCAAGGTTAATGAAAGCAATATTTAATTTCCTTTTATAAGACAGGAAATGGCATATCAAAGTTTAATCAAGCGAAACAACGTTTGATAATGCAAATTAAATCTGCTTCAACGTGAAAAGGATGTTATCGAAGATATTAATCGGATACAAACTGGCTTTTATTTATGTATCGATGTTCCCACGATAAAGTCATTAGACATTAATATTATCATGTACGGCTACATGTCAATTCGCTTTCTACTTACGATTATAAGAATTTAACACAAAACAATTAATTAAATCTTTTTGTAAGCTTCTTGACTTGAATCGACCACTTCGTTTAGTTTTATGAAAGCAGTTACGACATTCGTCATTTCATTCACGATCAATCATAATCATTTAGCTTTTTACTTGCTTTATATTACGTCATCAGTTACATTCTAATATTTCACATCCGATATCCTCTTAAACGTTCTGATGGATGTTATACCTACCAATTACGGAGTTTCTCTTAATTCGATTAGATACGCATGCAAAAACTATTGCAAACTTTCATTTCCAGTTTTACAAGGACCATTTATCAAGACATCATTCTAAAATATCAGAGACAGGCAATATTGCCTAGAGAAACATGTAGTTTCTAACCGTCTCTAATTCAAAATTTGTGATATTCCGCAATAGTGCAAGTCACTAATAGAGACATTTAACTCTTAAACGACTGTACTCATATAAAGATAAAGAGGGTGCCCTACAAGTTTCGGATCTGACCGGTAACCCTTAATTATAAGCTCTTTTCGCATCGATTTCATGTGACACCAAGATTTTTGTTATTCAAGATTTACCTTCTGATTTTTTAAAGCGTCTGTACCTTAGGTAGAAACAAACAAACTTAAAGACAAGGGAATTGCATGCTTGCAAAAAAATATGTCCAGATGAAGCAATATAATCCAAACTATATCATGATACCTCCACGAATGCGGTTACGCAACAGTTTTTAGCTATTAACCTTAGCAATTTTATACGTGATGAGAGAAGCAATGGCCTAGCAGACTCGTTAATGAATCAAGTTAATGAACCATTGAAGAAATTCAACAGTTCAACTTGTTGCTTTTTTGTTTCAAACCGGCTGAATTGCCGCCATTGTTTTTTGAGAAGAGGAACTTTGCAGCCTTTTATTTTTAGCATTAGCAAGACTTCACATCCTGTTTCTTAGCGTGTTTTATTCATTGTTCGTAATATCAATTAGTAGTGTTATCAAATATTATTTTGCAGTTCAATTTGGTGTTGCTGTAACTACCTCTGTTTCTTATTCATCTGTGTAAGTTCCTACTAGAAAACAGTTCGCTAACCCAATTGACAACTTTACATAGTCATAATTCTCCCATGTATGTAAATATCGGCACATCAGAAATATATGCAGAATTATTTACTATAGTGACACTAGAAGGCGACAATATAGAATTGGCCTTAATTGTATTGATCAAATCAATTGTATCATAAACCCAGCTAAAATTACTATATACGGTAAAATATAAAAATCATGCAAATTTTGAATTCTAGAACGGATGTGTTCCTAATAGATAAGGACCCCTTTGGAGGCGTAAGCATAGTTTATGTTCAAAACTGATGGCAATAGGAAATTAAATTACGCTATTATAATACTAAGAATGGAAGACTGGTAAAGATAGGTTATTATTGATAGCCATACTAAAATAAGCGAATAGTGTGGGCCTACTCACGAAATCGAAAGGAGCTTTACCCAGAGGTCAAAACAGGTTTGTTGTATTACGTTAATTCGCATTAGATAACCTTTGTTTTTCACGCACAATTATAATAAAACGATAATGCGTTAACATAACTTAGGTAAAAAACAAAAGGTATGTTACAAGTGATGAGATTTAAGCTTTAAAACATGTTATCAATAAACTATGACACAAACTAGTCACATTTAATTGCTCATAAATAACGATGATAAAAAAGATGGCGTCTTATCTATATCTATAGCGAACATCAATCGTCCGTCTGTCTGTCGGTTGTCCATCAAAACTAAGGGTCTGGTACAAAAGGGGCTCGCGTTGACCTTTGTTGAGCGACGGCCGGATAATGAGTGGTTCCGCGTCGAAAATCATGTTTTAATGTTATAAGTACATCATTTTCCAGTATTTGTCAAAATGAGCGAAAGTGGGACAGGCCTGTAGTGCGAGTAAAGTATGCGCTAAATGAGGTAGCTATCCTTTTCACTCGTACTGAATATGAAGGAGATGGAATCGAATAGTTCAGATGTTGTCAGGGATTTTGGAAGTTCCGTAGATATATTGCATTTTTTACAACATAAAAAAGCAAAGACATCTGGAACTATTGAATATTAGTATGTTTTCGTAATTTAATCCATTTCTATGTACGAGAAGTAATAGATATGCGGATATCTAACCACAAACAGTTCTATAGGCTAATGGAAGACAGACAGAACAAATAAGAGTGAATTACGCAAATGAATTGCAAATAATTTCATATTGGTATGATATGTAAATAGCTTATGTCAAACATTGACTATTAGTCTATGTATATGTCGACATAGTCAAGACATTAGGATAAGCTAAAATACATTTTAATATGCGAACCAAGAAATTTTCAATCTTTCATAGTATTTTATAGTAGAGTTTTAGAAGATTCGCATATTTTATAATTTATTTAAAGAATTTCAATTCTAATTCATTGTCCCGGAAAAGGACAAGGTTTTTTTAGATAGCCTTCTGTATTTGGGAAGATCTCAAATGTTTCTGATAAATATTAAACATCCTTCGTGTATCTCTACAGTAAGTTTTGTTAGAAATGGCAAAGGGCATGTAACTATAACTCCTGATAACCTAACGCTAAATTTACTTGTACTGGAAGCGAGCTCGTGTCAATAGGGCAATAGGTGGCGCTAACTCAGTTAGGAAAAATGTAATGTACCATGACGTCACTGTAGAGAACACGAAGAAAATTAATTGTTATGTGCATTTATCATAGAACACAGTACTTGGTTAGGTTATTGATATAGGAGATCTTTCTAGGGAGAGAGGATCATGTACAGATTTTTATTTTGGTCGAGAGACATGTCTTCGAACGAGTTTGATAATTTATTGTAGTAATAAACAGTATTATGGACTGTAGTACATAACTAGTTCTTATAATACAGTAGTAAGCTGTGTATGTACGCTGTAACCTTAGTGGTTTTCTGTTATCTAAAATAACCCGCTTTTAAGGATTTTTTAAACATGCTTACAACAATCTATTTGCACTATCCTAAGTTCTTAACAGTTTGAGACAAAATATCCGTCGTATATAGTCTTAAAAAACCACCGAGACGACAAAGTTAAGATATGGTCGTCTGACCATTTCGCTACGGATCTCTAAAAGCGTCTTTCCACACGGATTACTCAGAAGACGATAAGTGATAATTATGGCTTTGCTAACGAGACTAATGGTAAGGCAAACCATGTTTCGTACGCCACGCTCCACGCTCGACGCACGTAACTTGTGAAACACCGCAATCATTATAATTATATATCATTTGAGAACTATTAAAAACCTTTTTTTGGAACTACTAAAATCCTTATTTTGATTGAACAGCTCGTGATTTCACACTTGGACAGTCTATTTTAGTCGTTTTTTTTTGCAGGCGAACTAACTTATAATTAAAAGTTAAAATGCTTTTTAATGTAAGTTTACACGAAGCAAATAAAAAACTGTAAACTAAATCTCTCCTTTAACATAGTTAGTAGTTTAATTTATTATACTAACAACCTGTATACTATTCAGTAACTATCTTTGATATTTACTACAGAATATCAGATATAACTTACTTATAAATATGAATAAATCTACGGACAAACTAGATCTACGCACGCTCTAAAGAAGCGAAAAACTGACCGTATCATATCTAAGTTACAACCTGTCTTGATAAGTCAGTCTTTATTCTAGATAGGGGCCGAGGAATCATTTGATAAGTGAAGGGAACGCGTAGGCAGTTTCTATTACCTTAGGAACTATATAAATTGATGGCAGTGACGATAATATTGAGTCGAAACCCGATTCATTCATCAATTGTAATGAAATGATTTTGTAATATCAGTTATGTAGGGGCAGCGGGCCGCGAATGATAAATTCGTGTATTGATCTCGTTTGTAGTGGGCCCCAGTGATTGGTATTCAGATATTCGGAGTTATAAATAGATATCAAGTGTCTGAGTTATTTGGTGATTATAGTGGTTAGGTTCCGTTTTAATTTAAGCTATAGTTGTAGCTTAAACTCCTACTTTTAAATTGCATTTTGTTCGGATATCATAAAACAAAATAATGCGAGATGCCGAGGAAATAAGTAAGTGGCGTCCAATTGGAGAAACCTATGTCCAGCTGTTAACTGCTACAGGCTGATTATGATGATAATAAAACTAATGAACCAAGAATCAGCCATGATTTGCTTCTCCTCCAAAACCAACCTCATTGGAAAGAAAATATAGCCGATGAAAAAACTGACTCGACATAATTATTTAATTTAAACTAACTCTATATACACTATGTATGCACATTAAAACGTAAGGAAGTAACACAATTGAACAACTTATAACGAAGCAATCTGCAAATATAATAAGACTTTATCTCTACTAAAATCTTGAGCTGTATTTAGATTTCAACAACAGTCTCCTAAGGAAACTGTAGTCGCATACATAATGATTGTTTTAGTACATTAAATTGCAATAGTGTTACTTTTTGGACGGACAGTGGTTCGTTGTAAACGTGACGGGAAGTGCAAAAGATTGTAACACAGATTTAACACAGTATTATTACTATTCGAGTGTCATTGTGACACCCTTTTTTATTATTGGCGGCAACAAAATTTTGCGGAAAGTTTATTTTAAAGAACAAAGAACGCTAATGATCAAGTCTAAAAATGATTTTAATTGGTATTTTATTTTATAAAGTATTTACACTTGGCAAGAATGAAAAGACATCTGATCTTTCAATCCTAAACACAGGGCATATCCAATTCTATTAATTTAGAAAGTTATAAAAAGCTACTCACTGTACATTTTAATATGACCATTGTGCGTCTTTATAAATAGCAACTTATAATCCGTTATACCCAGGTGTGAGTTATGTATTTGGCTCAGCATACAAGTTAGCAGAACCTTGTTGGTACACAAAGCTACAATACTTCACTTACATAGTAGAGGGTCTAAAGATCAGGTTTGAGCAGATAGTGACAGTGACGAAGCATCTCAATAACCCATTTCTCCCGGTTGACTCATACTACGACGTACGATAAGAAAGTTATTATCTTTTGTATTACAACTATGCGGACATATAATGCAGAAATTGCAATTTTATTGGAGCCTTTGTAGGTTAGTCCAAGATGTAAGGAGATGCCTCATAAAGTTTGGTATTCAGGTAACCATCGATGACCCGCTTGCCAGACAATGCCAGATCATCTCCGATGCTATTAAGAAATTAAAAAACTATTGTCTGAGCCTAAAATTCCAGCTTAGATTATCAGTCCATTAAGGCTACCGCGATCTACCTACTGCTGGAAATAAGCCGCCTATCTTCCGCCTTCCGCATCCAATCTAACCGGCCATGATTACAATTGTTTAAGGTACCTAAATTGGCAATTTTTTCAATTTTCCAATGCTGCTTTTAATTTACACTGACACATAGAGGTTCATTCTCAACAGTCCCATCCTGTAAAAAACACTCACAACTATTCCACTTCTCAATCTGCTGTTTTACATTTGTTACATTTAAAATTGAGAATCGCGTCTTTCTTCTCTATGCCAGAACATACAGAGTTTCTCCTCATAATAGGTATATTAAGTAGGTACCTAGGAACCTCTTAGTGCTTACGCTAACAAAGTATAGCTGTCAACAATTACCAGGTGATATATTGATCTCAAGCATAGTCTAGACATAGTCCCACATTATGCAAGTATTTTACCGTGTCACTATGTGAACATGTCATTATTCGTTATAGAGCTGAATGTTTGCATCACAAGTGCGCAATCTGCATAATTAGTGCGTTTTTAATATAGCTATTAATGTAAGCTGTGTGTGGTGTCGCATATTGAACGTGGTGCTATTTATTGTTGCCCTACTATCCGGCTACAGGTTAAACTCCTGTTATAAGGAGAATTCAGACTACAACAATTCCTGGTAACATACAAATTTCCGGGTAAATGAAGAGACGCACATAAACATAACATATCGTCACGCCTGTCTCCCCGAAGAGTAAGGCAGAGGTGTACCAATGTACACCCAGATGGAAGAGAAGCGCCCAGATGGACAAAGCCGGTAAGATTCTGGCAGGCAGAGTGCACCTCCGTTTTGCCCAGGGTAGAGAAAAATTGGGAGGATTCTTGCATTTAGTTAAAAAAAAAAACTTTACTTTTTCCTATGGCGTGTACAAAATCTTTATAATATATTTGTAAGGTAATCTGATACAGCTCTGTTAATTCTGCCTTCACTCTATACGTAGTAGAATAATATATGTTACAAGTTTTAATGATCGGAATCCTTTTACTTTCAATTAAGAACCCGTCATAAGAATTAAGTTTTAATGTATATTCACTTTCACAAAACTAATTTATTGATTAAACGGACGTTTAATTACATACCAGGAATAATAAAATAAATTGATTTAACAAATAATAATAGATAAATCATTTTTAACCTTACACTTGCTCAAAAAATTCGTATTTGGACAAGAAAAACTTGCTTTACACACAATAATTAGCTAACTTACATGAAACAAAAATATAAGCAAATCATATCGTGAAAAGCCTCTTGGTCTAGAGGTTAGTGACCCTAACTGCTGAGGTCGTGGGTTCGATTCTCACTCAGGACAAATCTTTGTATTATAAGCATTGTCATTTGTACTGTGCCTGGGTGTCATTTATCTATAATGTATGTATTTAGAAATATATAAGTATGTTTATCAGGTGCCTGGTTACTATAACACAAACTCTGCTTACTTTGGGATCAGATTACTTGTGTGAGTTGTCCCAGAATATTATCATTGTAAAAAATACAGTTACTTAATTAATACCTAGCTAAATAGCTCAAAAGGATTACAATATAATGACAATTGATTGTCCATTTTACGATCAGGTTGATCTAGAATCCCGATCTATAAATCAGTTTAAACCCAGTAGCCTCCAAGACCCTATGTTAATTCGATACCAGTAACAACAGTAAACTCGTAAATAAATTACCTTATTGTATTCAGGTCAAAATAACTTGAATCTTGAACCAAGGACGAGTAATACAATACCGCTAAAGATTTATGTTTCTGTAACTAAATATAGAGATCGGTAATTTATTCTAAGTTCCAAATGATTTATTGGATAAAAATTTTAAAAGGTTGATATTTTGATTATTAATTAGGAATGTACTGATTTGAGATGTGAAATTGAATGATTTAATGCGGTGTGGGATGTTTTAATTAATATTCTCATATCTTTATTTGTGTTGTGGGTGTGCGAAAGTTTTGCAATGCTTCCCGTTCCTATCTAGAAAACTTTCTAGCTACTATTAATTCATTTTGTAAACAATGAAGTACAATTTAACGAAAAATTATGTTACAATACTTTTTTTTTGTTCAGGTTTTGTCTATGGCGAATAATCAAAATAAATCAAAAATTAAATGAAAAAAAAAAACTACCATAAAAGGACCATCTCGAATTCATTAAACACATACAGGATGCTTATTACAAACTAGACCAAACAAAAGCTTGACACATCTTCCGTAAAATTGAAAGCTCAACGAAGCGCTAAATACTTCACTAACAATAGAACGCCATTTAAAAAGGAAACAGCAAATTATGCGTAACTATACATAGGTGCAATACGCCGGCGCCGGCGCAGCACTGTTTGACTCGCGATAGTCATAACAGAAGGTTCACAGTAGTACGAACATACATAAGCTTATTATCTTGCTAATTAGTGTGTTTTCGCTTTAGAATACATAATCTATCTCTGATAATTCTGTCACACTAATAGAAAATGTTCAAAAAACGATTAGTAAAAGTAACCAAAAATATTTTTTTGCTAATAAACATAACATAACATATCATCACGCCTGTATCCCCGAAGGGGTAGGCAGAGGCGTACCAATGTACACCCACAGTTCGCCGATATGTTTTAGGTCCCATGTAATAGGGGGCGAGCCTATTGCCACTAACCGGGCACAAATCCAAACTGCTACTGAGAATTTCATGGAAAATTTTTGCTAATGACTAAACTAATTCCATAAAGGAATCAGCAATGTTTAATTTGTACATAATAAAAAAATGCATAAAAACTGTCTTATCTGCGAATCAATTTATGAAACGCCTTTTTGTAAAATACCAATCTAGAAAACAGCCATAAAAGAAAACAAGCGACCAAGAAAATGTTTAACCGAGTTATCTTACTGTGCTTTTATGTAGTGTGTTCAGGTAATGAGGCGACTATTTTAATTGCGACCCAATATCTTGTCCCAGCAAAACGCGGTGCCGGCGACAGCTCGCGCCACCATTTGCATACTCCGATTAAACCCAATGCGCCGTATTGCACGCGAATGCAAGGCATTACAACTTATATATCACATCCTACGTTATTTCTAGGTAATTAAATAGAAGAAGTAGGAAAGGTGTGGTCTAGTACCAATACTAGACCAATTCAGAATCTAGGTGTGAAACTTAGGTACGAACATTACTGAAAGAAAATGAAATTTAACTTCAAAAGGAACGTTCGGCGATGGATTTAATTTAAGATAAATAAATAGGGGTTTAATAAATAAATGTGGACGACAAATACATTGCTTTGAAACTTTACTGTTATAGAATCAGACAGAACGAAGGCACTACAAACACTCACTGACCTGCTGCATTAGGTAATTTTTACGAAAATTGGCATTCTGCTAACTATCATCTATTGGTCATTACGATCCTTCTCTTCGAGAGTTCAATGATACTTTATTGTAGGCTTATATGAATACGAAAATTAGGCACTATAAAATATACAGTGACCGACCACTGACATGCATTTAAAATAATCGAATCGAGGCCCTGACCTAACCCAATGTAAAAAAAAAATAATCTTCGTTGTCCCGTCCTCTTTAGAGATCATTAGCTTTATGAGATGATAATAAAAAAAATGTGTAAACTAAGGACACTTGCAATAAAACAATTGATTAAAAGAGTCACAAATTTCACTTTTATCATTAATTCTTAGGTTAATTACTTTAAAAATATTTCCATTACCGACTCGAATATTACCCACAGAAACGATATTCGTGCACTAACAATCACCAATCAGTTTATTGAAATCCAGCTAAGCATTGTTTGGCTCCAACTCTGATTAATGATGCTCAAAGCACGAATTCTGTAATACCCATAATGTTTCTGCTATTAACATTAGCAGAAATAGTAATGGATTTAAATGTATTGTAGATTAACTACAACTTAATCGTTAAAAACCTTTTTGGTTCATTAATCATTATGTATTTACTTATGTTTTTTTGTAAATAAAACAAAGACATCAATCTCATACACTTTTACTTTTCCTAGTTTGAAAACCGGGGTACTTATCTACAATGGATAGAACATTAAACTCGATTTTACATAGGCAGCTAATAAATCCGTTAATTAAATTATTCAATAACTGATGAAAAATGAGACCACTTTTTCAAAATGGTATTGTAAAAATATTTATTTTGACAACTTTTAAATTTCACACGTAATCCCTTACGTTAATCGAATTATAAGACCTAATTTAGCTAACGGTCTGAGAAATCAATACCAGCATAAAATACGCCTTCATTACACAAGAATATAATATCAACCAGTTTCACTAAGTAAGAGGTGCCTTAGAATAACTTTAAATCAGAGTTGTCATTACCATAAGTCCATAACCGTTATGGGCGTTGAATATTTGAGCATTTGCATTATTGACAAAACAATTGGTTTAGGAATGTGACCCTTTGGTAGTTTCTGACCAGTGATGTCTTGCAACCAACTGGCTGTAATGATTACCAGTAGAAATTGTGTACCATTTTAGTGTAGCTGGTATTTTGTAGGCTCATTATTGATAACAACTACAAAATAATCGTCAATTCGATTTTATTACAAGTATTAAATGCCAGTTTTGAATTTATGAATTACTTTGAAATATTCGAAGTAAGACTTGAACAAAGGTATACAAATGGAATAACATTATTCAATTGTCATTCAATAAAAGAAAAGGATATTGAAAGAAATAATGTATGAATATGCATTACTCCGCACAACTCATGAATTCTTGGAATCGTCTGACAAACTGACTGCAAAAATGGAGGAAAATTATCTCAGAGATGAATATACATATGAGAAAGAAAGAGCTATTGACTTGGTTTTAGTTTATATCAAAAGTTTTTTTAATTATCTCCCTATGTATTGAATGGATATTTTCTACCCCTACCTACATGTATAAGTGTTAACTAATCAATGAGCCTATCAAAAATCAGACTATTTAACGACTCTAAGAGTAAGAGAGAGACCAATGTGGATCAGAAGAGTCATCTAAGGATCGAAACCATAGAATGCCACACAGTCACTATCAGCGTTTTTACCTTCCGTACTAAAGAACCTTTATAGATACGTATGTATTTATTTAATGCATATGCCCTTGTATCCTCCCTTCCTTATGTGCTGTAATTTACGAGGTTACTTTAGGGATCATAAATAAATGCAATCAAACCCGCAGCACAAGCTCAACAGTCAACATAAACCCGAACTAGGTATCTCAATACTCTGAAACCTTGAACCACACCAAATAAATGCGGGTTATATCTATTTTTTTTCCGACAATTCGCTGCAAAATATTCATTATCAGCTCAGTGGCATCCTGTGGATTATTTTGCAGTTATCATTGGTATCCGGCCAGGCCACCAAACGTGAACACTCCACAATCGTGTTGGGTCCTGGGAGGATCTGTTTAGCATGTTGCTGCTTACATATTTTGTTGTGGGTCTAGTGTGTGTTTATGGACAAGATTTTGCAAGTGAGTATTCTGTCAAATGTGAGCTAATTTTTTTATAACTTAATTTAAACTTGTTCCTCTCATAATATATGTTAGTAAATCATTAGGTAGAATGCACCACGGTATCACCTAATCTCAAAAAGTCTGCTGAATGCCTAGGTATACACAAATTGAACAACCTACTTTCAATAAACCCAGTATATAAAATGAACAGAATTAGGTATGTGGTAATTAATCCCTCTAAATTGACATAGACATTTTTAAGCTAACTGTAATCATATACTCGTACTTATACAGTCACGATTGCGTTAGAACACACTAAAGATATGTTAATAAACTTCTCTTCGGCTAATGTGGTTTAGTTAATGGCATCATTTTCATAGTTAGTGGGTCAGGCTGGTCTCGAAAATCCTATCAGCACCTATTGTCGAAGGATTTTCTATTCAAAATTTTGGGTGACTATAGTCATGAGATGAGGGAGTTTTAATTGCACCGGATGTATTAATGTAAACCAATAAAGGATAACTTTTTCTTTATCTCATTTATTTAGATAAGATTAGATACTGATAGTATTGATGCAAATTCTTCCGGGACGGACAAAGGCCGTAAACATAGTGAAAGTCCTTTTGTATGCAAGTTAAGTGCGCCGTACGTGCAACAGATAAAGATTTTATGCTCTGTTACATAACCTTATCTATGTTAGACTCTAAGACAAATTATTTGGATAGGCGGCAATATTTACAAATGCATAGAAACTTAGAAACCCGTATGTTGTGGCAAATATTTTAATAACCTAGATGTGTCGTGTGTGATGTGTGGTGACTGCAAGACGATGTACTCTTCGCACACAGAAATAAAATATGTCCTTGCTGTTGAGCATATTTAATGATAATTTTGCAATCACTGCGTCCTTGTTAATTACATACGCAACTCAATGTAAACGATCGGGTTTAAACCTAAGTACACATATTAAACGCAGAGATATTTTTAAAAGTTGTGCATTTAAACATATCTTATCTTCTAACATACACTTTGAAGGTTTAAGTTAAAAAAGAGAAATCGAAAAATATTTCACAACATGAAAAAGTGCGATCAGAATGAAAAAGCTAAAAAATATGCACACACACACATGAA
The DNA here is from genome assembly GCA_905146925.1 of Autographa gamma. Lineage (NCBI taxonomy): Eukaryota > Metazoa > Arthropoda > Insecta > Lepidoptera > Noctuidae > Autographa > Autographa gamma. The sequence goes on along the minus strand of LR989869.1, from coordinate 4,709,896 downwards.
AATAAGAGAAAAAGAAGTAAAAAGTATGCATAAATACCTGTAAGTACTTGATTTTTCTGCAAGGTTACACTGGCCGTCGGATCTCGATCACTTTTAGCACCGCGCGTGAAGTAGATGAGTTTTCATCTACCCCCAGTTTATTAACCACCACACACTACACTAACCGTATCCGTATATCGCACATAAACCGATTTTGTAAAAAAACAGTACTTATGTTTGTAAATAGATTGGTGGAGGTCCATCTTACGTCGGATCTTAAACTGAAATTAATTAACCAGCGAACAGCCGATGTTGTCATGCAAAATCTAGTACTTACATTTATTCATTTTTGTAGGCACATTAGATTTTCTTATGGTAAATGCTGAAATATTGCAAGCGATGCTTTCGACACGGCTATTTGTGGGTAGGTATCATCAGCTACAAATGACGATGTTTTCCAAACTCTTCTGCATACTTCTGACCTCTACGTAACCAGCTTTAGACAAATCATATATCAAATATTGAACGAATGTGAATGATGAAGATATCATGGATCTTTTGAAAGTGACTTATTCGTTTTAATTACACCTTAATTCAACAATATATTATGCGTCTAACTTCTTCGATATATCAAGTGTCAAAGGTATATAAGCATGTTGCATTGCATTGTATTAAACTATTGAAAAATCGAAAAACTGCAACTCATTGCCTCGATTTCTTTCATTATTGCATAAGTCATAGCTAGGGATTTTATGTATTTTTCTTATTATCTCATAAAATTTGATAATGTACTCTAATATTGAATTACAGCATCGCTATTAGACCCGACATGGCAAGACATCATTGCCCAAGGCGGCATGCACATCGGAGGCGGGCGGGCCAAGCGATTCATTGCCATTGACCAAAATCAGGTAACTAATGTCTTTTAATTATACTCACATAGGCACATTAATATGTAAAGGTTAAGATTTGATAATTAAAATGTTTCATCACAATTTTTAATAAAATAGCTTTCAAAATAAGTGACTTTGCCAAAGAGGTTTTTATTTGGTAATGCCACTGTCTTGTAATGTATTCATATCATTTTCAGGTAGGTATATGTTTTCACTTAGTTATGTATCTAAGAAGCGACGATAAAAAAAAGAAACCATTGATCGATACGCTAAGAAGAACAAGAAGATAAGAAGATCTAATCATATACATAAAAAATTTAGAGTCTAGCAGTAATTTATAAATTTTCCAATGCATTATAAATTATTTAGTGTATTTAGAATATTCTTTAACAATGTTGCAATGTGATTGGACACTAAAGTTTACGAAGTTTTGAATTGCATTGATTGTTCGTTAGACGTATTCAAGAAACAATAGCCAAATAAAAAACAAGCGAACATTTTATTAATAAAAGTTGCAAGTTAAAGTGCTTAACGTAACAAAAAGTATTGTTACAAACATTGTTTAAAAAATAAAGAGTCTGGGAACTCAATTTCTATTGATTTAGATATTAAACAACATTCCATTGCAATGCTATAGTCCAACTATTACAATTTCCATATTTGCTACCGAATAATTAGTGCTTAATAGATCCACTAAATTAAATAATATCCCAAAACTTTAATCATTTAAAAATGGACCTGTCAACACAAAGTTTTTCTAATTCTATCGACGACACGTTAACGTTCATAAATAATTTATTAAAATATCAACTAGATGCATCATAAAACCTGCTGCGCATACACGCTGCAAGTCGTTAAATGCAATGTATAATACCGGTCTATCAATTAAACCTGACAATAACATAAAAATGATCGTCAACCATAAACTTGGAATAACAAACAATTTCACACTTTACAACCTATCAGTAGTCCTAACCTATCACTAGTTAGAAAATGTCCGTTTCAATTAACCTGTGTAATGATAGGTTTACACTGCGACACAGCTATACCAATCACTCAGTGTACATACGAGTATGTTTAGAGATTGTACAGAATTCACAAGTATCCTATTGCTGCATAGTGCATAATTATGTTGTAGTATGAACAATGAAAGGATGGACGCTTCTAGATAAAAAGAATAACGCCTGGTTTTTTTTAAAAAACCGCTTTTATTTTAAACTTTACTACGAGAAGAAAGCTTTTAAATGACATAGGTCTCATTCTCAGATCACATCAAACAAGGGAGATATGCTATCCTTGTAATTTTAGTATGCGTACCCGATGTCGCCACTTTTCACACATTTATATTTGTACACGCCCAAACGAATAACTCAACAGCGCACACACAAACATAAAAGTCAACGTGATTTGCTGCAAACACAACAATATCATTGTTACTGTTAACTCACACAACTCACTGCTCCAATCACGGCATTTTTCACACACGCTAATGATGGGTAAAATTGGTCGATAAAATATTTATCGATGAAACAGACGACAAAATATGGTTCATCAAATAAATAAAAAAATATTATATTGTCGGTATTATTCGGTATTGATATATATATTTGACTTGAAAAATTAAACAAATGAGTAGGTAGATTACTCTACACTTATATATTATATTTGAGTGGTCGGTTACAATATGTACTAATGTACCTTCGCCTAAACCTAACAAATATTTTTCTGAAAACCATACTAAAATTGGTTTAGCCGAACACGAGATAATCTCGCAATAACATACAGATAATAATAATAATAATCCATATTTCAGGCATCAAGGCCCATATAAATATAAACAATACTCTACTTAACACAACTTAATAATACTATAAATACATACTACATAATTAACTAATACTAATGTACACGAAGTGTCGGCGTCGTGTTTCGCTGACTGGCATATATACATACGGGTCGAACTGAGAACCACCTTTTTTGATGACGGTTAAAGACACATATTATTTCTATACCTTCTGTAAGATAAATAAACAACTAAAACATTAAAACACACTAACACTATATCGATACATTGTTTTATCGTTACGACAGATTACTCGTGAAACTGCATCACTATTTTACGGCCGGGTACAGCGGAGGTACCACGCGACTGTCATTACATTTTGAATTTGTGACTATTGGTGACGCATGCATCCATTGCGCCATGAAGCGCAACGAATAATTTAATGATTCTTACTTAGCAAGCAATGTATTTTATTATTACGCTAAGGATGAATTGTCACTTAATGTCATTTATGTTATAATTAATTTCTATTTTTGTGGTTTTATAGAAGAAATATGTAAATATTGTTATACTAACACATGAAATGAGATTCCATCTTTCTCGTAGTTCACTTTTTTGCTTGTATTTTTGCAAACAACAACAGAACAACTCGGCATTTTGGCAAAAATCGAGAGACGTGACGTGAGCGCGTAGTTACTGCCGACTGTCGGCAAAAATCGGTATCAAGTGCAAATTGAGCCAGATGCGTACGCACGTGCCGGGGCGCTATAACAAATCTCCTATGTTTGATGTGATCTGAGGTCTCATTGCTATTTAAAAACATTTAACAAATGGTAGTAAAGCCCATACTGCCGATTTCCCATTGTGCCCCACATTTGTGTCTTAATGTAAACATAGCATTAGTGTTTGAGACTATGTTGCGCTGGCGCCGGGCCTTCGAACATGTTTAGCAACTGATTCCGGGACCAACAACATCATTATACTTGTTAAACATGCGCAATTAGGCTTTATTTCCCTGACTAACTAAATAAGGTTTAGCTTGCATACACAGTAAATCAATAGCAAACATAATATTGTAGGTAATTATTAATTCACTAGACTTATATACTCGTATGTGTTCTATGGTAGCTACATGATTTCAAAATTATGTCACAAATCTAGAAAATCCCTAAGAAATTTCAGTGTAAATAGAACCGGATAGTTTATTAATATTGATAAAATTATAATTAATTAACTAACCCATTTTAAAGTTTAGATTCGGTTATTCATTAATAAGAAAGAGATTTTTAAATTACTAATTCTAGTGAAATCTACCGCTCTGCGTAACCATTTAATAAACAGCTATTAAGATAACAAAATCTGTATTATTTAATTAAACGTTTATTGAGATAATTAATACGCCGCTTAAATCATCTGCGTAAAGGGGTTAATTATTAAAAAGTTTGATAAGAAATAAACATTGGTTTTACCGACAAAAGCAAAAAATCGCATCACATTTAGATTATGCTATCTGAGCTATATTTGGCAAGACTCAACGGAAGTAATTGTTTATAACTTGTCCTTATTAATATTATAATGTGGAATATTAGTAATGTCCTCTATACTACACAAAGGTAGTCTTTGGATAGTAAAGTCCAAAAGGCAGGATAAAAACTTAGTCATAGAACAAAAGAATTACTGATCGCTACTGATTCATAATGAAATCAGTAGGTATATAGGTAAATCTTATTTCCTCTTCCTATATATATGTGATTCAGAGACTGCTAAAGAAAATGGTTTCGTCATTTGACGACCTCCGTTTTTGAAAGGAAAAATAGGTTCTCAAGTTGTCGCCAGCTCAAATCCCGGTTTGATACTCGGAAAGGTCAATGTAGAAAACCATTTGTCCACTTCGTCACCGGTCTTGGTATCTTCGTAATGTATATTCATTGACAATTAAAAACATACTGACTAATTAAGTTAGTGAACCATCTTTTTGGTAACGGTATAATACGATACTAAAGTAGGAATGAAAATCAACATATTTGCATTTAAATGGAAACTTAACAAGAGAGGCTTAACATTTTGCGCAAACTTAACATACTTGATTGAAGGCACTGTGGCTTAATTAACTAACCACATAGAATATGTTAGTATTTGAGCACAAAGTACTTACACGGCGAATGTCACGATTTTATCATTAACGGCTAATACAAGGCACCTAATGATACTAAAATGAGAGACAGAGTTATGTTTTAACGAAATGCTTTCTTAAAAGTTGAACGTGAGAAGAGATTATTGTTTATTATACTTATGTATAAAATAAAATAAATGTCGGTGACGATCAGTGGGTATGAATAAAAAACGCTTTACATTTAGTTTTCTTTAAACCAATAAAAGAGTTTCGTAAACAAAAAGCTTTCAGTTAATAGTTATCCCACCAAAAACATTCAATGTAAAAAAAGCCAAGTCTCTCTATGCAATTCTTCCATCGTAAAAAGTTTTGAGATCGCATAGGAGCCAAGCCCTGTTTAATTTTATTTGTAATAATAAATAAATATTTTGTAACTATATCAATAGTTTTGTTTGCATTACAATAATAGCGACTTGGCCATGAGCACAAGTTAAATGTCGTTTGCTCTTTGTAATTACGTGCAAATATCGGTAAATGATTTTGTAACTAATTGGAATTTGAGATCACTATGCACTTAACATGCGCCATAGTGCATGTGCAGTTCACTGATCTTGGACGATACAGACTGTCGGTTAAGGTGTCCTGATATTATTTATTATTTACTTTCAACTGCTCCAAATATGCCGTTTTATATTTGTACCTTATTGTGCTCATGGCCAAGTCACTATTATTGCAATGCAAACAAAACTATTGATATAGTTACAAAATATTTATTTATTATTACAAATAAAATTAAACAGGGCTTGGCTCCTATGCGATCTCAAAACTTTTTACGATGGAAGAATTGCATAGAGAGACTTGGCTTTTTTTACATTGAATGTTTTTGGTGGGATCTCATTAATTTTTGGTAGGACTCTTTCTTTTATTTTTAGGTGTTTTAATTATTACTTGTGCTTCAGCTGCTGCTTTGCTTAGAGCCCATTCCCTGTCTCTTACTCTGTTGCCTGTATTGTGATGTTTCCTAATTTCTAAGGCACACAATTCTGGGCGGTAAACATTTCTGAGTCGATTATATTCAACTATTGCTGTCTCCTGAACTTTGATGATTTTAAAATCGATATTTACCAAATACAATCCACCCAGACTTGTCACTCTTGAAAGAGCCACGTATACTTGACCATATAGGTGAAAACGGAGGAACCTATGTCCTTCATCGCGTGGTTTAGACTTAGCCCCTGGCTTTTATGGGTGGTTATAGCATAAGCGATGCATATAGGAAATTGTTGATTATGCGGCGCTGTGTCTCATCTTAATGCTTTACAAAGTTCATATCTTTTTTTTATGTATATGCGTTGTTTAGTAGCATTTATTTTACGCTAGCATTGGAAAACGTAATAAATGTTTATTTAATTGAATCTCAGTACTTACATCTGCATATTTGTACTTTTACAAACATAGGAAAATAATAAGTAGGGTAGATTTATCTGTCAAATTATTCGTAAACATTGTATAATAGTCCTCCGTATTTACTTATGTTACATTACGTGTTATTTGTATCGAGTTGAGCATTTACATTCCTCAAGTGGTTTTGTTGTGTGATATCGGACTTTTGTTTTGTTGTTAAGTGAGAGAATTGACTCTAGTTTTAACGAGAAATGTCTACACCGGGTGGATATCGGACAAACCGACCACTGTCTCGCCGGTGCGTAAATTGTTGTTTTAATAAACCTGTGTATTAGGTTAGTTAAAATACATTGTGATTTTAGCATAACCACTCCAATGGGATGGCATTTTGATTCGACAACCCCATTCACTTGGGCCACCAAGATGAGATTTTTACTAACATGAAAATGTCTGTAAAAGGTGCGAGCCATTAGCATTTACCACAATATCAATTCAAATAGTAAACGAATATCTATTTAGAAGTTGATAAACTTGAAGAATTTAACTTTAATAACCTCAAATTCAACAACCTAAAGTAAAGATTTCTCTTGAACCCGGGTGAATAAATGGATATCGTTTGCATAACACTTATTCTATTGAGCATGTCAACGAAGTCAAAGTCATTGGGCTGTCGCAAATTAATTGTAAAGTCATCGTATATAAATAGTTCATTCCACAGATTCGGCATACTGAGGGAACCTAACAACCTATTAGTTTCAGTAGATGAAAGTTTTTTAAAAGGTGAAATTTTTCTTACCTGCGGAGTTGTAAGAGATCCCCGAATACTACGCTATGTAACAAAACCATAGGGCGATTTTGGCCAGGTACACAGCCATCTATCGAGCGAGCATAGAATATTTATAGCATTGCATAATGTTGATGAAAGATTGTAGCTTTATTCATTTCATTTTAACTTAGCTTTGTTTATTAATATGTAAATTCAATACATTATTACAATTTATTGGAACGAAGTTCCTTATCGCGCGTTGCGAAAGGGGGCTAGACGGAAAAAAGATCTTATTACGAAAAGTTGTAACGAAACTTTTTAATGACGTCATTAGTGAACAGTCTTATGATTAAGACTTTCGATAGATATCCTAGCTTCTCAAATGGCGGTGTTGACACACGACAAGTTTGATAAGCGGCGGGTCTTGCGTTCAAATCCTAATGAGAATTAGATTCTATGCTTTTTTTGCGTTTACAACTAATCATATATATTTTTTTATTATTTAATAATAAATTAATTTAAATTATATTAATTATATTAAATTTATTAAATTAAATTAAATTCATTCAAATTATTTCTTAAATTAAAAGGAACTTCGTTCCATTCGAGTGTCTCTTGACATCTCTTAAGTTTTTTTAATAATATAAATCGATTTGTTTTACTTTTCTACATAAACGAAGAACAAAGTTAACAATGCAGTCAAAATTCATACTCCATGTTCCTGTAAAACCGAAAATATGAATTTGTTTCCTAATATTTACAAAGGTATATAATTTCTTATCGTTTTTATAATTTTCCCTTTACTTGTAGCTAAAAACCTATCTTGGTGCCAAATTTGAAGTTTCTATGTTTGCTAGAAGTACCTTAGATTTTTGATGATCGGTCAGACAATGGATGACAAAATTTAATGGTGTAACTTTGATCGCTGATAACTCTGAAACTATTGGTTCAAATGTCATGTAATTTTGAGGCTAACCTTGTTTTAATACCCACTCTAGGTCATCGAAAACCTAAACCCTTTGCTTTGTCCGTATCGATGACACAGGGGGCGTGAAATAGCCGCGAAACGCTTCGAGAATAGTATGGTACGGCTGTGCCCGTTTTGCTCGAACGGCACTATTGTGCCCCTAGATACATTATTACAATTCATTGGAATGAAGTTTCTTATCGCGCGTTTAGAAAGGGGGCTAGACGGAAGAAATGCTTATGAAAAGTAGTAACGACACTTTTTGATGACGTCATTAGTCAACAGTCTTATGATTCATATTTTCGTTCGATATCTTAACTTCTTAGATGGCGGTGTTGACACATGACGAGTTTGCCAAGGGGTGGGGCTTGCGTTCAAATCCTAACGATAAGCAGTTGTATTTTTGCGTTTCCAACTTATCATAATGTATTTAATTTAACAAATTGTTTAACATTTTTTTTATTTAATAATTATCTAAATTAAATAAAAGTAACTTCGTTCCATCCGGGTGTCCCTTGACACCTCTCAAGTTTTTTTAATAATATAAATCGATTTGTTTTACTTTTTGTACATAAACGAAGAACAAAGTTAACAATGCAGTCAAAATTCATACACCATGTTCTTGTAAAACCGCAAATGTAAATTTGTTTCCTAATATTTACGAAGGTATATAATTTCTTACCATTTTTATAATTTTCCCTTTACTTGTAGCTGAAAACCTACCTTGGTGCCAAATTTGAAGGTTCTAAGTTTGCTAGAAGTACCTTAGACTTTTGATGATCGGTCAGTCAGTGAGTGACAAAATGGTGTAACTTTGATCGCTCATAACTCTAAAACTATTGGTTCAATTGTCCTGTAATTTTGAGGCTAAGCTTGTTTTAATGCTTTCTCTAGGTTATCGAAAACCTAAACCCCTAGCTTTTTCCGTTTCGATAATACAGGGGGGGTGAAATAGCCGCGAAACGCTTCGAGAAAAGTATGGTACGGCTGTGCCCGTTTTTTTTTTTGCTCGAGACTTGGCAGGGGCACTGCCGTGCCCCCAGATAAAACGCGTCATTACGTAATTTAATACTGATTGTATTACGTTTATGATAAATTGAGAGTTTTAAAATTGTATTTTCCTTCAACCTACACCATACTGTTCTAATACGACGTTTTTCTTCAGGCCAATACAGCTCACCAGGAGTGCGTGCTGCCGAACGGTAAGAACGGCCGCTGCAGGCACCTCCGCCACTGCGTGCAGGAGGAGTTCCGCTCAGACTTCATCAAGTTCCTGGAGTACGTCTGCATCATCAACCATGAGTAAGTAATAAGAGCATGGACGGATGAAGACTACTCAACATATAATTTTTAGACTCCAAAACTATTCCCCTATGTTTACTTAGGCAGAATTATTACACTTCTCATCAAAAAAATCGAAACACCTCGCAGTTTATGATTTGATAAGGATTATCAGAAAAATGTGTATATTTAGGAATAAATGTAAAATGTCATTTAATAGTGAGTAGTATGAGGTTTTTAAATCCTAATGTTAATGTTCTAAATTCAAATTAAGTCGTCATAGGTTTCGTATTTTGTATAATGAGTAATTTTTACCCTGTATGGAATATGAAGGAAATGGGTAAAACAACACGCGTAAATGAAAAAAAAATGCAAGAAACGTTTATTTAATAACTTGTATTCCCTCCGCGAGCTCTTATTACTGCTTCCATACGGTTCATCATCGATCGGATGAGAGTCACGATCACATGTTGTGGTATATTATCCCATTCCTCTTGGATTGCATTTTGCAGCTGGCTAAGTGTTTCTGGGGCTGGATCTCTTGCTCGAATTCGTCTCTTTAATTCATCCCATAGATGTTCAATGGGATTCATGTCCGGGCTTCTTGCTGGCCATACCATAATGGAGATACCGACTTCGGTAAGATAATCTCGTACGACGCCCGCGGTGTGAGCTCTAGCATTGTCGTGCATGAATATGAAGTCGTTGCCAATAAAATGTGCATAGGGCATCACATGAGGTTCAAGACACTGTTCGATGTACCGATGTGAGTTTAGTGCAGGCAGCCGTGCCCCAGACACAAAGGCAAGTTCTGTCTTACCGTCGGCGCTGATTCCTCCCCAAACCGTCCACGAACCGCCACCATTGCTGATCTTTTCTTCAATGCAGCATTGTGCAAAGCGTTCTCCATCTCTTCTGTAGACCTTGCTCCTTCCGTCGTTACCATACAGCATAATTTTACACTCATCAGAAAACAGTATTTTGCTCCATTGAAGGTATGACCAAGTTAGGTGCTCGCGTGCAAAGTTAAGGCGCGCTCTTCGATGGTCTGCAGTTAATTTCGGCCCATTCGCTGGCTTATGTGGTGCCAATCCGCGTTCCTTCAACCTTCTTCTTATTGTAGAGTCACTTACAGCTACTCTTCGTACAACGCGAAGCTGCTGCTGCAGTTGAAAAGAGTTAAGGCGTCGACTTCGTAAAGAAGTTGTTACAATAAATCGATCATCTCGCTCAGAAGTGACCCGATTCCTGCCAGATCCTGAACGGCGCGTGAACGAACCAGTCTCCCGATAGCGTTTGTAGACTCTATGAACAGATGATAAGCTTAGATGCAATCTTGCAGCCACAACACGCTGACTAAGTCCAGAATCCAGCAATGCCACCACTTGGGCGGCTTCTGCGGGCGAAGTATCCATATGTTTTAGAAAAAAAAGTTTTTTCAGACGTCCCAAAGTCACAGTAAATGAAATAAGAAACAAAAAGTTTAAAGACAAGCGCTAATTGTTAGTTTTTAAACGAGAAACGTACTCCAACCCTAAATACACATTTGTCTCAAAACAGTGATTAATTTCATTTATAGGATAAACAAATGAAATTCTAATTTCGAATTTTGATTTTTTTCTTCTTACTGTAATGACCAATGACTGCCAGCTACACAAAAGTGTTTTTTTTTCATGGAATTAATTCTCTTTTGTAAAAAATTAGGACAAAAACAATAAAAACGAAAGTGTTTCGATTTTTTTGATGAGAAGTGTATTTTGCGGTTAGATAACAAATGTGGTACCGCTTGATTCGCGGTCAAGAGAGGAAGTATGTACTATGTACGGTGGTGTTAGAGTGCCAAAAACCTGGCCTTCCCAAGGGTGGAACTGGTGAAGAGAAAGTCGGAGGCATTGAAAAGGCCTTTATTTCAAAGTAGTAAAAGTATCCATTGACCATTGAAGATCTGCCACATTATGGTTACGGAACAAAAAAGGATGGTTGAGCTAAGTCTTAAACTGGAAGCATATGCATCACGGCTTAAACTCTCCTCATTTCACAAATAATGTTGATATTTCTCTAATAACCTAGATCTGTTGGAGCATGTTGCCCTGAAAAGTCCGCACTCAGCGGCGCCGAGGGTCTGGCGGGGGACTTGCCCGCCACCGCGCCCAAGGAGGAGCAGTACGAGGCCATCATGAAGGTCTCCAGGGCTGAGACAAGAGGTACTTCAAATACGAGTTACAAAAATAGCTTTTACTATTTTTGTAACTCGTTTAAGATGAACGTTGAAGTTTTCTGCATTTTGAATATTTAAGTAATCCATGTAGGCGCTAAAAACTAGTGCCTGTACAACTGAGAGCACAGGTTTTTATCTAGCACCAGTTAGGATCACCATCAATAATCGTGTAACTTATTCTGTCCATCAGTATAATGTAAAGTTCCATTAGCTGTACATCCTAAGAAATAAAGATAGCGTTGTATTGGTTATTAAAAAAGATAGTTCTAGACACTAGCGCGTTCCAACAAACGAATTCATAATACAGTCTCTCTATTACGTAAGTATTCAATAGAATATTTATCACCACATGTTTTTAGGCTGTGGCCTAAGCACTCGTCAACAGAGCCGGGTGTTAGGAGCCAGGCCTGCCAATCCTCGCGAATGGCCGTGGATGGCGTCCGTCACTCCTGAGGGCTTCGAGCAGTACTGTGGCGGAGTGCTTATCACCGATCGTCATGTGCTCACTGCTGCTCACTGCACCAGAAGGTACTAACATACATTTGCGTCTTTATGCTATTTCTTGCGCTGCACGTTCAATTTCATTACAAGACGGTATCAGATATATATATGAGTCTGGAAAATGAGATTTGCTGTTTATACAGTAACGAACATGAAGAAGTCATGTGTCTTAACTACTGTTAAAACTTGTGACTTATGAATATTATTGAAGACTTTTGAAAAGTAGACCTTTAAAAATACTAATTCGCATTTTTCAAAAGTCGGATGACATCTGAAATAATTTTATCTAAAGCTCGTTTTATCATCTAGGTGGAAGGCCGAAGAACTGTTAGTCCGTTTAGGCGAGTACGACTTCAAGCGAAGCAACGACTCCCGGACCTACAACTTCAAAGTAACCGAGATACGTCAACACGAGGGTTTCGAGATTGCCAACTACAAGAATGACATCGCCATCCTGAAACTGAACCGACCAGCTGTCTTCAACACCTATGTGTGGCCCATCTGCCTGCCGCCTGTCGATTTACCCCTCACCGACGAACCAGCTATTGTGATTGGTAAATATTGACTTTTTATTTATCGTTATGAAGATAACAAGTGAAACGCCACTTTACACTGTCTTTCAAAATTTTGCGTCAATCAAAATTGCCTTATTAGTGATGTGGAATTTGGTAGCTGATAAATGTTCGATAATGACATGGGAATGCATGCATGTTGTGCGCATAAGGGAACATATTTGAAGCTAGATGATAATGAAATATACAGATCATATAATAATTAACTTTCTTCAATTTAGTCCCCCTTAATATTTACTCTTCGAAGGTGTCAGACGAGACCAAACCATTGCATGCCAATTTAACACAAGAGTTCAACAATCGCAAACATAATTCACGGGTAGCGTTAAGTAAACATTTTATTCTACACCCAGGCTGGGGAACACAATTCTACGGAGGTCCCCACAGCAACGTGCTGATGGAGGTGAACGTGCCGGTGTGGGACTACAACGTGTGCGCCGCGGCCTTCAGCGACAGCATCTTCAACGAGACCATCTGCGCCGGCGGACGCGAGGGAGGCAAGGATGCCTGCCAGGTATGATATTTGTAGAATACATAGAATATACATGTAGCTAGTTTGTTTAAGGAACTGAACTTTTTCCGCTGTTAGCCTATGTATTGGGACGTTGTGAGTATAATTCACTCATAAACCTTTGTGTCGCCAAGTTTTCACCATTGTATGATTCTAAAAATTTGTGCAAACATTGAAAAACTTATTCTGTAAGCCGGCCAACAATTAGGAGATGAAAAGTTTGTAAGTTTTGTAAGTTTATGATCACTTACATCTCAGTTACAAGCGCGAGATTTCCTTATAAGCAGAAGATTTTATTTACCCTTAAATATACTTTTCTTTGAAAATAGTGTAGACCATGTCTTGCGTATATATCAAGTGCCAAATATATTCCAGGGCGACAGCGGCGGTCCACTAATGTACCAAATGCAGAGCGGCCGGTGGACAGTGATCGGCATAGTCTCATGGGGTTTGCGGTGCGGGGAACCGAACCACCCCGGCATCTACACCAGGGTCGACAAGTTCCTCGGCTGGATCGCCAGGAATGCGCGGTTCTGAGGTACCTACTTTGGATGATGTGTGAAGTGAAAATCAAAATTATACGACTGTAATTACATCGGATTGTCTTCTTACTTACTTAAAAGCATAAAACTTTTCCATTTTGTTATCTTTTGGCTTTTCTTTCCGTCATAACCCGGCTCAACTTTCATGTTCCGTTAGGGTGGAATCACGAAATCCACATATAATTTTAGGCAATCGTTGCTTAGCTTTTCAAAATCCTTGCAGGAACCTTGAGACGAGCTACGGTTTAGGACTCTTCTTGCCTTTTTACAAACATCACCACCATGTTTTCATGATTTTAAGGGAGCTGAAATATAAAAAACGATAATCCGAATAGCGTTTTTTTTATATATAAAAACCATAAAGTAGAATTCTTCTAGATTACTTAGTATGATACTGGAAGATATAAAATAATTCTTTATCTAAGTAAGGTCTCAATGCATTACCCACTCGTCCCTGGATCATTGCTATTAAATATTAATCATTCCAGTTGATAGTCAACAAAACTCCTAAAAATAGAACTGAATGCGTATTTTCCAAAACATATTTATCTCGTATAAAATTAGGTAAAGGAAAAAACGTATTTATTGTATATTGCGATTATTTAAAAAACACTCATACAATACTTGGCTATGCTGTGTTACACATTGTGAAGAGCTACATTTTTTTGAGATTTATTTATTGCGAAACTTTTAGTGATATTAATATTAGTTACATTTTGGTAAGTACCTTTGCTGTATTATATTTTTTTGTGCAGTCGTTCTTACTAACTTAATTTCATTAGAGATTATTTTGTTATGACATAGGTATGCTAGCATCCTGGTGGCTGGGTAGTATTATATTCTACAAACCTAATAATTATCTAAAGCTATAAAGCCGCATTTTTTTAGTTTTTCAAGTGAAGGAAATAAGGAGCGCTAAAACTTGTGGGTTTATTTTGCTTATCTCAATAAACATAAAAATAAGTTTTATCCTGAAACAAGTAAAATAACTATTCTCATACGAATTACATTCTAATAATTATTATTGCATACAAATAGTAGTTATGTCTCATAAGTTAAACCATGTTTAAATTTCCAGAAAAACAATGCATTCCATTCTCAACTGGAAGCTTGCGAAAGGTCCAAACTACAAGACGAACAAAGACAAAATGTACCCTTACAGCGAAGTACCCTACTTAGAAGAGTACAACCTACTCAAAATCCCAACATCCAATGATCTAATAGACCACATCGATTACTGGGGCGAAGGGAAAACAGTCACCGTTTACGGAGTCAGTGGGTTCACAGACTGCTATAATGTGAATCATTCCTACCAACTCGTAAGTAACGGTACTGATAAAGAAAGAAAAATACCTAATAGAATACCAGTAGTTGACTACGAGGACTGTGATACAAGTAGATATGTTAAAGATAATTCAGTTGCCACTGTCACAGTAATGGGATCACCTATCCATGAAAGTTGTGCTAAAGACATCGCTCGAATGGTAAACAAGGATGTTGGCAAAGTAGTCGCGTATGGGTATGATAGTAATTCGGTGTATATGCAGAATCTAGCAGCAGAGTTGATGAAGATATATTTGTTCTATTGCCCAACGTATATCTTGCCTAAAGAACTTCAAGGGTTGACGATATTTGATAGCTATATGGCATTTGTGAATCTAAGCTTCTTTAAATTTTAGGGCATCTGCAACAAAATAATTAGGATTTTGCCCCTAATCCTTTATATTTATGCAACACTCCCATATTATTTGAGGTCAGTAAATCGGTGCAGTACATCTTATAGTTAATAGTTTTTAGAAAAACATCTTATCTTGAAAATAACGTAAAAAAAAATATTTTATGAAATTTAGACCTTATTGTTCAGGCGAATAGTGGCTGCCATTACTGATGGCACGTTCATTGTTTTATCAATCACTAAGTAGTATTCAATAGGTAATTATATCAAGCTATCTTTTTTGCGGTTTAAATGCACACACCACGGGGCTGATAACCCAGATTTCAAATGCCTAACAATACCTCATCAATGCCTGAATATATAAAGGGTATTTAGTCCTGCATTACATACAGTTCTACCAGCATTTAACAAGAGTTGAATCAGAGCAGCAGCAGGCGGTTGTATTGACAAGGAACTAACGAGAAGAGAGCTTGTGACGGTCTCTACCAAACCAAATTGGTAAGTATTTTTTTATTTCTTTCGATGTTTTTTTTGTATAGAGTGATTTTTTGTGCCTAATTAGTTTTATAACCAATTTAAAGAAAAAGGCGAAAATTAAAAGTAAGGCAAAGTGATTAATTTTAAAAATGTTATAATGTCTAAAAGTAAGCAGTAAGTCCTACTGCGAATAACATTAAATTAGTATATTACTACTTCTCAGGTAGAATATGCATTCGGCAGCCGGCTGGAAAATTGCACGAAGACCTAACTACGAAACCAACAATGATAAAGCATACCCATACTCCGAGCTACCCTACTTAGGAGAGTACCACTTAATCAAATTACCTGGATCACCTAATGAGCTAATCGAACATGTCGATTATTGGGGAGAAGGGAAGATAGTGACCGAACTTGGGAACAGCGGGTTCGCGAACTGTTATAATGTGAACCATTCCCTTCAGCTAGTAAGCAATGGTCCAGACCGAGGCAAGAAGATACCAAACAGAATCCCAGTACCCAACTACATTAACTGTGATACCAGCAGTTATATTAAAGACAATTCAGTTAGAACAGTAACTGTCATGGGTTCACCGATAAACGGCAGCTGTGCTAAAGATATCGCGCGAATGGTTAACAAGGATGTAGGCAAAGTCATAACGTATGGATTCGAAGCCAACTCACTAGAAATGGAAACTCTTGCTAATGAGTTGAGAAAAAAAACTCTAATACATTTTCCTAAATATTCGTTACCCGAAGAATTGCAAGGACTAGCTTTATTTGACAGTTATATGGCATTCTTAAACATGGGCTCTCTTGAAGATGAGATATTTCAAAGCGTTAAAAATGGGAAATTTAATAATGCACGGAATTTCACAAAAGATTTAGATAACGATGACAATAATGAAGTCATTACAAAAACTATCAAAAAACTTATTGACACTAATGTTAATAATATCATGTCATACGCTTATAATCTTTGGAATAATGGATGTAAAGAAATCGTTAGCAAATATTTTCCAGTGTCCTTCAAACATATTTTTAACGAAGATCACGTAACTATAGTCAACAAGAAATACAATCAGGCTTTAAAACTGGATTCGAAAGCAGATAAGATTAATGATAGGCTTGCATGGGGAGACAACAATGATAAAAGTACTAAGAAAGTGAGCTGGCAGATCATACCAGTGTGGGGAAATAACGAAGTCACATTTAAACTGTATAATATTGAATGCCAAATGTTTTTGAAACTAGATGCAAACGTAGACAACTTAGGGGATAGACAGGCTTGGGGTTCGACAAATAGTAATGAATCCAGACATAAATTTGTTCTAGAACCTTCCGTAGTTGATGATAAACTTGTATTTGTTATTATTAATTATGGATATAAACAAGGATTGAAATTAGATGCTAATGCAAACTCAGAAGGAGACAGACTACTTTGGGGACATAATGGTGACGCTCGAGCTAACTTTGATCGTTTTAAATGGATCGTTGAAGCTTGGTAAATAATATTGAAACCAATAAAGAAGTTTCTCAAAAAGTACCTGCTGATAAGTTATGTACATGGAATAATAAACAAAATAAATTATATTTATATCGAATGGAGTTTTAAGTTGATCCTTTTAATACCTCGTAAACCGTACATCAATTCAAATGTTTGTACTACTGATTCAATAATCAAGAAAGTTCGATATTGAGGAAGCCAGAATAAATGCTCGAAATATGTCGGATTAATATAATTATATACAATACACTAAACATCATTAAATGTAATATGATTATAATTATTTACCTTAACCTAAGCAATTTATAGGTAACTCTACAAAATGATAAACATTCAAGAACTTTCCATTTTTCCCTTAAACCTGCATGGATCTTAATATCCCTCATTTTTTAAATCCTTATCAACAAGATACATAAATATATATTTTAGAAGTATCATAACATGGCCAGAGTCACCGTCTCCCCGCACTCCTCGATGGAAGCCAGCATGGAGAGCACCTGTTGCTCGTCCACTGTAGGGTGGAAAGTGAACGCTAGGCGGAAGAAGTTCTTGTATCGCCGCACTGGGGTATACGCCACCATCAGCTGCGAGTTCAGTGTTAGCAGCTCCTTGATTTTTGGTATTATCTGGAAGTTGGATATGGACGGTTTAGTTGAAGACATACTTAAATGAAATTTCGATTTGTTTGGATTCTGTGCAGAATATATAGTTTGACTTATTTACTTTCAGCCTCGAACCAATATTCATAGCAGTATAACGAAATATTTAAAAATGAGTAAGAAAATTCTTAGAAAATTCGTTTTTCAGTCATCGCTTCGTCGATCGTAGTCGTAACTTTTTCTTATATTGGACACAAATACATTATAAACTATTTATTTTGAAACAAATCTGATAAATAACTATTCGTCTCTAAAAATGAGGAGGTTCTTTAATCGACAGTACGTCTAAAATTAAGACTGAATAATTTTTCTTTTTTCATTTCTATTCACTCGATGGCGTACCTTATGCATAGTCTTCCACCAATCCTCATCCTCATCCATTCCCCTCATGAAGGTCGGTATATACCAGAAGCAGACGTTAGGGCACTGCAGGACCTCCGACACCAGCCTGAACCCTGGTCGCCTAGCAACGGTCTCCATACAGAACTGAGCTATAGCCATGGTCTGGTCTGCGAGCTGGCTGAGGCCGATGTCGCCGCGAGCCTTCCACATCATCCAGAGCTTGAAGGCGTCGATCTTGAAGGGAAAATATGCTTTAAAATAACGGTTGAAGGTTGAAAATCGGTCAGAAGAATATAAGTTCGTTAGATGAGGTAACGAGATTATAAAAACTAAAAATATTATTATACTGTTGAGTTGTAGTGGTACACTAACATACATTATAGTCGTAATAAAAACAGCATTTAGGAAAAAAAGTTTAGATACGTTTGGGGGAAGAGGAATCCTTGGTTATTTTATGAGGAATCGCCACCCATCATGTCTCGTTTCTCGCGGGGGCGAAAAGCAGACAACGGAGAACCGCTTCGCTACGTTGAATGTAAGAGGAGGAATGGATGGTAAAGTGGATGAAGTATCAAAAGTCACATGGTGGATGTAGTGACAAAAATTAAGACAGGTATGCTGAGATGGTTTAGTCGAGAGATTGAATGAAAAACGAAAGACGAAAAAGTGTTTAACGCGAAGAGCATGTATGACGGGAATAAAAAAAATGAATGAAGCCAAAACAATTGTGTTAGGATCGTAGCGAGTGGAAAGAAGTTATCTCTGCTTACCGAGGAGGCGTGATTTTATGTATATATGTATAATACTACCTTCCTCCCACACTGCACGCTCTTATCCCCGGTATCGTAGGCCACGTCGTAGAACTTGTCCTGTTGGAACAGGTACTGAGCGGCTGCGGAGTTGGCTTCGTGCAGCAGACCCTTGTCGCGGACCAGGAATAGTGAGCACTGGAGCGGAGCGCCCGCCATCTTGTGCGGGTTCCATGATATGGAGTTGGCTCTGGAAATGTATAATTGCTTGTTACGTTAAAAAGAAGAAAATTGTATCATATATTTTATATGAATAATATCTATAAGACTGGCTTTAAAGAAACATCTACCTCTAGCATCTAGCTGCGAAACAAAGTTCGACTTAAACAAATATTTTAGTAAAATTGCTCATGTGGTATCTTACCTTTCGATTCCTTTAAGTTTGTTCTTATATTTAGGTGATAACATTAAACTTCCTCCCCAGCAAGCCTGGAAACATAAAGTGGTACACAATTATAAACATTTTAAATATACGCAATTGTATTATGTCATGCTCCATAACATCCAATTGAATATACTCCAATGACATTTTAATTATTATAACAACGTTGGAGCTAACAATTAGTTTATTAACTTTAATAAAAAATTTAAACTCAAAACTTGGCTAACATTACCTTTAAATAGCCGTCATCCTGAACCATAAATATTTTTAATTATTTGTATGTAATTCAAGACTCGCTTACGATCTACAAATAAATATTTCTAGAAAAGAAAGAAATGAACTTAATCCTTGACACAAGAAAAAGTAAAAAAACCTTAAATTCTTAAAGTCACAACTCACATCAACATGTAGCCAAACTCCATATTTCTTGCAGACATCAGCTACACCTTCCAAATCGTCTATAGCTCCCAACACCGTAGTCCCAGCCATGCCATTCACAATCAGTGGATATCTTCCAAGATCCTTCTCTTTCTGAATAGCTTCGTCTAGCTTTGTAACGTTGATCTGACCGTCAGCGTTAGTCTGAATGATTCGTATGCTGTCGGTCCCAAATCCAAGCCAGTGAGCTGCCTTTTTTATGGAGTAGTGGCTCTGAAAGAAAACATTTTACAGATTTTATATGACGGACAGTTACATCAGCTATATGTTACATGAGCAACGATTCCTGCAAATATTCATTTCGTCTTGTAATCTTGGGGCTTGCCGACCATAAGTGAGAAGAGCTAGAAAGGGTCTTCTAAGACATCCTACACAATAATATTTGCATGTAAATTAGATCTACTTTTTTACTTATGATTAGATAGAGCAATTTAGTCATTGGTATATGATCAACTATCGTCATTGGAGAAACCCTGGGGGAGGCCTATGTAAAGCAGCGGACTGTTTTAAAAATTAACCTGATATAGTTGAAAAACTAGAGAAATTATTTGTACTTACATCCTCAGAAGTAAATATAATCATCTCCGGAAGATTCCGCATCCCCTTCGCCTTGATCTCAGGAAAGGCTTTGTACCTCGCCGCTACCATACTATACAGTATGGCGATGCTACCTCCAGGGCTGAAGATACCGTCTCCATCAGGGATGCCGAACATCTTGAGGATGTGGCCCAACAGTTTCTGCTCTATTAGGGTGAATACTGGGGCTACTTCGAAAGTATACCTGAATATAAATTATACAGAATTAAAAACAGAGTCTAGGGCGTAAGATTTAAGAACATAGGATTAAAGATTTTTTCAGGAACAGAATTGATTTTCCTTTATAGATAGAACATACTGTTGCGTATATTTTTCTTATACAATCTTGCTAAATATAAATAATTTATTACTGGTATATGCTGATTGCTGACCTACATAATCCTTATTTAACAATGCCCTCACGGTAAACTGGTTTGATATCTTAGAATATACCTACTTAAAATGCAGCAAACAGAACTGATTCACAAATAGAGACGCATTGCAAATCTGTGCCATATTGAAAAAGAACAGAATAATTACTCAAACATTGCCTCAATTTATTTTCAAATAAATATAAACTCGTGAGTCACCATATCTCATTAGTTTTAACCCACCGTGAGGTGTAATTTGTATTTGAAAGTGCAAACTACTAAGGCGCTGTTTTAGGCGAAAGTAGTAACACATTTTATGACTATTTGCCATCAAACTTAGGCAAGGCACGCTTAAACAATACCCAGGTATTTATTCAATCACAGGTTGGCGTTATATTAGTATTGTCAAACAAATGTTAAAATCACCTTCTAGATTGAAACTTGTGAATTTTTTTGAGGTATTTGGAGAACGTTGAAGATATAGCTAAGTCTTTTCAAAATGCGCGGCACATTCATCACCTTTGCAGGTATCACGGTCACAGGCAGACCGGTGCCATGATACCTGCAAAGGTGTCGAAACCGTAAAGAGTAGTTTATTTCAATGTCTAACATTCGCGTAAACCTAAGAAACCAACATTATATTTAGCTTTACATTTAGCATGGTCGTAAGTTTCAAAAGAATGGTACATTTAATACCCACTGACTAGTATTACAAGCTTCGGAGATCCAAGCCCCAGCCAGGCCGTAAGGATCCGTGCCACAGAACAGCTGGTTCCTGAAGGTAGCCTTGTGAGTCTTGACGCTGTACCGCAACACATCGCGAACGCATTGCTCCAACTTCTTGTCGTTCACGCCTTCAGTTACATCCAGGTCCAATAGACCCTGGAAAGAGGAATGGTGTCGTTGTGTATTAAGGTTGTAATCTGCAGCTAGGAAGAGAAAGATTCCTTTTAGGAGGTAATCCATATTGATGTAAATAATGTAGTAATTACCTAATCCTGCCTATTTTATAGAGTTCTGCCCTACCTGACAGCTAGAGTTTCAGTAAATACCTCTTTCTTTTTCACATTCTTAAGTACCTTAATCTTTTACTTATTTTTACTAAACTAGTCAGAAAAGAGCAATTTTATACGAACAGAATGCATTTTCAAACTTATGTTGCAAAATGCCAAATGGGTTTTTAGAGGAACAGAAGGCTGTTTGAAAATAATTTATATTGATTAAATGTGGTACATCAAACGTTTTTTTAGAAAAGAGTTAGACACAGATTATCCTAAGTAAGTAAGTACCTGTACCTAGAAATTGCATTAAAGTCAAAGCACATATTGCAATTCTAATAATTTTCCAACTAGTTTTACAGCCTCTAGGTTTATGGACAAGACATTCATTTGAAAGGTTAACTGGGTAAGTCAATAAATACTTGTTTATTTACATTTAGAATTTACTCAGAGACTTACCTACTTCAAATAATGATTTACTCAGCTGTGTTATTTCATATGATAGATAATTTTACAGTAGTAGTAATATATTGTTATTTTTTGCAATCGACAATAATGCACATAACTTATTAAGTATTATTTTTTATTCTTATGTGATAATAAATTACAGCTTGAAAACAAACTGATGATTATATTGGTAATCTAAACAGGGCCTTCATTCATCTAAGTATTTTAAATGCATCTCAGTGTACTTGTCACTGTTCCTAATTTTCGTATTCAGATAAGCCTACAATAAAATCTCATTGAACTCCCGAAGAGAATGATCATAACGACCAATTAATGATCGTAATGACAGTTAGCAGAATGCCAATTATGGCAAAAATTATCAAATGTAGCAGGTCATTCGGTCAATTCAAGCAACTCTTAAAAAGCTGAATCGAGGTCCATGAAAAGTAAAATCTACAGTTGCTGCAGGTAAACTTGTAGATATTAACCGTATTTAAAATCGTGTGTTTACATAAACTAGCAGCCCTTTCGCTAACTGATTTCTACATACAAGGTTGTTTGAACTATACAACGTAGTTATGAATAGGTATCGATTTACGTTGCAATTACCGAAACTCAACTAAGGTCAGCTCAGTTCAATGACCCCATACTATCAAATTAAGATATCCTTATCTTTACGTTTTTGATACTCATGTCAGACGTTTTATAGTGGTTCTTTGAGACCTATCTGAATCTGGGAAATACAATTCCTTATATTATTTAAAAATTTAATATTAAAATAATAATTTTACATTCGAATGCTTTAATTTGTAGAACACAAATAGGTAATGTGAAACAGGCTTTAATTTACTATCATAATGTAAGTAAGTAGTTTTACTGTATTAAAATTTTGAAAATATACGCTAGTTATTCCCCGCGAACGATTAAAATAAGTATCTCCGTTATTTTTATGTTATCTTTAGTACTTACGACACCTAGTTAAACAGACAAGACACTTCAATCATTATCTAAGTACATAATTTACAATTGATTGCAGCAAACAATGTAAACATAACTTAAACACCTTATAGTGTCGCAGTAAGTTTCCTGCCTTATCACATTACGTGAATGAAAATATCGTCGTCAGCTTATCGCCAATACACTGTTTAACCATAATGAGTTTGAACGTGAAAGTGTAAACAATTAACGTCCAATGTCTACCGGGACCTACGTATTTAACTACTGGGTTATATTCAGACTAAAGTAAGATAGATCGAGTGACAGACCCCGGAAATATGACAGTGACATCAGATCAAATAAAAATATAATCATACCCTCATTCGTTAAAAATATTAAAGAGAAATACCTCCAATTCCTTTGGATGTTTAAACCGTATCAACGGCACACTTTCAACTCGATCCTCCTTAACCAAATCTAGCACTTTATCCAAAAACGACAAGCCGTTTCGCTCCATTACGTATTCTGTTAGAGCCGACCAAATACGTGTGCTCAAGGCAATAGAGAGTGCGGTACTGAGCCACAATGCATCAAACACTTCTATAATACTCACGTACAATCAACTGAGGTCATATTCGTTTACCTTACGTTATTTTTATATACAATTAAGACCACATATTAACTGTTTACGCAGAACCAGACAGAAGACATTAATGTAATAAATTGTATAATTATTGTTTCCGTATTAATCGGGGCGCATAAACTCTTGACTTACTTATCATTCTGAACAAGTTGTAAATCAGAAGGATTGAGTCGTAAACAAATGGAAAAGCTTTCTCGTATCGAATAAAATTCAAACGTGTAAAGGGTTTTTTACATATACATTACAAAAACTTTCTGACTATAATTCTGTTACAAAATAAGCTAAGATTTTCCACATACGTATAAAATTAAATAATCATTAAATTTTAGCTACGAGCTGTACAGTGACAATCACTCATAATTCAGCTAAATTGCAATAAGCCGAAATGTTGTCCAACTACATTATTTAACTTCTATACTGACGAAAAATGGGTAATGTAATCATAAGTAAATTACAGTTGACACTAAAAGCGACATTTACAAAATAGTAAAAGAAAGTTTTACAATTCCTTACTGCCGTGGTTAATCTGCGTTTACCTACAGTGTGGCACGCAGCATACGTGTCAAATTACCAGTCTTTATATAATAAATTTATCAATGCCAGACAGACAAGCTAACATTTGATTATCATTATCAAAAATGGAGCATTTCTTTCATCTGATGGATCATGCCAAGATAAAAGAACAGCACTCTTCGATAAAGGTAATGCAACGTAATCTTACACACGATTTGAAATCATGATGATGCCTGTAACAACTTACGTCTTACTCTAATCGTAATCCAAAGTTCAACAAGCTTTAAAAATATATATAAAAACGATTACGGAAATATTTGTTATTTATTTAAACTACGGTACTATTAAAATGTATACACACTACTATGAACGACTCGTTAAAAAGGATAACTTATAAAACCAAAAATGTGTATAAAGGAATAAAATACTTCTGCTATCTGTCTCTTCTGACATTGTCAACAATGTAATAAACGTTTGTCAATAAAACGGATTTAAAAGTTGCATGCTTTAAAGAGTTATTGTAGATTAAACTAAGCCAAAAGATAGGCAAGACATTTCATCATAGCCCTATAGATTTACAGTGTCATTAGTTTAAGCTTTAAGTGACTGTGCCAATTCATTCGGACACCAACTCAAAATTTACGTTAAACCGCACCAAAAATCCTAAAAACATGAATTTCCTCAAAACCAAGCAGCGTACCAGAAAGAACTCAACTAGCGTGTTAGGAAATACAGAAAAATGGCGGAATTACAGTCGGAGGATGTCCCGCAGAGGTCAGGAAATGTTCGATGAAGACATTGATGAATATGTACCACAATATAAAGAAGTCAAGAACTGGGTAGAAGAATTATTCGAGCGAAAAAGTGATGCGGACAAAATTGACCAAGATGTGGAAATTCAGCTGACCAAAAAACAAACACTTATACTGTCAACTCTGGTACCGGATGAAGTACTTTTGATGGAAAAGTAATATACCTATTCATTTATACATATAAGCGAAGATATCTATAAGTTCTTTGCTAAATGACTTGCATGACAATAATAGTTTATCGTTAAAAAACGCAATTTATATAATTCATTTTTTACGCTGTGCACCTTAATTTCAGATTTGAGACAACAGATGCGAAACGCTTTGTTGGAGTTCTTTTAATGGCCGATGTTTCTGGCTACACAGCCTTATCAGAACGTTACAACAATACTGGCAAAGGTGGTACATACCGGCTAACAGTAACTCTTAACACGTACCTTGGTTCACTAATAGAACTTATCTACGGCCACGGAGGTGATATTATAAAATTCGCTGGTGATGCCTTCTTGGCTCTTTGGAAGACAGATAAACGAACGTTTCTATGTCACACAATACACACAGTTATAGCCTGCGCATTAATTATACAACATTCTTATGCGTCTTATGAAACTGATGTAAAAGTAAACCTTAAAGTAAAACTGGCGATTTCTGCGGGCAACCTAATATTCGCACCTGTTGGCAGCGGAATAGATATGAGCTATATCATTTTTGGCCTTCCTGTTTTAGAAGCTAAAGCTGCCGAAAGTGTTTGTGCCTCAGGAGAAGTCAAGTTAACTCCTACCGCATGGGGACACTGCTATTCTAGAAATTATGACCATATCATACATGATAATGGTTTCGTTACTATAAAATCTATTCTTTACGATCCTCATGAAAGTAATGTCAACAAGCCTTTTGTGGGTTTCGGAAATATGGTAAGACAAAGTAAAAAACCATTTAGTGCTATCGAAAGTCTTCCGGATCATATTTTTGATTCATCAAAAGCCTTAAGTGTTACAGACGCCTTAAGAAAAAACGAAGCACTTAGTCTACGCAAAGCTATTTTAGTTGCTGAAGAACAAAACAAAGGCTGCGAAATTCGGAAATTTATGATCAGACCCGTGCTAACACAAATTGATGCTCATCAACCGCTTGAATATCTGACAGAAATGAGACAAGTTTCGATCCTATTCGTTACATTAAAACCAAGAGACTGTTCATTTTCCCGATTAATAACAATTGTCAATAACTCGTATCAAATAACATGTGAAATAGTATACAAGTCTATGGGATGTGTTAATAAGATTATTCTATTCGACAAGGATGTTATGATTCTAGTTATATTTGGTTTACGAGGCTTCAAACACGAATCTGAAGCTCAAGCTGCTCTCAAATGCGCTTACAGTATTAAGAAGTCTTTGTCGGCTCTTGATGGCGTCATGGAAGTATCAATCGGTGTCACAACTGGACAAGTGTATTGTGGGGTAGTCGGTCATCCTTTACGAAGAGAATTTACTGTTATCGGTGCTATTGTTAACAAAGCTGCTAGACTCATGTGTGGCTTCCGAAATAAAATCACATGTGATGAATCCACATTTGTTAAAAGTAAGATGTCAACAAATGGTTTTACACTCCAACCTACTATTGAATTAAAAGGTATTGTAAAGCCCGGCAAAATATACGAGTACTCGGAAGATATAAGAGTCAAAGAATTATACGACATACCCATGATTCCTCCTCTATTAAATCGTACCGATGAAGTAGAATATTTCGAATCCTGGGTGGAAGATAGTGGTATGTCGTACAGAGATTTTGATGCTTTGTTAATGGTGGGCGAATCGCGGATAGGGAAAAGCAGGATGTTAGAATGGATGGCGCGCGTTGCGAGAAACAGTGGCTATCGTGTAGTCGCCATAAACTTAACATCTATTCATTCTGCTACTGCATACTTAGCATTAAGTCAAATAATTAATCAAATATTTGATTTAAAAGAACCGGTAGATGGATTTACAAAAGAAGAAAAAATTATACAATTGCTAAAAGTGTATTCAGACGATTTATGTTATTTAAATAATATAATTAAAGTGCGCTTTGCTTATCACGAAGGTATTCACTCTCTTGATGAAAATAAACGCAAAGAAAAAGCTAAAGCAATGTTTAGTAAACTAATTAAAGCATTTACGGAAACTATAGTGATCTTTTTGGATGATTTACAAAATCTAGACTCATATTCTTGGGAATTTATATCACTTATGTTCAATTCAATAAAAATATTTGTTGTTTTATCTGTAACACGTGGTAAATTCAGTGCTGTTCACAACTGGCTGTACAGCGTATTCATTAACAACAATATTAGAAAAATGTGTTTAGGCCCATTAGAACCAGAGTGGATCCCAGCATTAGCCTGCCAAATACTGGACGTAAACGGTGTGTCGAATGACTTATGTGAAGCTTTGCGAACTAAGTGTAAAGGCATGCCGGGTCTTGTAGAAAGCTTTATTATTCACTTATTTTCAACTGGAGCCCTTCAAATAAAGAGAATAAAGGACACAGAACTCGGCGAATGGGAAAATGAAGGTTTGCAGTTTCCAGATCAGAATCTGTTGCACCCACAAGCGCTAGACGCTAAAAATCAAGATGCTCTTGATGAATTCATAAAAAATGATGCGAAAGGTGATATTGGTATATGCATAGTCACTGATAAGGAAGAGTTGAATACCAATATAAATGTCCACAACTTGGACGCTATGATCATGATTCAAATTGACTCTCTAACGCCATATCAACAGCTATTGCTAAAAATTGCGTCCGTCATAGGAAACGTTATACCACGGGATCTTTTAGAAAATATAATGTACGAAAATAACGGCCTGATTACGGCAAAAGCAGTTAAAAGACTTTTCGCTTTGCGTATTCTATCTTGTGCAAATGCTGACTGTCTTAGTAAATTTGGTCGTAGAGGAACATCTACATTAACGATCATGTCAAACACTTCATATAACCCAAACCTAACCTGCGAATGTAGTTTTGACCATGACCCAGAAGAAAACCAAAACTTACCCAAATATGCATTTTGTAAACTAATGAGATTTAGAAACACAAACTCAAGAAAAACTTGTTACGAATTATTACCAATGAATCAGAAAAAAGAATTCCACACACGTATTGTAACTTACTTAGAAAATAATAAAATTAAATGTACCAATTGCGGCGGAACGGTAATGGTGGTGCAGTCAATGCTGAGTTTAACTAATGAACCATATATCAGAAGTATTTCCTCAAAAAATTCACTTGAAGCTGTTTTGGCTAGAGAAGATAGTTCCGATGACGAATCTGAAAATCAGTTATTTTTTAATTCAGCAACGTCCTCCAATGCAAACAGTTCAATTAATATACAAAAGGCTAAATCAGAATCATTAAACGTCGTTAAAGAAATGTCTAGTCCCACGAAAGCTTCCAGTGAAATATTGCCACCCAATATTCCCGCATCTTTAGAAAATGCACAATATGAGGAAAGAAACTCACAGATTGCACCCATTCTAAAAACAAGGTTTAGTGAAGAACAATCTAGTTCTGATCAAAACAGGCGAAGATCAGTCAAAAAAGTTAAAATGACTGAACATCTTTCAAATCTAAAACAAGTCAGCACAGAAACTTTGGGAACTTACAAAATTTTCGATATGTTTCGAGAGGTTACGGAAGCTGATGATGCTGAAGACTGGAAAAATCTTGGTCTCATTGACAGTCAAGAGGATTTAGAAGATATTAAAAACGATAAGAACAAAAAAACTTTCAGCGTCAAGATAGAAAAAGGCGTTTCCGCTACCAATTTCGCAAAATGTACTTGTGCTGAATTGAATATTACCATTTGTGAGCAAGTAGTCTATCATGCTCAACATTCAGATTTAAAATCAAAGGCTATTGAATTTCTTATCAAGTATTGTCATTTAAGTGTACAAAATAACAATGTTGAAAATGTGTTTCTAAAACTTGAAGAAGCAGAAACACTTTGCCAGTTACATCACGATTTAGATGCATTTGAAAAAAAACGGTTTTTGGGTAAAATATACTCTTTAAAAGCTGCTGCTTGTCTAATGATGGGAAGACTTGCTGCTGCTAAAATTGAAACTGAGCAAGCAACAGACATCTACCATATTAATTTACATAAAGTACCCGAATATTTGAAAGTAAAAAATATAGCAAAAGCATTTAAAATTCAACGACAAAAACAACGTTTACATAAAACAATTCTCAAAGCAGACTCAGTATTTTGTTTGAATACAGCTACATTATTATATTCAACCCTTGGAGACGAAAGGGTATCAAGGATGACAGCGCTTCGGGCTCTTAATATAGTTCAGACAGTACAATGTTCTGTGATAAATATATGTGACACATACAGTAATGCTTTACAAATAGAACTAGACCGTGGCACGCCCGAAGCTACAGCGGAAATAGAGCAACTGGCTGCAAACTCTCTCAAAAACTTACCAAATCCTATTCAAGCGGAAGAACTTTTCGCAGTTGGTAAACTTTTTATGGCAACTTTCCGAGCTCGAATGGCTAGAGGTCAACTAGCATCTACTGTACGTTCTGGCTTTCGAGCGTTAGCCGTGAGTCGTTTCTTGCAAGCCGAAGACGTATCCTTAGAACTTATACCAGACCTGTTTTACATTCTGCTGACACGCAGGCGCATAGAAGAAGCTATCGACATCTTACAGTTTGCTTTACGTACAGGACAAATGTCATATGATTCCGAGTCTTGGTACCATGCTCTGTGCATAGACTTGGTATTGGATGCAGGGTTTCAACTGGAATCGCCACAGGACATAAGTCGATTTGCGGAATATGCATTAAGTAGAGGTAAATCCGCTGGACCCAGCCGTCGCCGTCTTGTAGTGGGATTGTGGACCTACTGGCTGAGAGCAGACTCAGAAAGAAAAGCTAAGCGCTTTGAATCGGAAGCACTTAGTTGGGTATCACACGAAGACGACGGATCCATGACTTCCCTTTTAAGTGCAATGAGACTTGCAGAAGGAATGTTAGAAAGTTTAGCCAGAAAAGTGGACGATTTAAGAAAGGTAAACATAATATATTCCACTAATATTCAAAAATCATCATATACCTTAGCACATCTAAAAAATAAAGGAGGCCCAAAAATGCCCTAAGGCATAAACGAAATCAAATAAAATTTCTAAGGTAGCAGATCCAATCTTCGCTGCTCTTATTGTCGTTTTATTTGCATGATATTTGTTGCATTAAAATCTAAAAATATAAATTTTATTTTACTGTAAAGGTATGATAGCTGTTATATTTTACCGAATAGCCAATTATAATATTATTCATTTCTCATATGAATCATATTTTCATTAGGTCGTGGATTTGATGGAACTGCGATCGATAGCAGACAGAGAGCTAGCGCGACTTGAGAACGACGCTCGTCTGCTGCGTGCCCTGTACCCGCGCTGGTGCTTATTGAAAGCCAACTCGTCCCGGTTGTCCGGCCGACACACTGTCGCTAACACTTTATTCGGTCAAGTAAGTTGTAACTACTTGTAACCGTTAGTAGGTCCATTTTAGGATAATTACGTAGGTAAAACATCATTTTAACGTCAGAATTGGCCATTGGGGCAGCCAATGTTGACGTTTTGGTGTTTATTAGAATGCCAATTATCCTAAAATGGACTTACTAACGCCACCCACTCAGACGATTGGAGCCATTGTAAATAGCACTCGGCCCCCAGATAGTTCAAACCTATAACACACCTCTTCTTTTGCATCAGAGATAAATAGGTGATATTTCACCATAAATAAATAGGTTTTTACATTTTCAGATTATGACTGCTAACACAACTCCAACGTAGGTATTTAAGTAACTGAAAGGCTATCGCAAACATAACACTTTCTATTGTGTTTCATTAGAGCCAATGATATTTTTATTATGTGTAGCATTAACTTTAAAAAATACTTCTTTCATAGAAATAATATCAATTATTATAATTATATTATTGTTCTGAGTTTATAACCCATTTTATCTTAATACGGTATTTATAATCCAAATATTGATTTTTAAGGGGAGGATTTAAGGAAAAGTCCTAAGTAATCCAAGTTAGTTAGTAGTTAAGTAAAGCGACATCTCTGAACACGAGGCAAATTGCTGCGCAGTAACAAATTTAAAAGCGGGATTGGTGTTGATATATTATTCGTTAATAGATCAAATAAGTAAAACATAAAAATATCGTTATGTCGTAAGGTTGTCGCCACATCAAAGTTATTTCGTCTTTTTGACCACTACCTGTCAGGAACGCATTGTTTCAGCGGCCAAAGTATAAATGTTTTAAAAAAATATATGTATATTATTTTTATATTTTATTTCGACAGGCTTTAGAAGAGGCAAGAAAAATAAACAATCGTCTCGAAGAAGCTTTGGCTCGCGCTACCGGTTCGAATTCAGTAATTTGGATACAAAATGCTCGCACCGGTCAATTCATATATTGGCGCGAAGGCGCCGAACATGCGCGCTCATCCTGGCACCAAATTATGTACAGAATCACTACAACGAGACGGTGATTCCAACTATTTTGTTCAAAGAACACAGTCAATCAAATCAGTTTGTTGTAAAAAATATAGAAATTTATAAAGAAATGAAGATTACGAACTTATTCCGGTATAATTAAGAATTACTTTTTTTACCGCCAATAAATAAGAATAAAATGTTTTTTGTGTAAATAAAGCAGTATATTATTGATTGTTAGTACTTACCCAAAGAAACTTATAACTTTCCAACACACTACCACCATCTCTAAATTCAAGTACAAGTAAAAAATGTACCAAACGAATATTAGATTAAAGCACTTGATGCGGATAGTATTGACCTTAACTTTACTTAGGGACTTACTTTTATATAAGCTAAAAGGCCTGTATCTTAACACGTATAGTCATTAAAAAGATTTCACTTTTTTGTGTTGTCTGTCTTGTCATTCGTGATAACGATAAAGCAATGTTTTGAACTTTTATCACTAAAATACAAAGACACAAACTTTTGCCCCCTATTATATAATAATTAATTGTTACCACTTCATTCACTGCTAAGTTATTGTGATCACATGTGATAAAAATGGTGAAGAAAAATATAGTTCTCGTTGGAATATTAGCCAGTTCAAATTCTTTAGAAAAACTTACAATTAACTATGGATATATTGCAGTTGAACACGGAAAGGTAACAAAATCTAAATTAACTTAGTAGACTCACCACAATATTGATGCTTGATTTAAGAACACACACTAACTTTTTTAACTTTCGAATAATTACTTAACTTAAGTATCGATCGAAATACAAAACTTTATTTTCGAACCTTGCTTATTGAATAGTAAAACCTTTTTGCACAACTTAACTTTTTTTTTATTTTTACAGATATCAAAAACTGGTTCCGTAAAACAGTTTGAAAGTCTAGAAAAGACTGGAGTTTTTTCAGGCTATCAAATAATAAAACTAAGTTCTAATCAGTTTATAATACCTGGTTTTGTAGATTGCCACACACATGCGCCACAGTTCCCAAACATTGGCCTTGGTTTGGACCGACCTCTTTTAGAATGGCTGGCCAAGTATACATTCCCTTTAGAAAAAAAATATGAGGACACAGAATTTGCTGCAAAGGTCTATGACCAAGTTGTGGTGAGTAACTTTATAAACAAATTGCATCAGAATTTAATCAAATAAATAAAACAATTAAATTGTCCATTATTTTATTTATTTTCCAGCGAAGATTACTAATCAATGGAACAACAACAGCTTGTTACTTCGGCTCCTTACATGTTGATGGAACTCTCGAGCTGGTCAAGAGTGCTATCAAACACCAGCAGAGGGCTCTGATCGGTAAAGTTAGCATGAACAAGGAAAATGATGCGGGCTACTATAATAATACTAAGCAAGAATTAACTGATGTGGAAACATTTGTTAAGAGTGTTATCTCTTATCAGGTTTGTAGCAACTTTTTTTTATATTGTTGTATTTAGATATGATTGATGTTTATAATAAGTAGGTACCTATTTATATAAATGTTACCTACTGAATAAAAAATGATTGAATATGTAACTTAATATTTCTAAAAATAGCTGTGTCTATTAATTCAATTAATGGTCACAAACATTTATGACATTATAAGGTATGTAAAACCAAGACAAGGATTTTCAGAAAAACAAAAATACTTAATATATTTTTATAGATATTTAGATATTTTGGTTCCAATAATATCTACATACTTATTAATATGATGTTTTGCATATTATTTTCAGAATGAACTTGTAGAACCAGTAGTAACTCCAAGGTTTGCAGTCAGTTGTGATGAAGAACTGATGGATGGACTGTCTGAGATAGCTGACAAGTATAACTGCAAAATACAGGTTTGAAAAGTTTGGTATGAAAAACATATCATTACCATAATCTGAATCCTGTGGGACGAGAAATAACAGTTGATAAAATGGACGACTTTATTAAATAAATCGTATTTGTTTTTTCAGAGCCACATATCAGAGAATGTCTCGGAAATCGAATATGTATTGGAGACCAATCCAGATTGCAAGAGTTATGCAGATGTTTACAATAAGAGCCACATCTTAAATAATAGGGTAAGGAAATTAGGTATACTAGATATGTTGTAGCCATAGACTAAACTATCATAAACTTCAGCATCTACCATAGGAACTTGTAAGGTGCCCTTTTTCTGTTGCTTCGTATATCGCACCATATCAAATCTCAATTTCACATGTACAAAAACTATATTATTTATTAATAGTATGTATTTTTTATTTGTGTCACAGTTTATTTGTAAAACTGGCTTGTACAATTATGCTACTGCAGAGCAAAAACGTTTTCTCATGCAGACAACTGCAACTTTCCTTTTTTTCTAGTGTATCATGGCACATGCAGTCCACTTGACAGATGAAGAGCTTACCTTACTGTCAACTAAAGGTGTTTCAGTGGCCCACTGTCCAGCTTCCAATACCAGGCTGAAGTCAGGATTGTGCCCTGTCAGAAAGATTATTAATGCTAACATCACTGTTGGCTTGGGAACAGGTATATATAAAAACTTACCTCAATGAAGAAAAACAAAATCTTGAAATTGAAATCTTCTATAAACCTAAAAAGAACTTGCGAACTTTACAAAACGTTTCGCTATCTTAAAAACTGCGAGATTATGTAAAAATATGGGAATGGGATAAGGATGAAATAAAGTGTATTTTTTTAATACATTTAGAAGACAAACTTTAATATTGAAGTTATTTTTGAGAAATCTCCTGTTTCTTTTCAGATGTGTCTGGAGGTGATAACGCGACTATCTTGGATGCTATCAGAAGAACTATGGATGTGTCCACTTGCCTAGAGATGCAAGGAAGTCCCAATTACGCTTTAAATTGGAGGGAAGCATTCTACTTCGCTACTTTAGGAGGCGCTAAAGGTAAAATATAATGTTATGGCTTTATGACAGTTTCTTCTCACTTTTATGTAATGTAAATAAAATAATTGTGATTGGGTGTCCAAAAGGGCAGCCACCAATCACAGCACATACTCTATACGCACAAATTACCGAATGACAAGGAGAATGAATAAGGAGTTGCCTTTTAGGTACTTTGATACCCTAGCAATCATATTTTTTTTTTTATATCTAAATTACAATTGATAGAAAACTTACTTTTATAACACTGCAGAAGAAAGAGCAAAAAAATAAAATGGCCTACTTTTCTTCCTCAGCTCTAAACCTGGACAACAAAATAGGCAACTTCGAAGTAGGCAAAGACTTTGATGCGCTGGTCATCGATGTATACGCAAAAGGTGGTCAGATCGACGAGTTTGATGGAGCTCTGGACAAAACTGAAGACGAGCATGCTGTGGACCTGTTGGAAAAGTTCATATTCCTTGGAGATGATAGGAATATCGTACAAGTGTATGTGAAAGGTAATATTGTTAAGGATACTATGTAAATAAGATTGTAAATGTTTTAAGTTTGTTATTACACTGGAATTATGTTAAGAGAATATATTTTGTATAACATATTTTATGGTAGCTTTTTTAATAAATTGTTATATATTTTTATGTATTGTTTTACTTCGATCCTTCATTTAGGCAACGAGAATGTAAACATAAACATACATAATAGAGTTAGAACCACAATGGTTTATAGTCGTAGCAAATTTCAGAGAGTAATAAAACACGATGATAATTTGTTATACTTTTTATTCTTGTGTAATTCTTTATAATTTGTGTAGAAAAAATGTGCAAATATAATGGTGAAAATACAAACTGAATTTACATAAGCAAAATACAGTATACAATAATACTAAAGGAATAATGGTTTAATTTATTCCCATATTTAAATACGACAAACAAAATGTGCAACTATAACCAACTGTTGGTTATCTCGGCACACACTCGGGCTTGTTACATTTCCTAATAAAATTAACATTAATTCACTATCAATGTATTAAACCGCTAGTAACACTGTTTAATTTTGTTAAAGCTTAGAGATCTGTTACATATTTAATGACAGAAAATAATACTCAAATGCAACTGGTGTCGTTATACTTAAGTCGGTGGAATGATAAGACATTAATGTATTCGAGTGTTACTAATAAATTATAATTATAACATATAAAACAGTCTTATAAAGTCAAAAAATATACTATCTAAACTTTAGAGCAACTTATATTATTGTACAAAAATGTTACTAGTATTTAGTTAATAATGTTATACCTTTAAAAAATGTTAATTTATTAAAAAATAGGACGCACTTGAATAAAGACGAAAAATATAAGCTGATGTTTATGATTTACAAAAAAATCTGTTTTGTCGCTATTGCTATCACAAGAAGGCAGATCGCTCGTCGAACGGCGCTGGTAATCATTGTGATGACAAGAACAACAAGTCTTTTGATCTCAAAATCTACACATTAAACTACGACATTCGTTATTCCCCTAACGCTAATCAATGAACACAGGAACTTGGACGTGCAAATCCAAAAATGCAAGCCAGTTATTCATTTATATTTAGGTTTACATTTGGCAACTAGTGCCACCGCTCGACCGTGATGAACATAGCAGCGGTTATCTGATCGTATACAGCACTGGGGACCGTTTGTTGCCAAAACCATCCTAATAATGAGTTTATCTAATATTGACAACAAGTACCTCATCGAGGTATACAATTTTATAAAAGGGGTTAATACAATGAACGAATATAACAAAAAGTACTTCTTAATATGGCCATATTCTAGCCGTAGGGTAGCAGCGATGGGCGATTACCACTAGCCGAGTGCTAATACTTATGAATACGTAATTACACAACGAATATAAAATTACTTTGAGCTGCCTTCAATACACAAACCCCAACAATAGCAAACAGGCATTAAACCCACGTGTACGCACGACTTTATCAATTACATAACATAACGAAAACTGCTTTTGCCCTGCATTGAAACAATTTAACCTAAAACAGTCTTAAAAATACAATCTTACAAATAAAAGGTACATTTTACAAAAAATAATGTGCGAATGATGTGCATGTAATGCCACATATTACTCCAATAATAACTAAATATATACATTTTAACAAAAAACATTTGATCCATTGCGAGTCCTATAAACTTATAACTTTATATTTTAATAGTTACCTATATTTAATGTGAAAACTATGATGTAAATAAAGAAATAATATTTAAATGTCAACGTTTGATAACTAAATGAATATTCTCATAAGACTTCTGAATAAACTAGCACCTAGGTTATTAATTTATTAAGATCCAATTGTAGATATTTACAGAAAGTTACAAAACAACCATTATTAAAAAAATCGACAACTGTATGTCATTTTGTACTATTTAATAATAGACAACATTATAATTGCAATATCTGAATGTAACTGCGTCGACACGCGTTCTGTGCATTTTTCAATCGTATTTTGTTCGTTAGGTGAGATAAACTTTTCTAAAGATAGTTCAGTCTTTTCAATCGGCTCAAATTTGGCGGTCACCTGTATTCATTTTAAGAGCCAAATGTAAGCTGTAAATTTTGGCATGTTTCGAATTATGTATCAAATACTAACTACGATGTAGGTAATACAATTATGACTGCAGAAATTAAGTGTAACTGAGGTAGAAAGAAATGCACAGTGAAAAGTAATCTGAAGCTTTTATGTTAAGTGTGATGATATAACTTAACCGAAGTCGGGAACGTAGTAACTTTAGTATAGTAAATAAGAATTAAGCTAACTATAACATTTATATACAGGAATGTTTGGGCGTATTCATTTGATATTGGCAACACGCTCTGTTCCAAAATCACAAGCTAAGGATTTTCATTAATTTTAAGGGAATCCATTCCTCTTTAATTTGAAATATCTAGTACATTTTTATAAAGGTACATTTCCCATGGCACAGAAAAAGATTGCTTATTTTTGTATTTCAACCACAGAGTCCTTTAAATAAGAAAAAGTGTGATGTTGTAGTGAACAGAATTTTTTTAATACCCTAATTTAGTATGATAAAAGCTAACATAGAATTTCAATATTTTGTTTAATTGTTAGTATGATCAAACCAATTATCAATTGTATATAATAGAGAGCAAAAATTTTGGGTTGACAATTCAGTCCAATATAAATTCTATAATATTTGTTTATGAAATGTCGACATATAACACCATTTAAGGGGTCTAAAAATGAATAATTGGCCTAAAGCTTACAACATCAGCTATAAAAATGTATAAACTCCGTAATTCCACAAGACTACCATCTATCACATATATCTTAGTAAATCAGCACAACACCCACTAGACTCCACGAATTTAATTAGAAAAGTTATTTCTATTCTAGTTAGAAATGTGCTACGGGTAATACTGACGGAGACACTTGAATTTATTAGGTATTTCTTGGAAAAATCTTAAGTTCCTAATTACTCTGACACTGGTTTTAACATCTATAACAGACAAAAGCATATTTTTGTTGTATCAAATGGCAGTGCCTTCGTGATCACAAATTAATTTAAAGAAACATTTTGAATACATATTAAGATTTTTATAGAAATGCCTTCCCTGAAGTTTATAGTATAGGAAGTGCTAATACAAACATTTTTCCATGAATTAGACCATTCTATGTCTTGAGGAAACTAACTTCAACGATTATTCGGTATATTGTAGGAGATTCACAGAGACATACAAATTCTTCTTACGAATATGAACATTATTTAAACAGTGTTTATACCATATCCTTACTTCCCCTTCAAATGTAAAGCCATCAATGCATATTACATAATGTCGCTGCAAGGTTTTCAGCTTGCATTTCATATAAATTTAATGACTATATTTGAAAAAAAAAACTTAAAATATGAAATACCTGTGATTTGCATTTCATACGAAATTGGACTTTAGTAGCATGTGAACAGTGTTCATATTCGTTAGCCGCGGTCTCGTTGGGTTATTGCGCACTGCCGGTGTGGGCGATCAGCGGTTACCTGGTGCAGGGCCCGTCGGCGGAGTGCGCGTGTCGCAGTCAGACCGTCACTTGACGAGGCTGGAGAGCGAGCGGGACTTCAGTGTCGGAGTGCGGGAGCGGGCGGCACACGCGCGCGCGCCGGGAGCGACGCCGCGAGCACAGCCGCTCGCCACCTGCGCCGCGGCCGGACTGGTTAGTTGGCGGCACGTACTCGCTCGCGCACGTACACACGGTTCATACGTTATGTAAGGACAATACTTCTAGCTTGAAACGTTAAACAAGTAGTAATAAATATACTTCTAGCTGCTAATAATGTAGTACTTCTAGAAAAAAATATTTCCAAAAACAACCTTCGAATAAATATATTATTATCATTGTAAAGTTTATTAATCGGATAATATACCATAATCATATCAACGAGTTATTGATGAAGTTGTAATAGACATTGTATGATGTAAAGAAGAAAGCTTTTGAAGTAAAATATGCTTATGTTCTTCTATTTGACTGTATTGTAAGTCACTTACAAAATAATGATCTTTTCCTGGAAAAATAGATTTATAGTAAAAAATTACGGACTAGCATTTCTAAATAAGCTATTTAAAATTGGAAATATAAGATTATTATGATAATAAAAAGCCCGATAAAAATCATGTTCTAAATAGCTATTTTGATAATATAGAATAAACAAAATTATTTCATTTTCAGAAAAAAAGAAAACTATTTGGTGCTGAGTTTAATGAACGTGTGTACGTCTGCGAAAGTAATCTTATTAATAGCAATAGCAAAATGTATAAGAAAAAACATAAATGTTTTCGAATCTTTCAAAATCATTAATATTTTGTTGTATTAGTAAAAACATCATATAAAGTTAAAACATCGATAAACATTCGAAAACATTGTCTAGAAAGCAAAGAATATCTAATATCCCAAAATTACATAAATAAAATAACCATAAAACAGGCAATCTATTTGAAGACTTCAACCAACACATCTAAAACATTAAAAAAATAGTCGTTGCTCTCTTTCTATAAAAAAAGCGTTGACAAGTGGTAAATATCTTGCCATATAACATAGCAACAACATGTAACACTAATGCATTCACTGCATGGTATAACAGCATTGGCTATACAATGAATGTGTACTTGGCGTTGTACCCAATGAGGCAATGAAGTATCATTTAATGGTTCGTGACTGATGGCCAAGCTTGTGCTGACGTCACAACATCAAACATGCTTGACGAACAATGCAGCCTTTATCCAACACATGCTTATTCTGGCCTTCTTACATATTACAATGTGATGGCTAAGCTGCATAACTGTCGTAGTTACCACTAAACTTGGTCCAATTCAGGCAATGTTAAAATCCGTTAACAATAATACAATTTGAATAAAAAGGTGGTCAAATCAGATTTGAATATTGCCTTTGTAAGACGCCGTTTCAACTCCTATTTAATACTCACAATATAATTAAAAAACACCTTTGATTACAATAGCTACAATATTTACAATATGAAAATTAATATTGAATACAATTAAAAAGTATTAATTTCAGAATCTAAAACTGAATACAAAACTATGTATTTACAAAAGAAGCAATATCTACGATAGTCTAATTACAAAAAGATTGAAAAAGTGTAAAATCTGGAAAGATTAAAGAGGCCTAGGTAAGAGAAAACATAAAGAAACCAAATCGGATAGAGAGGAGTCCATGCGATGCGTACGTGACGTGCGACATGTCGGAACACACAAGTGCGACACATGCGATGCGCCCAAAGCGTAAGCCTGCACAAAGCGTTCGTACCGCCCTGTCAGTACAACCACGGGAGGCTTTGCTTTTGTCGAAGCTTACAAGACCGAGCCACTTTCACAGAAGAGTATACAATTTACATTGTTTGGTTATAACATACTAGCTTATTGGAAATTTGAAAGTGACTCAGTCAAAGAAGCTTCGACGCGCCAACAAGGATAAGGTACTATTGAATTATATTAACTCGAGAAAACATGTACCGTTGACAAGAACGAAAATATTCTAAACGAGATAGCTTGACACAAGTGGCGTACGCGTTCGTTATTATTATTATTATAAACGCGTTCCATATTCCCGAGCAAAGCCTCCGCGGCAGGTTAGTCCTCCGCACCGAAGCGAACGAACACATATTGACAGTACCGGTGCGCGAGGTCAAAACAAAAATTCTAGGCAGGCGACAAGCACGTAGAGAGCCGTGCTCTCGCTGCGGGCCTGGGCCGAGCATGGGGCCGGGGCCGGGGCCGCGCGGGGGGCCGCGGGGGCCGGGGCCGGGGCCGGCGTACCGGGCCGCGCGCGCGCCGCGTCCAGCGAGGCGGCGGGCTGCAGGAACCACTCCGAGCGCGTGCGCATGCGCGCCCGCTGCCGCTCGTGCACCTACACCACCCACCACGTACACGTTGCCGCTCGCGCCCGCCCCCGCCGCGCCGCGCGACACACGCGACACCACAGACCTCATAATACATAGAGACGTGTCCGTATTCATATCCATAGGATGTACAAGGAATCATCCAGAATGCTTTTGCATTTTGTCGTTGCAATGGATATGCAAACCAGGTCTATTTCCTATCTATACATTATTCGATCTGTGATGTATCGTTCCATCCAAACTGATAACATTTCCGCAACAGTTATCGAGGGTACGATATTTTGGTTAATCAAAAGAAGATCTTAAAAAGACAAAATAATTTGCAATTGACATAATTAAATTAAATTGCTTTATTGTATCGTAAAGATTAACATTTATGTGCGAGAAACGAGACAGTATGGACAGATTGTTTTAACATTTTTCTTTATTATGTGAGGCGGGGGTCGCGATCGAGCGGCGGGTGCAAACGTTCGCGAGCCAATTGGACAACACAGATTTATTTCGACCGGTAAATAATTAAACAAGTACCCACCCTATTCAAAAGTTAACTGATACGTTGGTTAATTACGATAAACATGAAACGACGTGTTAATATCTTATTAGTGACTATATTTCTACTATTAGTTGACAAAATGAATCAAGTAACAGCTCGCCTAGGGAGTATTACCACAACCATTTATATGATTATTAAAACGAATATTAAATATTAATTTATAAAGTGTTACAAAATACATCGATACATCTAATATAATATTAAATTAGAGGTCAAAAAAATAATCTTACATTTGATAGTGTTCGTTTTTTGGATGGTAACATTGCACCAACAGTGCTGCCATAAGCATGGTGTGTTTGTGTGTGTGCGTTGCCACACCGAACTCTTGAGAAAGCACATTGTGTCTAACATTCCCTTGTATGTCACACGGTGTATTTACCAGTATATGTATATCAGTAAGAGGAAATATCTAAAACTAACAGATCAGCCACAAGTTGTCCTAAGTTATCTTAAGGGAAACAGACATCACTCATGCATGTAAAGTTCAACGTGGACCACTGGCGAATTCCACCATCATTTCATATTAAATTGTATGGTTTAAATAAAATTTACCTATGCCAATTCGGATTCATTTGTAAACCTACATACTACTCACAAAATTGTGATTTTGACATCAATGTGAGAGAATTTTGATTATTGGTTATTTTGTTATTGAGCTAGAGGTCCACGCTACTTGAGAGACAGAACAGGGGAGACAGACTGCTTAGAATCTACAGGTGGATACTGAGAAAACTCTCGTCACCATCACTTATAAAACATATCCTTCAGTGAGCGCTAGAATTGAAATAATACTCTTTACACATCTGTTTTTAAAAGTGTTCAATTATGTCCATATATGAATTGAAAGTGTACTCGTGTTTAAAGACGACAATTTTGAATTTTAAGGTGTGGCAACACTAGTTTACTGGCAACATTATGGGGCTTTTATTTGTTCTTCCGTAAAACGCATGTATGGACATTGAGAACGTAATAAATATATCAGAAAACAGCGATTCATTGCTAAACGATTTGGAATTTAATAATGAATCACTAAAAACATCATAAATAGTATCTGAACCAATTAATTAGAAAAATAACTGAAAGAACACTTATTAATAGAATCAGTTAAAGAATGAAGTTATTAGTTTTAAGAATAATTGTAATAATATTAATTATAATAAATGTAAGTGTTTATTATGTTAGGGTTTCTTACCTGGGGTAAGTATGAGAGGCTCTTAGTGCTCTCGGCGTATTTGTTGATCGCTCGTAGCTCTTCCAGCGTCATGTGGGGGCTTGAGTTGCTGCGCGATGATTGGGATGATGAACTCACTGATACCTGGAATGAAAGGTAGGTTTTTGTTTAGAAACAAAAATGTCAGCTGATTGTTAATAAAAAATGTAGTAAATTAGAATCGTAGCTCGCAAGCACGTGAATCTTACGACAACTTTCCGCAACTAAAATAAGAATACTTCCGCACCACAACAAGTCACTATTTAGGCGGATTTTCTTTAAGAAAATCATTAACCTCAGCCTTAAATACAATATTGTGTCTGTTTCTCTTATTGACAAGTGACCAGTAGTGGAACAAATTAGTATGGTATTTGTTGTATCTCTATTTCCAAAGTAGCCTGTATTGCCTGTATTGTCTAACTGCTGTGAAAAGGTCTGCCTCCATTCTTTCCAGAGGTAACGCTATCTCATAATTCTTAAAAAAATAAATTAAAAAAAAAGAAAATGGTAAATACGCTACAGCCATTACTTTGAAGACGCTCTCCTCCAGCGAGATGGACAGGCGGGTGCAGGAGTCGAGCAGACTGTGCTCCGGTATGATGCCGAGCACGCCGCCCGCCGCGCCCGCGCCGCCGCCGCCCGCCAGCGCCGGCATCGACTGGCACTCCTCCGACTTTGTTAGACCTATGACAATGGAAGCTTCTGAACTGCCTGTTAGGTGACGTGAAAGAAAATAGGAAAAAACGTACGGAGGTTTACTGGTAAAAACCCAGCTCAATTTTCTTGATTATTGAAATTAAGGGGAATACATAAGGGTACAAACGGTACCGGATAGTTAACCGTGTGTTAAATGAATCAGGTTGAATTATGTGCCGCAAAAAGCAATATATGTTTCTTAAGAATAATTCGTAACCCCGTTTTAGTCACAATCAAAAGCAATATATTATGTGACGTACAATTAATTCTATTTTTAAACTCTCATCATTATTCAATCATCGAATGTCAATTTGACAGGCGTACTAATAAATTGCATTTATAAGTACATTTCCCTAAATAGACGAGATGAAAATTATATTTAAAATATAATTATGTATTTTAAATTATTATTTAATTAAATTGCTGTGGAAAATTAAATTAGGATTTAATACTTGTAATAAAAAACTAAGAATGGAACTAATAACTGAAAATCGATAAGGAATTTCTATTTACTTTAAATATGAAAATAAATGATTTCTGTCAGATACTGGTAATTCAGTAAATTATTCTAAAAGTAATTACACGTCAAAGATGTATTAAATAAGTTTTAATGAATACCGGCCCAGTTAGTACCCCCGTTATTTAAGAATGATTACAACTTATACACGGGTCTAACATTAGTGTGATCGCTACAAACGCCTAAACTACCAATCTGTGCTACCAAAACCCATGTTTAATACAGTACAATCGTATATCAAGTGTAATAATGTGGATGTTATTTATATTTAACTCATTCACAAAGCGGCGACTCACCAAAAATATACAATATTTGCTATGAGTTTTGTAACTTGACTAGATATTTTAACAACTTAAACGACTTTCATTTGGATGACCTGTGAAAAACGTTCTATTTTATTACGAAGTAATTCCTCGAGTAAATGAAATGTATTAATTGATATAATAATTACCTTCTAGATTGAATTTGTTTCCCCAGCGGTCGC
Source organism: Autographa gamma (assembly GCA_905146925.1). NCBI lineage: Eukaryota > Metazoa > Arthropoda > Insecta > Lepidoptera > Noctuidae > Autographa > Autographa gamma. Next base: position 4,665,473 of record LR989869.1, on the reverse strand, counting down.
ATTCACATTGCAGCCATGTTTTTTCAGCCTCCAAGGATAATTGTCCTGTAAATAAAATAAAAATATTTTTAATATTATTGATCAACCACCATTACACAAAATACCAAAATCTCATATCTAAAAAACCTAATCGCCAATTTATATTGTGAAAAGTTCATCTTTTTCTCAAATATTTTACACAAAGGAAATGTACATAAAGTATACTGCCCGTCAAAATTACCTAATTACTTTTTTTGCAATACATAATTAAACATTTCAACTTCGACAGACAAAGGATTACTTATTACCGGTTTTTGTTGAGTTCTAAAACGCAGTGGAGCGTCCGACAATTTAATCTAGAAATATATTAATTCGACTCCGCGTTGCCACGTTATGTAGCCTCTATCTTCACGTTTCCGTCTAAAATTATTTCTTATTATTCAAGTATTGGTGTGAGGACACCCAATAAAACTGTAGGAACAATGTGTGTTGTGACTGTAGCTTCTCATAACACATGAAGCTCAGTTTCCGTGTTTTACAAAACAATGTCCGTTCAATGATTTTCTCATGTATCTTATGCAAATATAACTTGATATAATCTCTGGGGTAATCTTGACTTTAAATTTAATTCGAAATTGCTCGCTCTTTGTTTAATTGTTAATTATGTTACTTGAAACTGTTAAATAATTAACAAATCATGTTCTGCATACGATTTATTGAGTTTATCTGAAGAGCACTTTTACTAAGTGGGTGATGGCTACTTAAGAACACAATAGTTGTTGTGATATCCAGATTACACGGCATTGACACGTATTTACTGCGCATAATAACTCTTATGTCTCCATATACAATTGGATTAGAAGTCATTAAAATATTTCTAATTGTTTTTTTTTTTAATTGTCCATACATAGTAAATATTGACGTGGCTATGGACCCCTGTTTCATCTGGCATTTACTTAATGGCAAAGTAGTATAACGTTTGGCTACTGCACAGCTCTTGCTTTTTTAAAGGATTCCTATGATATATAACTGGTAGTTGACCTTCATTAACTGAAGTGGCAATTATACCAAGGTTTCAAGGCAGTCAAATATTCCCTGGAAGACAACGAACTTAACTGTCTTGGCGATATTCATTGCTGACCTGGCTTTCAGGATTTGCGATGACGGGCACATATAGCGGGTTTTTACCACATACAATAAGAAGAACCGGTATATAAGGTAGTTTACAACTGTACACTTACTAGCATAAGCCTCTTGATCACGATGATGCCTCGGCGGCGGCGGGTCCCGGAAGGAGCAGATCCACTCGTCCTTCACGCGCAGTATCCTGCCGGTGACGCGCGCGTAGTACTCGTAGTTGTCGCGCCCGAACAGGTCGCCCGCGCTGAACTGCTCGATCAGTTGCCGCATGATGCGAGTCGCCACCTGTTTAGAAAGTTATTGAGTTCGAAAGTTGCTCTGAAATGGTGATATTGATAACTGTTTATAAGGCGATTTTACAGCACAGAAGCTTGCATTGGCCTAGTAAAAGGTAGATTCTAATCTATGCAAATACGTCGATATAAACAAAAAACATACAACATAGGCTTGCATATTATATTTAAGCAGCTTTCACATAGGCTAAACGCACTTAGACCTGTACATGCATTTAGTTAATTATACATTGACGTGAACAGAAAACATACAACATAAATCTACTACTTAGGTAACTGTTTACCTAGTTACTAACTAGTACTATTATGTGCTTAGCTACCTATCTTCACTTGAAAGCAAATATTACCACTTATGAAATTTGTATTTGGATGTTTATACAAAACTGTGCATTAAGTAGGATGTAAATAGTTCATTGCCATGAATCCAATGCCAAATAATTTAAACACTGAATATATTACGATAATTAACAAAGGATTTAATTCTAATTCGTATCCTTCAGGCTACGGTAATCATGATTCACCTGTTACATGTAATTTCATCAATTTCGATGATATTTTCATATAAAATTTCGTGTACGCACTGAGTCAACTGTACAGGAAGTGAGTAAACCTAAGAATCCATGAATCAAGCTTATCAGTGAAGGGTCGAAAAACTAAATAGGTGATGCTACCGAGCACGCTGATAAGAAACAAAGCAAGTATTGTATAAAAAAAATGTTGAGTGTGCTTGAAAATATTTGAATTAGAGTGAGTTACAAAGACTACATATTGTACTAACAAAAAGCTGATGATTGTTTTAAGCAAATAAATAAATTCTATTCTATTCAATACACTAGCTAGTAATCAATCTCAAGTGATTTAAGGTGAGCAAATAGTGTCACTATATCTGTCCCTCGAGTCACTTGATAAATTCTCCACAGACACATTAAAATAAAAAAATAAACAGTATAATAAGCATAACGTAGGGAATCTAACATCCATTACATAAACGAGATTTTTCGCTAAAATTACTATAAACAAAACTAACAAGCTGAAATACAGAAACATAAAACGAAGCGTACAAAACATAAGTATCGACGAATCGATTATGTATAGTAAATGCGTAAACAAACATAAATTAGACAAGCCGGTAACGTTATAACGATGAGCTACATAAGTAACAGTTGAAAGTGTATTGGATAATATTGGTGGTACTCACGCTAACTTCAGCCTTTGGCCGCATGTTACAAACAGATTTATTACACCGTACAAGCTATTTACAAGCCGGTACATACATCATTTACATAGTTTATTATTATCACCTGATTTGGACAACGTGTATATGAATACTACTTTTATGACATGCATATTACTTTTTTACTTTCATTTACATTTGTTATGTTTAAGTTCCCGACCAAGACACTTACAACGCCGATAAAAATCGGGAACTCAAACATAATAAACCGCAATAGAAACCGTTTAAAAAGTAGTTTTATTTCAAAGTAAGCTGGTGATATCAACGCCTATAAATTGCATCCATTTCTAAAAACAATATAATTTATTACATACTTAGGCGACATAAGTAAAACAAGCTTGTATTAGAAACACCACACAAATAAATTTTGATTAACAAGTCCTTAACCTTATCTTCTGCAAAGTAATCTAATCATAATTTCATAATAAGTTCAAGATACGTTTCCAATAATAAAAACCGATAATATACCGCTCTAGACATACTGGCAGCTTCTAAAGTAAGTAAAATAATTTCTTTTATAAAACTTTGTTCTTTCATTGTCTTGTCCTGTGAGTCATTTTTGGACTTTATATTCATATTATATTTATATTCATAGTTAGTAGTAACTATTGTGAATGCCTATATTTGTCCTTATGTTGTCTGTTGACATTATAAAGAAAACAGGCCAGTTGTGGATGAGTCTAGTACAGAACTGAAGCATTTTGTGCCAATAACGATACCTACAGGCCTAACAGTGTAGAAAAGGGATCACTACCATACATAATAGCCATCCACATTGCACTAAGTTATTTAGACCAAGCACTTCAAATCAAGTCCAACATATGAAAGTACTCTGAACAGTCAACAAGCACAATATAATTTAAATTTAACTTGTATCAGATAAGGGAACATTACTATAAAATCCCACTCGACATTGCTGATAAAAAACTGTTTATTGACTATGAATTATGATAAGATTACTTTGCTCTGCCTTTCTTGGCGTATCCACTATTACCGTCATCGTTCACTTGAATTAATTTCCTTTTACGATAACTTTCGATTGAAATTGCTTTTATAGAGTTTACCTGCAGTCTTTAAAGTTTAGAAAATGTTTCAGTTATGCGCATAAATATCAATCGTTGTTTATGATATTTAATATTGATATCATTTTAAATATTATCTTACTTACTAATCCTTGGGATTTAAGCATGATATCTTACCTTCTTCAAATTATTCAGATATTGCTTGCTAAAGATAGAACAAAAATACATAACGACGAAAGTATCAATTTCCCTTTACAAAATACTTGACACAATCGTTCGAAGAGCTCGCAGTACCAAAACAAAGGTATACATATAACACATGTCCACATCAGGTGATTACACCGAAACTCGATATGTTTAATCGTCGATAATGGTGCAGCTATCACGAGGTGCGCAACACATACATACAGACACACATGTATCATTTTACAAAGCGCATTCACTCCCCTTTTATACACAATTACACATTTACATTAGTTTATTGTTTTGTATAAATAACAGCTGTTTGCAAACTGTGTCATTTCGTAGAATTATTTTCTATTTGGATCCAGGAAATGTGGAATAAATGATAACGCTTATCTAGTTTGTCATCTTTTTAACGAGATTTTAAATGTTTCATCAGAAAAACAACATTTACTTTATGTAATAGACAGTTATGCATTAAGCCTTACATGGTTTACAAAACCATGGCAACGAGAAACAAACGATATCGAATCAATAATCTCATAATAAATTCAACATCTGCACTCTAATACTTTCAGTTTTAATATATCTATCATATAAGGTATGTAATATTGTTGGTATATGACAGATAATGATTGAACTGACCTTGAATCTTTGAACGTCCTCCATTGTGGCTGTTTTCCCGTCCGACACGCAAGAGTGGAAAAATGATGGCGCCACCGACACGCCCAGGGCTTCGGATGTCATACCTGTACCTAGAAACAATACAAGGATCCGTTTATATACACATATCGATAACCCACAGATACATTTCAAAGATTTTCCTAGTACTCCGCAGTTATTTTCCTGTTTGATTCATAAAATTTCTGACTTTCGATTTGATAAGAAGACACTCAAAAACAAAGTAGAGTTTAATTCTAACAAGCTAACAGACATGATAAGATTACATTCTTGAGAGTCGGCTATTTAAAATTAATTACATCAACGTTTCAGCTGCGTTTTTGTTGAAGTAAAAAACCTGTAAATAAACAACACGGCAAGAAATTCGCGGAAAACTGAACGTTAAGTTTTTCTGCTCCTCATTTACAGAAGAGTCGTTCAACCTAACCAATTGTCGGATACTAAAAAAGCTATTTAAGCGGAAAATTACAGTAATTAAAACTCCACTAAATGAATAATGTTTTAATTTAAAACAGTAGCAAGAGAGTGTATAAGCGTTACTGCTAACACACGCAATGGGGTATGAACGGAGAATTTTCTTGGGACAAAAAAACGCACGAATGCAACACTGTAACCGTCATACATAAGTCATAACCAACGGAATAATATATTATTCATTTTACGTGTAAAAGTGTAAATAGCGTAGTTAATTAACGGATTATCCTCTCTGGATGTATGATTTAGTGGCTAAAACAGTGGAAATGTAAATTAACAGTGCTATTATTCTAGTCACAAGTGGAGCGCATCTGTGCCCATGTCTTCAAACACAGGAGTAATTAACATAATACTTTACATATTAGTCTGTAGCCCGACAATGACGCGCAGACAGACGCACGACGCATTAAATAAGGCCCTATAGTGGCTAAGAGAGCCGTATATGCAACTAACAATCGCACACGACGCTTTTGTCGGCGGCGCAGACGACGACAATGTGAAGTAAAACTATAGAGTTATAAGGCGATGTCGCGATAAACAGTATAGCTTACGCGCGACTTGAACAAGTAGACAACATGTCTTAAGATAAGAAAATCATTGTTAAAACATCACAACTATTTTTAATATGCAAGGCACACGCAACGTCAAGCAATCATCAATAACATGTCGTGCCATCTATGAAAATGTAATATTGTATATTATTATAAGATACAAAGTCTTAAAAAATAGCACAATTCCGATAAGAACAGTGACATTTCCTATGAAATTGCAACTTTACCGAAACTAGGACAGAATAGCGCGACCCAAATAAATAATATAAATATAATAGATCAAAAAGGTTACGAGTAAAGCAGAACTAGTTAAGACGACGTCATCACTAAGTAGGCCAACAAATAATCCAGAGACGTTCTAAAGAAGAACTAAAGAAGTATTAAATAATCGCACAATGAATGTAAAGTTGCATCACGCGTCCCACGCCACATCGCGTGTAATTCTAATTGCCATCATCAACACTAATTATTTTTGTTAGGCCACTGCCAAATGCTTGCTATGTTTTGTCATGTATAACATCTTATTAAATCTTAATCTAGCCAAATAAAATTTCAGGCATGTATTAATTGCTTACTAAAGCCATTAAGAATAGACGCGATTGCAAATGTTTGCTATCCACATTTTTTTCTTTATTAGCAATTAGTCATTGCGTTAATCTTAATTTGATTGTTCAGTGCGAGCAATGTCGGATTTACAAATGACCTCAATGTTAACAGCATGTGAAACACCGAATTCCAGACAGGCTTAGTATGTCAACAGATACCTTAATTTAAATGATAGAAGAAAGATTTACACCGGTAGGAAAGTAAATTGCGACCTTGAAATCGTTTTGACTTCTTTATAGTGAAAGAAGCGTATCCAGAATTTAAGAATATCTCTTCGCGGCTTCACCTTTACTGCACGCATTGTAATAATTGCCACAACCCATAGCTTGACAACGCTAATGCATATCAAGCTTTGAAAAGCTTTGACAGTCTCTAGGAACAGTTCGTGACACTAATCATACCATATCAGTGTTAAATTCGGGCCAGGCTTAAAACTGACTACGATGGCAAATTTTCAATTGATTTCTACAGAGTCTCTATCCATCATTACAAAAGTTCAAATACTTATGAAAACTCTTTGATGTCTGTTTAAATATGACCATAATTAAGGTCCTCAAATGTAAGGTACCTGCTTTGTCAGCGTTGGAAGCCATCACCCGAAACGTGCCGAAGAGCAGCACCAGCAATCTCTGCGTGCAGACCGGTAGCGACAGAAGCAGTCTGTGGACAAACATATAATGTAAAAACATGTATAAGTTCCAATATGTTTAAGTCTAGGGGTAAATACATGTTAAAAGTCAACCGAAAGTGCAAGGATAAGGAATGTTTTGACGCAATAGCTACAAGAAGTGAAGAGAGGCTTGTTTTAAATTGTATCTATTGTAGTATTTTTGACTGACTTTTGAGACAGATATCTTCCTAATACCACATATAAATCTTTAGCCCTTGCTGCCAAAAACTAGCTGTACTCATAACTTACGAGTCGAAAAGCAAATAGGTATAGCTGGCAAGTATATTGTTTATGTGCAATTATGTAAAATGTTTGACAGGTCTTCGCACTTTTCGTAATTAACTTACGAACAATTAATACATTCAAAGCAATGATAGTGAAAACCTAAAGAATGATTTAATGTTATAATAAGCTCGATTCTCGGATTCGAATGAGAGAAACGACTTGCATGTTCGTTGGAATGATAGTGATCTTCAAAACACATGCCTACATATTGCAGCGGTTCACGCGATGACTCAGATCAATGATCTCTGCCATCATGCAAGCCGTTCATACATAACATTAGCCCAATTACATACCACCCTACCTAATCAATATAATCTCTGATGATTAAAAAGATAAACTGCAGTTTCATGTTTGGTATATTGGATTTTTATACGAGAGGAATAAGGTGACTTTAGTTTCGACCGTAGTTGTAAAACTATTCCTTTAAGCCGCTACAATGCTCTGCTATCTTTTGTGGTCTCTTTGCGGTGTACAATAAAGAATATTCTATCTACAACAGTTGATGCGATACATATCATTTTCTTTAGGTATATATTGCATTCTCAAATTTTCTAACGAATCACATAGGATACTTCCAAAGGGACAATATTTTCTCTCAAACTAATCCGCCATCGGACTCCTTCTGCTAAGTCTCGACTCTTTTAATAGAAGAAGACTTTTTTATCAGACTGCATTAATACTCAACATTTTATCTACATAAAAGAAAATTAAGTACATGAAAATAAGTGGTGCAAGTATGAACGTAATACTTAAACAATATAGCAATATTAAAATTAATTATTTTCCGTAACAGCTATACAACTACAGGTTTTATCGAATTGACCCAATTATTAAATTATATTACAGTGAGGAAAATGAAATACGGGAGGTTATTGCACCTTCGATAATATAATTCACGGTAAAACCGCACAAATAACTCGGTTGAGTGTAAGATTGATATCAATGAGTTGAGCTGAACGATGGCATTGTGTAACGTATTGAGGCGTCGACTTAACGCATGAATAAAGACCGATTACGTTAATACACTCAATGTTGTTCCTATTATACATGAATTGAGCTTCGTCTTTGAGTATAAGGTATCCTGTTTTGATTAAGTTTAACGTTGATACTAATAAAAGGTCATAAAGCGACTGAACTTATTACAATACACAGGGATGTTTCAGGATGAACATAGTCGGGGAAAAGGTAGATGATGACGATGATGATGATAAGGGAGCATTCAAGTTAGAGTGACTTTTACGACTCCACAATAGCGATGTTAAATAAATTTATAATTATAACATCAGAATAAATAAGAAACAAGCTTTTTAATTGGTCGATGAGAGAGCTTCGACCATCCTTATAAATTGCTGCCGTATAACACTGTCATTCGCTTCCGCGCACTGGGCGTGACAAGTCAATCAGACACGGCCCAACGACCAATGGGAAAACGAATTAATAACTACGAGCTACGACTGAACTCATATAATCGTACAAGCTAAGAGAATCTTTGGTTTTTCTCGGCTTAACACTTCGAACATAATTTGGCAATTTTAAGGATCATAATATAACTTTTTGGAACCATGTCGATGCAGTTTTAGACCACACTTATGGCATAAGAGAACCTAAGTCAAAATACTGATTTTCTACAGACCTATTTTTATCTATTACCTAAATGTGTTTAGTTCCCAAACGGGATACAAGGTAAGTTAATGGTCGACTGGCTTTGTAGGTACTCCGCAGCTTGTACCAGAAGTTTACGCTCAATATGGCACGTACCACACCCACCTAAGGGCACCAAACGTTTTAAAGTTCATCGTCAATATATTTTACACAAGTTTATTGACATTAACGGATTCCTTAAAGGTTCGCTCTTAGTACAAAAAAAGCCTTAGCAATAAGGTTGTCAGCACCTGATTAATTTAACTCAAAAGTTAAAATGTCAAACATCTAAAAAAAAATTGAGGTGTAGACTTTTGCAGATGTCCCAATTCTGCGTAATACTGACTCTGTTAATCCATGACGATCATTGGCTATCAACAGTCATCCAAGTGAATCAACAAAAAGCTTGAAAATTAGAGCACCGTTCGTTTCGGCCGTGACATGGCCAATTAAATTTGTCTTGGCTACGACTAACTCCTCTTTAAAGTACAATAACAGAAAAATAAACTAAACTGAACCGTTTTATTTGTTCTTGCAGTTATCGAACTTTGAGCATTTCGATTTCAAGAAAAAAGGGCCTGATACTAAGTTTATTTTCCCTGCTAATAGAACTGTACTATACACGAGTTGGCTTCATACATGAAATAACATATTATTATCAATTAACCCAGAGACGAGTCTAAATAGCTTGTTAAAGTTTTGAAACCCCAGGTTATTTCACAGGCAAGTTATTTAACGTAAATATGAAACTAGAATTATGTGCAATAATTTTTGACGGGAAAATACCTTAAATTTTAAAACATTTTACCTACCACAAGACCCCTACATTATAATAATTTATGTATGGACACAAAATAATAAAACATAATTTATTTGTTTACTGCCATGTCCGTGGCAACTAAAGCACACCGTTACTATGCGTTTGCGCATCAAAATTCAGGTCGGGTGTTCTATAAACAACCATTGTTCCTATCCATAATACTAACGTATTGTGAAAGTCCTATACATGCCATTATGGACAACAAACGGTAAATTATTACAAAATATATATTACTGTAGAAACATTGACAACATTTTCGACTCCTTTGAGGAGAATTTCTAACAGCCCTAAACTGCGAAAATTTGCTTTTAGACAACCTTGCCCAGCTGAGGAATAAATAGGAACAAACTACTTTGTTTTCACCTGCACAAACATATTTCAAGTCATGTTCACCTAGGATCTTCTGTCAGCATATATATATTTTCCAAATCGTGATTTAGTAAAGTTCAATGAAACTTATTGTTCGATCACGCTCCATCGAGCGAAGGGATTGCAGTAAAATGCTTTAGAAACTCGTTGCGCCTGCAAATTTGCCCGCGTAGATCCGGTTCACGAGGTTCCATCGGGAAACGAACATGGAAACTATTAGGGAAGTATATCCTTTGTTTTAATCCAGGATATAAACGATATGTGTATCAAATTTCATCCGACTTATTCCACGTTCCATGTAACAAACGTCCATGCATCAAAACTTCGTGTTTTAATATCGCTATAGGAAAGAATAGTACGACATTAAAACTGGAATGACTAGCTCGTCTTAAAAAGTCGTTCAGCATAAATGGGACTAGTCGGGTACGTGTTGGGTGGCGAACGGGATAGGTCAGGTACCACTGGCTTAATATAGTCAAGACGAGTCAAGTCAGGAATGACGGGATGACTGCAATTATTGGTTATGGAACTTTTGCGACAGACATTGTGGCGTACTGATGTTCGTGAGTATAAACTTATGTTAGAAAAATGATTTATGGGGATCATATTTTGTGGATTCCCGATATAATATAGGTGCAGTTTTTTAAACAAATATTTTTCATAAGTCTTTAACCTCATTTTGGTTATGTACCTAGCTACTTACTTTGCAGGCTCATTAAGATCGTTATTCAATAGTACTAGTTAGTAGGATTGACGTATGAGAGCTTCAAAGACCGACGTAAAGTATTTATGTTACGTTAGCCACGCCTGGGTAATTAGCTAGTCTCATTCAAGCCGATTAGCTAATCCTTTCACTACGAGGGTTGTAGTTACGAGCCGCGACAAACATCCTAGGGATGGGTGAACTAGACTGCAATAATTTACAACATATAAAGTGACACCTACTAAACTTATAGGGTCAGAAATGTTCGAGCATAGTGTCACATTAGCTGTTTTATGTATTAATGATAATAATAATTCCAGCCTTTAAACGTGCTGTAAACTGCTGGGCACAAGCCTCTTCCCATATGAAGAAGGCATTGATAACTACTTTTGCTTATTTGCGGATTAGCGATTTCAGATCCCAATTTTGGAATCCAGGTTACCTCACGATGTTTTCCTTAGCCTTTTGTTAGAAGTGTCTTAGAATAATTAAGAAAAAAACAAATGACATTTTTTAAATTTAGTTTCTACTTTAATTTTCCATGCATATAGCATGCAACAAAAATAGACAATGCTCTGTCATCTTCATGACTAAGAAGTAAGTTAACAGTCTCAAAACAAACGTTTCCTCATGAAATGCACGTAAAGCATATCAGGTGCTTATCATCCCACACAATTACATAAAAGTCAACGGAGGGAAACGGGTTACTTACGAACATTACGACCGTGCGATGAGCTAACAAAGTATAAATACTTGTGCTGCCGCATAACACTAACGTTCTACTACCGTTCCCGTTTGTACGGATTTTATAGGCAATAACTTAAATATGACATATTTTTTGTCAAGTACCTACATATTAAAGAAAATTATTTGTTTTTGAAAACTACCCTACTTCTATTTACTCATTGCAACTTTAACATAGACCTATAACCTTTTAACAATAATAACTTTTTTTTATGAAATTGACTTTGTGTACAAAAGTCGCAAGCTCTGCCAAATACTCAAAAAATCTCAACCTACATCACCTTTAAAATTTTCCCTTTTTCGAAATCAAAATGACATAAAGCTAAGTACCCTAACAGGAGTAGTAAAACCTGACACGGGAGGTCGGTAACCCTTTCTACATGTGCTTTGGATGGCGACTCATCAAGGAGGATAGTATACATGCAAATGCATGTAAATTGTTTTGTTCCAAGCCGCAACTGCAACTGCGCCGCGACACCCACTAAGCAGAACGATCAAAACACTTTACAACACTCTTTTGATGGCACTTTTAAACTGCTTATTACGTATCAATTAAATGAAATGAGGACGGAATTTACATTTTAATTGGACTTTTTCTTTCATTTTATCAGTTTTCGTACTTTTCTTGTCAAACTGGTGTCTTTTAATTAGTCGAAAATAAAATGGTATATTTTCTATACACATCAATGTATAAGGTTGTGTAATTGACGAAAAATTAATTACATATTGTATTTAGTTACGAAATTTTTTCAATTTTTAAGTGACTCACAGAAAACAGTTTGTTTTGATATTGTTTACAATACAGAATACAGCTGCATTTACTTTATATAATTTTGTATGTCATTTTATACAATTTCATTCAACATGTATGTATCATTTCATTGTAAACAAAAACTATTATTGTCATGTACATTTGTAATAAACATTTATTTTATTAGCCTGGAAACTATATACAAAGCAATACATACTTCCATTATACACATACGAAAGTAGTTCATTATTAATTATCTACTTTTGTCTGAATTTAACAACCTCAATTTTTACAAAACAGTATAAAACCTACCTTTTCAGTGAAAACAAAATACCTATCAATTAAAGACATTTTGCAAACGCATATCTTTAAGATTCCCTTACCAACATACACACAGTCTTGCTACTTTACAATACTACTAATACTGGCACAAATATAAGTAAATGTATATAACACTGACCTGCGTATTTCATCAACTTGCTGTTCCTCGGGAAGCTCCACAGCTGTAAACAGGTGCATCTCACCATCTCGGCCAAACACACCACCAGGGATTTTCCTACACAATCAAACATAACATTAGTTGAATGTTTAATACAGGTGTAGATATACAAATGTTTTATGGAAACTAATTTTATTTTTAAACATATGATTTTCTATCCAAACTCAGGAAATATGTCAAGTATGCACTCGACATGAGCTTACCCTTAAATATACCTAAATAAAAATATTTTTGGAGCATTACAAGTGGAAGGATATTGAATTAAAAACTTTTGTTATGAATTATTTTCTAAGGTAAAAAATCAGGCAAATGTTTTATTTGAATGAAGTGTACAAGGAACAAGGTCATATTACTGAAATGTCAACTTCAGATGTTATCTTAGTGACTGTGCTGTTGGTGTGCTAATTATAAATAAATAAATATTTGTAATAAGAGGTAAATGATAGAAAGTTCCAAATAAGGACCCATAGCAAACAGTTTACCTTTACAGAAGTTTTTATTATCACTCCTGATAAACCAAACAATAATATTTACTTAAATCTTATCAGATAAAGAAATCTGTTTATTATTGATTCAAGGACAGTCATTTTAAGAAAATAATCCTTATTTACAATGCAAAACTCTTGCACTGAACTTAAGTATGTGCATACAGTGTATATTTTAAGAAGCTTGTTTTATAGCTGGATTGCTTACCTGAGGAATTTTTTAAGCACACTTGCAATAGTATACACTGAGTAATTGTCCACATTGACCAGGCGGCCAGTTTGCAGGAAATGTATGAGTTTCTTCATGGCCCCCTGGTGACCCGGCGCGCGGAATACGTCCCGCCGCAGCGGCGCTTCTTTGTTCAACTTCAGGATCAGCACCTGAACAAGCACCACACGCTCAACTCTACACAACTCACAACACAAATAACACTCTTAAATAAAAACAGATCGCGTTCAACTACTGAGCCCGACTGCAAATATACAGTCCGAAACAAACAAAATACTGCCGTAATGATTGTAACAATTCTAATGTGCTCGACTACTAAGGACTACTGAAGTCCCTTGGACTCTTAAACAATGGGTCATATTCATAATGATCATCAAAACTATTAAAAATGTCAGGGGCGTTGGCGACGAACTCAGTCAATTGGATACACAAAATACTAACAAGTAAAGGTCCAGGAATATCGTCCTTGCAAACTTCGTGGAGCGGAACACCAAACTTCACTTTTTCTAATCTTCTCGGATATGGCAAAGAGTTAGGATGCCCGCAAGACGTAACCACATTGCTCAATGTAGCAGCTCGCCGATGCATCCTTCTAGCCCAGTTACTCATTTTGCCTGATAATGGGGCGTCAGGTTCTATACGACACTATCAACCAAGTATTAATGTTACAAGCATTTTTTAAATTCGTATTTCGATCCGTATTATTAATAAACTTAATTATAATTAAAAAATTGAATTATTTCGATAATTTCGCGTTCCCGTTCGTTCGCTTGCCTGCCGTCAGTCAAGCCGTACGTACCGCACGCACATATCACACAGAATACAGATGATAAAAACCACTAGAGTTGTCTGTCATGGATGTATCAACTTTCAATAGCTAATACTACATAACAGAAACAGTAACAGATAATATCATATCAGCACACAAGGATTTATTTTTTAATGTTCAGATATACAAGTGAACTTTGTAACTATCTGCTATATACAAATATACTTTACATGCTGCTCAACATTGTCAGCCAATGCAATGAGCCATTTATTCATGGTAGCGTACATAGGTTACTCGAACCGAAAGATACTTGAATATTCTATCTATTATTGTAATATTCATATATTTTTCAGACCTTGACTTGGTCATCTCTTACGGATTTTTCATAATTACTAATATGAACTAATATAACACCATCTGTATACACACTGGACAGATTGTAGAACATTTATCGCTAAAAAAAATAAAGAATCAGAAATATTTATTTCTACAGTTAAGTAAAGGGAATATAAAAAAGAAGAAATAATAATAAAATGGAAAATGATAATGGAGAAAGCCAAAAAAGTATGTAAGGATCGTAGCAGGTCGTAAGTAGTGGTCTCTGCCAACACCTACGGGAAAGAGGCATGATTACGAAAAAGATGAAAGTTTGTGCATGACTCTTTATACTCAAACAACTGGATCGATTTGCATGGAATTTGTATACAGCAAGCTCTAATGCCAAAAGGGCTGAGCCTACTTTTTCTGCCGTCCGTCACGAGGTTGCAGCCTCGGGTAAAGGTACTTACTTTGTATGCAATTTGCGTTTACAGTACGTATCAATACTGTTCTATCATACTCGATTTTTTTTTCGATACTGTTACTTTTATATTCTATCCACTCTGATAAACGTTCCTTTTCACTCAATAACTTAAAAAAATAGACCTAAAAGAGTTTGGTTCTTGGTATACAGCGAGAATAAATCAATAAATAATAAATTTTGGTTTATTTTTATTGAATCTGAAGTCAGTGCGTAGATGATATCTAAACTCAAATCTTGAAATTAAATGATATTGATTCTAACCGAAGAAAACATGTGAAATTGGTGCATATTCACATTAATTTGTAAAATTTTGACAACCATCACATTGTCGATTCGCGATTCAGGAACAACGCGGTCGTTGTTTTGAAAAAGCTTCGTAAATAACATTTCGGCTTGTTCAAAAAGGCATTATTTCCTAGAATATACACCAATAAACGTTGTAAAAGCAAAAAATGGCTGAATGGGAAGATGATTGGGTACCTGAGCCCGCGAGTGCAATACCCGCGGCAGCGGCTTCTGCCCCTCAAACACGTCAATACCGTGGTAGGACATTCAGGGGAAGAGGATCGAGCTCATACAATGATACTAATTGGAGGGAACGCGGCAACAATAGCGGCGGTGATTACCGGCGCAACAACGACCGCGACGGCGGCGGCGCGGGCGGTCCTCGTCGCGACTATCAGCAGCGAGACCAAGGAAACAAGAAAGTTATTTACGTGCCGTCGCATAAAGTCGGCCGAATAATAGGCAAAGGTGGGTGTAAAATAAAGGACCTTCAATATGAATCTGAAGCTAAAATTAAAATTGGCGATTCTAGCGGCAACGAGGCCGACATAACCCTGATTGGCTCTGATGCAGCTATCACCAAAGCCGAAGACTTGATCAACGACTTGATTGAGGACTATAAACCTCAGTCTGAAAGACGTGAGGATACACACAACGCAAGCGACAGCAGCGGACAGTCCTCAGAATTCTTCAAAACCTCTGATGATGGTGCACAGGTCATTGATTGGGAAAAACTTAATGCATATCATAATGAACATCAGCAAAACAGATATGAAAAACTGCCTCCCATTGTTAAAGATTTTTACAAAGAAGATCCTGAAATTGCCGCTATGACTCCAGAGGAAGTAGCTCTTTGGAGGCAAGAAAACTTTGATATTCAAGTTAAGAGAACATTTGATGAGAAACCTGGACTTAGACCAATACCTAATCCAGTTTTAACTTTTGAACAAGCATTTCAGCAATACCCTGAGATTTTGGAAGAAATTTACAAGCAAGACTTCAAGCAACCATCTCCGATTCAAAGCCAAGCTTGGCCTATTCTTCTGAGAGGAGATGACTTGATTGGCATAGCTCAGACTGGAACAGGAAAAACTTTAGCATTTTTGTTACCGGCTCTCATACACATTGATGGCCAGACCATTCCTAAGGAAGAGAGGGAAGGCCCAACTGTTCTCATCATGGCTCCAACAAGAGAGCTTGCATTGCAAATTGACAAAGAAGTTTCCAAGTACCAATACAAAGGTATAAAATCAGTTTGTCTGTATGGAGGAGGTGATCGCAAGGAGCAAATTAAAGTTGTGGCAAAAGGTGTTGATATTGTTATTGCCACACCGGGCAGACTGAATGATCTGGTAATGGCTCGTCATTTGAATATCATTAACTTCTCTTACATTGTATTGGATGAAGCTGACAGGATGTTAGATATGGGTTTTGAACCTCAAATAAGAAAATCATTATTTGATGTAAGGCCTGACCGTCAAACAGTTATGACATCAGCCACCTGGCCACCTGGTGTACGCCGCCTAGCTGAATCCTACATGAAGGATCCCATACAAGTTAATGTTGGGTCTCTAGATCTTGCTGCAGTACATACTGTAACACAGAAAATAATGTTTGTCGAGGAAGCTGAGAAAGAAGAAACTCTATTTGAGTTCCTGCGAAACATGGAACCTAGTGACAAAGTCATCATATTTTGTGGCAAAAAAGCAACTGCTACACATATTACCACAGAATTATGTCTTAAAGGCATAGAATGTCAATCACTGCATGGAGATCGAGATCAAATGGATCGTGAAGCAGCTTTAAGTGAGATGGTAGATGGTACTGTCAATATTTTAGTAGCTACCGATGTTGCGTCCCGAGGCATTGACATTAAAGATCTAACCCACGTTATCAATTTAGACTTTCCGCGTCACATCGAAGAATATGTCCATCGAGTTGGTAGGACAGGTCGTGCAGGAAAGACGGGAATTTCCTTGACATTTGTGTCAAGGAATGATTGGGGAAATGCTAGAGAGCTTATTAAGATTCTCTCTGAAGCCAATCAGGAAGTACCTGAAGAATTGGAGCAAATGGCAACTCGGTTTGAAGCCATGAAATTGCGAAGAGACAAGGAGAGGGGCGAGGGAATGGGGCGCGGTCGCGGGGGACGTGGCGGCGGCGGCGGCGGCGGCGGCTTCGGTGGCCGCGGCAGGAGAGATCGGTGGTAATTCCATGTACTAAGTTACCTATCTGAAGCTATTCATAAGAATGTGCGGTGCGGAACCTCATTATATTTTGAAACTAGAGTAAATCTATTTATTTTTGTATTCTGTGATACATAGGATCTTGATTTAAGATATTAATTGCACGGACGGCAGAGTCGGAATAATTGTTTCAAGCTAGTTTAGAGGGCGCAGTGCGTCGCAAAAGTAGTGGCTTGATGTCCTATTATAATATACAGTATTCAACTCTGCCATCCGAGCTTTTCTATGTTGCGCTCGCAAACAGTTTAATTTAAATTGAGATATGGCCTATTGTCAGTATTATTATGTTGTATAATTTACTAGGAACTTAATTTTTCATATCGAATGTTTTGTCTTCTTTTATAAGCCGAACATCATTGCTTTCTTGCTAAAATTATCAGTTTCATTGTGACAAAAATAATACCTCGAAAATTATGTTAGATCAAAAGCCATTTCACTAATTTATTGTTGTTGATACAAATAATATGATTACTAAAGTATACTACTTAATTTTGATTTAAAATAATATCATAATATAATAACAATTAAAATGTGCTTAACTCGTAGGCATAGTTTCTTATGCTTGTTGTTGTCGAAAATATGTTTTTGTAACATAGCAACAAGTAATTGAACTGATAACTTGTATCGGGAGCAGGTTCAAAGATCTATATTTTTCGGTCAATCTTCCATTTGAAAATTCTAAGACTTATATTTGTATATTTGATTGTAGTGTAAACCAAAGTAGGAAACTAAATGGTCCTATTAAAACAAAAAAATATATGTGTATATGGCTAAGCTGTCCTGTTAATATATAGAATAGGTATATCTCGAGCACCGCGCAGTTTCAGGATGCGGTAATATTTAAATATTAGTTTCTTTAATACTTTTACTCTTTCGGTGTGAATTTTATTGTCTATGTACTAAGTGCAAGGCATCAAATATTTGTAAGAAAAGTAGAACTTAAATGTTTTTAAAATAACTAGGATAAGTTTGACCTTCATGCTGTGATAGAAAGTGGAAATACATATATCCACGGTCTATGTAACTGTAGTAGTACTAGGTACTTCCATCCAAAGCTAATTCTAGCCGCGGTGTCGTATTTATTGTAATTTAAGCATGACGTAACAACTGTCTACTAACTTTGATGTGAACGATATTAGATATATCGTTATGTGTCTATTTTGCCATCTCTTATTACAACGTTTATGTGATCAAAAAGTTTTTTATTATTTCTATTTCCCATAACACACGTCACACACCGTTCCAGGCTTTTGAAACAAAATTTTGAACAGAAATTAAGGGTTTGTGGACAAGATTTTGAATAAAAAATGGTTTTACAGATAGTATGCATGTATTTCGAGTTCACATTTATTTTAAACACAACGCGTCTTTAAGCGTAACGAATTAGAAAGTCCAGAATATATTTCATAATTTTAAATACGCGAATTAATCGAATTTGTTCGATTCACAGGTAACACTTATAACATTAAATTATGAGTTCTTAATACTACGATTGGGTGCTCCGCTAACGATTCGTGCCATACACCTTCAGAATTATTTAGAGGAACAGGTACATAATTATTACTGATTATAATAAATAGACATTTATGTAAATGATGTTAAGATTCAGTGTCACGAATTATCTTTCCTTACCGGCAAGTTACTGAACTGTCGACTGAAACAACAGCTTATAAATAACAGCATGTAATCACTAGACTATACAGAGTAACGTAAACTTAGCATTACGTTGAATAATAACGCGCAATTTATATCGAATAATTTAATATTTCGCTTAGATGATTTCTAATCGTTTCATTTCTTTTTTCAATTCGAAACCCATTTTGGCCGGGGAGCGAGTGACGATAACGTTGGCTTTTTCTAAAGCTTTGATTTTGTCCATGGCTCCTCCTTTGCCACCGGAGATGATGGCGCCGGCATGGCCCATCCGCCGGCCGGGCGGGGCCGTCAGACCAGCGATGAACGCCACCACGGGCTTGGCGTCGCGACCCTGCACATTTACGAATACAATATTATATACTAAATACATACTAAGTAATTGTGGCAGTGTGAGTTGTGATTCTCGAATCCTAATATTTTTTTTTATTTAATGGCAAGAAATAACTTTAAATTGTATTACAGCTAGATTAGAAGTAACAAAAACTAGTCTCTGTGTAAGTACCGTTTTAGCTACCTGTTTTATTCAGGTCATTAACAGAAGTGCAAGATAAATAATCATACAGACAATTTAATCTAGCCGATATTCATATTTTGCACGCACGAGGCACCCAATTAATGTTCATAAATTACTACCTTTACCTTATATATTTGCAAGGGTTTAGAAAATATTTATATCTTTATCAGTTACTTCAGAGAATCACGTAAAACACATCATATGACATCATACTTTAAGCTCCTCATATTCTAGGCATTACAGTCAAAGGCCTATTAACAGTTTAATTAATCAACCAGTATTTAGTGACTGTAACAATCAGCAATAAACTACGATGAACAATGCTATGGTAATTAGTGTTTAATTAGAACATATTGATTACAAATGTAATAATCATAATCTCTAAAATTTAAGATGAAATGAAATCTCACAACCGATTTCGCAATCGTTAAGCTAACAAACGAAGTCGTGATATGGTACTATGTAATCTCAACATGTGATGTAACACTACGTCATGCTCGTGATAATACGATAACAAATATGCAAATAATACTGCGGACACTAGGTAAACCAAAATAAAACGGCTCCACTGACATTCAAGCAAGACCTTATACCGAAGTATAACTTGTCGCCTTTACCTTAGGCTGTATGGGAAAAAGAAAATGAAGGCATCAGGATCATAAAAGAAAGAAAATAAATGCAAGATAAATATTCGCAAAAGATAGGAAATGTTATATCTTAAAGCCTACCTAATATTCCGTACTACATTATAATTTATAATCTGACTTTAAATAATAAGATTTAAAAAAGAGGACAATCATATTCCAATCCATATTGGTAGCTGGTACGGAACCAGAAGGTAGGGCAATAAAATAAATGTTAACAAGGTACTATAGGGAGTTATTTCTATGCGTAGGTCTATCTAGCGCCAGTGGTAACAACGACTTACGAAATAAAACCTTGAAATAAATACGTAATCAATGTCAAAACTCTAAGACAATTTTCACCACTGATGCTCGATCCACAATATTACGAGGAAAAACCAGAAAAAAATAAGTCAAAGCTATTGAAAAAAAAAAAAACAAAAGAAAAACGCGTGGTAATTGACAAAAAATTACTGCTTAAAAAGAAAAACACAGGTGAAGTTCTAAATGCTAACATTTTTTTTTCTGGTCTTTAGTTTTGGTGGCCTGTCTTTTCTCTGGTTTTACTTCGAAACACAAGACAAATTATTGAGTAAATAAAAAACTTACAGTGTTGTTCTCAATCAGAAATTGGGAGGCCAACTCCTCGGCATTACCACCGATTTCACCAATGAGGACGATTCCCTTGGTGTTGGGATCGTTCAGGAATACTTCTAGGCAATCGATGAAGTCTGTGCCGTTGAAGGGGTCACCTCCGATACCGACGCACAGGGTCTGGCCAAGGCCGGTCTGAAAACATGGAATCATAATTTTAGTATTTTAAAACATAAAACTTAATAAAACTTAGTAACGACAGTAAGGATCGTAGAAAGTGGAAAGGAGTGGTCTCTGCCTACCCCTACGGGAAACAGGCGTGATTATATGTATGTATTAACGACAGTTTAAGAGGGTTCTTTAAAAGTCATCGTAGGTATTTTTTCGCTAAAAACCGTAAGTAGACAAGATACGTCACAAATGGGCAACGTTTTTCAAAAAATATCTAGGTATGTGTGTGTGTGTCTTTTCATCTATTATGGCCTATAAAATTAATGAACTGTAGATGTCACACTATATTAACTAGACATCTGCAAAATATATCGTTCCTACCTTTAATATATCGTCAAAATAATCAATTTTAAATAGATATCTGTGTTGTTATATTATGATCAAAACCGGTTTATGAGCATACCTTGTTTCTGTTCCTATAAAACTATTATAATTTCGCATTTGTTTCTTATAAATTGAATAGTGGGTGTTTAATAGATTGTAATTGAATCTACGCTTGCACGCCATATTTTTATACTCCTAGACTACAATTTCAACAGGAGCTAGGTACATTAACATATTTTTTTATATTCAACATTATTATTTGTATTTCTAGCAAACGTCTGAACATTACTTATTGACTAAAATTTATTCACCAGATCATATAATTTCTTAGTCTATGAGGAAAAACTAGTATGTATTATGTAAAATGAAGGCTATTTTAATTTTTCATATTCATGAATACTTCAGTCACTAAATGGCAATAAAATGTTGTTAATTCCTCATTCATAGCGCATAACTTACATAAGTAGATAGGTATGATATCATAGATTACGATGCAGCATAAACTATGTGAGAAATCCCTTATAACTTACCTTCTAATTAATGTTAAAGTTAAGTATAAGTAATTAAAAGAACAATGAAAGATCAGTCCAAATAAAATACGTAATATCTGCATAAGAACATTACAGTCTTATTATGAAGATCTCATTTGTAATTCGATACGTTTTTATTCAGCTCGTGTGTCTATTTTAAAGTCTTTTTACAACTCAAATATATGAAATTACATGAGCACGAATAATAAATCATATGAAACAGTTATTTACTTTTCGTTTCCTTCTTGCTCTTCTCAAGTCAAAGATCAAACTTTCAAATTCTGTCTGACTAAAAAGATGCTACCTGCATGGCTTGGTTAACTCAATTTCGTTTCCTTAAAAAACAATAATAACCAAGTATCAACTTACAACAGTAGTCTGATGCACAGCTTCGTAAGTCAGGGTACCGGACCTGGAGACCACGCCGATGCAGCCGCGCTTGTGCACAGCGGCCGGCATGATGCCAATCTTGCACTGCTCCGGGGCGATGATGCCGGGGCAGTTGGGGCCCAGCAGACGAGACTTGTTTTGGCGCAAAAGCGCGTGCTTTACGCGCACCATGTCCTGCGAAACATAAGTTAAAAAAATGGTGAAAATATGTAATTGATTTATTAATTTTTATAATTTTTGTTTCTTTTTGGCTAGCAGTGGACGGTATAGGTTAAGGAAAATAAAAACGATTTATAACTATATTTTTTTCGCCGTTGAGAGATGTTGAGATTGGCCTTCAGTATTTAGGACATTAAACTGGAAACATACAATGAAAACCTCGTATTTGAATGAGACTGTATTCATCATTGTAGTCTGATCGAAACCAGAAATATCTGGCTGATTACAGTTTCATGCTTCAATGAATATTTCCGTTAATTACGACCGAAATCTTTGACGTTGTTCTGAATATTTGTGCTGTGGTTTTTATACTTACATGCTGCGGGATGCCCTCTGTGATGCAGACAATAAGAGGAACTTCAGCCTCAATAGCCTCAAGGATGGCCTTAGCAGCCGCAGGGGGAGGCACATAGATAGCACTAGCCTGAGCCCCAGTCGCAGCCATCGCCTCCTTCACCGTGGCAAACACTGGTTTACCCAGATGTTGGGTGCCAGCTTTCTTGGGCGAAATTCCACCAACAATGTTTGTGCCATAGTCGATAGCTTGCTGGCTATGGAACGTGCCCTGTTTACCAGTGAAGCCTTGAATAATTACTTTTGTTTCTTTAGTTAGTAGCAAGTTCTTTCTGGTCTCTGAGTATGGAGAGGATGAGGAGAATCTGACACAAGTCAGCTTTAATCCATCTGGGGGAGCAAAGGGAACATGTTATTATTAAAAACAATTACATTTACACAAATAGAAACAACAACAAAAATCTTAGTAGGTGGATTAATATCCTCACAGAAAAAAAAAAACGTCTGTAAATAGCAAATACAGTTATTTTTTTGGGCAAGGGCGAAAAGATACACGCAATATTGCGAGGGTTCTCAAAATTAGGCCTTATTTAGACGTTTTCAGAAATCACGTGCAAGTTGCGGTGCATTTCGGGGTCGGGCGGCCATTGTATCATACGCGATCGATCATAGACGGCAATGTACCGCAACTTGCGCGATTTCTCTCGCATAGACTTAATCAAGTTTCAGTACCTAGTATTTAATGCACATGGTACCTCTAACATTACGCTGTTCAAGGCAAATCATTAATTAATATACTTTCTATTGTGTTCATTAATAGAGTACCTATTCAGTGGCAAGTAATAATTTTATTTGTATCAAGAGCAAATGGTTATTAAACTATTTATATAGAATTTTAAGATAACTTGTGTAAATGTGATTTTTATCTTAATAGCTTACAATGTTATTTATTACAGTTTTTAAACATAATGCAGTAATTTTAATGACTTTAAAAAAATCATTTAGCTGGTTGTAATAGTCTCATTACAGTCTTTAATCATAATATAATACAAGTAAAAAAACTTAAAGTTATAATGAGAAATGATTTTTAACTGAAACTGAACTGAGGTCAGCCACAAACATATTTAAAGAATCCAGTGTCCAAAGAATCACTATTTATGGCTTATATTTTTTCCTAATTGACTGAAATTAGATCAAGGTCAAATATTTGGAAATCCTCAAAAATCTTATATTTAGCTTATTTTTGGTCAAATTCGAAACTGGCCCAAGCAAAACAATGATAAGTACTTTTGTATAAATCAGTAACTTCCCAATGTCATTGATTTTGAGATACAGCACTCATATCTTATTATATTCACTTCAAAAATCTAGAATATAGATAATACTCTCAGATATAGTACTTAACAAAATAAAGTGCACCTTGCAATAATTTCAAAAATCTGGCCACATATACCCAATTTTTAGATGGCTCAAAGACAAAAAAATATATATAAGGTATCTTTAAACATTACATTTTATATCAGAAAAAAAAAACATAACATAAAAATATGAATGCTTAATTTTATCTTATTTTCTATAGCATTTTATAATAAAAAATAGCATATACCTAATATAATTGATAGTCAGAACATTAAACACTTAGGTAACAGTGATGTAAAAGTGCAGTATCTGACTGTTCATTAAAAGATTTATATAATAATGGAAACCACACCCTTTTCACAAAAGATCATAACATGTATCAAACCTATACAGAAATTGATAGAAATATGTTTACAGATATGTTTTAATCATTGCTATAAGACTCTGATTTGATTTTGTCTGATAAGCCAATCATATAAGAAACTTATCTCTGTGATGTGCCAAAATATAATCTGAGTTTTGGTGTAATGATTGGCATGCAGTAAAATTAAGAATAAATGTTTGGTATTAAGACAGACTTTGATTTATTTCTATCAGATGTGGAGACTTGAAGAAAAAATATGTAATAAAATGATTGTATAAGTATCTTAATTTCCAAAAGAATTTGTTGTTAATTTAAACATACATAACAAAAACAAATAGATATGCTTTACAATCAGACAATTGAACTCTCATTGGCTCATATTAAAGTGCCAAAGGTCAACTTTATTGATCGATTGTATTATTGACTGAAAATTTGAGTGATTCTAGTAGAAGGTTGTCTGCAGGGATCGAGAATGTAGGTTTATATAATAACAGACATATCGCCGAAAGTTATCACAAGCGCCGACGATGATAGTATTTTTAGATGAAGGTCTCGGTTACATTAGACCCGATGGATACGACATTGAAAAAGTACAATTAATTTATTCGTTAAACGAAATTTATCCGCGTAACTTACTGTCGTGACTTGATTTATCTTTGTTACAAACATTTTTAAGAAGGTGCCAATCGAATGGCAAGGTTAATATCGTAGGTTATCACAGTCAAAAAACTTAAGATGACGTGCAGCCACTTTCATGGCCCAATGATATTCTTACCTTCAATTTTTTTAGATACAAAATAAAGGAAAATGATTTGCTAACCTTTAAACCGACACAAAATCCTAGCAGGGACGGCCATCGTACACTTAGAAAATTTAATGGAAAGAAGGAAAGAGTTTAAATAATTTAGTGACACTGACAGGATGGCTCATCAGCCATTACGTAACTGACAGATAAAAAGTAAAAAGACAGTGACAGCTTAAGACCAGTGTTGCGAGCAAGCATTAGAAAAATATTCATGTATGGAATGGATCTTTGCCTTGACCGAAAACATGAGCCGACCTTTAGTTTTTCATTATTTTTATTTGGCAACTGTATAATCGACTATTAGTCTATGGAATTACGGGCCTCTTCTTTTTTTCTTGTGATAAAAAATGCCAAACCAAATGTTGTGATTGGGAGTGACGTGTATTTAATAGAACTAAAACAGTTTTTATTGTGCGCGTATTTATTGATAGTAATACAGAATTCGTACTAATCGAAGTTTCTCTAAGTAGTCTGTGTTCTGTGATTACAATTTATTTATGTGTAAATAAAGCTGCGCTACGTGTACTATAAGATAATAGCAAAAGTGTATCCGGCCTCGGCCTAGAATTGTTGTTTTATTCAAGCGATTATCACCGAAAATGTGTGGTTCCGACAAAAAACTGGGAGAAATTAGGGCACTTATCCTAGTGGGTGGCTATGGGACTCGTCTGAGACCTCTAACATTAAGTAGACCGAAGCCCCTAGTTGAGTTTGCCAATAAACCTATACTATTGCACCAAATTGAAGCTTTAGTTGAAGCTGGAGTCACGCAGGTATTTTAATAGTATATAAAGTTATTTACACTTTCATGAAAACCTCAAAAAATCACGAAAATACGCTATGAAACAAATTCAATTCATAAAATTGTCGATTTCTACATTCCTTTGCTTGCATTCCAAGAATGAGCACTAATAAGATTCCCATTGCTCACATTATTGCCAACTACACATAATATCCAGTTATCTTTATTACAACAATGTTTACTCATTCTTATCAATCTATCACAGGTTATATTGGCTGTATCATACAGGGCAGAGGATATGGAGAAAGAGTTAACAGAAGAGGTTTCAAAACTCGGGGTCTCATTGACTTTCTCTCATGAAAATGAACCACTGGGTACTGCAGGCCCCCTAGCGTTGGCCAGAGAACTTCTCAGTACCAGCCCTGAACCATTCTTTGTACTGAACTCAGATGTTATATGTGATTTCCCATTCAAAGAATTAGCGAGATACCATAGGAGCCATGGAAAGGTAAGACATCATTTAATTAATTAGTGCCACAGGTCAAACTTCATTATTAAAGTAAATATATTTGAAAATTAGTTATAAATTAATTTATTTTAGAAATTAGGTACATAATTTGTATGCTAGCAAATTCTCTTATGTAAATGGATTAACTAAAAAGTACAAGGCATAACAAATTAAAGAAATTGGAAAATCTTAAACAGAATAATATTAGTTTATTTCAAGAATAGTTTTATTTCTTTCAAAAAAACAGTTGCATAAATAATTAAAAATATTTTTTCCTTTACACACTACTACTACTTAATAATTAGCAAACTTATACATATTTTATATCCTCTTGGGTTTTGTAAAAGTAAGCGTTTAAAAATCAAGGAAAACAAATTGTAATTTATCGGAGTTTGAAATGTATTGCATGATAAACTGCCATTAGCTGTAAAGTATGAATGTATATCTGTTACAAAACTTATGGCTTTGACCTTGAAAGCTACTGAATAATTCTTATTAATTGTTCTGTATGGTATAACAAGCTGATAAAATTTTACTTCTATTGTGTACTAGCTAATTAAAATAAAATATTTTGAACTCGGCAGTGGCCTGCAGTAATTGGGCATAATTCATATTTTGTATAGTTGTAGACTTGGATAAAGTAGTGAATGCTTTTGTTTAAAGTTTTCTGTAATTGAGTTTAAAATATATGTTTTTTTATTTGAACTTTATTTGATTTATTTACTAACAGAGACAAACTCAGTTAAGTCCATATTTGGTTGATAGAATTATCTGGTTTGCTTCTAATTATCTTTAAATGTTTTTATATTTTTAGGAGGGAACAATAGTAGTGACAAAGGTGGAAGAACCATCAAAATATGGAGTGGTGGTATACAAAGAGGATGGTGAAATCGAAAGCTTTGTTGAAAAGCCACAGGAGTTCATATCAAATAAAATTAATGCAGGTAAATAATATGGAATGTTCTTTGTAACATGCTAAAGTCCACATGATAATTTATTTACTTAATTTTTCATATCTAGAAATCATTTCTTACCTTTTTATTACCTATTTATTATTGATCATTAGATAATAAATAGGAAAGAAACAGTAATAGTTCCTTCTCTAGCCCATAAAAATATTTTTCATTAGAAGTGAACATTTATATTTAAGAAATAATGAAGTTTATTTTCTTATCACCAGGAATGTACATCCTAAACCCCTCAGTACTGAGCAGGATAGAGTTACGGCCGATGTCCATAGAGAAGGAGGTGTTCCCGTACATGGCTTCAGATAAACAGCTGTATGCCATGGAACTGCAAGGGTTCTGGATGGATGTGGGACAGCCTAAAGACTTCTTAACAGGTTTGTTAATCTATTATTTGCAATGAAAAACATTATTTATAATTTAAATGAAAAAACCGCAACATAACTGAATGTAATTTCTTTAACTATTTTATGATTCTTATTAGAATCCCATTTATTTCTTAATTCTTTTTCTATATACATTTACCCGTCTTGGTTTTCGCAAGGGTTGCCTTACTCCCTACATACCTATGAGTCGATTTCCTACTTTTTAATAAATAATATTGCAAAGTAAGTTTATTTTCTAACTCTAAAGTATTTTAACACTTTCCAGGAATGTGTCTATACCTGACCAGTTTGCGCCAAAAGAACTCGAATAAGCTGTACGATGGTACATGCGTCGTCGGGAATGTTCTGATCGACCCTACCGCGACTATCGGCAAGGGATGCAGGATAGGACCCAATGTTACCATTGGTCCTGATGTCGTTGTTGAAGATGGTAAGTATTTTTTAATGGAAATTTCGGTTGGTAAATTTTTCACGTAGTTATTTCATACATTGTCTCTCGCAACATTGAACTTGTCACGTATATAGAACGTGAACAAGAAAGATAAGAAATAAAACTAAGTTTTGAAATTATAAAAAGAAAAAGAGGTATATTAAAAAAAAAATAGTTAGGTTCGGCCTAGGTCGTTGCGCACTTGTCTAGCCTTCCACACTCCCCTGGCGAGGTCCCGTCCTCCAGGCGTAGTCCCGGTCAGCTCGGTCAATCCACTCAGGCGATGAAGGTGACTGGGTATTCGGTTCCGTCAGTTGAACCGTGACGTAATTCCTAGGAACAAAGGCCGAATCATTAAGCTGCCGGTATAAGGGCGCACGGGAAACGCTAGGAAGCACGGCAAGAACTAGTTTAGCAATTTAGGGCTTATAACGGCGGAAGAGTTCTAAGTGTGGGAAATCAAAATTAATAGAAAAAGTAAGCAAGCAGAGACGGTTACATGGTTAAGCTTTGAAAGTTTAAGTAGAACATAGTGGTAGGAAGACAACAACAATAAGCATTACACACAGGATAGAATAAAGCTACAATATTTAGTCGGACTCGTACCTCTAAAATTAACATAAGAATACAGTACAACAGGTAGGTAACGGCCGTTAGAAATCTTTATAAATAAATGTGCACAACTTACCCAAGTTTGGGAATCACTATCACTTAGTTAATAGTTAAACTGTTAAAGAGTATATGGAGAGAGGCAATCCACTCGTAAGTTGAGATTAAGTTAAATATTCGTAAATAACGTTACGGTTAAAATTAATATTTCGCAATGACGGTAAAGCAGTGAGAAAATTAGTCAAAGCGACAGCGTCCGTGCCTCGAGAGGTTCAGCTACGGACTACCTGTGATAGCTAGGAGTGCGCGCGCGGCGCGCGGCGCGCGGCCGCTGGCGGCGGCGACGACGGACCGGTTACTTCCGTATA
Source organism: Autographa gamma (assembly GCA_905146925.1). NCBI lineage: Eukaryota > Metazoa > Arthropoda > Insecta > Lepidoptera > Noctuidae > Autographa > Autographa gamma. The sequence continues at coordinate 4,636,101 of LR989869.1, read as the reverse complement.
TATAAAATAATGTGGTTGTCCGCATTGCTTGTATTTGTTTATTATATTTTTTCTTTTTTTTTTTTTTTTGGTATATGTAAATAGTTTAAATTATTATTCTCTTTATCTTGTAAATACTTAGTTTAAATTAAATAGTTTTTTTTTTATTGTTTATTTATAAAGTTATTTTTTTTTGTAAGGGTCATTTATGTACACTATGTTACATTACCCCTCTCCCCAGAAAAAGGATTTCAACTGATTGAAATCCGAAAAAAAAAATGAATGAACTTACTACGGGTATCTCTTAAGCTTGAGGTCCTTAATATGCCAAACGCCAAGGTCGCGACCATTAATGTCTTCTAGAACGTAAACTAATGGTGATCGTTTAACTTTTACCCGGCATTTTTGAAATTTAGGTGCTAATTTCTTACTAAAATGGGCATCTTTATCGCTTTGGAAGTAGCAACGCTTCCAAACGATATCGCCCACACTAAACTCGGCATGTTTGCGCCGCAAGTTATAATGTTGTGTATTTTTTACATGAGCTTCCCACAAAGCAACCTGAACCTTATCGAATATTGGCGATAATTGACCCAAGTTTGCAGCATAAGCATCGCGTGGTAGAAATATAAGGTCTGCTGGATCTGGATACTCGATGTAATGAGAACCACAAACGACTAACTCTCTTCCGTGTACCAAGAAGGATGGAGTATACCCAGTGCTTTCGTTAACTGAATTATTAATGGCGAATTGGATTTGAGGAAGTTTGGTGTCCCACGATCTATGGTCCCCATCTACGAAACTGGAAACAGCAGTTATTATAGTTTTGTTGTATCTTTCCACTGTATTGATTTGTGGAGTGTACTTGGGAGTGAAATGTATGCTAGGGATTTTATACTTTTTGAAAAGATTATCCAACTCTCGGCTAATAAACTGACTTCCATTATCAAGAATAATAGTTTGAGGTATTCCATGGACGAGAAAGACGTCATCCTCAAGGTGTTTGACTATTAAATTTGAAGTAGCTCGACGCAGTGGAAAAAGAAGGCAATATTTAGAAAAGCAGCAAGTCACGACGAAAATAAACTGATTCTGTTTCCGAGAAGAAGGCAATGGACCAACCAAGTCAATTGATAGGACCTGGAAGGGACGAGAAACGTCCTTAGGCCTACCCATTTTTCCAGAGACACCATGGGTAGAATGCTTATGAGCTAGACATGTTTCACAGTTAGAAATAAATTGAACTACGCTAGAATACATACCGGGCCAATAAAAACGAAGTGCTAAGCGCTTATATGTCTTAAACACGCCGAAATGACCAGAAATTGGTTCAGAGTGACACTCAACTAAAATGTCTGCTTGTTGTTCTTTAGGAATAACCTTCTTCCAAGCAAATTCAACCGTAAGGTCAACCTTAGTTTTCATGTACCTATATAATTCATGATTCTCCACCTTGTAATTTGGGAAATTTATAGGATTAGCCTGGCAGCCCTGGAAGATCTTCAGATACCAAGAATCCTGAGTATCAGGACCTGCAGCCGCGGAAACATCGCCGTTTGAAATAACCTCAACTGGAACACATCTAGAAAGGGCGTCCGGGATAATATTATCCTTTCCACGGCGGTGTCTCATTTCAAAATTAAAAGAAGAAAGGCGGACTCCCCACCTTGCAAGCCGACCAGTTGGATTAGTGAGAGACATAAACCATTTAAGCGAAGAATGGTCAGTGTAGACTAAGAAGGTTTTGTCTGTTTCAAGGTAACAGCGCCAGTATTCAAGGGCAGTAAGGACGGCCAGAGCCTCCCGTTCTGTTGTGCTGTAGTTCCTCTCCGGTTTACTTAAAGAACGGCTCATGTATGCAATTGGATGTTCTACACCGTCAATAGTTTGAGCTAACATTGCACCGATACCAAAATTGCTAGCATCAGTGTGCACCTCAAAAGGAAGGTTAAAGTCAGGGCAAGCAAGGACAGGTGCTTGAACTAGTTTTGATTTTAATTCTAGAAAAGCCTTGTCAGCGTCAGGGTTCCATTGAAACGCAGGGGAGTTCTTTTTATTAGAAGTAAGCTTATTAAGAGGACCTGCTACGGTACTGAAATGTGGAATAAAACGCCTATACCAAGACGCTGTACCCAGAAAACGCTTGACCTCCTTCCTATTAGTAGGAGTGGGGAAGTCTAATATTGCTTTGACCTTATCTGGGTCAGTCCTTAAGCCATGAGCATCCACAATGTAGCCAAGATAACGTAATTGACTTCGGAAGAAGTGACATTTGTCCAGGTTGACAGTAAGATTAGCCGAACGTAATTTTTGGAAAACCTTCTGAAGCAGTTCTACGTGTTCATCAAAAGTTCGGCTAATTATAATAACATCATCTAAATAAGCAAAAACTCTGAGCTCGAATTCAGGCCCGAATAATAGATCAACAAGTCTCTGTTGCGTAGCAGGAGCATTGGTAAGTCCAAAAGCTGTGACTTTGAACATGAAAGTTCCTCGACCAGGAACATAAAATGCAGTCTTCTCTCTGTCCTTTTCGTCGATTAATATCTGCCAAAAAGCTTTAGATAAATCAATGCTGGAAAGATAACGCGCATCTTTTAGATTGTCCAATATCTCCGACACATATGGCAGCTTATATGCGTCTTTCTTTGTAACAGCATTAAGTTTACGACTGTCTAGGCAGAAGCGGGGCTTTCCATCCTTCTTGCCGACCACTAGCACCGGAGAAGACCACGGGCTCTCACAAGGTTCAATAACATCTAGCGCTAACATCTCGTCCACCTGTTCAGCAACAATACGTTGTTTTTCTGGCGACATGCGGTAATATCGCTGTCGAATAGGTTCAGCATCACCAGTATCTATACGATGTTTTATGACGTGAGTACGGCCTAAACCTCTCTCTGCGTACGAAATGTCCTTAAAATTATTAACGACATTGTCAGCTAACAGCTTTTGGGAAGAGTTCAAAGCGTCATAGCCGCACAGATGATGAGTAGGTGACGAAGAAATTTCCGAGAGCCCGGGATCAGTTAAAAATAAGTTTTCTGTCTCTGATAAATACTTAGGGCACAGGTTGAAAGTGTTCCAAAAATCGATTCCTAAGATAAATACGGTTTCGATCGCTGGAATAACGTGCGCCTTAATAATAGAAAATTTATCTTCGAAGGTCAAGGGTAGAAGAATATAACCAAGGGATGTTATCCTTTGACCTCCTGCTGCAGTAACAGTTATTCTCTCATCGCTGGATAAAATCAGACCTAATCTTATTAAAAGTTCATGAGAGTTCTTACCTAGGATAGTGACAGCAGAACCAGAATCCAACAAACCATACAAAAACAAATCCTTATTGATTCTTACCTTCGCATAAGGCCTAGGGTCATTACTCGGTTTGACATTGAAAATTGTAGAAATATGTTTCCTAGAAAAGAAGTTTTTTACAAACATGAGCCAATCATTCCAGTTCGAGCTATCTGTACGACTAACCGCATGTTTCCTACAATTTTCAGAAACTAGTTTTTTGGTTTGCAGTTTGGACACTCTGGTGTGCGAACTTCCTTCATGCCACACTTAAAGCAAAAGACTTTACGCTCAGCTGTGCAGTCTTTCATAGAGTGCGTATTAACACGGCAACGGTGACAGTAGGGAACTTTGGAGATAGCCGAAATTTCGAGCTCAGGAGCCTGAATTTCAGAGACCTTGTGTGATCCTTGATGGTGAGCACCGTTGTACCTACTGCGAGCGTAAAAATTACCTTGGCTACTAGTCGTCGACTTACGCTTTGAAGACTGGTAGCCAAATTCCGGAGCCAAGGTATTAGCTGAAACCGAAGGTGGTTCCTGAAAGAATTCTGAACGAACCTTTATGCGTTCATAATTCTTGCAGATTAATTTTAAGTCTTCTAGTGATTTGATATTAGGACTAGCAGCTATAATAATAGAGTAGCAAGGACGAATATTATGCAGAATGATTTCGAGTTTAACGTCTTCCTCTAAAGGTTTACTTAGCCTGGAGAACATGCCTTGCATTATAGATAAATAAATGGTTATGTTCTCTTCCTCGCCTTGTGTACGCTGACGAATTTCTGAAACCATGCGATAATCATAGTCGGGGACGTCGAAATCATTTTTTAGCGCAATAAGTACCTCATTCCAACTGCCGGCACTGCCCCTGATGTTACGGTACCAGTGGAGTGCATCACCAATGAAAATATCGGTAGCAGAACTTAGCATTTTATTTTCAGTTATATTTTTAGACGTACGAAATTCTTCAACTTTTTCTATAAATGATCTGACACAAGATTTACCGTCATATTTTAACTTATTCAATTCTCCTACTAAACTACGATCACACGAAACTGCAATATTCATCCCGGTTAAATTAGGTTTATCTAACAAATCCTCTTCAGAAGTTACTGAAGACGCGGGCTGCTTCTGGTCTTTGACCTTTGACTTATCAAGGTTCAAAAGCATCTCATAATATACCTCGTAACTTTTCTTTATTTTATCTAATTTCGATAAATCATCCGCCGCCTGCGGTTTTTCAATACGTTGAAGCCTATAATATAAATGATGTAGAAGAGACCTAGTTCTATTAAAAAGAGAATCCTCAAAGTTAAGTTTTAAGGCATCGAGATTAGCCTTAACCTTCTCTAGCGTCTCTTGCGAGCCTTTACTATCCTCTGAAAACTGAAAAACCGAATCGAATATGTCATCAGACGAATACAATTGAGTTAATTTAGTGACTTGACGTCTTAAACCCGCTACGTTGTCAGAGGGAAGTTCACCACGGATAGCAACTTCATACATGAGCTCAGATTTCTGAAGCTGTAAATATTTTATTGGAATTGCCATAATGTTATTTAACTAAAAAATAAGCAAGAGAACTGGGTAGGTTATGCACAATTTACAAACATAAATCAAGTAAAATCCGTTCTGTTACAATTTATTTAAAGAAAAAACAACAAACATAAAATAATAAGACAAGTGAAGTCAGGTGAAATACACTAACTCACCTTTATTAAAGTAACTAATTTTTTTATAACTACAGTTTAAATTTATCTCAATAGAAATTACGGTAAACTACACAAAGTTAATGTAATTAAACCTTTTATTTAAATGACTTAATTACTTCAAGTTCTAAGAAAACACTACTAGAAATCCACCACCACATAAAACCACTAAAAGACCAAAACCAAGTGCGAAAGACCTTAAACCACGTTTTTGGGCGCCATTGTCACGTATATAGAACGTGAACAAGAAAGATAAGAAATAAAACTAAGTTTTGAAATTATAAAAAGAAAAAGAGGTATATTAAAAAAAAAATAGTTAGGTTCGGCCTAGGTCGTTGCGCACTTGTCTAGCCTTCCACACTCCCCTGGCGAGGTCCCGTCCTCCAGGCGTAGTCCCGGTCAGCTCGGTCAATCCACTCAGGCGATGAAGGTGACTGGGTATTCGGTTCCGTCAGTTGAACCGTGACGTAATTCCTAGGAACAAAGGCCGAATCATTAAGCTGCCGGTATAAGGGCGCACGGGAAACGCTAGGAAGCACGGCAAGAACTAGTTTAGCAATTTAGGGCTTATAACGGCGGAAGAGTTCTAAGTGTGGGAAATCAAAATTAATAGAAAAAGTAAGCAAGCAGAGACGGTTACATGGTTAAGCTTTGAAAGTTTAAGTAGAACATAGTGGTAGGAAGACAACAACAATAAGCATTACACACAGGATAGAATAAAGCTACAATATTTAGTCGGACTCGTACCTCTAAAATTAACATAAGAATACAGTACAACAGGTAGGTAACGGCCGTTAGAAATCTTTATAAATAAATGTGCACAACTTACCCAAGTTTGGGAATCACTATCACTTAGTTAATAGTTAAACTGTTAAAGAGTATATGGAGAGAGGCAATCCACTCGTAAGTTGAGATTAAGTTAAATATTCGTAAATAACGTTACGGTTAAAATTAATATTTCGCAATGACGGTAAAGCAGTGAGAAAATTAGTCAAAGCGACAGCGTCCGTGCCTCGAGAGGTTCAGCTACGGACTACCTGTGATAGCTAGGAGTGCGCGCGCGGCGCGCGGCGCGCGGCCGCTGGCGGCGGCGACGACGGACCGGTTACTTCCGTATATATAAAATAATGTGGTTGTCCGCATTGCTTGTATTTGTTTATTATATTTTTTCTTTTTTTTTTTTTTTTGGTATATGTAAATAGTTTAAATTATTATTCTCTTTATCTTGTAAATACTTAGTTTAAATTAAATAGTTTTTTTTTTATTGTTTATTTATAAAGTTATTTTTTTTTGTAAGGGTCATTTATGTACACTATGTTACATAGCAAGTACTATTGTTAATTAACAAATTAACCTTGTTAATTTTAATTTACTAGATTAGCTGTGTTGTAGTTAGAGTTATAGCCACTATTCTTATCCTTCGTCGTCTTTGAACGATTGGCCAATTTATTTCTGAGGTTTTGCGTAACAAACTTATTCTTCATAAACAAACTAACGAGTCAGCTATTTTTATAGTTTAAAAATAATTTATACATTCCATTTATATCGTTATTTCACAGTGATTATACAAAATATTACGGAATTATGTTATCCAAATACCCCTTGAAATTAAAATTATGATTAACTTTATTTCTGTACTGCATGACTGATAGACATTTATATGCGTATATAAAATTAGCCTTATCAAGAAGTTAAGTAACACGTGAATGTTTCCGATTGGACGATTCAGTGGGTGGGAATGTATTCAGCTGTGTTTAATATGTATATTATTTACAATGTTTACAAATTATATTGTAAGATAGACAATACTAATCAGATGAAAATACGATGAATCTGCAAGTTTGCATAAAATACAATGTAATTTTACATTATGTAATATATGCTCGAAATGCATATGAAAATATAATAGCAATTTGAAGAAATGATATAATTCTTCATTATGTTATTTATAGTTTAAATTGCAGTTTAAAGATAAACAAAGACAATTTTAAGATAAGCTCATACAGTCCGAGATGTAACAGCCAATATATAACCTTTGCCCCATTATACCTATATAAAAAAAATATTATTTTTTTATATTTTATTATTCTTCTAGGTGCATGTATAAAACGCAGTACAATTCTCCGCGGCGCCTGCGTTCGCCAGCACGCTTGGCTTGACGGTTGCATCGTCGGCTGGCGTTCCGTAGTCGGTCGCTGGGTCCGCATGGAAAACTGCACCGTCCTCGGTGAAGATGTCATAGTCAAAGACGAGTTGTATGTCAACGGGGGCCAGGTACTACCCCACAAGTGTATAGCCCTCTCAGTTCCGGAACCACAGATTATTATGTAAAAGACTGAGTGCAATGTGTAATTTAGTTCGGGGTATTTGTACTGATGTTTTGAGGCAGAGCATTTACTAACATTTTTGTGTACCAGCAATAAAGAAAGTATAAATGTATGTTAGATGATGCAACTCGTAATCCGTGTTGTAAAATGTTACACAAGTCTGAGATTAATGAGGGCTACCGCTAGCAATTTCACCGGCGATATTCACAATGATGTCCAAAATGTTTTTCATAATTTGATTTGACAGCTTACGCGCTAGTAGCGCCGCCTGGTGAGCGCAATAACGGTAGCCCTCATTAGGTAACTTTACAAAGCGTCCTATCTGGAACATTTTCTACAAAAATTATCACATAACTAAATACGAGATAATTTGATCCGGTATTCTAATGACGCATGAAAATCCCGTACTAGTGTTTAAAGATAACAATGAGGATACAGATATCGAGATAGTTAAATGTAAATTAAGGTGATTCATTTCCTGTGATAATTACCCAGTGAAATATTTATCTACCTAAAGCAAATAAAATATTTCCATCACAAAAATCTCTACCTCCTTGAACACTGCTACAATATTGAATTAAATATTTAAATATAATTTTATAAAAAATAATACATCAGTTTAAAGAAATTATTTTATTTTCATTTTAAACGTAAAATTCTTTTTATTTTTAAATATCTTTATGTAGTTTTAGATTTGTTATGAAATAAATGTAACTATTTTCTTTTTATCCATTCTTTGTTGATCAAAATGTATTTTTTTTTTGGTGATATCTAATCTAATGATAATAATATTCTTCATAATTTTATTTTTCTTTGAGAATTTAGTTTTTTTTTTATATCAATTCTACTATGGGAACATTCCAACTTTTATCTGAATGTTATAAAACTTAAAACTGTCGTCTTGAGAGAGTGTTATCGCAACAAAATACAGCTCTAAGATCAGCGTCTTTATTTCAAAGTAATAAGGTTGTTTTTCGTAAATAATTATTCGAGCCAATGACGTGCACTGGACCAAAATTTAACAATTTATCACAATGTGCTTACTATCTAACTGAACTGCATTTATTTTGCAATACACTCTCTTAAACATTTTGTGCTGTGTTCACGGCTACCAATGCTTATAGTTTATTAAAAATACACTTTCGTAGGCCTGATAATAAACCTCTTTTGGTGCTATTCACTTTACAATGCAAGCAAATAAGGTAAGTTACCCATTGGTAGGTGCGAACGATTTTCTTACCGTACTTACTGCTTTTATATTAAAATGTACTATGAATTGAATTTTAAACTAGAATGTCTTATGACATCGTACAATATGGTAAGGGACTGCCATTTTACACCAAAACCTTTAGACTAAGTTTTGTGTTTGTATCTATTTGTAAAGTTATGAATACATTCTTGAATGTACTACTATTTCTTAGATGATTATAAGACAACACAATACAAAAATAATTAAGTAATATTTTACAATGTTTTATTTTTGACCTTTTCCTCCTGCCCTTAAATTTTTAAGATGATTCGCTTGGAGTCTCATTTCTTTGGTAAGCTGAGCCCGGAAAAAATAGTTAACAGCCTCATCATTATCATCAGCCGGAAGACGTCCACTACTGAACAAAGGCCTCCCCCCTAAAACGCAACAATGAACGACAACTCGCCAATCGCATCCACCGGGTGCCCGCAATTTAACAGCCTATAGACTGATAAAGCGTTTGTATTGTTACAAGACCGAATGAGTATAAAGGGCCGTTCTGAAAGTAACTTGTTAAAATGTACTCTACCGCCTAATGGGCCTGAAAATGGTAAGCAAATTATTTTTATTAGGTAGGTATTGTCTCTTGGCTAAATCGATTATTCGTTCACCACACAATTATGGTGTTACAAGTCTTAAATAACAAACTGTCAACTTGACATTGACATTCGCTGACTCCGAAAAGTTGATATTTTGCGCCAAAAGTAAAACGTAATTTTTACTCGTTTTAAAAATCATTTTACCATAGAAATATATTAAAATGTCCAAACGTAATAGCATAGGTGCGTCCAATACATTATTGAATTATTTTTCTAAAACCCCACCAGCAAATAAGAAGGTTAAAACCGAAGTGGATGTTGATAAAAGTCCGAAACTAAATTCGTCTGTACAAAACGGCGACAAAGAATCTAAAGCTGAAAGTAAGTATAAGTTTATTTTAGGCTTAGCTTAAAGAATTATACGTCCTGTTTAATGTATATCTTATAATCCGTGTAATATGCGTAAATATTTATGGAAAAAGTATGGGTAAACAAAGCACAATGTGTTTACTACCGGTAATATTTTATCAATTTTACACTAAAAACTAAGTTTCTTCTGCGTCCCGTTAAAACAGTAGTTATTGAATAGTTTTAATTACTATATTATGTGCTAAATATATTAAAAATGTGGGGTTAACAATGGCTGCGACACAGCCGGTTTTTTTCGTATAACACACGACGAAATATATACCATACCGAAAAGTAATTGCAAATACATATATTTTATAACAGACCTTACTATTTCTCCAGTCATTATTTATGTACATAAAGTGCTCTGGTTTTGTTATTTTTACTCAATATCAAATTACTTCGTTTTAGAGAAGAAAAGGGAGAGACAGTCCACTCCGTCACCTAAAGCTGCACCCAGTGACAGTGATGATGATATCCCTATCACCCACAAGCCCAGGAAGAGGATCCGGCTCAACCCAGTGGACTCCGATGATTCTGATGTGGAGAACAAAAGTGGGTGAACTGTTTTTAATTTTTGCTGTTACATAAAAAAGCTTTCTCTACTTGAGAAGAGACCTATGCCCAGAAGTGGCTTTAATATGCGGGTATTATATTTAATAACATTGTGAACATAATATGATATTATTAAATAATGACAGCAATGATCAGCAATTATCGATTGTTATGTGCCGGGTTGATGGGAGAGGGCTCCAGACAGAAATGCCTGGAGCAAGTTGGGGGAGACCTTGGCCCAGCAGTGGGACACATAAAACGATAAAAAAAATGACAGCAACATAATTTTAAAACTGGTGCTTAACGTTTTTGTTTTAAGACCAACTTATACTTAATTTAATAAATAGTCGTGTTTTTTTTAATCAAGTTACCTTGTATCACAGCTACATATTATTAGATATCTGAGGTGATTTCTATGTACAAAACTTTCATCATATTTCAGCAGATAACAAAATGGATACATCGGAAGTTGAAAAGCCTTCCTTAGAGAAGAAATTACAGGACAGTTTCAAATATGAACCAAACCAGTCACCTAAGGGCAAGAAGCAAAACAAACCAGAGAAACCTGCTGTTAAGAGTGGGTAAGTTAACTAGAATAGTATTATATTTATGTTGCGTTGTGATGTATTAGAGAGGGATGCAGATATATACACATATAGCTGATAAAGCACCACCTCAGTCTTATAATAGGGCTATGATTGCTCACTATATAAGACTATCAAAAGAAGAAGAACCAATATAAAATGTTTAAATTTTAGATAATTTTTCTAAAAATATTTGTACACATGTATGCAAAAATATATTATTCTTGACTTTTTGGATCTCATTGCTATTATATAAACCCTTAAATTCAATTGAAAAACAAACCCCAATTCAAATATAGACTACAACACCATTTTTATATGATCATCAAACATACCTTTTCCAGCCCCACAGCATCCCCACCAAAACAAGAAGAGACACCAATAGCAGCAGACGAAGGCAACTGGGTGCACTGCAAGCTGGACTGGCTGAAGCCAGACAAGATCAGGGATGCCCAGAAGAGAAGACCAGATCACCCGGATTATAATCCTTCCACGTTATTTGTGCCACCAGAGTTTTATAAGAATCAAACACCTGTAAGAACCTTTTAACATGTAAAGAAGTCTGATTGTTTACTTTTCACTCTAGAATGGGAGGACCTATTTTTATGTTCTTTGATTTGTCAAGTTCATCTCCACTCTGAAAAGTAGATCAAGTATAAAACATTGAAAAAAAGGCTTCATAAACTGGGGTAACTTACGTCGGTGAAACCGTTTGGCACCGCTAGTTCTTTTATAAATTAAATTATATAAACAGTTTATCATATGACACTGGCATTATGAGCTAATGAAGAAGGAAGTGTCAGGTTTAAAACTATTCGCACAATCCGAAAACTTCCCTTGTATAATGTCCTTTCTTGGTACAATACGTTCAATAACGCGTAAACGTGCCTTTAATGACGTCACGATTCGACCGTGTTGTACCAGCCGTGGTCGAAAGCAGACTGGAGATGACATAGCTGGTGTGTCAAGATGTTTTTTTTATTCTACCCTCGATTTTTTGACGCTGACTGTGCCTGTATTCGGCCTTTTAACCGACTTTGTAGAAATGCGAGTTGTTAATTATTAAGCATAACATTTTTCCCAACTTTTAAGCTGCAACCTAAATAGAAGGTAACTTAAATTATGTTTTCTTTGTTTCAGGCTCATCGTCAGTGGTGGGAGATGAAATCATCTCACTTTGACTGTGTTTTGTTCTTCAAAGTTGGAAAGTTCTATGAGTTGTATCATATGGATGCCGCTGTGGGGGTTAATGAACTTGGATTCTCTTATATGAAGGTAAAACCAATATATGGACTTTATTATGTTTGTTGGCTACTTATTAGTTACTGCCACTGGCAAAATAATCCTTACTAAATGCGTCAAAAGAAAATATGCATTAAATTCTTCAATATTTATTAGTGTAGGGGATTCCATTGTAAGAGATAAATAAATAAAATATTAATATCAGTAAACCAAACCAACTGACTACAGAATTAAAAGTTAGCCATTCATTTCAAAGTGGTAAGGTTGATTTTCGCACTATATTTACTATGTAATGCTTTACCAATATTTTCAGGGCGAGTTCGCACATTCTGGGTTCCCTGAAAGCGCGTACGGAAGGATGGCGTCTACATTAGTATCTAAGGGATATAAAGTCGCGCGAGTCGAACAGACTGAAACTCCTGATATGATGCAAGAGAGGTGTAAAAAGAGTAAGTTATTTAACGTAATAATATATTGATAAATAAAATAGGTAAAATATGTTTTGAAATTTTTGTTCCATGGTCTGAATTTTGTACTGCTGCATGATCTTTTATTACCATAGATTCTTCTTATGAACATCCAAAAAACACAACAGGACAAATCGTAGATTCAGAAAAGAGCACCATTCATGTATTTTCTTTTAAATTTTATTATCTAAATATATAAGCCGGCTCAGGAAGAGGTGGCGGGATGACTTAGTCGCTCACCGCGAGAGCTGGTTTGAGGTGGCGCGGGATAAGGTTAAATGGAAGGACTTAGGGGAGGCCTTTGCGAAGCAGTGGGACAGTAGCGGTTAGCAAAAAAATATATAGGTAAAGCTAGTGTTGCTTTAACCAGTAGTCGGGGTTTCGAGTCCTGCCCGAGGATTTTACAACTTTTTTTTTGTACTTTTTGTATTTAAAAACAAAATATACAGAGTTTTTACTGTAAATCATAAACACCTATCTCCTCATTACAGCGGGTCAAAACACGAAATGGGACAAGGTGGTCCGGCGCGAGATATGTCAGGTGACGATGCAGGGCGCGCAGGTGTGCGGCTTGCAGGACAACGGTCCCGCCGACCCCACTGCTGCGTATATGATGGCTATTGCTGAAGAGGTATGTTCATGGGCCTAGGATTTAGGTGATAAGTTTAAATTTACCGAACAGGAAAAAAACAGAAAAATAAACAGCTAGATCTGCTATCTAGATGTCAACCCAAACTATTTTTCTTACTTCACAAAACTAACTCACAATGTCCCGGATGAGCCCACTGCCGCGTACATAATGGCTATTGCTGAAGAGGTATGTGAAGCTGGAATATATGTGATAAGTTATTTTTCTGTCCTACTGCTGGGTAATGGTCTCCACCAAATTATAAGAAAACCCTGACTGACCCCAAAGGGTGATATAGGTTTCACAATTACTGTAACTGTGTATTTTTTGCCTTTTTTTTGTGTGAGCTTTTATGTCTCTCTCGACTGAGCAGTGGTCTCCCCCAATTCAGTATAGCCTCTTCAGTCTGTAGCCTTGCCCCACCATTTCGGCCAAAGGTGCTGTTTGGCTTTAACAAGGAATATAAAACTGACACATATACAGTTGAGTATGGCGACTGGATGTCGGACCCCAAAATACCAGCCAGTAAATGTTCCACTTAATGTAGAAAATAAACAAACACCAATCAAAATAACTAAGTCTAAATACATAGAAATAAAAAACTCACAATACCGCCTAAAAGTAGAAACTATTTAATTTTAATTTGATTTAATGGTAAAAGTAAAGTGGACTTTCATAAATTAAATGCATTTTACCTAATGTGCTAACTATCCTTTAATCCTTGTTAGGTAAAAGTGCATCTTGTAGCTAACGAAATAAATTCCAATTTAGATGGTTACTTCTGTCTCTAAGATATAGTGCACTATTAAAAAATAACTTTGTTTACCAGGAAAGCAACGGTTGCAGCACTTACGGCATATGTTTCGTGGACACCTCAATAGGTTTGTTCCATTTGGGACAGTTTCAAGATGACAAGCACTCTTCAAGACTGCTCACTACGCTGGCACATTATCCACCAGCTTTGGTAAGTTCTTTCTTCTTATTTGCTTGTTTTCAAACATATATTTGGGGTTATATAGGTTATATCTGATTAATATTTTACCAATGTATGATTATTAAATAACCACTTTTTTACCTATTTTAAACGACCGATGCCGAAGGACCTGTTATAAGTTTAACATCGTGTTCTGATTGTCAGTTTGTGCCATCGTATTACCTAAACGAATGGACCCATCGTGACTCGGTCTTTTTTTAAAGCAGACACGTTCAATATGGATTTTAGCTAAAACTTGTAAATATATCAGTTATTTTCTGTAATTTGTTCCTTTAATATTTAATTTATCATAAATGACCCTTGAATATCTTCTCTGTACTTTCCCAGATAATATACGACCGCAAAACGACAACTCCTCGTACTACCAAGCTGCTGATCACGCACTGCCACAGCGCGAGACGCGAGCCGCAAGCGATGTGGACGCCGGAGAAGACTCTTAAGACACTCGCTGAAAAGTACTACCGGACGAACGCTGATGGCGAGTGGCCCGACGGTGTCAAGCCGTTCCTACATGAAGGTTGGTGATGCTAAATCTAGAATTCGTACTGCATCAGCTACAATGCTACTAAATAATGGTGAGATCAGAATTTAAACATCCGATGTGGTTTTAAAAATCAGATGGGTGATCCTTAATCCTTACGGACATTTTGTGTTGATGTTGTTGGAGTGAAAATTATTTTGTAGTAACGTATAATGCGATTGGCTATTTAATTGTTTAATATTGTGTAGTGGTGGCAACTGGTGGTCAAAATAAGAAGGAAGAAATAAATGTTTATTTTTTGAAGATAAATTTTGTTATATTACTAGCACTAAAAATCATTATGTACAGCTTACATAATGATTTTTAGTGCCAAATAATTGATGCAAGTATTGGGTATCAATTATTTACGTAACTCACTTTTAGTCGAAATTTTGTACATTGAATCTAAACTTGATGTACGCTTTACCCCTTTTTGATAGATATACCCTTTTGGCGACACTCTAAAATTCAATATTGTTCATTTACAGGTGATGCTCTAGGCTTAACACCTGCTGCTAACTGCTACCTAGCAATCAAAGCACTAGGCGGCTGCGTTTCCTGCCTAACAGACTGCCTACTCGACATACAAGTGTTAGGCATGAACCAGTTCACTGCCTACTCGCCGCCCGACGTGCTAAACAAGACCTTATCGCAAGAGCTGAAGGTCGAGAATCGCTGGGAAGGCGGCAGTACCATGGTCTTAGATGCTATTACGCTGAGGAATCTTAGAATAGTTCAGGATGAAGGATGTTTGTATGATAGGTTGAATTTCTGTTCTACTCATATGGGGAAAAGGTTTGTACTACGTTTTAAGTATTTTTTTCTCTACCATATACCTTCTTTCTTTATAATTTGGCAATACATTGTTTTCTCTAAGTAAGATTATTTTTTTTACTTATTCCTATTTAATTAAGTTTTTTGGGGATATTATTTGGACTTTTAATTACCTTTTAAGCCAATATTCTGAGATTTATCACAACTTACAATGTAAATTAAATATTTTTCTCTTTATAGCAAATATTTATCCATTTTTTTTTTCAGGTTGCTATACCAATGGGTGTGTGCACCTAGTTGCAATCTATCAGTGATTAAGGAAAGACAAGAGGCTGTGAAGGAACTATTTGAAAACCAGGAGCTCTGTCAAGACGCTAAGAGCATTTTAACTACACTACCCGATTTGGAAAGGCTGTTGGCTAAGTAAGTTATTGGTTTCTTAGGTTTACGCGAATGTTAGACATTGAAATAAAACTACTTTTTACGGATTTTTTTTTTCGGATTTTTTACAAACCGCGAAAAAATCCGTAAAAAGTAGTTTTATTTTAATAAGTAAGTTATGTTAAAGTTAATGTTAATTATTTTCAAAGCATAATGTATATCTAAATGGTATTAGATACCTATACAAACATAATAAATTGAAGTTAAAGTATATTTTGTTAACGCATTCTAAGTGACTAATGCCAGAAAAAACTTTTTGCTTATTAGACCAGTCCTCGAGGTGTATAATAAGCTTTTCAATATTTCAATATGAAAGTCTAATCGACTGAAACCGCGGGGCTATAATATTAATGAAAGAACTAATGAAATCATATTAGTAGTTCTAAAGATTACTTTTTTTCCAACCTTAAGTTCTGTGTATATAAATAAGTTAACATAAGCTACGTTTTTTCAGGGTACATGCCTTAGGAAACCTTAAACGCTCTAAACAGCATCCCGACGCTCGAGCAATCTTCTATGAAGAGAAAACCTACTCCAAACGCAAAGTGCTCGACTTTATCGCAGTGTTGAATGGGTTCACTGCAGCGTTGAAACTAGTCGAGCTATTCTGTAACACCGACGCGAAACTGCTGAAGAGGATCATGCAGTGCCAGCCGGATGGAAAGTATCCGGATTACAGAGATACTCTGAAGTTCTTTAAGGTAAAGCTAGACTTTGCTCTTTCGCCTTCTAACTATATTCGGGCAAAAAATCTTATGGAGCGAAACTAATTTCGAGTAAAACTCTTAAGAGTCTCGTCTAGATATAAAAATTGTTCTACGAAGTATACCTATTGCCAGAACGGGATGTTTTTAAACTACGTGACCCACGACTTATATGGCTAATATTTCCAATAAAAATTTAAGATGCGTTGACTGTCTTTCAAATAGTTAGATTTAACGTCGATATAAAACGACAGTGCATATAATGGATCATTGTACTGCAACCTGTGAAAGCGTTGTTCATCATCACTACAAAATTACATGTATATTCATTCTTATTGTAGGAAGCTTTCAATCAAACACAAGCTGAGAAGGAAGGCCGTATACTACCGGGCGAAGGCGTCGACCAAGAATACGACAATACTATGCAACTTATAAAGGAGATTGAAGACGAATTGAAGGAATACCTCAGTGCGCAAGAAAAGTATTTTAAATGTCGGGTAAGTTTTATATAACATTAGGTATATTTTTTTGTTTCTATGGGGTTTTAGTATGTATGTATTGATATTTAATTTAATTTTTATAGAAGTCTTAGCCACATTTTTTTATAAATTTATCTATAAATATGTATGTAAGAAATATATAAGTATGTTTATCAGTTTTCTGATTACCATAGTTCAAGCTCTGCTTAGTTTGGGATCAGATGACCGCGTGTGAGTTGTCCTATAATATTATTATTTATTAAATTAAATTATAGACCAAAATGTATTTTGATGAGTTTCAATGTTATAATATACTTCACTATTCATAATATTGCAGTTATCGTATGTGGGGTCTGACAAGAAAAGGTATCAAATAGAGGTAGCGCAGGGGGCTGCGGCGAAGGCTGGCCCTAAGTACACACTGGAAGGTGCTAGGAAAGGGTACAAACGATTCTCTACTAACGAAACTAAGGTAGGAACATAATAATAATAATTTTATCAATGACCTTATCCTCTTACCTCTTATCTTGTACTCAAAATGATTGCTGTAAGATTGTACTCTTTATTCCCGAGCTATTTGTACCTGTGCAAAACTTGTCCATTAATAAATTAAAATGTTAACTTCATAAAACACTTATCTTAAACAAAAATGTTGATGTTAAAAATATAAAGTATAAAAATTAAATCGTATGGTATAAATATATTGTTTTTTGGTTTTAATTTTATTCGTCATTTACTTATTTGGACGACTTACTGTAATTCCAATACCCACAATAATGCAACAAATAGACGACCTCCGTGGTCGTGTGGCGTACGCACCGGATTTCAAGGTGTTGCTAGCTCTGAAGTCCCGGGTTCGATCCCCGGACGGGTCAATGTAGAAACTCACTTTTCTACATTGCCTCGGGTCTGGGTGTTTGTGGCACCTTCGTTGTTTCTGAATTCCATAACACAAGTGCTAAAATAGCTACTTTGGGTTCAGAGCAATGTATGTGAGGTTGTTCGCATTTATTTATTTATTTAATCCAAAAACTCCATTCCATTTAACTTCACTACGTTTCAGGACTTTCTCGCCCGCATGATAGCTGCCGAAGAACAAAAGACCAACGTTCTAAAAGATCTTAGTCGTCGAATATTCGAGAAGTTTTCGTCTCATTACAACCAATGGGAGGCCGCTGTCCAATGTTTGTCGACGTTAGATATATTGCTAGCGTTTACGGAGTTCGCGCGGCAACAGAGCGATGGGGTCTGCTTGCCGGAGATCACCTATGAGGAGGAACAAAAGGTAGGCTTTAAGCTTAGATATTAGTTTTGAATTATGTAGTGGAATCGGGCATGAGTAAGAAGAGAAATAAATCAAGTGTTCAAATGATACTTATTTTCCTTAGCTCAGAAGTATACTGTCTACCTAAAATACTTGAGTATATATGTACATTTTAATAAATATTCAGTTGCTATCGTCTATTTCTCAACTAAATTGTTAATCGTCAGTAAGAGTCTCCCCACACTTATCGACCCGGAATCGGCTAACGCCGGCACCGGTCAAGAAAGCCTTTATGTCTACTTAATAAGGGTGTTACTAATACTATTCGCATCGGCGAGGCTCGACCGGCGAAACGAGCCGCTTGTCGATTAGCTGATCGCATCCGTACGGAGCTGAATCTAACGGAACGTTTCCGATTGCTGTAGATGCCCAACATCCAGTCGAGTTGAACCCCGTTTAACCCAATATAAATGATTTGCAGCCCTACATAAACATAACGGAAGGCCGTCACCCCTGCATAGCAAACGTGACAGACTTCATCCCTAACGACACGCAGCTGGGCACGGACGGGAGCAGCTTGTTGCTGCTGACTGGTCCCAACATGGGCGGCAAGTCCACGCTCATGCGGCAAGCGGGACTCATCACTGTGCTGGCACATCTAGTAAGATTCTTACCACAACTTTGCTCCTTATGAAATGGGTAGACAACTAAACGACATCACACTGCCAGTAACGCCTATCCATTATACTTCAATTACTTGTGCTGTATGCCCTTCTAATTTTATATCCACTCTTACAAAATAATACTACTCCTATAAAGCACCATGAATTGATCAACATGAGTAAATTTACTGTCGAATGTTTTTTTCCAATATTTATTTCTAATATCTTCTTCGTCTTCCAGGGTAGCTACGTACCAGCAGACCAGTGCTCGCTTAGCCTAGTAGACCGTATATTCACTCGCCTCGGCGCCTCTGACGACATCTTCTCGGGCCAGTCCACCTTCCTCGTGGAGATGAACGAGACTGCCGCCATTGTTAGACACGCTACTGTGAACTCTCTCGTGCTGCTTGATGAGTTGGGTATGTTGGACCTGTTTTAGTTATTTGTTTGCTAAACTTGTGGGAGAACGGTATACATTACTTCTCTCATCTTTTTGAGTACAGAAAGCGTATTTTTTCTCCATTAACAAAAATATACTTTCAATAACTATTAATTTTTCATACAACGTTTTCTGTAACCGACGACTATAGTATCAAACCGATTGTATGAGCGTATGTAGATGCAAATCGTGGGAGACTAAAGTAGTGTAGCAGCCTAAACTTGCGTTGCCTTATGTACGTGTAGCCTTACTCTATGACTCTCTTGTACCATGACTAAGACCTTATTATTTGCAAGTATTTACTCATATATCATCGTTATTCCCCAGGTCGCGGCACATCGACGTACGACGGCACGGCGATAGCATCCGGCGTGTGCGCGGAGCTAGCGGGGCGCGGCTGCCGCGTGATATTCTCCACGCACTACCACTCGCTCGTGCACCATCTGGCCTCGCACCCGGGGGTCATGCTGGGACATATGGTGAGAACCTGTTTCTTATAGGATACATTACTTGACCTAATGACAGTTGAATAGACACTACTTGAATAGTTGTACAAAAACTGGTCCATCCTAGTACATAAGTGCATAGAAGGGAGAGAGAAGGAGGCCAATGCCGCGCAGTTGAACAATGTTTAGATTAAATTCATTAGTATATTTTAGTTTATATTTTTTCTTATTTACTGTGTAGGCTTAGTTTTTTTATTATTGTAAATATCTTAAGTTTAA
The DNA here is from genome assembly GCA_905146925.1 of Autographa gamma. Lineage (NCBI taxonomy): Eukaryota > Metazoa > Arthropoda > Insecta > Lepidoptera > Noctuidae > Autographa > Autographa gamma. Next base: position 4,616,113 of record LR989869.1, on the reverse strand, counting down.
TTTTTAATTGTAATAAAGTATTATATGTAGCGAAGATTTAAACAATAAAAATTTCCCATTTATCTTCATCCTTAGTATATTAGTATTTAGAAAGAACTATTTCTTCTTCAATCAACAAAAAAGCAAATTATGCCGTAGAGAATTGTCACTATAAAGTAGTACCTACTTAACTTACTTACTAAACTACATCTAAAGTAGTTCAAAATGAAGTTTTTATAACGACATGAACTGCATATTATAAAGTTATTTTTTATCATAAAGCCTATATGTAAATCAAAGTTTCTCATTACAGGCCTGCATGGTAGAAACAGACGAATCAACGCCGGACAGTGAAGACCAAATCCCTGAAGAAACTATAACATTCCTTTACAAACTCTCGCCGGGGGCTTGTCCTAAATCTTACGGATTCAACGCTGCCCGCTTAGCTGGCATACCTAAAGAAATAACTCTAAGAGCTCACCAAATATCTAAGAATTTGGAGAAAGAAGCTACATGTGTGAGGGCCTTTAGGGATATACTAAAGTTGGAAAAGACAGGCGATGTCAGGTCAATGTTGGCAGCCCTGAGTATTTAAGTGTTGCCAGCGTTTTAAAAGCAGCTAGCTATGTATCCTTTTTTGTGCCAGTCAGACTTAAATGTCAAGGGATGTTTGTACACGTTGGCAAATTTTTGAATTTAGGTGTTGCCAGCCTTAAGCGTTCGCAGCTTTGTCTATGGAACTATTTTGTGCCAGTATTTCTTGAATCTTTTTTTGTATTGTAAGTTTATTGTTAACATGCTTTCGGAATAATATTGTTGATTTGACTACTTTATCATTGTTTTATAACATGCCCCAGTGATACTCATATGCCAAGCAAAAGTCAGTGTTATTCGTTATGTAATAATGTTACCATTTTGTATTCCTGTTGGTACAATTCTGATAGCATTTGAGTACATTAAATGTTAATGGCGTCCACTTGTTATCGCCTACTTGTTGATAACGTGATTATTATGTGATCATAATTTTAGCACTATAAGTTCCCACCTATTATGATGATTTTCTTTAATAAAAATATTTTGTAAAAAAAGTTCTTTTTTTTTGTCAAGAAAACCTAATCAATTTTTACTATTTCAGACGATTTTAGACTTAGCATTAGGATCATTAGGGTTCAAAGTTATTTTAAAACAAGTAAATAATTTGTTCTCTTTATTTCACACATCACCATTGTACTTAAATTACAAAATCATTGCACACCATGCCATCTCATATTAAAGGATATTTAAATTTAATTATTTACAGCCTGTTAAGCATCGTCTAACATTTATAAAAATAAAAATCAAGTAGAATATAATTTTGTGATTGCAATTCGCTTATTATATTTTTTAATAAATGCTCTTAAATTTTACACAAAAAGGAATAAAATATTTGTGACTAGTTTGTGATGAATTCGGGTCCGTTCAAACAGACCGGAACGAAAGGAAACTATTTTTTTCCCACAACGAGCGCGAAGCCATCCTTATTTAAAAATAAGTGAAAAAGAACTTTATTTCAATGACCTAGCACTCATTATTAAACGCGATATAAATTCACTCCCCTTTCCGAGTCAGTCTGTGTGAACGGACCTTTAGAGTTTTAATTTTTATAGTGATATGCACAAAATAATTCAAAAGCTCGATAATACTTTATGAAAAATTAAACTATTTATATTAATTCATTTGTTTCTGTACAGTTTTAACATATTTGCAGAGTGAGGGACGTTTTATTTAGAATCTCGAGTTGCTTACTAAAACTATTCTCTACATATTACAAAAAGAAATAATTAGATATTTTCATAACACTAAGTACCAATAAACAATTACGTATATTGATATTTATATTAAATTCTTCATTTGCCACGCTTAAGCATAAATTTAATTAAGTTCGAAACTAGCACTCATAAAATATTCACCTAATTAACCCTAAACAATAAAATCTATCTTCAGTAAAAGAAAAACAAATTAAAAAACAATCATGAAAAATTTATTCTGTCGATTCTAAAAACTACTAAAATGGTATAAATTCATTGTGGAATGTCATTAAATTAATACTGTTGTAAATACAAGTTTCTATTATAAAGTAATGTAGAAATTTAATTGTATAAGATTTCCTAGTATAGTTAGCATATTAAAAATGGATTTATTTGTAAATCATATATATATTGTATACTCCTCTACTTATAAAAATATTTAAGTTGTACGTAGAATAATATTTATCTCAATACATACATAGAAAGAAATTGAAAGAATCATTCTTTACACAGACCATAGCGGTAAGACAATCCCAATGAAATAATACAACAATGAACAAACAAAGTTTGAGCATTGTTATATTATTAAAAATGTAAATAACATAAACATTTTTATACGTCAAGGAGTTTACCACACATATCACAAATCGTATTAAAATAATTTCATCAGAATAAATAAATATCTCGTCATAATAATGGAAATATCGACGCATTGCAAAAAGCCCTTAAGTATATTCTCTAAAATCAACAAGGTTAGCGTTTTATACCGCTCTTAAAATATAGAAGAAATAATTTTACATAGGTTTAAGTAACGCATTATCATCTAACTGTTCACATATTGATCGTCTATAATTTATTTGCAATATGCATTTTACTGCAGTCTTGTCAATAAGCATTACTTAAAATAGGGTTGCCAGACTCCTTCTAAAGTCTATGCGGCTTTTTGATTTAGAATCTGGCAACCCATACTAAAAAGTTTTCAGAAGTTTGTTGTGTTCTTTGATCCTAAAGAATAAAGAGTAATAATAAAATATAGAACATGGAAAACAGTTAAGAAGAATGAGTTCTCAATTTCACAGATAAACAACATAAAATATTAGGAACTAATTATATTAAAAAGCCTCTACGTTAAAGCGAAATAGATCAATTAATACATACCCTAATTAGTTTCTAATTTCATATAACCTAACAGACATTTTTGTTTCTGTGTGGAAGAAAAACAGCACTACATTTCAAACTGAATAAGTAATTCCTTACACAGCGATGATAGGTGGGTATTATCATTTTGTAAAAAAACACGAATTAAATTCATAATTGCAACAGATAAGGCAAAGTAGACAAAATACCTAATTAATATTATATAAAAATAAGAATAGTTGTTCATCTGCGAAAATTAAATTAGGAAGTCCCAAAGAACACTCAATAAAAATTATAATATATATTAAACTATGTCCTAGAATTATACTAAACAGTGATGATATTTTAGCATTCTATTTCTGGTAAAGCCAAAGCTGACTACCAATGTCCAAATTCACTGTTTCATAACATTATATCGTTCAGCACCATTTTACTCAATTTACCTACAGTACAATTCATACATTACCATTGCGTTGTCAACGGCCTAAGTGCAGACTTGGTCACAGAACAAACTATTAAACTATATGGCTGCCTTTGTACTAACACACAAGTTAAAGTATTAGCGGGGCTGACAGAATACGTAACGTTAAATTATTATCTAATTTCGAGCAACTATCTAGCTTTAATAATCATAGAAAGATCAAAGTTAAGTTAATTAAGTTCAACAAACTCACTTCACATACAAACCAGGATAGGAATAGCTTACCCTAACAAAATTTCTCGCCCTTTAGCAACACGGAAATCATACCGGTTTATTACCACTCAAATCTATTAAAGCTGAACTAAAGCTTGGCACACACTTGTAACACACGACGCGATACGATAAAGCTGAGAACTGACAAGTTAAGTACTACTATTGAGCACGCGACGCGTCAAACGTTACAAGTATCAAGTGGAACCATATTTATAAGTTACGTCGAAGTATCTGCGCAGAAGACTATATTATTCACTACTTTCGAGACATCGATTATTCAAGTGAGATAGCACGAGTTACCTTTAGTCGAAATTTTCAATAAGGTCTAAATTCCGATGGCATTCTTCGGTTAAAGTCAGCGTTATATCGCTTCTACGCATACTGATGGCACTTATAAACACGACACAACATACCAGCTAAAGTTATTCGAACAAGCCTGCACTCTCCCTGGCCGCCACAACGATTTAAACTCATAGTTCGTCGAAGGACGAGCTCTCGCGCTCGTCGAAGGGCCTCGCCCGCTCGCCCCAGCGGTCCCAGCGCTCGGAGCTGATGAGCGACTCCGACTCCTCGTCCAGACTGGGCACAGGATACACGATGCCGTCCCCGAAGCTACACCGTCCATGTTTCAATTATATTTGCATTTCGTTTCATATTATATGATCGTTAATGTGTGAGTGATAGGTTTCGTGTTGCTACCTCATATTATAAGTTTCTGGTAATACTGGCTAGTCTTTACCTAAACTATGTTCAGGTCGGTTTAAAGATTTACCGTTTTCAGCTGAATACTATTTTTTATATGGAGCGACTGCCTATGGACCAATGCCTAACTAAAAAGTATCTCCTGGTAAGACTGGTTGCCAAAAATCAAGGTATGACAGTCGGGACCAGTGGCTTAACACTTTGCAAATCACGGAGGAGTCTCGGTTTGTTTATAAGTGGTCACCCATTTACGTACTATTTTTCCTACGCCTCTATGAGATTCTTAATTATAAAAATTAACTCGGTGTAGCGTGAACTGAAACTAATTGCATTATTCACCTAGTAATAAGTAACGAGAGTTACATTTAATTTTATCCCTTTAAATTTTGCTATTCACAATTCGGTAGTTTTATATTTTATTCATTATATTAACAAAATGCATTGGTTTTACGCTAGCAAATAATTGTTATGTGAATGTAATGACTGTTATTTATGAATTGTGTATTATATTATCATTAAATAATTAAAATGGTAGGTACATAATGTTATAAAATCACAGGGGTATGTTAGTGAACCTTGTGGAATGTGCTAGAACGCTACAAAATGTGCTACTACATAACTGAAGCAATTACTACGGCGTGCGAGTTAACAACAAGCGCAAATTATTATATCATTGCGCACTTTAGCATCTATATAAAGCTCCTATGGGACTGCTAAAAATTAGCATGCAAAGGGACACCAATGCTACCTAATACATAAAAGGACACCAATAAAATGGGTTGCCTACATAAAAAAAGAAGTGAATGACATAATTTTGGAATCACTATCAAAAAGGTTGGATGGCGCCAATGAATGAAAAGCAACGTTGATTAGTCGAACGGATTTATTTAAATATCGTAATAAAATATAGCGAAATGGAAAATGTTATTCCTTATACTATTTGCGGGACGGTCCTGCCCTTTCTCGGACAGAGTCTCCATCTCTCAGTCTCGCGGCCCATCTCCGAGCTAAAAATGTTAATATAAATATTCTTATTTTTCTATAAGTACAATATAATAGGATTTAGAATATAAGAATAAATATTTGAAAATGTTAAGCGTAGGTGCTACAGATGGTTAGATTTATTTAAGGAAAAAATCAAATAATTAGTACTTGAAGGAATTAATTTTCGGAAGAAATCATCAGTCACTGTCCTCTTTTGAAGATTTAATTATGGTTGTAATTTATTAATTTAATATTTTGACTAAATTTATTTATTATGCACTAAATTGAAAACTATGATTCTATTTTTTTGTGTGTTTGGACTGATTATTTAGGAATTCGATTGACTTAGTTAAAATTATTGAGAATCGCATCTGTAGTACCCAAGACATGCAATAGACTGAGAGAATAAGAGAAAAGAGTATACTTAATTTGAAGATAAATGTAAATCAAATATACAGCACACAGACGTTTCAAATTAGAAAATTAGTAATACACTCCCAACGATAGTTATCTATATATAATTGTATTATTGGATCCATTTGCTTGCTAATTGCTACGGGGGCTAGCCAAGAAACATTATTGCAAGCAGAACGTTCATAAAAAACGCCAATATGTATGTAAATGACGTATCTATAATCTAGAGAAATTAGATGTGTCATTCCAACATTTTAGCGGTTTCATTGACTTATAATGATTGCAGAAATGTCTCTTGTCTATGCCTCAAACTCTCTACGTTAGCGTGAGTACGGTCAACCGCCGAAGCGCTGTGTAGCGTTGTGAAATAAAAAACAAAATCAAAGAACAAAATATTTTATTGTGCACAAAACATACTTACAAAATACATTTCTAACTTTATCAGTCTTGTGTGTTGTATATAGCTCAGAAATAAATGCATTAAAAAGCAATTTGCACGTTGGAACAGTATTCTTCGTTATTGAATCATAATTATTAAAATATGAACACATGTCAGCCGAAACATCACGTTACTTGAGCATATTATACATAGCAACTGTATGTGTGTTACATACGGATAACATTATACTCGCCTTAAGTTATTAAAGCTTTGTCAATTTATAATATTGGAAGACATTATTAAAATGTATCTATAAAGTTTCATTGAGCACTAAATGTCAAGGCACTGTGTATATAAGAAGGCTATTAATAATTAATGAATTGTATATTTGAATTAATATTATCCTATTACGTATTAAAATTTAATTATATTTTAAGATCGATATTATGCACAACTCGACTGAACAACCGAAGATTTATATAAAATTCCTTACAAGAGTATTTATAATCGCTACTCTAAGCGATTATATTCGATTAAAATATTCGAGTAGTCAAAATCGACTAAAATGAGTTGCCAATTATATTAAATTATTTTTAAATCTGGCAAGATTCGAAGACATTAAATGCTATAGAGATTAAGTTCATTCCAATTAATAATATGTTTGCATCGTTGTTGTAGATAGCAAAACGCGCTCACCTTTTTAAACAAAAAGGCGTAACACAGTATAAAAAGGTCTTTAACACAGCAAGAAAATATTCACTGAAGCATATCCAGTGGCGTGTAACCGACCTATTTTCTAAGTTAATAACCATACGCTGCGAACGTTAATTAATTGCTTCTAATCGGTGTATTAGTGAGTTCTATCTTGGGCGCGATAATATCCTCAAGTATGTGTTTGGAGGCGACTGAGCCGTGTTCGTCCTTGTCTGACCTTGACCGCGTGGTGCCCATGGACTCGTAGCCGTGAGTCTCCTGGGCCGTGGTAAACGTCTGGAGCTGGTGCTCGCGACGGACGGGGAATTCGCACCCGTCTCCGAGGCTGACAAAATGATCACCATTTGAAAGGGTGTTTATATACGTGGCGAGGACGAGCCTTTGGTTTTTCAAAGAAAGAGGAGAAATAAATAAAATATAATATGCCAAAATAAAAAAAGTGCCAATACCTACCAAACCAAAAATAGTAATTAAATTAATTAAAGTGGATTTGAAGGTCTAATAATTTACAGTAGAAGCGTAAACAAAATAAAAAGTAGGATAGGATAGTCCAAATTTTCGACCCCGCCACGTCAGCATTTGCTTAGGATATACTAAAACTTGCCATTTCTATATACAATATATACAGTAGCTTGCCAGTGACAGTGGCAGTTAGCAAGTGGGATGATAAGATTATGACGGATGACATGAGAAGATATGCTAGAATTTATTACTTACTAAATAGTCCAAAAACCCAACAAAACACAAGACATTTTATTACTTGTTAATAACAAACCCACATACATACTAGCGTTATAAATAGCCAATTTAGTTTATACTAATTACAATCGACTAAATTCAACCGAGAAAGATCGTCTAAATTTAATTCGGTGGTTATAAATTTTAGTTAAATCATTTTGTTATTTCAGAGATTTTGTACATAAACAATAAATAAACATAATATTGCACTCGAAATCAATTCGACTTTTCCGTCAATGGAATGGCAAGCCAGAATGCTTATTAGTAAGGCAAAATTTAATTATCATACTGTTATATGATTTATATTCGTATTTACAAATTTTGATCATAATGAGACCCTACCTTCATGCCTAGTTAGTTCATTTTCGTGTCTTCAAAAATATGTTATATCCAAAACATGTCTACACACTAACATCTGTTAGATTTGGTCATTCACTTCTTTTTTCACACATTTTAAGGGGCATGCACACAGTAACACACTAGACACATGTTACATAATATACAACATCCGTAATTTTAAAACACCTATTTAATATACGTGCGCATTGACTACTCTTTACCCAAACATGCTGTATCAGGCCAAGTTCGGTGTTGCCAGTCAGACCAGTGTTGCCAGAACCAAGATGGCCCATGATCGAAAATTTGAGTAATAAAAAAAGGTTTTACCTGGTGAAGACTGGTACCATCCAGAGGTTTGGACTGTTGCCAAACACCTCCTTGAAGTTATTGAAGGCACCGATTGAGAAGCCATTCTTATCTGCGCCTCCTCGGAACATAGGCGCTCTAAACGCTTCTGAAAATGTTATATCAAGGGATTTTAGTATTTAAATAAATACTGTTACAGTTAATTATTGGTTGCTTACAACTACAATACGTTCTACACAATACAAAATACAGTTACAAAGAAATTCGTATATCGAAAGTCAACGCAGAGACCTTTAGTAATATCATAGACGCACCTGAAAGGGGCTTTCGTTGCTTATCTAAATAATTTTAAGTCTACATAATACAGTCTACCTAAATCAAATCTAATGGTAAAAACGAACAATACAAATCGGAAGTGACTGCAATTACCATTGACCAAGGTCTTAAGCATTGAGTTAATGATCTGTCCTGTAGGACTGCCCAAGCGGCGGTAAGATACGAGCACATCTGAAATGAAACTATACTTTAGTCTTATTATAACACTTTGTGACCGAAAACCAATGTTTTTGTATTATTCAGTCATTGTAATTGCAGTCAACTACCAAAGAGTTACGAACAAAAAAATGCCTTGAACTCAATAGTTTTTTAATGTTTTATATTAATGTTATGTTTATTTTATTCGATTTTACGTAGTCATAGACACAAAAACAATATAAAAACTGTCACGCCTTCATTGTTAATTAAACGTTCGTTTAGACTATGTAGCAAGAAATTGTAAGTTTACGATGTTCATTACTGTAGACGTAAACTTGGCGTTTCGCAACAAAATCAAACAGTCCTAAAATTTAACATAAAAAAATATGAATACACATGTCACCGTTCCCTCTTTAAAATTGTAAACTAAAACAGCTAAATAACATTGCAAAACACTAAAAAAAAACAACAGATTATAAAAAATACGATATTAATTGAAACTTACCTAATGTAGTCCTATTATTTGCGACGAGGTAGCAATGGTACCCGAATAGCGAGCCCAATGATATAGCGAACATTAACGCTACAAAAAACGCGAAGACTATGTGGTATCGACCTGCGCTGGCCGCTGTACCGAAGTCACCCTGAAAACATACTCACACATAAGTCACATCACTAAATATTACTAAACTATTCTCTTACTCTGGGCACTCTGGCAACACCGTTGATGTAACATAGCAGCTCGTATGACGGGACAACGTATTTGTGAACAATAGACAATACTATACAGAAAGCGCGGTAAAATTTTGTGACTTTACAAGTGCTTTTGAAATGTTTTTAGTGCAAATAGGTGCAATGTTTAATCAACAGTCTTTATTTAAAATATTTGGTCTGAACGAGAAATAGATTTTAATAAATATGTTATTACATTTTTGTAACTTTATAAACAGTCGTTTTCAATAATAAGTATAAAATTAAAAGGGCCTTTAGGGCATTATAAAGGCAATATTTATTAGATTTAAAAGACCTAAATGCTCCACAAAGAGCATTGATACAGCTAAACAAGGCATATTTTAATTAATTTTATCATACGAATTTATTTAATAGCCAAGTAATAAAATAGACCTCAAAAACTAAATACAAAAGAGGCTCAAAGAAAAATCATTTCGAATACTCGTATCATATACTGATTTACTAAAAATCTATCTTATCTACGAACGAAGTGCTAACGTACTAGATAAGCAATGAATTTAAAATGATTTTGGCACTGATATCAAGTGCCAATCTATCAATACTCAATACTACATAAATTCCACACTGTTTAAACGTGTATATTAAACTTTATTGAAATAGAAGTCATTCCCACTGCGAAACCGGTATAGGTGAACTAAATTTAAACAATGTGGAAGTATATGAATCATTAATGGACTCGCTTTTGGCTTAGCTAATTCTGATATAATCTTATCGATAGGTTTAACAGATAAATGTCAAGGATTCGACATTTATCTATAGCCGATGAAATAAAATGGTTTGAGGCTACAACTAATAAATTAAGGGAGTGAACTTGTATGATGTATGGGTCAATGTTGCTTGACAAGGTTTAATTGATAAATTATGAAGACAACAATAAGAATTTGATAGCTAAATGCCTATGAATATGCTTCATATTTATTTATATCCTCATTTTAAATCTAAAAAAACAGGTAAACCCAAGACATAAGGATCAACCTATGAAACTGCCTTTTAATTTTGAGAGTAGCATAATAATTTAATAGAGTCAATAATAGAATGAACCTTTAGATTTGCCTTCATTTTACGCACAGTTCATAAAACACACTTGTCGCGCAACGGTACATGATAACGTTTACTATAATTGGATATGAATTAATAAACTTTATACTGAGCAAAATAACAACAAAATCTAATCTATGTAGCAACAATTAACCTATTGATCGTGTCAAAGCAAACATGCTTGTGTAATGTGAAAATAATTAAACAATTACGTTAATCATATCCATGCATATTTTAGAAACAGAGCCTTTTTCAATCAAACGGTCGCAGTGGGCATGCTTGTATTCCTGATACATCTGTAAAGTGGCATATCGTTACTAATCATATTATATGCCGAACCAAACTATATACCACTGCTTCCTGTAAAGTGCAGTTTAATAGCAACCTTTGGAAACACCAAAAATTAAAGTCAACTAGCAAAAAAAGTTTCAATAAAGGTGTCAAAAATTCAATCCAATCGAAAAAAAAAACATTAACATTCGAATATAAAAATAACATACCTTCCAAAACTTAATGAAGTATGGTAGACAGGTAGCCATGATGAAGAGGCAGTACAAGAGAGCGTATCCGAGGAAGAGCATGAAGAACTTGTAGTTGTGGAAGCAGACGCAGTTGTTGACCCAGGGACAGTGGTGGTCCATTTTGAGGACGCAGCGCGCGCAGATGCTGCAGTGGTGGGCGCGGTCGGGCTTGACGAGCACGCAACGGTTGCAGTAGCGGACCGAGCCGGACATCGTCCTGGGAAACAATATACGAGTATTATATTATACTAGCTTTTTCCTGCAGTTTTAACTGACGGGCCTGTTGGTCTAGTGGTTAGTGACCCTGACTGCTAAACCGGAGGTCGTGGGTTCGATTCCCACCCTGGACAAATGTCGTGTGATGAGCACGTTCATGTCTGGGTGTTATTTATCTATAATATGTATATATTTAGAAATATATAAGTATGTTTAACAGTTGTCTGGTTACCATAACACAAGTTCTGCTTAGCTTGGGATCAGATAACCGTGTGTGAGTTGTCCCGGAATATTATTATTATATTATTAACTGCTCACGGCAAAAAGAAGCGCTAGTTCCAAATTGGGATTCAATTTTACTCTAAGCCAATTTTCACAGTAATCGGTTTAAAATTTTAGCTCTGAAAGCGTAACATTTATAAAATTAGTATGGATTGATGTCTTTGTTCAGATAAATCTGTAGCAAGACCGAAGAAAAGTGTTCTTATCTTTACCGTCACAATGAGTTCGGAGAATTTGTATGTATAGAGCCATTGTCTATACAAATTGTGACCGTTACAATACGAATACTTTGTCCACAGGGTTCGTGTTAAGTTGGTTTGTACTATAAATAATTATTTTAGACTCGTTTGCAAAAAATACTGGCAATCTTATAGCGTGTTTTTTTTTGTCGTTTTCTTTGTCGACTAAGAGTGCTGGGATATTTTTATTATATTTGAAGTGTGCTCTTTCTGTATGAATGTCTAGATATGTATTATAATTCAGAATTCTTTAAAACTTATTAAGCCAACAATGCCATTAATGAGAGATTGGTTATTTATAATTTTCAATATTTATTTTCAGGGTAATCGGTATCTAAAAGTGATTATATTATTATAAATCTTACAAATATTTTACTTTAGTACAAACTACTTACTTGAGTACCTACACGAAACTCGTATAGGAAACAAAATGGTACAATTTTGTCCCAACCCCACCACATAATATAGACTCGTCTTAGATAGGTACATACTCTACTTATTTACATCTCATCTCATCTAAATTAGAAAATATCAAGATTAGTTTTCTCAATTCTAGCTACACAGAAACAAATGAACAACAAACCTCGTTAATACGGGTATAGTAATCGCAAAGTTTTCTAATATTTCTTTTTTTGTTTCGAAGTTAAGGAAATTTCCAAAAATTAGCGCGCTGTACTTTCTTATTTGAATTCTGATTCTAGAATTGAGAAAAAAAAACTGAATGAAATAACTTCCTAAAAAAACTAGTGAAGACTAAAAGCCCAAACACAACGGGTTTTATTGCCTAGTAACATATTCTTATGGTCGCTGGCTCGATATTCAAACTATATCAAAACTACCATAATGTTGTTGAACTGAAATATTATATTTTCCCATTAATCATCGATATAATATAATCGAATCACATAACAAGTATAAAAAAACCAATTGGTTTTCCTTTTCCCAACAAATATTCCGTATCTCAGTCAGAGAAAAGAAAAAGAAGTTACAGTTTCATTTACTTCTTACACAGAAAAGCATGCAAGAAACTTAAAACATATTGCTTTCTGAGGTTTACGCGAATGTAATACTTTAAAAAACTACTTTTAACGAATAATAAATGTCGCCATAGAATCCGTTAAATGTAAATTCTTGCAAAAAAAGAACCATTAATTACAGCAAGTTGACCCGGAAACGGCTTAACTCGACTGTTTATCAGTTACTACGTTTGTTGTAAACATTCGCTGTTTTTATTCACACTAGTGTACGGTACGCATGCGTAGAGGCTGGGTCACAGAACACTTATAACCTAGGGGCTGGGTCCGGTTGAGATAAAAGGTGAATGGAGCTCTATAATTATTGGTGTTTAAATACAAAAATAAACACGTCTTGTTTATCTTAGTGTTATACGCCCCTCTGTTTTGAACGTACGAAGGGAAAACTGTGTAGTTAATATCAATATAACTATGTGTGATTAACACTGTTTTATACTAGAAAAAGAGAGATTTTATTACTTTACTAAGTACACCAAGTAAGCACTCTTTTAAGTTACCTCATACATATACTTATACACAATCATGATGTTCCTTAATTCCTTGTAATTTAATTCAAAAATTAGCTAATAATGTATGAGACTTTTATTACAACAAAAAGATTGCCTACCCTACTGGCTCTTAAATAGTCGGTTAAAATATTTATTTCTCTAGTAAAGGTTATGGTAGCAAGAGGCTTAGTTTTTATACACCACTATACTCTGAGACATTATTGGTTGCTAAAACAGTTTCAGTATTCAATCAGTTACACTAAGTTTACTCCAAGAAATTGGACATTTCACTTTCTAAAGAAACTAAAGAATCCTTTAAACAGACCTATATAACCAAAAAGGTCTCTGAATATAGCGGTTTCTATTAGTTTTAATCCATAACACAATGTTATACATTACCTAGTGACAATGGGAAGATCTTTAGCAAAGTTCTCCAATATGGTTCTCTGCGCATCCTCTGATTCTGCCGCCAATAACTTTTCTAATTCAGCCTCAGGCAATTTGTACTGAAACAAATAACGATTTGAAATACGATGACATTATACCATTCATTAGTAAACAAGGAGAAAGTGTAGACAATCACATACAATAATATTGAATTTGTTTACATTTTCTTATAATGGATTAAGATGTTATATTCAAAACTGGGTGTAATTTATCTATAATATGTATGTATTTAGAAATATATAAGTATGTTTATCAGTTGTCTGGTTACCGTAACACAAGTTCTGCTTAGCTTGGGATCAGATAACCATGTGTGAGATGTCCCGGAATATGATATTATATTATTATAATTTGAATGATATCAATGACTTTCTAGTTAAAGAATCAGCATAATTTTTGCATAAATTAAACATTATTTTTTCATTAAATAATCTTAACCTTAAAGCAGCCAAAGATTGAAAATATATTATAGTATACAAACTATTTAGTAACAGAAATTATATAATAATTATAGTGGAAAATTATCCTGGGAAATTCCACATGGTATTTTCCTGATAAGATAAACACATAGTTTAGTTTACAAGTAATATATACAACAGTTTCTTTTCCCACCAATAATAGAAAGTTTTAGCATTTAGTCAAGGGAGATACATAATTTTATGTTAATGCTAAACACTTGACGACTTTCAATGGTAAATTAATAACAGCTGTAATGATGCAATAAGGAAAACAATGTTATTTTGCTTAAGGTAAATTGGAGATTAAAACTATGGGCTACTCTTATTTTGCGTATATATGAGTCAAGAAGGGAATACTTTTTTTTTAATCACTCTGTCAGTCGTCAGCATCAGTTCAACTGACATATTTGTATTCAAATATAATAATATGAAACTAGCATTGTCTGATATTTTAATAAGTAACCCAATACAAAAATTTTAAACATAGTTTTCTTTGCTAAATAATCAAGAAGTCGATATATTTAATTTATAAGTAGGTCAATAAACTGATGATGTTTATGTGAACCTGATTAATTAAACTTTGTGATAAAACTTTGAAACGTCTGATAACATTGTAAATAATATAAAAAAAATACTTTGCGATACCAAAGACAGAAAACGTAGTTATTGCAAAAATATGTATATTTACAGATGTTATGCTTAAAATAACTTTCTTGATAAAAAAATGTTGTGGTGGTACCCCCCACTGAGAATTCTTGTTGTTATTTCTAATTGTACATATGGTAATAATAAACTTAAATCTAAAATACAAATTTTTACTTCTACTTTTTACAATATTACTTAACAAAATGAACAGTCAACAGATCAATTATAAATTTAAGTTGATGACTCAAAACATGATGAATGGCTAACCTAATGTAAAATTTCATTATCATGCGGAGATAAAACAAGGAAATTATGAATAATTAAACTTTAAGTCACTAGATATTTTAGAATGAGGAACCATTTATTAATATACAAGTTGCTCATTAGTTAATTAACATACTAACTTACAAATTAAACAATAATTAAGAGTGTGTATTGTAAATGTTGCATTCCTTATCCTCAATAGGAATGTCAATGGAATGTAGGCCAAAGATAGTACAATTAAACCCAAATTAATTAATTATGCCCCCGTAATAACAGGTACTTAGTTTCCATACTAATCTAATGAATGACTCACAAAACATATGTGACATGGTTTTAAATGACTTCATTGTCACATAAATGTAATTTAATTCAAAATAGTATCTATTCCTAGAGGAATCATGTTCTAAAACAAGTTTACTACATCCTTAAACTAACATTTAGACATATTGTAAATGTTTACAGATCCAAATACCCTATTGGCTCACTTACAACAGGAAATCCTAGCCAAACATAAGTAGGTTGCCTTTGTATACTAAACAAGTCAATGGGTACACACTCAGGAAGTCGTAGTAAATTGATTAGAAAGCTTACCTTGTCTGGAATTAGTTTGACTTCTGCAAAAATAGTTCGCCAGTACGACCAGGAGAACATTATCAGAAGAACATGATATAACACCAAATAGACACACTGTTGGACCGTACTCTCAATGGTAACTGAAAAGTAATTCGTCGTGTAAATCACACAAAATACATACATAATCAATCTGTTATTAATCTACAATTTATACAAATACTAACAAATGCACAACTGGATAACGTAGGCATAATAAGACCAAGTTATAATGGACACTATTAACAAAACAGGGAGCCACTTAAAAGCTCTCCAACACCACATATTGCACGTTCTACAACACACACAATATCCAGGGGGCGAAACTCGGTTGTTTTGCACTGATGAAGCCATTTTTATTAATATAATAAGAAACTGAAAATATCCATGTTCTCCTCACAAAAAGGATAATAAAAAGTGACAGCAAATCAAAGATTGCCAGTAGCAAAACCGACAATGACACACAAATGGAATGAAATTTTGTTTTTCGGTGTTGGTAATACGTTCGTGTGGAAAGATACTAAACACTAAATTGCAACTACACCGGTTGGTGCCACTGTAGCCATAGACTATAAGACTATGGTTCAGCAAGCTCTAACCAATACCAACATTTAGAAAATTTGTGTCAATTTGGGAGTTGATTTCTTTCTGTAGCGTCAAAAATTTTGTTGTTTTTGTATAAAACGAATTCCTGAAATCTCGACATACTCATATAGCGTTTCGTTTCAAATCATGGAGGTCAAAGAATGTAACGATTTAGCTGAAGAAGTAAGTAATGGTACAGGATCAATATGTAAAGCTTGTAAATATTGATTCAACTTTTTACCGACATGACGTGTTTCAGAATCAATTCATTGTGGACGATGTGAGTAAAATTATTAAAGAAGCTATCGAAAATTCAATTGGAGGTACCGCCTATCAGCACAATAAAGTTAATCAATGGACTTCGGCTGTTGTGGAGTCTTGTTTGGGACAATTGACCAAGTTACAAAAACCTTACAAATATATAGGTGAGTTGAAAGTAGGCGCCTACATGCTCACCGGTGTTTGAAACATACGTTTTTGCTTATGCAGACTTTGCTGCACTACTGTTACTTTTGTCGAGTCTTATTTGTTTTTGTAGATGATTGTATGGTTAATTAAATTATTGTTTATGTTTCAGTAACATGCACAATAATGCAAAAGAATGGCGCAGGACTACACACGGCATCTTCTTGTTTTTGGGATAACAATACTGACGGCTCATGCACTGTACGCTGGGAAAACAAAACTATGTACTGTATTGTCTCTGTATTTGGCCTTGGCATCTAAATTTAAAATTAACGCTTTGAAATGTAATGTTAATAATATTCCATATAATGCATAACATCAGTGAAAACAACATCAAATGCTGCATAGATAAAAAAAATATTACTTATGTTATATTTGAGGAAATTGCTAGTAAGCTAAAGGAACTAATAATTACTCATAAGACATTATTTTTAAGTTATCGCAAATTTGTGTTGAAGAGTTCGCAGTAATATACAGAGACGTTTATTTATGGTATTGTAGGTTAAAATTATAATTTGCTTAAAATAAAAACACTAAAACAGCACACTCTATTTTTTCTCAGTTGTAACAGACTTGTTTTATAGTCATTACTTAATTTTAAGTAAGTAGGATATATTTTCGTACACAATAAAATATATCAAAAAGACTTTGGGTTTGTTTTTATTTTACTTGTAATTATCATTATGCAAATCATTTCATTTATGTATAATTGTATTCATTTCGTAATATTGGTTATACTTGGTATGTACTTAATCAAAAGCTACAAATAAGTTAAGGTTAGTTATTTAATGTACTGCAGTAGTCTAGATTTCATGCTATGTATCTAGACTTAAGAAATTGTGATGGTAACATTATTCTTAAATAAATAAGGGATTCATTCATCTATTATTAGTTTCCATGACAACATCCACATCATTATCTACTTTGCTTTAATCTCTATCAGCACCTACTTAAAAAAAGGAGGTTCTCAACTCGCCGAATTCTTATTTATCTATTTTCGCTGTTTACTTTGATATAATTTATTTCTATTTTCTACCTTCATGTATTTCAACCATATGCATAGACAATGCATTTACAAATTTTCTTTAGCTATATCATGCTTCACATATCATTTCTAACATATTTTTAGTTTTCTCATTTATTTACAAATATTTATCAGAGTAAATAATTTAATTAATTTAGATGTTTACATTTAACGTTATCCACCACCCCTCCTAAAAATTCAAGCTTAGGGTAGGTCAAGAACGCCCACTCTCGACACACGGGTTTAAGCATTTTTGGATCACAATCGATTGGCCCATATGGAGACGAGAACAATACTTCGTGTTCTGACCTAATTATACTACTCGCCGGATCGCGGCTCCAGAATTTTAGCGGGAGGAAGATTGCTTGACCGTAAAAGTATTCATATATTAAAATTACTTGTCAGGTTTCCAACAGCTTCAGTTAACAGCAGAACTTTGTTGTAATATTATTTGCGTAGGTACTTGTTTTCCACGCTAAACAGAATATAGATTATTATATATTCTTGAAGAGTTTGTAACTACAAATTACTTTGAAAGTACCAACATGCATCTTACAACAACAAAAAAGTACTCGACTACCTAATTATATTCAAACTTGTAACCTTGCGCAATGCGAACCGGTCATTGAACCACTAGGCCATTGCGATATTTACTATTTTATCCAACAAAATTTGAGTGTATCTGCTTCCTTAGGTATCTACTTGATTTAGGTTTTATCATTGTATATGAAAAGCCTATTCTTGTTTCTACGAACATCGAAACTTGGATAATCACAATAAATATGCTCGTCGTAAAAGCAAATTAAGATTCCAGTTGCTGATTTATAAAAAGGTGAGGAAAGACAAAAGCGCTTGTCTTAAAATAATAGTAACCCTTCTCGGCATTTACTACGTCTCATGCACCTTTTATTGGTTTAAATACTCCTGCTCTACAAATAGATTTAATTAGCTGTAACTATCACTCTTCCTTACGTTCTCGTGAAATACATAACATTCATAGCTTTAACGAGAACTTGTTTCACAGCAGTGAGCAGGGTCCTCTACTAAAATAAAGGATAACTAATATAATAATCAGTTAATTAAAAGTAATAATTAATCCCTACTTAGGAAATAGAAATTGCAAGATATATAATTCCATAAGAACAAAATATGTTTCTCTGCTACTTTTTGAAATGGTAAGCTTTTGCAGTAGGAAAAATATATTACATACTACTACGTGCGAAATAACCATTCAATAATAGAAAATTAATAGCAATATATTGACTACCACTTCTAGGTAACCAGCTGTATTTATATCATATTATGCATGCCAATAGTACTTACCTACCTAACGTGTACTACTTTGATTTTGAATGATAGTGACCATCTTGTACGTTTTCAAACGACAGAAACCTCTTGGATTTCAATATATAGTTACGTATAGGTGAATACTTCCATAATTATAAATATCATTGATTAGTTAGAAAACCCAATGCATTTTGTTATTTTGTAAGCAATTAATAAACGTCAGTATGTGGACTGGTGATTAAGAAGTAACTTTTAAACGTTAGAGTTCAAATAAGGCTTAAATCTTAATTAAAATATTATTATAAAATACTTAAGTATCAAATTAATTTAACTTTAAAACTTATAAAGTAATTGAATGACGTTACACAAGTAAATTAAGCTATATCCTTCAATTAAATCCACGCTAACTTCACTGTTTGAATATTCGCGGGCTAGCGAGAGCGCTACATATTTGTGTCACGTGACCGTCATCGATCCAATGGTTGAACGCTTCTCGGGTCCATTCAACTCGGCTCGGCCATCGCCGGGGAGAGGGACACTTCACAACACCGATTCTATTCATACATAGGAAATATTTATATATCGCTGTCTCTTTCGCTCGTATTGAGAAATAATTAAATGAATGGTGAACGAGCGAAACAGGAATATGTTCGAGTGGAAATTATTGAAAGCTGGGCCAGGCCAGTCGCCATGTAGAATTTTTTGATGTGGGTGTTGTGTCTTGGAACGTCAAACGCTTCAATGATTATTATTTTCAAGTGGTCATTAATTTTAGTGTAAATCGACATTTGACTATTCGTTTAGTGTTATAAGTGTATTTAGTGAACAATAGCATATATTGCTTTGTGATCGTGAGCCATCTAATCTGGTGACGGCAGATAATAAACTGGAGGGGGGCTGCTAAAATACTACGATAGGATAGTAACGACGTTTTACAACTCGAGAGCGCTCATAAAATTTCTCATCTCAGTGCGGGCGAGTCGGACTTCCATTTTGTTTTATTATGTGGTTTGGTTGTTTACACTGTGCGTCGCGTTGTGGACAATGGAAAGCGACGGTGAGTATTGCTAAACCAGTAGTATAGGGAGAAAGGATTAAATATGATGTCTGCGCATGTAGGGCGCACATGACAATAAACATGCAACAGTGAATAAGTAATGGTATTCGATTTTGTGCATCGTGTGGCGCAGCCGTGGTGGTGGCAGGTCTCATTAGTCATAGTGGCGAGGAGCACGCGCCGGCAGCGGCGACTAGCGAGCTAGGTACGCGCCACACACGTTTCGTTGGGCTAATTGATTTCAGTTATATCTGTAAGCATGCGCCGATCGTGTGCAGTACGCCTATGTAGGTACATAGCAGGCGCGTTTACATCGGCCTTATCAGCTGATTACACTCCACCAGTGCAGTGGCTACCTTGCACCACCAAATGTTTTTATTAACCACAGCCACGGTATGCTGCTCATTATCCACCAACTATAAACTGGAATACTTCACAACTCAGTGTACAATTTCATGTGAACTCATCTGGAATTAATAATGGCATGTATTGTATTTCTAAATTCTTAGTAAACATCTTGCTGTAATATTGTGTTAAAGCTGTTATTGAATTTTTTATCTACAAAGCCACAAATTAGATTGTACCATAATGTTAAAATGAAAACAAGTGTGTTATATCAAAAATAATATTTATGGAACTGTGCTGTGATAATAATAATATCTATTCATAAACATTGTATGGATGTGAATTAAGTGCAAATTTATCCTGGATAAATGTTCAATTGACATTCCTCTTTAGATGTAAATAAATCACTGCAGTAATCAAAGCATTATAAATTGGGATTTAAGTAAGTATGACATAAAATAAAGTTAATTTAATTATCAACTTCTAACTAACAACATAGGTGTAATAATTTAATGTCACTTTTTTAACTTGTTCTATTTTGAAATTGATTAACATTTTATTTTCCTTCCTTATTTTTATATTGTCAGTTTTGAAAAACAGATTCTATTTGCAACCAGTGTCAAGTGTGATTTTTAGATAAGTAACCATGTAGTCTGCATGCTATTTTATGTGTTTTAGATAACTGCTTGATCATTAAACTTTTTGATAATTTAGAAAAAAAGAAAGGATCTTTGAATTATTTTTAGCGGTGTACAGTGTTTTGACTATATTTCCATCTTAATAAGTAGATTGGTTACATGGATGTAGTTGTAGTGCTCTGGTGCAATATATCACCTTTTTATCTAATGGTTTCCAATTTAACCAAATCATATGTCATAAAATTCCAATTGTATTTGTAATATTAATCAAACAAACAAGTATGCTTAAACTTGACACAAAGTTCACTGTAAAGCATCAAAAAGCCACAATTCTTTATTTACCAGTAATGTCAAATGTGCTACCATAAAACCTTGAAGAAAAGGAATTAATTCATATGACGAACATTATATTTGTCTTACCAACAAGATTTGACCCTGAACTTTTTAATCCTAAAGTTTTACTACCTATACAAATAATGCACTTTTTAGCAGCATAGTTCAACATGTTGTATAATATTATTACCAAATAAAAATACAAAACATGCCAGACATCATGTTATTTGCAGATATAGCATATAAATTGCTCTGAGAGGTGGAAGGTGAATAAAAGTGACACATAGATAATTGCTAGGCACTGGTGTGAGTCACAAACAGCAGCACTTATATATATTTTGTATACAAATACCATATGCACATAATCTGAGGTGTTATCTTAGCCTACATACATTAAAGTAGGAATCGTTGACCAAGGCCACAGCGGGCCTTTGGACATGTTTGAACTTGTTCGTTTTCTATAAGTAGGTATAGTATATGGGGCCAACGGGTACATGTTTTAGTTCATACACTGCATAATTTAAATTTAATAATTTTTTGCTGCTGTTATTATATGTATAACGTTTCTTAAGCGCCTTTTTTTTTGGTTTACAAGAAATAAAAATATTTTGATTTGATTTTATTATAATTTAAAGAAAGGAGTGAATACTGAGATGACGAGCAAATAATTGGGAACAGGGCAGGGAGATGATGATGATGATGTGTTGTGATAATAAATAAAATGATTTAAATATAGTAATAAGTAAATAAAAATATATGAGTGTTAAACTATAAAAGACTTAAAAGTAAACTAAAACAAGTAATTTTCCTATTTCTTTTTGCATACATAAGTGGATTACAAAACAACAGTTATTCTAGTTGCAGTGTCATTAATTTACATAAATCTGTTTCCAAGAAGTAATTATACTGTACCATACAGTGTTCTAACTATTGTGTCCTGTGTGAACTGATACACGTACCTAACTGTTCCATTGATAGATTTTATTAACTACTCCAAGCTAGTTAACACCAAACAACAGTGCTATTATTATTTTAACAAAATTATTGTAAAAATTCAATCTCTAATGTTAAATAATAATTTACGTGTCTTCTAAATTCCGCTAAGTTCCGTATTATTTATCTCATAAATAACGGCATAAATGGTCACGCGAAGGCTGTTTTTTTTGTGCGTATTTGTATGGTGTAACTGTCGTAACTGACCACGCCTTTACAAATGTTATTTACACAACAATCCGACAATCCCACCAAAAAATATGTTGTAATCATAATAAATAGCATTCAGTAAAATTTTATTTTTAAGGATACTGCTAACAACACAGTTCGATACTAGTTTTATCAATAAATCGCGGCAATCTCGCCTCGTAACAATTCATAAAAAAATAATTGACGATCTATCCGTAGCGAGGCAATGCCGATGGTAGCGTCGCATCTCCGTGAGATGAAAGATAGGCATCGCAACGGAAACGCTCCGAACTTCCCTCCCAGCTTCACTCCTCTTATTTCTCCACCTAACTAAATATAGCTAGGTAATACAGCTAAAAACCCTCTGCGCTTTTCCCATCTTCGCTTCGTAAGCCAGCTTCAATATTCAACCTTAGAATCAACTTTTGTTTTTTGCCATCATTTAGGTGCACACGCCTATCTCGATCCGTCGTCAAACCGGTGTTTAAAACGCGAGTAACATTTTACGATCGCTCTATTGTCCATAAATGTTAGATAAAATATCTTTAAAAGATACTACGTGTGAAAAGTTAAAACAAAAGGAGACCTCTGGGTTTATTGATCCGAGCTGAATCTATTTTGAATTAACTTAAAATAGCGAAGTGCTGCGAATGCATTAGCAGAAAAAAGTAAATAAAAACAGTTCACGTCAATTAAAAATACTTTGCTTAGTTTTATCACTGATTTATTTTCTAAGTTCTAACTTAGGTTTTCTAGTGTTTGTTAGTTGCGGGTTGCAGCTCGGTAGGTTTTATCTCATGATTCCATTACTCATCACCCGGTTTTTCATTATTTTTTGTTCTTACCACATAACAAGTTCTCTTGGTCCGTCGTAAATTGGTGTCTAGTTGGACTTAACGTAGCAATTAGGCGAAGATTTGATTACTTTATGAAGTGTTTCACATATTAATGGACCTTATTGAATCTAATATATTTTTTGTTTGCCTATTCAAGGTTTTAATTGTCGTCTGGACGTCGATACTAGGTTATACATATTTATAGTTAAAGACTTTGTCGCAGTCTAGATTGTGGAATGCTCCAATGAGGAAACTGTTTTTATCAAAAAACATTTCACCTGCCTATACCATAACGATCTTGCTTTCTAGGCATGATTATATTATGTTGTCACTCCAGTCTCCATAAATTACTTAAAGGCAAATTAGCCTCTACATTCACAGTAATTTGACGCATAAAATTCCTCAGTAACATTTTAAAAGCATCAAATTATGACATGAAAACAGCGCCGAGTAATGTATACTCACCTACGTGTATAATCAGATATTCCGCGCCCGCATCTCAGCTTGTTTTATTGCTCCGGCCTTTCCTACCTACATTGTTTTTCAAGGGTTTCCTCTCTGCAGTTCTTGGTTTGCAATATTACACAACTACTTAGTGAGATTACTACTTTTACTTCAGACTTGCCTACTTAGGTCTTAGGTAAATTTAACCGCGCTACGACTATAACTCTTACATTAACTCCGCCTTTATGTAAAAGTAGTAAGGATTAGTTTTTTATGTTTATATCAATGTGAAGTGGTCGACTGTACCAGCTGTGGGTATTGTGAGGGTTGGTTCAGTAGGGTCTTGACCCCATAAAATCACGTTCCGTGACGACTTGACTAAATATCGGAGAACTGTGTAATGCATCAGTAAATTCTCTTTGTTCGTGTTTAAAATAACAAATATGTAATGTCCACAATTGCAGTTAAACGTTATCTCACTCTATCGTTCTCTATTTTTATTTTAAGCTCTAGCTTAAAACCATTTCGCTGTCCAATTGGAAACTGTCCGACGGGCGTGCCTTTAATAGGTTCCACTTTAGGAATTAGATTAAAAATAAAACCACCTGGAAAATGGATGCTCTGAATATTAGGATAGAGCCGGTAAAATCACAACGAAATTATATTCGTAATCTTATTATGAGAAAGGCACTTCATTCTATCTAGTTTCAATACACTGTCGAGCAAGTTTATGAGTCACTTTCTGTGAATCAGTTTAACGGAATCGTTCAGACTGTAACACTCTCTATTGTTAATGTGACAAAGTATGTTTTCGTTTAAATTCGTTAAACGCTTTTATTACAGGATATTTATATTGTAGTCATGAGTAAAACTCGTATCTTAGGCATTTTACGCTAACGTATCATGTTTCAATAAGGTCATACTGATTTGATCATTAGGGTTGTCATGTGATCGGAATACAAACGAACAAAAATTCTCCGCCACGCTCGATGTTATTGTGACTGACAGTACAACAAGACGGAGAGTACATTGGCTGTTAAACATTTGTAGAATATTAATGATCGCAAATGTACAGCCAGACATTAAATTTGAAATCCAGAACTGTTTTTGATACGACGCCGCCGCCGGATATCTCCAAAACTAGGACAAATTCTGAGAAACCAGGACGGCCGGCAACCCTAGATATCGAGAAACAGTGTTCAGTGCAAAGCCGACCACTGGAGACGCGTTATGCATATAATATTAAGTGATACAACAGGTATTAGCGTCATACTTGTATACTCTCTATAGTCCATGGTGTCATTTCAGAAATGGTGTTTAATGTCACCTGGTGATCAGTTCCCATTTGCATGACATGTAAGTTAAATTAACAGCTCATCTATTAGTGCCTAGCACTTATCGTAATGCAGAACATCGTTAGAGTTATTTTAAATGTTTTATTTATGTTAGCGTTGCAGTATGAAACACGTGGTTTATATTATTACACGAGAGCGCGCTTTTATCTATGTTGTTCATTGAATCGCGAAATGATTTACCATCATTTAACATTTTAAAACTGGTACAGCTGTCTAGAATTAGTATTCTTTTTAAGTACAATTACTAAGTCTTGATACTTATCTACAATCGGGTCATCGATATGACATTTAAAAAAAGATGGTATCGTATCCTTTTGTGAGACCGTCGCGCGTTGCTTCGTGTACAATATTTAAATGACTTAAGCTTTGTTACTTTACAATCGTGTAATCTACATCGATCTGTTTAAAACCTTTGTGTGTTTCAATTGGTCCACGCACTGTCAATGTTGAGCTGATGATGCAAGTACGCGCAACGCGTATAGCTTAGCAACGTAATGATGCGAAGATTTATCACTACGCTCATACAATACCTGTTTGGTACATTGTAATTAGATCACCAGACTAATGTTGCCAGGTATGTAGGTCGAATTATCCCATATGAGTTTATTTTCAATGTAAAGTAAAGGCATGCATTTTTTCTGTTAAAATTTTATGTAATAGTAAACACGATTGTTTGTTTTTAAATCTAATTTACATTGTTGTAAATGGGTTGTTGTTAAGATCAATTCTTTTTTCAACATTTAATTATTTTTAAGATAAAGGTGATCGATTATTTTGGCCTGCGGTGTTTTGCAATCATTATTAGTAGCTGTAGAATATTGATGATTTATGATGACACATCTAAACAGACTTATGTATGAATAAATAGCAGTTGCCTTAATTATGCGTTTCCTTTCATTATCAATAACTGACCAGATCGTCTGTATAGATTATAATAATGAAATTACACTTAATATTGCTACTAAAACTTAGTATCATTTCATCATATTATTTAAATCATATACCTTATATTGAAGTTATAAATAAGCTGTCGAATATATACTTGCACTTTTAAGATTTGCACATGCAATATGAATATAGTGAAGATCATCTTTAGGAAATTTAACAAAAATAGGTCCGACCATCAACAACGGGATAACCAAATAAAGAAAAGCGTGCAAATTACGTGACCATTTGAAACTAACCGAAGCGATATAATACAACAATCACGGCAGTATCAATTACAAATTATCATTAATACTGTTAATGACTTGAACAAATATTTACTACCATTGTCCTAAGTCAGCTGTCGTTACGCGTTATTAAAACTACTGATGAGTAATACCTTAAGCAAAAGTCGATACTATTTCCTGTAGGCTAAATAACCACATATTGAGATCATTGGTCACTGTTTACCACTGACTATGATTAGAATTATTTATTTATGTATTTTTGCATGAATATACGCTTAGAATACGTTTATGTGCTTGTCGCTAAGCTGACAAGTTTCAACAACTGAATTCTTTAGCTCGGGATCTTCTACTGTATGCGTTACTTAGTTTTGAAGTAACTAAATAGTATTATGGACCCATGATATAAAGCCATATTGAATACTTATTCACTGTTGCCCATAGGTTTACAGCTTGAAAAATAGGATAAAAAGTAAAAGAATATGCTCCTTTAGTTCTGAGAACCGCGAATACTCAAACACAACTTAATTTGGAGACGTTCTTAAATGTCTTCATGTCAAGTCGCTACAACATGCCTTAAACTGTATGCAATATTTAATGCTGTAAAGTGACTATGCTGTTAAGTGACTATGATTCTGCCAACTTCTTAGTTCGACTATAGTTTAGTAGTGACGGTATATCATTCAAATAGACGCGTAAACATTATTTATATGTCTTTTTCTCCCAGGTATGCGTTACGTGCGCGATGAGTGACCGGTGGTAGCGGGAGGCGGTGATGCAGCGAGCCCACGCGGGCGGCGCCCCGCATGCGCAGGCCTCCGCCACCGCTCACCCGCACGTACGATCGCACAACTCTTACGCAGACATCGATGATCAGGTAACCTTTAATGACATGACTATTTATTAACCTAGAAATGTCTTATCGAAATAAGAAGATTCATCTAGGTTTCAACTCCTAGCATATAAAATTTCCCACTGTTTAACGTCGTCTTCCAAAGCTAGTTTTTGAAGGAGTGGCATCCTTCCGTTGTCCATCATCATAGTTTATTCCAAATTAATATACTCGTAAGTAGGATACAGTAGTTCTTCTAAATGTGCTGTTTAAATTAAATGTATTGTTTGGTAGTACACTGCATTAAAACAATACTACTGAACTAAAATGAAACATAAAGACGGAAATACCAGAAGTTTTCAGTCTTCATAACAGTCAACTGTAAAGTGAGGACATTACTTAGTAATAAATGTCTTTTCTCAATAATCGTTCTCTCTTTTTTTTCATTCATTCAAAGAGTGAATGTTTCAATAGGTATCAAACAGATACAAAGAAACAGTTTTGGCAATGTGGTGCAAAACGTTGTCAATAAAACACTATATCAAATATTTGAATCGAAATTCTTTATCGGCGATACTATTGATATTATCGGTTGTAAATGTTTTTATGATACAATCGATAATCGATATGAGTTCGATATCATCCAGACACGTGGATTGGTGTCGGAATCCGTGACGTCAAACGCTGCGTAAATAAGCCGCGATATCTAGACTTGCTGGCCAGCGAGAGGTGTGTCTTTATACTTATAACTCTTTAAAAGTAACAACTTAATAAATAATATATCTTGTCTAAAAAGGTTGTTAATGCTAGATCTTCTTATTTATCAGTTAACTTATAATATTTTGGATGTTTGTATGGTACGCTAAGTTTAGTAGATAGTGTAGGCTCATGATACTAAAGTAATATTTTCAACTGGGTTTCTCCGTAAGTTATTACTGGTATAAAACAGGATCCTTCGTAGGTGGAGTAATAAACATCAGTATTTATAATTATAATGTTAATTCCTACATTATTATACGAGTGGTAACTAATGGTGCGTCTAAAATAAACTTATTTATTGTTCCAATAAATGTGGTCATGTATTTATTATATTCGATGTGGTTATTACCTGTTACAATTCATTACCTAATTGAACTTGTTATTTTATATGAACAGGAATATCTTATGAATTTACTAAGCACATGACGAATAACATTATCGCTCGCGTCATTGATTTCATGGCATTCCTTCAATGAATGAAATAATATATGAATGTGTATTGATTTGATTATTATTAACAGGTCCCAAGTATTGTTTATTAATTTCATTAAATTATTGATTTGTTTGATTTATTTTATGTCTATGTCATATTAATAATTTTAATTGATCATTCGAAATGTAATTTATAAAAAATATGCTTATCTAAACGAGCCTATCTAAACACTGTACGATGCACCTATACAGCTGAATAATTTAAAGTCAGTAAACAAGATAAATAACAGTCTAAAGTTCAATAAGGAAAACAGTCTGCTAATATTGTAAATTATTTTTTAATTTTACTATCATCGGTAGGTCAAATCGTGGTACTCTAACCCATATTTACGTGTTGTTTTCCGTTGCAGATCCCTGCTTCAGTGATAAGCAGTGTGGGCACAGTGAGCCTGTCTCAATCATCGACCCATCCTACTCCGAACATAACGATGGCGAATCCAACCAACCTTGGAAACGCCAGCAGCGGGAACGCTCAGCCCGCTGCCCAACAGACACCAACACAGGCACCTGTGCGCAACCTGCCCAAGAAACGGAAATTCGATCCCTCCGTGCTAGAAGAAATGAGTTGCGGGAACAACAACACGGTGAACGCTCCACTCCCGGTGGAGTACCAGCCGCACTACCAACAGCCCGTGATGCAGCCGTCCCCGATCGTCCAGCACCCGTCCCCGCCATCAGAGATGAAGTCCTACATCTCGTACCCGAACATCGACCTGTCCGAATGGCGGGACCACAGGGTGCTGGCTAAACAACGCGGTCTATACGTCCCGGGCGTCATCCGTCAAGCCGAAGGTTGTAAAGTGGTAGTGGAATTCGACGGGCTCGAAAACGACCCGGTCGAATATAGTGATGTGTTCGGTGTGAACAAGAATGATGTGATTAGTGACGCGAGCCCACAAATGAGTCATATCCACATGGGCTCGCTGTGTGTGGTCAGGACTACGGACCCCAGCAGGGAAAACGTCCAAAATGTTTTTGTTGAAGGCCTCGTGTACGAAGTGCTTAATTCTCCCATCAGAATACGAGTTAAGGTAAGAATTTTAAATATACTACAGTTTGAAAACAAAGGCTAAAATAGTTTCTCAATAATTTAAATGCTTTACTATAAATAAGGTTTTGCTCTAGGAAGTATCCTTTATCCTTTAATTTATTGGTATAGTAATAAGACTAATTAACGTTTACAACTGCACTTCGATTGATATTTATACTCGACAAGTTTATTTCTAGTCTTAAGGTGGGAACTAGTTTTCGTTTAACTAAATCTGCGGATCTCTAGGATTTTCCGGACGAGCGAGTTTCAGTGTTTTCCGTCAGTTTAGTATAAAAAATTAAGTTAAGTAATGTCTATGCTTATCTCGAATGTTGTGATTGACTTTTAACCACAGTTATTTGCTTAGTTGACTAGAATGCGAAATATAGATAACTATTGCATAATAACGATTTATTTTGTTATTGATTTATTGGCGTAAACATTTTAGGTGATTGGTTTGTTGAATATTTATTCAATAATTTAGTATTAGGTAAATTAATTATACTCTGACCCAAAATATTTAGCTTTTTAATTTTCCGAGATGTTGTCATGACGACTGGGAATTATTTTTTAGAAGGACATAAAAGGTTGTGCTATGTGTGTTATGATAACATTTACTGTTACCTTTATACATAGCTATAAAAATCAGCTGTTAATAAAGAAGGTGCCTAATATCCTTTAACAGGTCAAAATGTTATGCGTGACCTATTGTGTAGTAAGACGATTAACCGCTGTACAGAGTAGATATTTACTCGTTAGTATAATAATAAACAAATGACACACCTGTTATCAATTGTTGATGTCACCGTAGGAAAAAAAATACGTATCACCTTCTAAAGTAGTAGTCCGATTATAGGTAGTTAAAAATCTGTAATTTCTCAAAGCTATAGTTAACTTGCGATTTCAGAATGTGGATAGTAAATTACGGTCTAAAAATTGTGTTGTAGTTTTTAAATTCAGGGTTAGTTTTCAATGGCCGTCCTTTTTTATAGAGTTGGTTTAGAACCGAGTTTAACGAGATTTAAAAGTACCTAAATATAACTTTAATTCATGTACCAAGAACTCGTATACAAATAGAGTGACATAACAGGATACAGAAAATATGTAGACAACTTCAGGAGACCAATTTTATCTGTGGGAACTGTGGGAACGTCTTAAAGTTTGCAAGAATGAAGAACATAATTATTCTTTTCGGTTCTTATTCGTCATTATTTCTTAACACACGTCCTACGTCACAGGTATCAGACGGCGATCTCTGCAAGGAGATGGTGGAGGTGAAGCGGGCGGACATCCGGCTCCTGCAGCCCCCCTGGGCGGACGAGCTGGAGGACGCCGGCACGCACGCCGCGTCCACCCTGCACCCGGCGCTGCGGATACATCATGTGCCCACACAGGTAAGATTGTTTATATGTAATGTTTACTTCTGTAGTTTCAAGAGAGCAATCGACGGTGAGCTACATTTACAAGCTGAAGCGCTGACGAGCCGCGAGCCGGGCTTGCCACAAATCCGGGGTCTTGAGGTGTTCCACAATGAGCTTTACCGGCAAGTCAAAAAAATCGCTCGTCGAACGCACCCTTAATAAAATTGAATGAGTTTATGGAAAATAAAGTTAAACTAAAACTAGACGATTTTGTTTAATATAAGGCGTAAAAAGATCTTTCAAAGGATTTCATTTAATGTGAAAAAGGAAACAATTTTTATTAAATGGCTTAAATTGCAAACAGAGCAATGAATATGCCTCTAACCTAATCTTCTATACAGTATATTTTTGGGCATACAAATACTTACAGTCATTGATTGTTATTACTCAGATGTGCGGCGACAACTTCTACACATCGTCACCGATGCCGGGCGCGGGCGCTGGCGGCGTGGTGACGGTGGGCGCGCTCTCCAACGGCTCCATGGACGACCTGCGCAAGCGAGCCTTCGACGACTACGGCGAGAGCGACGACGATCTGCGCCGGGAGGACATCATGTTCCCCGCAGATGTCTCGCATATGGGTAAACTATGTTTGTTTTAAAATACCTAAGTTATGTAATTTTGCATGGAATTCATCTTCGAGGAATAGAAAAATCTAATGTCGTCGGTGACCTACACGGCGCTTAAAGTCTTAAAATTAAGTGTTTTTTTTTTTCATTTCACTGACACTTGTTTTCCCCAGTGGCTCCGCCCTCGTGGGGGTCCGTTATCACGGCAAACAATAGCCTATACCCTTTCTTGGCATCCTAACTTACTTTTTAACTTAGTTTTAAGATAATCTGTTTTTGATAAACTGACAAAGTTATTAACGAATTTATAATATTAGTAAGGAAAAATAATATAAAAGAAATAAGTGACTGAAGTGTTTATTACAAATCTTTAAGCTGCTAAAAAAGTACTACAAAATTCTCTTATTCAATCCACACATTAAAATAAAATCGATTCACTATCACACTATTCGTATCTGTCAAACAGTTGAGCGCACGTGCTACGGAAAGAATGCATTTTCACAGAAATAGTTCTACTTTCATGCTTTTAGCTACACTACACCCAACATTCACTGCGATACGTAAGTTTAGGTAGAGTGCATACCATTGTGGACACTCAGCCGTGCCTTTTTCACGGTAATCATTTTAAACAGGTATTTATATAGATATGTGATATTGGTACATGCTCTTGTTGCTAGCGAGTTATTTTCATTCGCGTCTTATGTTACATGGCATTTTGGATGGGTGACCATTTTTGCGCGACCATGTTTTTTAATACTGGATATTTACGAGTGTAGCCTGGATAGTACTATAGCGTATTGATTATTACATAATTATACAACTAACTATCGACAATTTAATGAAAATCAGTTGAGGACGACCCCGACTCACACACAAAGGTTCCGTATCGTACTAGATAAATATATTTATTATTTTTTGTTTTAGGCAATAATATAAGGGCATTACTCTCTAGCCAATGCGGTCCTTCGGGACATTACATTATTGAAAAATCAATCAGTATTGTAGAACAAAGCACTTTTCAATTATTATTGCGAGTCATAAAATTAATTGTTTCAATACTATCCTAACCTTAAGATATCTTAGAAATTAATTAGGTTGCGTAGGTCACACGGCCACTCAGTGTGTCTAATTAATTGGGTGCATGAACTTAAGAGCGGGCTTAAACGCATCAATCTATACCCTTTGTTTTTTACTTTTCTAATGGCTTTAGACACTTCAATAAAAAGAAACAATAGATTTACAATCGAACAGATAAGATGCTCTTTGTATTTTTTTCTCGTCTAGACATCACATTGTGTAGTATATAAGACACAGAACAGTTGTTATACATTCCTAACGCTTTTTTTTTATTTTGACAACTAACGAAGAGTATTTTAGTAAGCTTGGTAAATGTGACCTATTTAAAATACTGTTTACTATTTGGTGTTACGTTTCTTAGGTGGCACTAAAATCGAAAAACGCTATTTACGCTAGATATAAAGTAAATCTTTTGTCAATAATATAATATTGTTTTTTTTTTTATTGATTCACAGATTATTGATGAACAGTTAACTGTAGTATGTAACTGTTTTTATGTCTTAAATATAAAGTGAGGTTTTCTAAAGATAGATGATTTGTTGTTTTTGAAGTAATTAATAATTCTTGGCACAATGGTGACACTTGTTTTTAGTTTATTGACTATAAATGTCAAAGAAATATTGAAACCGTGTTTTGTTTAGAAATAATAAAGAAAATTTTAATTCTAATCTTAAATCAAATTTCACTCACAACATGTCTTTTAAACCGGGCTATTCAATATGTATTTGTGGGCTATGTATTTGTGTCCATTAATTTTGGAACGACTTAAACGTTCTTGAAATTTTACAATTGAAAGTATATAAATGACTCGTGAAATTCAAAATTTATCGTCCTTCCGACTGTCACGTAGGCTTTTTATAATTTTAATGTGATCTTGATAACGTCAAAATCGTTTAAAGCATAATATCCGGGTATTTTGACAGTTATAATTGATTGTTGAGTTTCTTATGCATTGTTAAGTTGATATTTTATAAGCAAGGCTTTAAAACATTTGCATAAATAACGGTACGCAGCGTGCAGCGCCTCGGAGTGGTATTAAATTGTTGCCTTTTGACACGAATGCATGCGTCATATGTAAGACTGTACTATAAATATAAGCTGTCGCGTGTAACGCTCTTAGTATGCATAATTACGACTTTATAATCCTAGAAGAGGTAAACAGAGATGTACTATTTGACACATTCATCTTGGTAACTCAAGACTCAATTTGAGATTCCAATAGATTATTATGTTTCTTCGCCTAATAAAATATTTCGACAGTAATATTGTATATATATATATCCTTGCATTCCCGCACAAATCGAATTAAATTGCATCTGACCATATTGCCCAAACCATATATTTCAATTAATGATATATTGTGCGAAAAAATTATCACAAATTGGTCCATATATCGCAACAATATCTTGGACCCTTTTTTGTCAGGCTGGCTTCTATGTATAATCGTGTAAAAAGGTTGCCTGGAAGAGATTTACAGGTGCAATGAGGCCTCCTTTTGTACATGTTTTTTATTTTTTGTAATCACGCATAGAATTACGCCTCTTTCCCGTACTGGTAGGCAGATACCACATATTTTGTTATACCTACGTAAAAAACATATGATTATAATAAATAATGTCGTATTTTTATTAACACGATACCTAGTACTTGCAATGCCTAACAGCGTGTGTTGTCAGCAGACTGCAGCAACAGCAAGCGCAGCAGCCTGCAGAGCCGCGGCAGCACGTCCAGCTTGCTGGAGCGCAGCCTCACACCCAGATCTCAACCCCCTACTCCTAGGTATGTGATTATTATTACCTGGAAGTTATTTTTATGGACTGCCTCCTCCGAGAGGACGATATTAATTGCCAAGCGGTTACAACCACTTTAGTGCTTTTCGCTTCCCTTTAGTGGAGACCAGATGGGATCGCATTTCCGATAATCCATGTAGGTAACATCAAATAAGTTGGTCTGAGTATTGGGCATACATTTTTGTAAGTTAGAAAAGGATTTTTTATTCTGATTAGTACTTATGTCAAACAGTAGGTAAGTGCAAGGCTTATCAAGCTATAAAAGTAGAAAGTTTAAGAACCATTTCCAGAACTTGTATAGTTTTTAAGAGTAACACAGACGCTAAGCTGCGCTCTGTCTTTAAAAAGGTTTTATGAGGGCTAAGATCCCAATAGATTGGTATAATTAGTATCTTAAACCCTCCAATATTTTCTCCAGATCTCAAGCGGCAACCCCGCACAAATACAAGAAGGGCGACGTAGTGTCTACCCCCACTGGCATCCGTAAGAAGTTCAACGGCAAGCAGTGGCGGCGGCTGTGCTCTAAAGACGGCTGCACGAAGGAGAGCCAGCGCCGCGGCTTCTGCTCGCGGCACCTCTCGCTGCGGGGAGTCACCAGGTCTTCCAATACACCGCTGGCGCAAGGCTCCGCTCATACGCCGCAGCAGAGGTAAGCTTGGATGAGGATTTTGTTAGAGTCCATTTTTTTGGAACTAGATGTAACATATGCAATTTAGTCGCATATTTTTGAAAGTATTCTTATGTCATATAGATATATATATATATATATATATATATATATATAGTCCTCTTCACCGTATCCGGCGACAGCGACCCAGACTTTTTTTTCTCTCGTGAGCAATCATCATAATATATTATAGACTTAATGGAATTAAACGAATCATATAGTATGATTGTTCATTTCCCAATATAGCTTCGAAAAAGGCTAAGCAGAAGATTTTATATATTTCCCCGTTATGAAAATAACTGTGTGCAAAATTTCATCAAAATCCGTTCTGTAGTGTATAAATGCTTATCAAGTAAATTTCCCGAACTGTGATACCTTTTGTTGGAGTTAATTTATTCAATCATTTTATTGAATTTAAATTCAAAACACTGTTTTAATTAAGAATATTCTATATATTCAGCGTTTTCCTGATTTATTTCAGTTTTGATATTTCCCAATATATGCACTAAATTTGCTATTCTTGTACACAAAACCACATCCAAATGGTTTTACACATATAAGCCGTGCATATAAGTATTAGTCATTCTACCAACACTGCATTTAAATGTTTATTGTAATTCATACATCTATATTTACCACCAGTTTCTAAAACTTTCACAACACAAAAAAAGAGGTTCAACTGTCAAAGCTCATGTTAAGCGCTTTTATAGGCTGTGAGTCTTGGTCAACCAATCGTAGTACGATCAGTTGATTAAGTCAGATTAAACTTGGGGTTTAATAAAATAACGTTAAAGACTTTGTTTGAATGCGTTAGAAAAGAATAGAATAGAATAGTTCTTTATTTGCACAGAAAGTAGGTACAAGATACAGATGTTATGTTTATAATGAGACCCTTATACAATCTACCATAAATTAGGCATGCAAAAAAACACAAATTTGAGATTCAAGTCGCCTAATAAAAGTTATTACACCAGCAACAAAAGATTAGCGTTGATGTGAATGCTTGCGTAGTTTCGCCTATTGCAGTTACTACCATAAAGTTTTTACTGGTCATTTTCTCCAGTTTACTTATACCTTATTTAACGTTTATATAACTTGTTTCAGGAGCAGCAGCAAGTCTCTATCTTCCAGCGGCACCGGCGTCGAAGGCGATGAAACGTCACGGGAGTCGGACACCACGCCCCCGCACTACCGCGTCACCGGCCGGTTTGACTCCGATGAAACTGAGGCTGCTAATATGCTGGGTATGTTCATCATAATACATTTATTTAAATTGTTCAGGAAATGCAGGAATTGGCACTCGGTAGGAGGAAATGGAAGGCGTTGCACCAACAATAGACTCTAGTAGTACCATCATGTTGGGTAACTTTGACCCACTTTATGAGCTTTTTTTAAAATTACGTATAGAATTCTTAACCAAACTACTGTGAAATGAATGTTTTTAGTGGCTTTACAATGCCTATTTTTAAGAAATAAAAAAATTTAATCTTTTTTTTAAACTACAGCTTTATAATCATTGAAAATTCGACGAGGCAAAGTTATACGGTGACTTGGGTAACATTACCTCACACACTTAATGATACGGATTTTGCTGTTTTAAAATAGGTTTTGTTATATTTGGTGAGTCTTAACCCTCTTCTTATGCCATAATATGAAACAAACTAACATTAGAAACAATTTTTATTTTTTTTTCTCAAAGGTTTACTGTTGAAAACATGAAAAATAAAGTGCGCAGTTAGGGAAATCACTAGTTTTTAAAAGGAGACGGGTTTTTAGAACTTATTAAGATCTAATCAGTCTTATAAGTCTTTTAAATTGTTCATTAATAACAAAACTAAGTTATCAAATCCTAATCAATTATAAAAACTAACATAAAAATCCAAAATGAAAATAACAAAATCAGCTCTTTACCAGCCTTACTCTCCTCATTCCATACAAAGAACATCATCATCAATGATAAAAAAAATCTTTCTTTTGGTCACTTTAGTAGTAGGCAAATATTTCACGACATTTTTTGGGAAACAGCGTATAATATCAGGCTTATTAGGCAGCTTTCAACCCTCCATCGCCTTCTGCATGAGCGACATTTTAAGCTTTTTACCATCGAAATGTATAATAATGATGTAATGTATAGAATTTTTTTTAACTACTTTTTTCGCGCCATATTAATGTAAGTTTAACTTAAAAAAAATATATATTTAAGTTTCCCCAGTACGTTAGTGGAGTTAGTTCAAACTATCAGTGTAACTTTGACCCGAGTCAAAGTTACCCGGATTTGATAGTTCTAAAGGACCCGATGCACAATTTTGCTAATATTAACAATATTCATTAAAGTATTGCGAAAATTTTAATTGTATTTAAGTTTTTAAACTTTAATTTATTGTCTGAACTGAAACTCACCTTTATTCAGCGTCTAAGAATCGCAAAGCAACAAAGTTTTTTGAGCACTTTTAAAAAGGCGTTGCGCGCAGCCCGCCGTTTTTATTTTATGTCTATGGATTTTTAACATTTATCAAATAATGACATTAGATGGGTTTTAACGAAGCCCTTTATGTATCTAATAAAAAATATTTCTATGCATAAAGTTTTGTACAGAGCCAGAAAAAAAAATATTAATCGGAATTGGAAGTGGTGAGTCAAAGTTGTACTGAAAGCTTAAGTTACCCAGATTGACCGTACTTATTATTTTATGCTCATATATCGTCCTATGTACGTCACCTGGTGGTTCATATGACCTATCCATTTTATTGATGGGTCAGTAGTCTAAAGAGATAGGTTCTTAAATTAAAGAAGAAGAAACTTTTTATGTTAATTGAGCATTTTTAATTTTGCTATGGCGATTTTTTGTTGATTCATGTAAATTTTTGTTAGTCAGGGTGTTCTTGGTAAATGTGATTTTAATGTTTTTAGAACTTTTATGCCATTTAGTTTTAATTTATTAAGATTTGGTTTTGAAAAGAAATATGTGAAATACAGTGATATTAATATTGAGAGAAAAATATTTTGAAATATACAGAGAAAATAAATGGCAGTCGACCTCAACATAATTGGAAAAAGACGAAGCAGATGATGACAGAAAAAAAAATACGTTTTTGAGGATGTAAAACCAAATGTTTGGAGCCATCTTCCTCATCGACATACATGTTGTTTTCCTATATATTGTTGAGTACATTAGCCACGTGTGTAACTGTTGTATGTGTGCACAGTGTCGCTGGGCAGCTCGCGGTCGGGCAGCCCGGGCGCGTCGCCGGTGGGCGGCGGCGGGTCGCCCGGCCTGCGCAACAACCTGTTCGTGCCCATCTCCTCGCCGCAGCCGCAGCCGCACCATCCCGCCGCGCTCTACCATCATCATCTTATTAGGTAAATTAATATTACAACTTTAACATTTGACATTAGAGAAACATTCCATGAGATTTATGTCAATTTTTGAGGTTGAAAAAAATGAGACAAAAGTTATACGTGATAATTGTCTCGTGTAAAATCAAATATGTGGGGTTTGGGATATAATAACAGAAACAGTTCAGTGTATAACTAACTAGTTTAGCCCAGATGTGAACCACAATTTATATAATAATCTATGGTATAAGAACTGTAAAACTTCGACAATATTTTGTGTTTACTGTATATTAAAATAAAACTTATTAACTTCTTTCTAGGCCTGAATTAGTACGGCCTAGCCGAGTCAACTCGCCAGCCAGTGTCGCAACAAGCGTGATCAGAGTGTCACCAGGACCCAACTACCATTACCAGGTAATATTCTTTTAAATATCACTTTCGCCCATCACCATAACTAACATGAAAAAGTTAAACCAAGTTAAATTAGACATTTGTTTCTCAGGTGGAGAACAGAAACGGTCCTACGATCGTCAGTACGAACAACGTGTCGCAGTCAAACGTGATCGGAGTCCAAACCTCAGGGCTCAATCTTCAGAACACAATCCACACGAGTATAAACGCTACAACAACCACTCTGTCCAGCTTGACATTGCCTTCGAGTATATCGCTCAACCTCAACAACATCAACACTCAGAGTTTGCAGACAAGCATCGCCAACACAATCCGTAGTACCAACGACTTAGCTCACAACTTAATCGTACCAAGAGCCATACCAACATCCAACGGTATCGACGTAGACCAGATATACAGGCAGCCAATCCACCAACGCAACGGCATCCACGACCAATACCGCCGCGACACAGAAATGTCGCCGCCACTAAACAATCATGAAAATTTTCTGAATAGGAGAGTCTCGGATTACGACGACGAAGATCACTCGCAGCAGAGAGAGAATAATATACTTCGTAATGTTATTGATAGTAGGCCCCCAGAGCTGTCCGAGGCTCGCGTTATGGAAGAGAAGCAGCGGATTCTGAAGCCGGCGCCGTTGCAAGCGCGGCTGCTGTCGGTGCTGGAGCCAGATGTCAAGGACCCCGTGAAGAGGTACTATGTTACCATGGTGCCGCAAAATACGGCTGAGAAGAAGTATGTGTTTATTAAGAATGAGCCGGCGGAGACTGTGCAAGTGAGTAAACTAATATAACTTGTATTTAATAAGCTTAATTCCCACTCTGTTGTTTATTAAGTACTCTCTTTCGTTTTATCGAAACTTATTATTTCTCACTTTTCAAGACCTTCTTTATTAGGCCATGAATACTTCTCCCTTTAATCATTAATTTTGTAGTTTTAATCGAAACCGTCCTTTGATTGAAGGACATTCAAACGTGAAGAATAAGAGTAGAGTGTTGACCAAAGCTGCCATCTTGAATAATGATCAAATAACACGAGAAAAGTACTTTTATAATTTTATTTGTTTAGAAAGTTCTCGAAGTCAAAAGTAATACCTCCTGTCTTAATGACTCGTCAAAATTATAATAGCTGTAGTAGTTGATATCAATAGTATTTAATCTATATCTAGTCCATTTATCGGTAGGTAATTTGAAAGACTAGATTTAGGTAACACTTAAATTGGCCTAGAAATATTATTTTTGAAAATGATTCGCAATTTTTTATGTATTTAGTAGGTTAATAGTACAGTTACACTAAATAACAATAGAATAGATAGATCGTATGTAACAATTGATATATGAATGGCACAATGCCCGTGCTTATCTCTTAAAGAGATCTTTTACCTACCATTGAAACGATACGAGTAGACTATTTGATCCATTTTATAAAGAATATAAAATATCGCTTGCTTTTCGGATAATGTTATATAAGAAATAACTACATATCGAGGACCGTAAGATTAAAGGATAAAGTTATACAAGTTACTGTTTTTTTTAAGTCATACTTTAATTCAACAAAACAGAAATATTAAATGTAAAGCATACAATATTTAAATAAGTTAAACTTTAAGTTGAACAAAGAACCTAAGTGATAAAATGTACTAACTTTAAATTGTGTTTTTACACATAATACATATTTAATGGCGTTACCGTATTTCAGATTGAACAGAGGCTGAATCACTTGACACAGCAACTCAACAACAATGATTCGGAGCCCGAACACCGGAGCTTAGATAACGGTGATCATGTAAGTACAATCATTATAATAACATCACACATAAATACACCAATATGTATCAGATAAAGCAAAGGCGATAAAAGTGTGATCGCATGGAGAAAGGCGAGGCAAATGCAGTTACAAGTTGTGAGTAGGTGCATTTAAATTTATTTTATGAGAAAAATACTGATCATGTTAGTGGTCGATGGCATTGAGCCTAGTTATAAAAGGTTTAGTTTTAATCAAGATAAGCGAGGCTTTAGCAAGGGTCTAGGCAGCAGCGCAATAACCCTGATTTGTAAAGCTATCTAAATCCTTGCAACCGACAGACGAAGAAAGTTTCGTTGATATAAATAAAAAAAAATGTAATTTGCGTATAAAATGTGATCCAAAGGGAGGGGGGACAAATGTCGCTCTATCCTGATCAAGAGCTAGTCCAGCTCTGGTTAAGTTGATCATCCCTGAAACAGACATGATCATTGCATAAATTTAGTGGTGATCACGTAGATAACGTGTGTACAATCATCACAATACACGTCTATTCACCGGATATACTATTGTATATAATCAGATTCAATGACGTTATACAGGTTATTGTTAGGTAGTAACAATATCATATGCTACTGAGAATTTCTTGAAGGAAAAACCCAATAATACTTTGCTTGGCCTTGGAATCTGTACAGATACTTTACATGTAATGATTAGTAATAAAGAGGGGTCTAATGTGTGTGTTTTGCGCCCGGCTCAAGCCAATGGTAGTTATAACAGAAAATTAATCTTTTATTCGCATTACAATTATTAAATATCAAAGTACATATCGCTGGACCCGGGATTGCAGGAAATTATGGATTGAGGCTTTTGACCAGCCGTGGGACAGGTTACTTGGAATAGGTTATTTGGAATTATAATAATATCAAAGATAACATGTCTTATAGCAGTAGAACAATGAAGACAGTTGATATACGGGACCTAATTATGTACCATATTATTTTCTATATTGCATTGAAAATCCAAGTTATGTGAAAGGCTATGTAAAGGAATTTTCCCATAACAAAACTACTTAGATTTCCGTAGATAAAAGGCCTGCGGATACAATCACCATACACAAAAATATTGAACTATGTTCCTTGTACCTGAAACTTTTAATTCGTTTGTCATAGGTAAACAACGTGAACAGCGCGGTGATCGTCCATCCGAACCAGTTGCTGCCGGTTCTACCGCCGCCGACGTCACACACGATTATCGGTGAGTAATGATAGTGTATGCTAATTATATGTATGTGCTTGCTATCTAACAAACTGTTTAGATTTGATGGCGCACGTGATAGTGTCGGTGGATGCAATGTAGGCTAGAAGGGTAAAAACTAAAAAGTAATAAATGGGGATGTATATGTACAAATACATGTAGGTAGGTATTTTAGCGAAGATATTATTAAATATATAATTAAATAGATGAAGTGTTGTTTTCTGAGACAGGTGTCTGTCTTCCAAAGTAAAATAAGTGAGAAAAAAAGATGTTGCGTGGTATTTATTGAAGGGTGCACATGGCAATTATTTATTGCATATGCTATTCTGGAGTACCGATTTCATCGGAACATCAACTTGTAAAATTATATGAACAAAATAGTTAACACTCTACATTGTCATATATTATGCTAAACAATGCCAATTTGATAAGTATGAATGGTATTTTCTAGTTGCAAATTACATCAGTACAAAGATACTGTTTCTTAATACTTTGCTTTTGAAAACAAGTTTTTGTTAGCAAACCTTTCAAAACTATTTGCAAGTATCCTTAAATTAATCTTATAATTACTTAGGTATATTTATCTTCCCCTACAGTGTCAGGCAACACATTTCCCTGGCAATCCCTAGTGCCCCTGCTGAGCGGGTCCCCGCCACCAGCAGC
This sequence comes from Autographa gamma, assembly GCA_905146925.1. Classification (NCBI taxonomy): domain Eukaryota; kingdom Metazoa; phylum Arthropoda; class Insecta; order Lepidoptera; family Noctuidae; genus Autographa; species Autographa gamma. Next base: position 4,573,708 of record LR989869.1, on the reverse strand, counting down.
GCCGGCTCCACCTGCTCCGGCTGCGCCGCCGTCGCCGCGCACGCCGCGCACGCCACGCACGCCGCACACGCCACACACGCCGCATACGCCGGCACCGATGATCAAAACTGAGGACCAGATTAAGACGGAAGCTAGTGGTATGCCACTCTACTTATGTACATTTCTTCTACTGATATTCGCATGTACAACGTTTGAGCTAAATAATGAACAGACGACTTAAAAGAGGATACACTAAAGCGCCCTACTACTTTCAATTAGTGTTGGTGTAATTGTTAGTTGAGTGACGCTGACGTGTAAAGGCTCATAGTGATGAGTCTCCACAAAAATAAGTCAAAGCCTTTCAGTGTTAGTTTTAGTAATACTGAAATTAATGGCATCTCTCTCTATATTACACTAAAATTATGTACCTAAACACGTCTTAAACTTAAGTTTTGAGTAAATATTACATTTTTAACCTTAATATTTTGTTATTTCTCCAGATCCTCCTATGTGCACTGATGAAGATGATGAAGTCTTCGAGAGCGAAGACTCTGGGACCGGTGGTGATGACTCCAACAAGAGACCCTCGCAGAACACATCTGCGCTTAATTCTCCTGCCACACAGGAAAAGGTAAGAATAGTCTTATTTTAAGGTCATAAGATGCAAGTTTATTTGATGTTTTTCCTACATAACTAGTTGTTTCTTTACCTTTTTCTAGTATGTACTTCTGACGACCTCTGTGGTCGAGTAACGCATACACCTGTTTTCTAGGGGTCGCTTGCTCTGAGGTCCATGGTTCGATCCCCGGAAGAGACAATATTGGAATCACTTTTCTACATTGTATTGGGTCTGGATGTATGTGGTGACTTCGTTGTCTCTGAATTCCATAACACAAGTGCTTAAGCTACTTTGGGTTCAGAGTAATATATAATATGTGTTGTCTATATTTATTATAACGTATTCGTATCACAGAAGGAGCGGCGCATCCGGCGCCCTATGAACGCGTTCATGATCTTCTCGAAGCGGCACCGCCAGATCGTGCACCAGATGCACCCCAACCAGGACAACCGCACCGTCAGCAAGATCCTCGGCGAGTGGTGGTACTCGCTCAAGCCCGAGGAGAAGCAGAAGTACAACGAACTTGCTAGCGAGGTTGGTACTCTTTATAGACATGGTTAAGTCCTTAGTATACACAGTGAGTAGGTACAAGGTGGCTGAACCAAGTTGAGATAGTTTCGAGACCTGACTGTTATTTAACCGACTTCAAATAAGGAGGAGGTACTCAATTCGACTGTATTTTTTTTAATGTTTGTTACCGCATACCTTTTGCCTGGGCGAACCGATTTTGCGGATTATTTTTTATCTGAAAGCTGGTGCTTCCCGTTTGGTCCAGTTTTGACAACGGGATCCTTCTTCTTCCTGGCCTTTTCCCAAATTAATTGTTGTCGGCGCTAATCCATATGCGCGGTAATCCATAAGAAATAAATATAAGACTTTTTGAAGTCGGTTTTTTTTATAAGAATTATTGTATGAACTTGTCGACGAGTGTAATAAGTTTCCTGAGAAGTTTGTAGTAGCAACTGTAGAGGTATAAATTATTTAGATAAAATACCTATAAATATTTCCTGGTTACTAACAAATAAATGTAAATGATTATAATACCTTTCCATTTTTTTTCGCAGGTAAAAGAAGCCCATTTCAAAGCTCATCCTGAATGGAAATGGTGCAATAAAGATCGCAGGAAGTCTTCCAGTAGTAAAGATCCAACTGGGTCTATGCCACAGGTATATACATAACACTATATTAATTAACTTAAATGGACCTTTGTGACCTGAAATAGACCTCTTTAGAGGACCTGAAGCTATTAAGCTTTAAAAAATTGTAGAAAGACAAACTTGGCAATTCCTTTAAGTAGCTATGCAAGTTTATCTTCAAAAAAACACGACTCTTGATATAGTATTAATTCCCTGTGTCACGTGGGTATTTAGAATCATTGAAATCACATAGAGAACAATCATTTGAGGTGTGTGTCCTATCGCAATTTTTGTACAATTTCGTCGTACCCTATTTTTCTGCACAATAAATTGTTTATTTGAACTTGTTTTCATATGTATAATACTTGCGCAGAGTCCTCGAACTCCCTCGGAAGTGGGGCTGAGCGGTGCGCTGTCAGCCAGTTCCGACTTGCCGGTGCCCGTCGCTTCTTACAACCACATCGGATCGCCATCGCAACTTAGCGACGATGAGCAAATGGTATGTTTACTATACTTTTTATATCAGTTCAATGTTTGTTGTTAGGTTCTAGATGTATCTTTATTGGTACTGGTTTAGATATAATTTTTCTCTTCATGTCTTTTTTGTAACTTATCGATTCAAGACTGAATTTGTAAACAAAAACTGAAGCTAGATAGTCCTAGTGTTTCTACCATTTTATTTTGTTACTGTAGTTACTTCAAGATATTTTCGGCTAACGGAAGAAAACAGGGTACTAAATTGTCACCTGAAATTGCCAAGCCACAAATGAGCAACCTTGCTAATCAAATCTTCTTTGTTTACCAGCTACAGTTACTAACCCGTATTATTATGAAATATCCTGCTTCCTTTGTATAAGAAGAGTTATTTGCCCAGCAACTTAGTCACTTGGTAATTTTGAATGTCTTGTTTACTTCCAGCCCTCACAACCAGAGGAACCGCCGCCCGCGGTGCAGAGCATAGAGATTGATCTCAAATGCGGTGAGAAGGTGACCGACTCGGACTCTGAGGGACTAGACACGAGGGACTACTTGCCGTCGCACCACGATCATACTCGACGGCCTAAACCTATTAAAGCTAGGTAAGTTACTTTAAATGTATACTGCAATGTGAACATGTATATAATGTATGCTGCAAGAGATTTATATGGTGTTCTGATGCCGTTGCTGAACCTGGTCAATATAGTGACGTAGCTAGCGAAGAAGTGTGAAAGTCCCAAATATTAAACGATCCTAGTTATCTACCGGGGTTAAATAATATCATCATTCAATCATTGCCCTCAAATAATTAGGAAAAGGGCAGGCAGGTGACACATAAAATAATGTATTTTCGATTTGCAAACGACTTAATGAATGATTAAATAAGAAACATATGTTTTTATTGTTTCAGAGCTGGATCATCAGACAATCTTCTCGGTGGTATAACTGCATCCAGTCCGGGAGGACCGAAAGGTTTCCAACCAACTGGAGGTGCATTTAAATCTACACATGCTGATACAAGTAAGTACACGCTGTGTATTTTTTAAATTTATGTAACTTTTTCAGTCAACAGTGGTATAATAAAAACACAAAAGAAGTTACATGTTTACTTGTAATCCTTCATTTAGTTATTATTAAATTATTATTGAGATATATTAATTGAGCTAAGTGAATGATGTCACAATATTCTTAATTTAGATAGGTGTGATCTTTAGCTCGCCCCCTATTATATGGGGCCTAAACGTACCGGCGAACTGTGGGTGTACACTGGTACACCTCTGTCTAACCCTTAAGGGATACAGGCGTGAATGTAGGGTGCGATCTTTATTAGGCGGTTAGAGAAATCACCTATCACATAATTGAACTCCATGGTAGTCAAATTTTCATTTTCATTTTCGTCTTCTAAGTAGACTTACTTTAAAGTAAGTTTTTCTTCCGTTTATGTGTATTCAATTATTGATAAGGCAGATTTACAATAGCAGGTTATTAAACGTAATTCTGTTTCCCAGGTGAGAACCACAGGCAATGGACAGCATTCACACAGATCAACAAGTCGCTCCCCAACCAAGTGCCGCTGTCCCCGCACCCGTCCGTGACGTCCGTGGCGTCCAGCACGCAGAGCCTGACGCACAGCGTGCAGGGCATCTCGCTCAGCACGCCCAACTTGTCGGCGCAGGCCGCGCTGGATAACGCTATAGCGTCCATCATGAACTCGCCGACCTCGACTTGTGGTGTTCAGGTAATTATATGCTAAAGAGGTTTTAGGAAGAAATGACTGTAATGCTTACGTGTAAGGGTCAGTTTGCCCTTCATATTTTTTATTAGTTCAACATTACTAGTCAGTTCAAAATGTACTTTATTTACACCGCATTGAGCCTTGTATAAGCGGGATAACATAAATTTTCAAATGAATTAAAATCTGAACTCTGAAAACTATAAAGTCCGGTGAAGCAGTCAAAACTTGCGCTCAGGCTAACTGCAAAAGTGTATAATTTTCTGTCTTAATTGACTGGGTCGTACTTCATCTTAATTTGTATGTGGCATATCTTTTTATTCAATTAATGAACAACTTAAATACGATTTAGAAAGAAACTGACCGATATCCACGATTTATCAAAAACACATTTTAACTTAGTTATGTTCTCATCACCTACATAACTTTCAATACATCATCTACAGGTGATATCAAGCGGCATGTCCAACACGATCTCGACACCAACATCGACGCCGCTGTCGACGCCGCTCGCGAACCCCGTGCTGAAGAGCTTCACCATCGTCAAGAGGAGTCTCGGTGATAACTCTCCTTGTAAGTGTTACTTATGCTCCCTGATCTGCTCACTCATATGTACACACTAACACACGTATATACACATAAACGTACGTACATGCACACACACGTACACACACACACCAATTTTTTACACTTATTCTGTGGCTCTATAACACGGAGAGTGACGGTGGTAATTCTTCGTATGTACAGTAAACATAAGAAACAGATAATAGATCATCACATCTACCTCTTCATATTATGAGCTATAATAAGTAAATAGCCAAAAAAATATAAAGAGTCCTTTTTACTTTCATGACCTTTCATCCCAACAGCATCTGTATAACTTTTCGTAACACTTTGAACACATCTAAATACCAATCCATTTCTTCCACCAGGTCCTCTAACCCTCTCGCTGGACGCGTCAGGCAACCTGCTGCTGAAGCCGAGCCAGTCCACCGACAGTCCGGCCTCAGACCAGTCCATGCATTGCGTACATCTACAAAGACTCTATGTGCCAACCTTTAATACGGGTGAGTTTTGTGAAAAACGGGTTAGTCTCTCAACTAATAGCTTAAATTAAAGACTTAAACCTCGCCAATGACGCTGCAGTTAGTGTGGCCTACTACTAGGCGCAGCGTATTAAAATTTTAAATAAATAGGATTACCTAAGTGAGACCATAAATTATGTAAATTACTCTTTTTTCTCTCGTTCTGTATCCTATGGTTATCAAACAGGATCTAATATTTCTGTTCTAAGATTGATAGTATAAGTGAATAGAAAAAGATCAATGGAGAATAGGGTTATAGATCACACCAGTATAATCCTAGGTTTCAATAAGGCTGTTCATTTTATTATGTTGTCATCGTCTCGTAGGAAAACGCATTACGACTTCATGTTACAAAGTGTTAAATTATATTTTTGGGGTATTTTAAAGGTGTCATTGTTCACAGAAGTAGAGACCCCGAAGAGTACGCCGCAGAGCGTGCATAACATGCAAAACATGCAGAGCGGCCAGTCTGTGATAGTCTCACAAAGTAACAGCAACACCGCGCCTAAGACTACTACGTAAGTATTACATAATGTACCTTGTATACATATAATATATCTAAGTAGGAGCGACTGGTGATATGTATCAGTGATAAGTATCCTAGAATAGTTTAATAAGGCATGATGTTATGTACTCTTAGTATGGTGGACTTTATGTCAGTCTAATATTCAGTTTAAATAAATATTGTATAGCGAAAATCATTCCAAAACAGATTAGCGTTCCAAAGAACTATCATAGCATTCTAGAAATACAAAATTCATGTATGTATTTTTTTTTCTGCTGTTTAAATATTGAAAACACTTAAACCGTATTTCTGTAACTTTATTGCGGATGGTTCTCTAACTTAATATTACTTTTCATAGGCAATGGCATTCAGCGGTAGAAGAAACCCGTCCGTTCCCGTTAGCGCCCACTCCGGCGCAGCTGGGCAGAGCGCCACTGCAGAAACGACTTAGCCGAGGTAATTTAATTTATTATTTACTTATTCCTGTTTTTGACTTTAATTATACACTTCGTAAGGCGAAATGTATACCTTTCCGTCTTATTTTCTTTTAATTTTAGGGTTTACAACTTTTTAACTTTTCAATGTTTAATGTTCTTAGAAACATGTGAAATTTTATTCTTCTAAAAAATTTAGATCGCTAAATAATTTGTCCGCGGCTTTTCGCTGACAAATTATTTAGCGATCTAAATAATTTGTAAGCGAAAAGCCGCTTATTTTTTTTTTTAAACGACTAATTCAAAGGATTTAATGAAAATGTTAATTTTGAGACATGGCAAATATCTCAGTTAAGAGACTCAAAAGTTTATCAAACCCCCTTCTAACTACATTGGTATTCTGTACGCACTCTCCTGTTTTTATCACATCTAACTGCCCAAGCAGTCCTTGTGCGGGCGACCCTAGAAGGACCTCAAAGAATCGTCCAAGTCACATCTCATTACGCCTTTAGGCACATCAACAGGCTCAGTGGGCGAGCCGGCGACGTCCACCGCCAGCAGCAGCGGGCTCAACACGCCGCGCTCCGACAACAACGGCGGGCTCAGCTCGGACGACGCCACGTCGCCCAAGCACAGCGATCTGCCGAGCCCCTCGCATAAGAAGAGCTTGTTTAAGAAGAGGAATGAGGATGGGAGGGATAAGTATGTTGATTTTTATGTACTAACTGTTATGATTAAAAATCCCGAGTAGAGTATTTCATAGATTATTATTATACCGAAAGCTCTTTACCTCAAAGTTACAGCGACAATTTTAACAAAAGATGCATGCTAGCGGCAGTCTTGATGTATGTATTTAAGTAATGCAGATTTCTTTTTAATAGCGACCAAATATTTACACGGGGCGACAAATATTGTGCGATGTACAGTAAATTGCCATCTTTGATCAATCAGCCCTGCGTGTTACTTCAATGTACCGTAACAAGCGCGACAATTCTCGCCTCGTATTAATCAAGTCTTAGGGAGAAACATTCTTCTAAGTTATCCGAAAGTGTTATGCTAATCTATATATAGAAAGATAAAAACGAATAATGAGATTTATACAATCTGAAAAACCAAGTATACTATTAATGTTTCTCCATATAAACTTATAATCAATAGGTATGATAGTAATGAAGTCGTCCTTTCCCCAGGGTATTGGAGACAGTGAACTTTGAGCAGAAGTTCAGCACGTTGCCGCAGTTCAAGCCCGAGGCCTGCAGTCCCAGCGCCATGGTCGTCCCAAGGAGTCCGCAACTCTACACTATGAGGAAGAAACATAATAAGATGGGTATGTACTATAAATAACACACCATATTGGTAAAAACTAGGGGTTGTAATTTGAAGCCCTAAATTTAATGTGCACATGAAAGCTAAACACCTAGCTAAACCCTGTTTGCGAAGCATAAAGACTAGAATTTATTTTCTCCATGGTCAATTTGAACTGTGCTTATTACATATAGAAATAATAATATTTATTTTATCATTCTTTTATATATTTAATCATTCCAAGAGGCCTTCTGATACAGAAGTGAGAGATTTATGTCGGACCTACACCCGTCGTCACCCTTGTTGTGAAAATTACAGTTCCAATTTATCTGACATGTTACATAAATATTTATTTATTTTACAGAAGAAGAAGCTACCGTAGTGACTCCGCAGCTAGAAGCCGAGGTGATGAACGGCAACGGCATGCCGACCCCGCACTCGTACGGCACGCCGCACACCACCACCAACAAGCTGGTCGGGAACACCTTCTTTGGTCCCGACTTCAACCTGGACACCTACAGAGGTAAGACCTTCCTTACTCCCTACAGCAGAAGCTACTGTGGTGACTCCTCAGCTGGAACCGAAGTAAAGAAAATACGGCATATATCAGTTGTTTTCAAAGTTAATTTGTTATCTTAGATACTGTTGTTATTTCATGTCAATATCCTGAAAAACTAAAGCTGCTATATTATTATAACGAATGAGCTACCTGAGGTATTTAAAGTCCAGAGGTCATAAGAAGGAAATACATAATATGAAATTTTATATGCTTTTCATAGTATTGTTGATTTGCACAGACCTTAAAAGCTGGATTGTCTAGCTACGTGTCCGTCTGCAATAGACAAATATCTGTCTGTAATTGGTTTTTTGGCATTAATAAATATAAATGCTAAAAAACCTTAGATTGATGAGCGAAGAGGTGTTTTACTTACGTAGACCAGCTACACTCTTGGTTAACTCTGTGTTATTCTCCCCAGTATCATCGGAAGGCATGGAGGAGATGTCCCCGCGCACGCCGTGCTCGGCGGGCGGCGCTGGAGCCGCGCGCGGCGAGGCGGGGCACCGGCGCGTGCTGGAGCAGCGCCGCCACCTCGTGCTCAAGCTCTTCCAGGAGCACGGCATGTTCCCCACCACGCAGGCCACCACGCACTTCCAGGTATACACAAACCACTACCACTTATACATGATACTTTGATCTTGTAACGTTCTGCCTTTCTCCAACCAGTAGCAGAATCGTCTCCCAGGCTCTAAAGAAACATTAAAATAATATATTACAAAAACTACCGGGTATACATTGATCATCCTTTCAAAGAAACTGATCATAACGTACATAGTTCCATCACATGCTGGGAAGAGAGTAAGATTTTTGACATGATTTATCTCGGTCCTAAAAAATAAGTGCCGCACGGCAATTTTACTAACTAAAGCCACTGCATCTTTCTACCATGAACCAGGCGAAAATACCTTTGTACTCTACCACGATGCCTTGATAAAAAACTCAGGAGCTACTTTATATAAGGGACTTGGCGCTTTACCGTATTGTAATATTTTACCTTGACGTTAAACTAATGTAATCCATTTAATGAGCAAAATATTTCATTCCTATTCAGGCTACTCACATGGATATATTCCCGACAAAAATGGCTCTACAACTGAAGATTCGCGAAGTGCGACAAAAACTGATGGCGCAGTCCAATCTCACGCCCCATTCCGAAGTCAATACGCCAACTAGTAAGTATTTTTGGATTTTCTACACAAGTGGCCTACATAAAATGCCTATTTTCAATGCTTTCTTGATGTATTGTGTTCTTCTATTTTTTTATCGTTAAATCTCTCGGTTTTTTTTTTTAATATGGGCTCCAATATTTTACCTTATTTTTTGGGTTGAATGACTGAAATCTTTCACGATTAAGCCTGACCACTTTCTCATTTTGGGAGCGAGTAAAATCAAACTTCATAATTGTTATTTTCAAAAGAACATTAATTTTTTATTTCAGTAAATTCTCCAATCGCGTCCGCGCCCCTGCAGCCGACGTCTACGGCCAGTTAGCGATGCGGAATCACAATCTCCATTGTGGTGCAGGAGTGAATACCTAGAAATTTAGCATTAACACCATACATACATACACAGCCCATATATGAAGACCGAGTACTCAAACATCACATACTTCGTCGTATGTGAACTTAAAGTCGTTTTCCGAAGTCTCAAACGCAACTCTGAGTTGCTCGCCGATACTAAATTGTAAATCAGTTTTATACCGTAAACCATCATGCTGTCTCTTTCATTTTAAGGTCGAAAATAGCGACGGATATACGTTTTAAAGTTAATTTGTGATTCAGTATTTGGGGTTATGTCTATTGTTGTGCGATGGATAGACTTAAAAGAACTTAGAGTTGAGTTTCGTTTGAGTTTACGGAAATCGCGTCTGTATCGTCAATTAAAGGTTCCGTATGTATATAATTGATCTTTATAAATAAGGTTCTATAGATTGCTAAATGTCTATGGCGTTCTTAACGATGGAGGTATGACCCGCGAAAATGATCGATAAATGCATAAGCATTTAAAACAGTGATTAGAATAATGTATAGCTACTCGTTTATAGTATTTTATTATTATCCAGATATACTTTTTTAATTAATAAAAGGTAAAAAAATCTAAAAAATTAATCGGTAATATTAAGTCCGTGAGAATTGGCGATGCATGGTCTAATTTGATTTAAATTGTATGTTTTATGTAAAATGTAGTTTTATCTGAAATAACAATGGTACTAATGGTTTGTCCCCTTTTCCAATATATCTTAACCAATGTTGATCCTGTTATTCTTATAACGCACTAGGCAATTAGAATTAACTAACACAGTGTTTACACATACATTTGATTGGTTGATATGTCTTATAGCCTAGTGCGTATTTATCGGTGTAAATGAGAAAGACAGTCAAATGGTTATGAGATGTTCATATCTATAGTGTTTCATGTTACAATAATACAAAAAAAAAGCAAAAAATAACAAAAAAATCCGACCTCTTTCATCACAGTATTCTTTGAAGCCAGATTACATATAATATGGCTTTAAGGAATTTACTAAGGCTGTATTAAGATGTTTTAAAGTCATAACACTCAGACACGAGACAATGTAGAAAAGAAGTTTTCTACATTGACCCGTCCGGAGATATAACCCGGGACCCCAGAGCTAGCGGCAACTTGAATACCGCTCCACCACAGAGGTCGTCAAAATAAGGATTTACAAATCAAGACATAATTTATTTTTACAGAGGATCTGTTATACCTTTAAAACGTTTTAGTATGGCCCCTGAGATCAATAGACATATAAACATATTCGCTTTTAATTGGTTATTATACTAATCGATCATTTGTTTCATCGTTAAAAGCACATCGTCTTTATGGGCACGATCTCAATACTTATTTGTATATTTGTATTTAAGAACTTTTTGTTTTGATGAATGCTGTATGTCTGGTTTGTGTGTGACAAAATACACTTTCATGAATATCACGTGAATTACATTGAATCATAACTTCGCAAAATAGTTGTTTATATCAGTATACATGTTTATGTAAGGGATTTTTCCTCATTTTTTTTCCATTGAATTCAATTTTTTGTTTGTTTGTCGCCAAATTCAATAATCAGATACAGTGTTACCGCAGAACCGGGAATAGTTCTTACATATATTTCTGTCACTCTAAAATTAAATAAAAGTGACAGAAATATTAAACACTACTTAAAGTTCATCGTTGTGGCAACACTGTATGAGTATGAATTTGATACAATAAAACCTTTTTACATCAACTTGAAATTCATTGAACGAATATTGAGAGAACTTTGTTGCAATATCATAATTGCTTTATTTGTAATACACGTTATATATTTTAGAAAGTTATATAAAAACATAGTATATTTATATTCCATACACAAAGTATGATTCGTGTAGTTATCAAACGATATTTTTATTTCAATGTTGCCTTGACTCAATTCGACATTGAGCGAGTTGCGTGTTAGAATGTCTTATGGAAGTTAGTTTATAGTTGCGAATTGATTATGTGTTAACTGAGGTCTCTAAATACATTACTTATCATTAAATATTTAACTGGTAGAACGACGAACTCGTAAGGCGCAGAAATGGCGGCAATAATTTACAGGATATTAGTTTATCTTATACAATAAATAACAGAGATTATATCAAGGTGATTTAGGCCTTCGACGATTGCATTTACAAGAGAAAATTTTAATTCATAAATAGTTGAATACACTATCCGGGATAGTATGTAATAAGAGAGACCTGACGAAGTGAGAGTGCGATGTGGTGTGGTATGTGAGGTGGAAGCAAGGAAGCAAGGAACTTTGGTGCGAACTTCTTCACAAGTGTTAAGTCTCTAATTATTTTGTATTGTTTTCTATTTATGTTGTGATGTTGGTCTTCCAAGTGTTTCGAGTTTATTTCATTTTAATAGATAATAATATCTACTTATTTAATTATTTTTAATTATGTACGTTGTACAGTGATTTATCATATTATTGTCGTGTGTTTATGATACAACCGTATGCCATGTTTGTGTGAATCGGCGGAGTGACACAAATTGTAAACATTTTGAAGGATTATTACACTTTCTGTCAGTAAGCGGTCGATGTAGCGATCCAGTTTTAAAACATACTGCTATGGTTAACAAAAATAGCTCAAATCAGTAACGACACTAGATAAATCAATATTTATACGTTATAATCTCATTGTAAATATTAGTCGTATGGTATACTAGCACTAAGTATTCCTGGCTCTCAAAGTAATTAAGTTTTTATTTAGATAATACTAATTATATTATAGATAAAAAGATGAATATATAATTTATACATGTGAAATTTCGGCCAATACAAATGTTATGTATATCAAAATTGTATTTTTTAAATGATCTCTTCGGCGTTAATAGTATTTAGATAATTGCTTTAGGAGTCCGGAAGTGAAATGAATTTATTAAAAGTATAAAACTTAAGAGATATTTTCGCACGGTTAAATATTGTATCTCGATAGGCAAGTAGACGGGGTCAGTACCAGGACCGGCAGTTTGTTAACAATGTATCTTCATGTGTTAAATGACATAGCATAATAGTGTACCGTATGGATTTGTACTGTCCGAGCTGCCAACACGCAAGCTAGCGGGCTCTGGTACGCTCCCCGCGTAGTCAATTCATCATAATCGTCATTGTTGTCAAACATTTTAACTCATAAATAATAGAACTGTTGTTACCAGTTAGTAGTAATGTACACATATATATTTTCGTCCCTAATTTGAATTAGTTATTCTAGACGGCGCCGACGTCACCGGTACTTAGTGACTACATTGTACCTTTAATTTGTATGTGCAGGATTGCAGGGTAATTAATTCAAAGTAAGGGCAAGCGATAGGCCTCTATTCTTAATCAGTGAAATTACTATAAATTCGTCTCAGATAAACATCATGTAATGTGACCGGTTATCCAATTTTACAGTATCATTAAATAAAATAAAAATATATTTACTAATCTATGTATCTTGTTGTCAGGTGAATATCATCGAGAGTTTGTAAAAACTGTTGATTTCTCCTTCGAGCTTTTAGACACGAAACGATTTTGATTCGATTATTTTAACGAAATTAATGTAGGTTCATTTTTAATCACTCGCACTACAGCATATATGTTTTCATAAAATTTCGTAATTCCTCTTGTATACAGTTTAGAATGATATTCAATATAATAATTAATACGTCATATAAAGTAAAAATTACGTAAAATCAGTTTTTGCATTTAGTTTGTCATACGAATATTAGACAATCAAGAAATTTGTATGAAAGCATACATGGTGATTTTATTTACACACTTTGTTGCAATACCTTATTTTAAACATATAAAAATAGAAGTTTTCCTTTACGGTTTATGATTGCGATGGTTTGTACTAAATGTTTCAATTTGTTTTTGAACTGTCCATATCTTTAAGTTTGTCTCTTGTTGAAGTAATTCTAGTTTTGATGATATGTTGAGTTTTGGGTGAATGTCTTTTTAGTGTGTTATAGTAATAACAAATATGAAAAATCTTAATGGGAATAACAAGCTGCATATTTCTAGTGCCTTATTGACTTTCAGAACTTAGTGACTACACAATGCATCTGATATTGCGCTCTAGGTTTACGCTTCCGATTTAATTCTCAACTCTAGGCTTTGTCAGTCAATAACCAACGGATAATACGCAGTTTTACTTTATTAGACTGAATTAACTATGTTGCTTAACAAGTTAAATGTTATATTTTAAGAAATATTAGCAATTATTTCGAAAGGACATTTTAAATAAAGCATTTCATATTCGTTATTTATTTCTTCTACATAAGCTATTAGTGTAATTGTTTAGTCAAAATGGTAAATGTAAATATCTTGTTTAGAAGATTTATTTAGATTTTAAGTGTTCAATTTAATGTATATTAGATTGAATTAGAAAAAAAACAATCATAAGAAGAAAATGAATATCTCAATCAGTAACCACTTTTACATGAGCAAGTTTTTTAAATGTTTATGAATCCAACTATCGGACCAATAAGTGGCACTTTAAATTTAGACATTGTAATCAGCAAACCAACTGTGAGCAAGTAATAGAGAACCAACCCATAGTGTTGTGGACAGTTTGTTCAAGCATATTGGATCATTGTATGAACTTATGTTAAAACATAAAAACCTCGAAAACATTTCTTGTATTTTATTTCATGGTACCCTGTCTCCTCTAAGTTTAAGATGAGGTAACTATAACAATAAATATTAGTAACTGTTGTGAATAGAACTTTGTAATATTGTTTAAAGCTCTTCTATTCAGAGATCATTGGAGAGCAATAAAAAACCACAGTAATAATTAATGGTTTAGTACCTCAATCTAAAATGGTTTAATAACAAAAGTATAAACTTTTGTTATTAGATATCTATATATTAGTCTAAGGATTGGAGGTTCTTGGTATATTGACATAAAATGAGATAATTATTTGCAACAGCAAAAATATTCCCCCAACTGTGTTCTCCCTTATGTAAGTAAAACTTAAGTACTGCTGGTTGGATATTGGATTGAATTATCATGACAACAAATCATAATGTTAAAATACCACATTAATCTATTATAGGATACTGTGTTAAGAAAAACACCAACTTCAAGACAAACTATTTTATTAAATAATAAATAATTATATAGCACTTTCCTTAACTTTGTTAGGTTTAATGTCTATAGCCTTTATTAACAAGTCAGGTCTTTCTTGTTCCAACATTGATAGGGCAGCTTGAAGGTTTACGTCAACACCAGGGTCTGATATAACCAGGAATTTTAATGCTGGCATTCTAATTAAGGCAAAGACACCTCCTACACATAGATTACAACCACTTATATCCAAATATTCCAGTGAATTCCCATTCTGTCCAGCAATCCGGTCCAGACACCACACATCAACATGCTTGTTATTCTTCAAAGACAACCATTTTAGGAAATTAAGGTTTCTTAAATTCTGTAGACCTTCATATCGGATTCCACCATAGAAGAAATTAGTGCAGTCTACCGCTTCCACAAAATTGCCCTCTACAAAGTGATCAGGCAGCTTTAGATTTGTAGCATCACCTACAATCCATTCCTTTGAATCCTTTAATCTACAAAAAAAATATCATTATTGAGACCACAATCACATTTTATAAATAATTATATAGATGTAACTTTATCACAATAATTACCTTACTGCAGCTTGTCTGTAAGTAAAGAAATGTACTGCTGCTAAATTTGACCCCAGTGTGGCCACTCGAGTCGGCAAAAACTTTTGATTCTCTATTTCTTGAAGTTCCTTCATTTCCTTCCACCAATCTTTTATAACTTTCATATTTAACTGTGGTATTCTTGCCATAAAACTCAATATATCTGGGTTTGGATTTCTCTCCACAAACACGGACAATTTCGTTCTGAATTCTCCATCCCGCTGAAGCCAGGGCATTCTCCATTCAGGGTAGGGCTTGCCATGTACCATTCGTTCTTTTGGTCCCTCTTCATGACGCTGATAAACAGTTTTTTCACAATAATTTCGAATAATGGAGTAGGCTGACCGATAGCATTTAGATTTCAAAGTGAGAGACATTTTATGATTAATTTTGTTTATAACTAGTCAATACATAACACTGAGTTTATATGTTTTTATATATTTTTGAAAATATTTCTAATAGTCTTTAATTCTTCGAAGGTTATTATTCCATCTGTTTTTGCATAGAGAAATGTAATAAGTGTTTTTGACAGCTTTTGGCTTTATTGTTATGTCATTTGTCAGTTTATTTAAGACATTTGTAGAGCAGTGTGAACATACCAAAAAAATGATTTTGAATAAGATTTCCTCTTAGAAACCTTTTTCAATAGGTAACTTATTAAATTCACTTGGTATTGCGACGTCATTTAAAATTTATAACTGAATGCAAGACAAGTATTGTAAATTGTAATGATAGATTCCGGGAACATTATTTATTCGTTGTTTATTTAATTTGGTACTTTTGCTAATTTGCTACTCTTTAAACACTGTTATTATTTAAAGTAGAGGAAATATAATTAATTACTTATTCGAAGTGCAAAACATAGAGAAAATACTGTGGCTTATTCGATTTGTAACCAAACATTAAACCTACATAGTATTGTTGATAAAAAGCCTATTATAATTATTATAATTATTATATTGTAGATGCGTAAACAATGGTTATTTTTTTTGCCTATAGTGATTATGGGAAAAGTCCTGCTCTTCGATCTCCTTTTTTTGTCTTAATTAAATTACTTTAAAACTTATTTAATACATTTAATATAAAGGCCTAACATGTTAAACAAAGGTAGGTAATCTAACTGATGTCTTGAAAATCCTAGGTAACACATGAACCTTCACGAAAGTGCTTGCTTGGTTTTTATTTCCCTCTGCGGAAAATTTAATTATGCCGTCGTCACGTCTTGAACATAAAAGCTTAGTACTTTTTATGTTTTTTCTAGTACGGGGAGTATTTGTGCTTTATATCATACCACAACGAAATTAAGGAATAGTGGTTTGTTTGTCTTGATGTCTAATGGAATCGGTCGTTATTTTTTATTGATGAGATAATGATTTATCGTTTGCTGTTCAATTCTTCATATTTGTTGAGAGTGGTGTGAGTGGGCCTGTCTGGGATGGGAGAGACTTCCAAAATAATTATACATACATACATACAATCACGCCTTTTTCCCTTATAGGGGTAGGCAGAGACCACTTCTTTCCACTTGCTACGATCCTTACACACTTGTTTTATAATATAATAATTATAAGAAATAAATAATCGATTTGAGCAGTAGTACTTAATTTTGCCTTTGTTTGCCTAACGAGGTACTCATTTTAGTTATCGCTCATATTGTTCTAAAGTGTCACTAGTAAAATTATCTACCGTTTCTCGCGAAGTCTCTTTTATCCGAAGCACAAGATATTTAATCAGATTGTTACAACATAATAACACTTAGTGGATTAGATTTTAATCGAATCCAGATGATGTGTGGCGGGACTGGGTCGGGACTTGAGTGCAGTCGCTAACTTAGTGTGACACCCACACACTAATGGTGGAAGACAGTGACTCGTTAATCTTGATCTAAAGCTCAGCTTTCACAGTAGACATCGTGGCATTTTTGTTAATGACTCCAATGTTGTACCTACTTATTACTGGATTTTGAGGTTTTGTACATATTTATGTGAGACTGACTTAATAAGTTAATTATATAACCATAAAAAAGATCAAATAATAATATGCTGATAGCATAGATCCACATCAAAGAAAATAAAATCGTAGCCATTTAAATAAAAAAAAAAAAACACCCTCATATTTTGAAGAAAGAACTCTACCTCAGTGTACTGGTGACCGTGACGCATGCAAAGGCGTTGTAATGTCTGGGTCTTGAAGTTACGTTAAAAAATAAACCGCGAAGGAATCCGTAAAAATAGTTTTATATCAAAGTGTATTTTCGTAACCTCAGAAATCATTATCTAAAGTTTTATGTACCATGTGATCGACTTGAGTTTACCACGTAAGAACTTTAGCAGCAGATGTTAAGTAACGATCTTTATTAAAGACTTTGTGGGCTCGTTCGAACTTTGAAACTTGGTACAAAAACATTTTATAACTTAACGTGGTAATTGTACGGAATAAAGTGTGTTCAAATTAAAATTGTTCCCTCGTAATTGTACATTTCGACGCTCAATTTCGCCGAAGCGTACCTCTAATGTGTAGCAGTAACGCTGGTAAGTACTTAACCTCGGTTTAATTCCTGGTACAGTCTGCCACACACTGGTATCAAATATGTAGGTAGGTGGTAATACTTTGACATCTGTATCCGTATTGACTCCTGAGTTTTTTTCATACAATACCCCAGACATCGTTAACTGATTTAAATGTCTGGATAGAATTGGGTAGAAATCAAGAAAAAGATACCCTTGAATTGAAAAGTATAAAAAAAAAGATAATGAATAAGGGGACCAACCGATGACTTCCATATAGTCACACCAGCAAGACACACTGGTGTGTCTATGTGGATTTTTTTTCTAGATTTATTCATCTTTGCCTTATTGAGAAACACTAATGTAAACTTTTCACGCGTTGTTCTACATTTATATGACAGCAGTACGGTCAATTTTCACAAGCCATTGTTTTTATAGACGTGCATTCAGCTATACAGCACTAACTTAAGTCGCGGGTTTGTTCCCAGTTTACACGACTCACAGATTGCCCCCGACTGCGGCGTGTGTGTTAATTCGATTATTCTCAAGTAATGAGCCAAGGCCGAGTAGAGTAATAAGTAAGATTTTAATGCAATTCTATTTTATCCGTAGAACAGGCGTAGTTGTACTAATTGGAATAGTTTCTAAAGAATAATGAAATAACTTACTTTATTGTGATTGCGAAAATTGATGAAAAACTAGTTACGAAGTTTGAATGTAATGAGCTAAGTGGAAAGCCTAGCTTAAATAATATTATAAGGATATTTTCTGAGCTAGATATACCTACATATACTTGAATTTAGTTAAACTTACAAAGATTCCTGATGAATAAGCTCAATGAGTCGCTGGCAAATTAGCGTGAAAACAGTTAAAATTTCATGTAAACTACCTAACTGCCTATTTCGAGCGTATTCAATTAGGTAATCCATACATATAGGTATAATTGCTTACCTACAACTTTACTGTAAAGCAGATTTTTACATATTTAAGCATTATTTTAAGATCATAATTTAATACATATTTTAGGAAACCTTTTATTATTTTGGTAGCGTAGACACATTTTAGATTACAATTTAAATCCAATTGTTTATTCAATAAGGCGCGTTCTGGTTCATATGTAGGCTGAATCAAATATCTTCGTTATTTTCATTAAGGGGAAATTGGTTCGCAAAAATTGTTGCGATTCATGATTGTTGGGATTCGACTCACGTCGGCATGCTTTTTGTGAATCAGTTCGACAAACATTTAAATTGTTCGCCAAATTACTAGAAGCTGGCTCCACAATACTATTGTTAAAATATCGGATAACTATGTTGTAGTGAATCGTATTTCAATCTGCATGTCCGCCATTAATTGCGTGTTTGCTTGTGCTACCTGTGCGGTCGTTAGTCAGTTTATTTTTGTCTGGTATTCATTACAATTTATTTGAATGAAGAGAACAGAATGGAAAATATAAGGTTTCGAACTGTGTGCGCAGAGGCATAAAATACGTATAGTTTATTGAGTGAGGTCGCTTTTGAATAAAAAGGTTTTAGTGTAAATCCTAAATCAGTTATCATCAGTCACTAATCCTCCGCAAAATAAATATTTATCTAGTGGATGTCAATATACGTAGCGGATGCGATAAAGTATTCAACAATACATGTCTGAGACGACGCCGGCAATAACATCGTGTGATAAACCACCCAATCATCGTAACTCGAGCAAACGAATGTCTAATACAAGAGCTGTCAACTTGTAT
Source organism: Autographa gamma (assembly GCA_905146925.1). NCBI lineage: Eukaryota > Metazoa > Arthropoda > Insecta > Lepidoptera > Noctuidae > Autographa > Autographa gamma. The sequence continues at coordinate 4,554,431 of LR989869.1, read as the reverse complement.
AACAAGCGTAGAGTAACGATAGAGCGCGCGTATCGCTAAAAGTATACTGTACGGAGCCAGAGTAAGCAAATGTTTGGCTGGATGTAGTACATTCGCTTACTGATTTAAGGGATTTTCCGTGCATCGACGTTATTCCGAAAAAAGAGATAGTTCTGATATAATGACGGTAACTTGAGGTTTTGAGAATGTTTAATTAAAACTGCGCATTTATTTTAGATAATATTTTTTTGCGGCGTAACTAGATCATACTCACACACGGTTCATACACCGATTTGCGTCCTCTGGAGTTTTTATGTCTCCTCTAAGTACAAGTACCTATTTGTAGTACATAATACGAAGGCCTATCTACATAAGTAGATCACAAATACTACGATATTTCCGTGCCGTTTGGCGGCAAACGCATGGACATGATTAAGCTAGCATTATTGTGTCTTCAGAAGCATATTTCAGTCGGCCGAGCATTATTCGCACAGTTGGAAGCGAGCCAGGCTCCCGTGATGTATGTCTGGGTTACTTCCGGCCTATTAATCATAATTCAATAATGTTGGCCAATGAATTGCCCGTTTTCGGCTCTCATGCCGTTTTAAGAGGATACGCTTTGTAAAAGTCGTTTTTGCGAGGAAACCTTGTGGGAATTTAGGTGAGTGTCGTACGAATTTATGTTATGTACTTTACTAGCTTTTTGGCTACTATTTTGTACACATTTCTGATTATTTTTATACAAAAACATATCTTCTTTCATTATGTTTTATTTCTCATTCCTTAAATATAGCTTTACTAACATTTATAATACAAAATGAACCAAGAAATATAACAATTCGGTTGTATCTGCTTCGCTAACTGTTGTCTAAATTAATTCATGTCGTTGAACGTGTTGTAGTAATTATCGGCTGGTCTGGTTGCTATTGTTTTTGTTTAATTGAATCCGGTCGATCTCGGTGATAAGGGAGGCTTGTACCAGGAAATGTACGTATAATAAGTTGCTATACGAAGTAGTTGTTTGTTTACTGTTCAAACTCTTGATTGGGTTGTTTTGATGTACGTTTTTTTTGGTAGTTATATCTTATGTAGTTCATTTATGTGTTGTTGTTCATCTACAGATTTATAATTAGACTAACGTATTGTATTAATCAGATCGTAGTGCCGTATATAGTCTAGGTGCAATACGATTATTCATAGAAAACTTCAGTTTTGTAAAACAAAGCCAGTAACTACTAATGTACCTAAAATTTATTTCAAAAATATATGTGAGGTATTATTGTTTTGCTACTTTATACCTAGTAATCGAATTGTAAATACCCGAGGATATACCGAAACAATAAAAAAGACTTTAAAGAACAATATAAAAATGCCTATATTTGTTATGTTTGTGTACCAAAGATAGAGTCCTATACAAGCAAATCCCCGAAACCTTGTAAGTAGGTATTATCTACATGCTGTAAATCACGGATAAAAGGGACGCCAGTTTTTCACCAAGGATACAATAGTTTTTATATTAAATCTGAGTAAACATTCGACATAAATATCATCCCTTATCCATTAATCTTGCTTTTTTATGGACGTCAATCTGATCTACTCGTTCGTTCATAAACAAGGCTTTATACTTTATATTTTTAAAAGGAAATTAAACGCGTAATGGCTGCGGAATTAAGTTATCTCTGTTTATTACTTGAACGAGATGGGTTTATTACAATTTTTATTATTTTATAGTTGATTAACTTTAGATTTTTAAACGGTTTTTTACTATCTTTATTCAATCTTGCATGGGTCAATATCGTTGCTATAAATTACGGACTATTACCTCTCTTATGCTGAATAAAATTGTTAACAGACCTTTTATTTTTTCATGAAACACATGTGTACTGGATTTAACAAAATCAAGCTCCATCTTACATGGTCGTAAAACATGTAAGTTACAGCACATCTCATCTCCGTAACACGACACTAATACCGCCCCGCGGGCTCGCAAACTTTAAAATGAGCCATTTCAAAACAATATCTGACGGAGATTTCCCTAAGGCCGTAACTTCATATGTTCCAAAACACCTCGAAAATACAAAAACTATGAGAGGTGCGAAATATGTAAAATACGATATCGACGCTTCAGCGCTTTAAAAGCTGACGTACGAGTAAATAAACGGTGCAGAAAATATTGTGAACGTCTAGACAGACCCTTTGGTTTATAACTTTTTTGTCTGATAACTCAGTTTACGCTAAATAATTTTGAAGCGTAGACTGAACATCGGCGCTACGGCGTAGACCATCAGCTACGCCGTAGTCAAGTATCAGTGATTGAGATATCTGATATACTCTTTTTATGTATAGAAAACGTTTTGTAGGGCTATTTATGTCAAACAAAATGCTACTTTTATGAATCTTTTGAAACTTTCAAAGTGGTGGGTTGGTAGTGGTTTACTACTTACTTGTACTAGATACCTACTTATTAATTGAAAATATTAGTTCGCCTTAAATCGAAAATGCATTACGCAATTTCCTATCAAAACCATATGTCGTAGAATTCAGGGCAGAGACGATAAATATATAAGATGTCTTCACTTAAATTCTAAATAGGTATTCCATATTTCTCAAACATTACCTATTCAGTTATCGATATAAATAAGCTGTTTATAACATATTGCTTCGTATGCACGCTATACAAAGTGTATTTGCTAATATTTCAAGCAGCTCAAGTCGGAATCGAATCTAACTTTAAGTAAGCTCAAGTTAGGCGACGCTTCAGTCGCTGTGTGTCTTATAGATTGAAAATATTTCACGAAAAGTTACTTAGTTCTTTGTTACACCGGGAAAGATTTTGTAGATTATAAACAAAACTTCATGTAAATATTTAAGTATCGTACATTTTGAATGACAGTACAGTTGAGATCGAGTTGAGTCGTTAATGGTAAGAAATATTTGTGAAATTTAATCTTAGTCTAAGGCGTCACTACGCTTAAACCGCCGCGGAATTTAACCGCCTGATTTTGTGAGTAAAGGAATCTAATGGAAGCGGTCGCACTGACGGTTATTTTCCGCGACAGATTTTTAACCGTATTGTGTGCGTCTCGGGCGGTTTGCGATTTCCCGACTAAGCGTAGTGCGGCCTTAGCCTTACTCCTATGTAACACAGATTCTACTAATATGAAAGTGATAAATCACTTAACGTGTTACAATAATACAGTTTAAGTTTAAAAAGTGGTAAGGGTAAAACAATTAGTTTAAACCTGTACTTTAACTAATTTGTAAAAAGCATATTTCATTAGCAGCCAATCATAAAACGTTTTATATTTATATCGCAGGAATAAAACTCGGTTTCCTTCTCAAATGGCCCTTAATGACTCGAGATTACCACCGTATTACCATTGCTCAAAGCTTGCCCTTAAAACACTTTCATTAAGGAGTTTACGTTGAAATCTGAAAATTACCACTAATACTATATAATTAAAACTGCGTTACTTTTTTGTATTTATTAAATTGTGGGAAATGGCTTACACCATGTAAATGATTAAAGTTCAAGACAAAAACTACGGCGTATATTCACAAACTTTTCCTAAGAAATAATCTTAGTCACGGATATTACATAATTATTAAATTAACATAATCTATATGTATAAAAATATGAATACACTTTATATTTAAACGAAAACTGTGGTATTTATCACATATCGAACACGTAGCTTTGCTTTCAGCCATCTTTTGGATATCAAAAACCGTTCGCCTAAAGCTATGCGTTTAAAAACTGATAAATATTGTTGAGTATTTCATTTTATGGTTTGGATCTAACTATTATACCAACTCCACGCTTTAAACACATTTTTAGTAGAATTACAGGATACCTATACCTATATACTGGTTTAAATATACGATCCTTGATATTATATATGTCACGGTAAGAGTGAATAATTGAAGGTTATTAATAATTATCTATCATTTTTAATAATTACCGAAAGTCGAGGTAAAAGTGATAAATTAATCACATTTGTCGGTTTTTATTAATAATATAACCCAAGTAGTGATAAAGGTAATAAGTGACCAAGGGTTGCGGGGTGGTTTAATTAGTATGCTTGGTTAGGTTCAACTTTGTGACGGAGATCAATAGTGAATTATTAATAATTACTACTAAAAGTAATAAATATCGATCGTTTATTCACATTTACCAAAACATGTGATTATTATTAATAATTTAGTAAAAATATTAATAATTTTCAATTAATCAGATTTACCGTAACATATACATAAATTAAATTAAAATTCCGCAAATAACCAAGAGACTGTGCATCAGGTGTTTGAGAATAACTTATTATAACATAATAGCGTCTCCAACGTTAACAAGCTTAACTCAATTTTGATTAGAACTATGAAATTGAAAGTGGCGTAATTCCAGTAATATTGAGGCGAAGTAAATTAACGTACCTACACCGTATTTCACTACTCACTACAAATAGGAGTGTTATGCGTTTAAAGTTTTATTAAATATCTGTGGTACTGTACCTTCTAACAGAGTGACCGATTTTGGTGTGCATTTTTTGGTTCGAACCACACCTTTTAACGAAGTGATAGATTTTGTGTGTTTTACGGTTCCGTAGCTAATTGAAAAAAAGGAAGCCGTATTCTTTATTTTAAGGCGCTGTGTATAGCCAGCATTGATGTTATTGAAGGGGTGAAGCGGGCAGGTGCGGGACGGAGTAGCCCCGACCCTGCTACTCGTTTTTTCCGAATTCGTCCGATGCGTAACGGTGCTATAATATTGAAGCTTTATTTCGCCAATTGTTTTAGATGTAAGTTTAGCCCTGCTTGACTATGTTTACTTTTGAGCTGCGCTCTCGCGGCGAACAGTAGGTTCGAATCCCGATAAAGTCATAAATTTTTGGATTATTATTTTTAAAGTATTATGCACCTACTGCATATTATCGTGTTTTTACTTTTCAAACAAGCATTTAATGTTGTTGATTTATTTTTAGAATAATTTTTCAAAGACCTATTCTGATTTTCTGAAAAAAGAAAATATAATAATTGAAAACCTGAACAATATGTTTTATGACAATCTATATTTTTGTACAGAATCAAGAGTAAAATATTTAAAAAAAAAGGTACACTACGCTTGATGGTTGAGTCTGGAGATACAGCGTGTTTCGAATAGTAACGAAAATTATTATTTTTTTGTGAATAACTTTTGTGGTATGAAGTCCTCACACTGCAGATAGTCCAAATACTCACCTGTAAAACTTGTATATTTATAGGTTTTTTTTTTTGTGTACGAAAGGGTAAATAGTTAAACCTCTTTTGTTTTTTTTTATTATTCACGTGAATCTCATTTATGAGCCAGCCTTGCATGTCCAAGGGGGTGAGGATGCAAGAGTCCGAGAGAGAGCCCTGAAAAAGGCTCTGTCTAATCTGGCAAAATACCTGTAGTGCTATTCTGTAGCATTATTTTCGTATCTCGATAACGGAATCCGCGGTCAGATGTCAAAAACGTATTCTCAAATTTGAATTCTAAATCAAGGCCTATTGGGTTCACTTTTGAAATTAGCTTTATTGTCAATCAGGTGAAGCTCGATATCAAAATTATTTACAGAATAGACATACTGGTGCCATCATTTGCCTTAGTGCTGGATATGTAGGAGAGAGGACAACGGGGGCAGTACATGCCACTACACCACCCACGTCCAAGTAGATACGTGCAATGAAGGCTGAGGGACCCCCGTCCCCACCCTCTGCGTACTCCCTAGGGCAGGTCTGGCTACTGGGAATCTCGTCCGCGCACTGCCCACCATCGGCCATCGGCGGAGCAATGGAACGAAAGGGTCAGCCTCCCGCTCGCGCTCCAAGGTCACTTTCTGAGAAATAACGAGCTTGCAGAAATAAGACACTAAGGCAGACAAGTCGTCTGCGAGCAAGGCGTTGACCACACCCACAAGCGAAAGGTCCGGGCCAAGAAATCCACGTAGGACACGGCGCTTAGCTTCAAAGACAGTGCACACCTCGAATGTGTGCTATGCCGTATCTTCCATTTCGTAAAATTTGCCTTCCCAATGCGCCGTTGGGGCCTGGGCAGGAGAGACAAGTTTACTCTCCTATAAAGACAGCCCTATATTGGGGCTCATTAGCTGCTTTTAGAAGGCGTGTAGCAAGCATTTGGGGGCCGTCCTCTTGCACTTAGACAGGACACCGCGTCCCCAAACTCTTCCGGGGATAGCAGGGTAATGTCCTCCGATGAGCTCATCCCGTAGGTTGAATTCAACCTGGGCAGGGTAACGTTGACGGCTTTCGGGAAAAACGCCTGAACCAATGAGATCAGTCTGAAAGGTCTCCGTCAGTGGAGGACTAATGAGGTGCAGATTGTTGCGCAACATTTTGGAAGGTCTGACCCTGGTATTGGCGTTGAGACCCTCCAACATCGCCTCTCTCTCCCTCTTAAATGGCGACTGTCAGCGGCTTCTTCGCCTCTTGCTATTGCAGGTGGAACTGGGTTGAACCCTAAAGATCCCGGTTCTGGCGACGTCGACGAAGCCACTCATAGCTTATTCTAGCGGCCGAGCAGGCACGGCGTAGATCCGTCAGCTCTGCAGAAAAGCAGTGAACCGCCTTCCTAGCTGAAGGTCCAAGTAGGTAATGGACCACCTCGAGAACGGTGAGCACCCTTGCGTACCCTGCGCTAACTGAGAGGAGAACCCTATCCGTATGTATCGGTGATCGGATAGGTTCTCCACGAGCTTGACCTACCTATACGCAACGGTGGCGGCAAGTGCTGGGGTGGTGAAGGTTAAATCAACCACGGACCCTCCTTGCAGCCACCCGCACGTATGCGTCGTCCCTCTATTAAGGATGGAGAGGTAGCTGAAACCGCCCACGAGTCCAAAGCATGGCCTTGTGCTTCGTTCGATGGATTACAACACGCCAGTGACTTTGCATTAAAATTACCGAGGAAGACCACATGCTTCTGCGCTAAATGCAACAAGACCCCCGAGAGGCAGCCAGAAATCGCTCGAATTACAACGGTGTGCGATTAGAAGAGAAGTACACTCCTAACAGGGCATTATGGCTTGATCTTCAAGCTTTACCAACTCGAGGTCGTCTAGTGCTCATCTTCCGAAACTTTTTTTTGAATCGGTCCTTTCGCCATCGCGTTGACCCTCACCCGATCCGCGCCGCAGTCCCTCAGGGTTCCATACTCTTTCCACTTCTCTTCACACTAACGTTAGCCACATTCCTCGCGGTGGCAAACCCCAAATGTACGCCGACGATACGACCATCTATTATTCAGGCACCAGCCCCTTAGCGATAGGTCGAACTCTCCAGACCGCAGTCACGAACCTCGGGAAGTGGTTCACGTAATGGAGAATCGAAGTTAACCCTACCAAGAGCGCAGCCGTGGTCTTTAGCAAGGAACGGCAGCCTCCCGCTACCCCTCCACCTATCACCCTCTTCGGCAAGCCTATTCCTTGGGAGCAGCAAGCTCCTTGGGAGCACCTGGGTGTAATCCTTGATCGGAAGCTTACCTTCATAGCTCATATTAAAGCGGGACGCGCGCGAGCCGCCTTCGCTCTCAGCCGACTTAATTGTATGTTGAGCAAGCGCAGTCAACTATTACTCTACTTATAAGAAGAGAATCTACACTGCGTGCGTGACACCTATCATGACCTACGGCAGCGTCGTATTCTCTCACGTACCCGATTATCAACTCAAACGAATGCAAACTCTCCAAAACCGTTTCATGCGTAGAGCCACAGGCGCTCCAGGTTACGTCCGTAACTTGCAGTTGCACTGTGACTTAAAGCTGCCAACAATCAAGCAGTTCATAAAAGTCACCGCGATTCGATTTTTCGACTCCTCCGAAACCCACTGTAACCCGCTAATCGTAGCGGCCGCGCGATACGTACCTTCCGTAATATCTAACACTAAACGCCCCAGACTTACTCTCTCCTACCTCGACGATAAAAGAACGCTTCTCCAAGAAGCATTCGATTTAGCTAGCAGCAGCATTACAAATCACAACGGCCGTATATTACGTCCTCGCCGGCGAGGCCCGTCGCGTATTATTAATAATAGTAACGTAAATGTTATCCTCCTGTCCCTAGACCAAGCTGGCCCGAGCCTTCCAAACTAGCAATAAAAATATGTCCCTAAATAATAAAAACTTAGATCCAGCCATTCCTTGTTGTTTTGCTTTATTAAGATTGTTAGCTACGCACTAAGTCGAGGCCCGAACCCCGCAGGGGGTGCCCTTAGTGGACGTTGCTGACGTAATTCGTTTTTTCCTATTGCTCTGGCTGGAGGCCTTAAGGTCCTCGCCAAAAGTGCGGTGAAGTAGTCAAAGTTTACGCTTAGGCTAACGGTAAAGAACTACCAAAAAAAAAAATACTTTGCTCTGTCTGCGCGCACACTTTTCGTCGTCTTTCCACAAGACGCCATACATATACTGAATTTGTCAGATCCGAAATATTTTTCATTAAATAAATGACTCCTCACAAATATCTTACATTAATTAAAAAACAGCAGTTTACTGCATTATTGTAATTACCTATTACAAACGTTATTGCGTTCAATTACATCTTTTGTATTACTAGTTACTTCAATGTTGTACACCATGTATAAGCTTAGTCATGAAAAAGTTGTCATGAATTAAAATGAAAAAAATATGCATCTTATTAGAAATCAATGATTACTAATTGTTTTTTTTTTTATTATTAAAATTGAACAATTTATTAAAAATTACACATAGAGTAAAAAAAATCCATCATTGAAAAAAACATGAAAGCAAAATAATAAATTTCTATTGCTAGGTTCGAACCTGCGGTAACATCGCAAATATTCTATAAGCACGCGACCGCTAGACCAATGTAGATTCATCATAAAGCTTCAAATTACGCTTCTATAGAGGATCAATAGAAAAGAGATTAGATGTGCAAAAAGCAGGAAGTAATTACTTTACAAATTCCATTATGTGTCAGTGTTTGACAGATTTCATTAAATTATTTTCGATTTGTCATGTATTTTAGATCTGTCAATCAGAAAAAAAGTGACACAGGTCCGTCTAGCACCGCGCCTCAGCGCACACTGTCTGTACGCGTAGGAATGAAAGAGAAGCGAACAAAACGCCATATTTAGTTTGTCAGGAATGTGTTATTTTTCATTAAATATCAGAATATTTGGAAAAATACTACCTTAATTGAAAAACTAAAATAAAGGTTATCTTCATTATTAGTTATTACGTTTCTGTTGAAAAATTTATCAACATTGGTTCATCAGTAATACCGGAAAACTTTTTTGAAAATCCATTTTAGAGGTATGTTTATGAATTTTTTTTATCGAGAAAAATTTATGAAATCGTGTTTTGGAAATAAAGGTTATCTCACAAAAATGATGAAGATTAACATATATTTTTTTGGCTGCTCTGACATTTATATAGTTTGCTAAAAAACTGTTTGAAAAAGCCCATTTTTACTATACACAGCGCCTTAAGGCCAAATTTTATAAACATATGAAGAAAACATTGGTAAAATTTATGAAGTTTTTTTTTTTTCAATTTATATTCATTTAAGCTACATTTACAGTGCAAAATTTCTGTGTTCTTCGATAACTGAAACCTTCGTAGACGAAGCTAGTGGAGATAAAGATCGATTCGCCTAACACGTGTAAGTTCTAGTTTTGAGAAATCAAGTACTAGGAAAGAAAGGGAGTAGGTGGACAAAGAGGATTTCATTGGAAATTTTATTCACCAGGAAAACAACAATATAGACAGCATTTATAAAAGTATGATACGTAGGTAACTTAGAAAACAGTATTCGCAAGAAATTTAACTATAATTTTATTTTAATAAGAATGCTTGTCATTAGTTAATATAAATAGAAAGTCAAATAAATTGACGACAAAAATCGGCAGTTCCTATTTGTTATAATTTTCATTTACTCAGCGTCATTCTCACTGTTGAGATCATTATATCGACAATAATAATTATAATATAATATAAATATAATTCCAGCCTATAAACGTCCCACTGCTGGGCACAGGCCTCTTCCCATATAGACAATACCTAAGATTAAAACTATTACACCGTTTAGACTGTAGAGCGTTCCCGACATAGATTCTTACGTACTAATAGTGAAGTCCAACAAAAATAAGACAAACTTATTAACATTACACAAGAACGAGTACATAACTATTACAAAGAACATCAAACCAAATCAGTGTATAGCATCAATTGTATTTAATTGTTCGGCAAATATGTGCAAATCCAATTACACAACAAAACTAGCATAACAGCTTTATTAACTCGTACTAATAAAAACGTTTGTAAAGGAACTTTTTCAATAAAATCTGTTCGTTCGTTCAGTCAGTTGAATTGTTATTGAAACGATCGTATCGGCATAATGAGCTGGCCATAGCTACCTAGATGTTGGAACGATTTCATTGTTTCCAATTAAATTAATTAATTATGTGGACTAATTATATTAGCTTTTGCATTGATCTTCATAATTATATAGCTGTTTTTTTATGAGGCGTAGACATAAATTGACGTTTACACTTAAAGAAGACGAACCTGACTTCTTTTTGGCAATATGGAATGCAATAGCTTAAGACCGGGAGAATTGGACGAAAGAAAGGGAGGCCTTTGCCCTGCAGTGGGACGACAATGGCTGAAAATAATAAATAATAATAATTAAAAAACCTTGTGAGAATGAATAACGAATCTAGATAAATTAGACACCAAATAATTTGGGCATTATTAAAATGTTAGTTGTAAAGTAGAACGTATCATAATCCGTTTTAGTATCTTTTACAATTTGACTAGTTCTAAGTGGCGAATACCAACAAATTATTCATATTAATTTTCCGTGTAAGCTTGAAGTGCTGGAAGATTAAGTAGGGACTCAAGTCTGTCAATTTAATTTTCATTCAGGCTGCCGCCGCGACCTGAATTTGTTAAACATGCTCTAAGGAAACATCGCCAGTTTAACACGAGCTCTCCGCTTAAACACAATGTTCTCAACATTCCTGTAAATGTCACATAAAGGGGGGGATGGAAGGGTCTACTTATACTGGTGAATAATCAAGGTATTTGGTGCAGACAATGTTGTATCCTTGCGACAGCTGCATTCTATAAAAACATAAGCCTTATAGTTCATGATTATTATGGTATTAAAACTTTAGTTCGTCGTTGTTTTTAGTGTGTATATAATGTTCTTTGGAACTGGAGTTATGTTGCTTTGTTTGTTTAGATATGTATGTACTTTTCAGTGCCTGTACTATGAGCTCTTAAAGCGGGAAAGCCAAGGTGTAAGCGAGACGTAGTACTACAATGCGCATCGCGACGTCTCGTTCCCACAGCGCTCTTAGGACCTTATTAATAAAAATCTTGATGTAGATTAGCCACGGATTAGCAGATTCTAATTTCAATTTTTCTATAGAGAATTTGAATTTAGAATCTATTAATCCGTGGCTAATCCATATCGACATTTTTATTAATAAGGGTGTTAATGTTTAAAGTTTTGATTATTAATTAAATGTTTTAAAGTTTGGCACTTAAAGATAGCCACTTAAACGGACTTGAATGGACTTACCATTGTTCTTCCTCTCTCCTAAATTTTGCGTGCCCAACAGGGTCCACGATGTACTATATATTTTTTACTTACCACCTACTGATACCGTTGTGCAAAACAAATAAAAGTTTTGAGTTTGAGTTGTAGCCCCTTAGATAAGTGGGTAAGATTGAATAACTGTAATATTTTTAGATGAAAACATTTATCAAACGACATGTTTCATGAAAATAATAGTACATTGTTAAATACGTCAGAATAAATATTTTAGCTAAATGTTGCTTATAAATAATGTGTTGTTCATTTGGCGACATGCTAATGATTTCATAATTAATACAGTTTAAACATTTAACTGTTGAATTAACTATCAGATAAATAACAATTTATTTCAATGTTTTATGTGACAACGTGACATCTATTAACCTTAATTTTGTATTGTAATTAATGGCCCGTATATTTTTTTGTTATAATTTTACATTGTTATTATAAAATTCCAATAGAGTTGTAACATATTAAGCATTCTAATGAATTAATATTATATTAACAAAAGCAAAAAAAAAAAAATCTTTGGTTGATGAATAATTATTCAAAGAAGGTAAAACGCAGCTATTTTATCACTTTAAAAGATGAAATACGAGCATTTGTCACAGTAAGTAAAGTAAAGAAAGAGTGAGCCCACATTTTGACTTGTTTGTTTCAGAAAGTGTGCGACACTGAAACTCTTAAACTTTGCACAGTTTCAGAGCTTTTGGAGTTTATCCAAAACATATGAAGTTGCGGAAATTGAATATTTTTCAGCTTTTCTTATTGTGTTTATGTATTTTCTTTGTTTTTAGAAGTTGATTGGCATATTAGCTGAGTGCTACAACTTTTGTAATAGGATTGTTACGACTGCCTAGAACCGAGAGTTTCTATTTCCTAAGATATTCTTTCACAACATTAATTTTCATTGTATTCTGTATCAGAGCTCTTCCCTTTTAGTTTCTATAAAGAGAAAGTTCCGAGTAAATATCTATAAGCCAATACTAGCCATGATAAAATATCGAGCGTTAATATTAACAAAAAATGCCGCGTAAAAAGTGACACCATCAACATGTTCCTATTTCAAAAGCAGCTAGTTCATACTGCCAGTAACAACTAATCCTTATTTATGGTTTCTATACATTTAAAACAATAAAACCATTCACCAAAATGTCGTGATACCATTCATCGATCACTAGCTTTGTGACGTCACTGCAGGATTTATTTTTATTTAACCGTTACTGATATATTACTGGCCGGTTACAGTTAGGTTTGCCCACATATTTCAATAGACCATCATCACCATCGAGTGTTTCGAAACTCCTAAGTGACATCATCAGAATGTATATGTTTTTTTTTACAAGCTACAGGCAATTTATCATGACACACTCATGTAAACTTACGTATCTAAAGACATTTACGAAATTATAACAGAACATCATTTTATTTTTTTTAATTAAGAAGAAGGCTAATAGACTATGTTGATTAATCAATTAATTTTATTGCAAGAAAGTATCATGAATGTTCAGTGAAAATGATGATGACGGATACTAATTATTAATTTAAATAAAAGTTGCTACTAATGAGCTGCTGTTTTATATGTGCTACTAAAAATCGGTCCTTCCAGAATGACTAGTTCAAAATCACGAGTATGGTTTATGTATATTATGTAAATTAATTAAATTCTTAACAAATCTTAACATATTTAATAGAAAAACAAACGTTTACAACTATATTAAAATTAAAACTTTTATAAATAAATAAAACTGTCAGGTGTTAAAAAAATCATCGTCATCCTTGTCAATGGCGGGAGACGTGCCCAGAAGGCTGGCAGCATTGCCACGTTGAATGGCTATGGCGATTCTCTGTGCAAGGAACAAACCAGCCCTCTCATCACGAGTAGAGTCAACCAAGCAACAAAAATTGATACAGATGTAAAACAACATAATATTTTGCGTAATTTTTTGAACTTATTGAACTATCAAACCAACCTCTTCTCTTTGTTTGCGTTACATAATAATAGAGCGTTCTTAGCAGAGTCTACAAATGCTATCATTTGTTATTGTTAATTACTAATCCACGAATGAATAATAGTGGGAGCGTGGCGTTAGTAATTGCCAAATTATTCAAATGATTTATGGGCCTCGGATCCTGAATTCACTGTAAATCTGAATGATATTACACTTGTGCTATAAATAATTGTCTGGTTGGCCTGCTATGTTTATGAAGACATTCCACTTTTTGAATTACTGGCATAAAAAGTTAGAGTGAAATGTTCAGAATGTCTCTATAAAAAAATAATTCAATTGTTGTCTTGATTCAACTTGATTGACTAAAAGATCTTTAGCCAAATAATTATAATTGTCTTGTTTATTTGAATAAGTAGTATATTTTTTTTGGTTAAGTTTAAAGATCTTCTTCAATTATCATAAAGGGCCTGAACAGTCACTGAGCAAGCCGAAACCTGACAATATTGTAAGCTGTTACTAAAATATTTTCTTATTTGATTACTGAAATCCAAAATAAAAATTAGCTTTTTAATGAACAAAGTATGTGCACCTTACCCACATACCCGCATCATTGATAAAAGCAGGCACTTTTTTAGTCAAAATCAACAGTTTAGCGGAATGTTAGCAATGTAATAGTGTTGCCACCTACAGGTCTCTAATATTCAGCTGCATAGTGCCTGCATTTAATTTCATCCTGAATGCGCCCGGACATGCTTTCTGCCACATGTTTTAGAGAAAGGTTGGCGCTAACTGTAGCGTAACTTTTACGTGCGAAGTAATAAACGTTATTTTGTGTTATATATATTTAGTTAGCTATCCGTATTGTTTGTATATATGTATTTTAAAGAAATAGGTATAAATAATAATTAAAGCACTTTTGATTGATTCATTTTAAGTGTTAAATGACGGTTCAGTAATTAAATATTACATGGGATATTTTTTTTAGGTTAGATAATGTATACTCCTAAAAAGGAGTTATGTTAACTCAAATTTTGAATTATATCCCTAACTTTTAATTATTAAAGTCTAATAAATTGATTAATTAAGGTATCCGTGAAGTGTCTTTCGAAATTACTCCATCTTTCTACATGTAACCGGCTTAGTTGCATATTGAATTGATACACTCTAGTTACAACCAACCTTAACACTCGGGCCCACATTGTGCTACCTTACCACACGTTCGCCGCTAACTCATAGCGACTGTAGTTAACAACTTTTAATTCTCTCCGCGTTACAAATTGAGTTTCTTTGTTAGTTCCCTGCTTAGTTTTTAGCAATGAAGGCGTTAAGTTTAGAAGGAAACGTCAAGTGCAGTCAAATAGTTGAAGTACGTTTAAAACTTGAAGCACGTGCTTGTTGTTTAAAGTCGTCTGTAACTAAAATTGTATATTATGATTTTGTTATTGTTATTGTATTATTGCTACCAAAAAGTGATAAAGTCAGAAATGTATTTAAATTTTAACACTCACTATCGCTGATCTTTTAGATTATCTCAGGGAAAAAATATATGAATGCATGCGAATAAAAAAAAACATGAAATTACACAGCAATACAGTACAACAAGAATTGGAATCAGGCAGGAAGTACGTATGCTCGCAAATGAAACAGTCTGTCAATTAACGCTTGTACTTCGGACCGCACGAAATCAACCGTTTCACTAATTCGCGGTCCGACACCGGATCTCGATGTCCAATGACACAAAGCTAATTTCGAGAGGTTCATCAGCCCGAATAAAATCTAATTACACACTCGGTGACGGCAAGAGCTACTGATGTTATATTCAGGTGTAATAACGGCTAATCCTACGCCACTCTCGACCATGCCAGAAATTACTCGCTTTTGTCCGTCAACGAGGGATTTTGGTCACTGTCTATGCATGCATTATACGCCCTGCATAATGCAAGTCTGCGTGTAAGGACATTAACATGTAGTGCGACTCCAATTAAAATTCTCGCTGCTAAGTTATGCGGCAAAACCTTTGTAGAAATTGTGTGAATAAATCTGCTTGCAAATAACGTACATAATTTGCTTTCGTTAAGAAAGTCGGGATACAATGTTATTTTAATTAAATAACAACAAAAAATATATTTTTCACTTAAATTGTTAATTGCAATTTTTCATGTAATTGATTATTTAACGTTGCATGATCAGGTTACTATTAGCAGACCCTTGCTTCATCTCTAATTTATCTAACTACCGTACTACCTTTGTGGCATTTGAAGCTATTCTCAAAGAACAGTCTCTATCGAGCATTGAGACCGTCTGGCCACTCGAGATGTTGTCAACGAAGGAGATTCTCAGATCCGGAAGGAAATATCCTGAGGGTTCGGCGACTCAGCAGATATTCAGTGCAGAGTCCTTTCAGCTTCAGTTTAGTTGCGAAAATGCAAGGAGATTGTATTTCGGTGAGCTTGCTAAGTTTACTTATCTATGATTTTTATGTCTCATCTGCATTAGGATTATGTATGATCAATATGGAGTCACTACTCTGACTTTTTTTCAGAAAATATGGTCTATTCTGATTGGTGACGTTTGAGATCATTTTATGTGTTAATCATCATTTTTTAATTTTTTTTACGGTTTATATGGTCCGCGGGCATTGGCGGCTCTCAACAATTTTTATTCATATTTGTACTTAATTATATTTATACAAAGTTAGTTTGGCATAATGTTAAGCTGCACTCTAGCTGCATGTTATGCAGCGGGGTTACGTAATGTGCAGTAAAATCCGCTGAGATATAAAAACGACGCGTACATTTAATGTAATTAACTGTTTGTAAGTTGTTGCGTATTCCGCGCTCCCCACTTTCTTGTGGATTTAAACAATTACTGTTCATTAGGATGCACACAGCGCGGGCTTTTGTAATGCAAATCCATTGTTTTTGTGCACGGTGTTCGTGCACTTTTATGTGAATGTATGTTGTATGCTCTATATAATGTTGTATACACGCCGCCACGTAACGTCGAGTCGCTCTCAAATGAAACGCAATTTCATAAGTGGAATGCACCAGAAAGTACATACGAAGTTCGTCTTAACTTTATATAAAATTCAATATTTCCGAGGAACCGCGGCTCGGTCCGAGCGAAGTCAAACAGTCTCGACTCGCGCGACTCCACGAATTTAAAGGAATCTGCCATAAAAATAGTAAACACAATTTCTGGTTGTGAAAAGATAAATCTTGGTCTGGCAAACACGGTGGATCTCGAGGGGCGGAATCTCGCGCAACTTTGATTTGATTCTTGGAATTTGGCGCGGCATATAGAAAATATTGCAAATTCAGTTTGTTGTGTAGTGCGGAGTCGAGCAACGCCGGGGGGCGATCCTCGCTGGTAATCGGGTTTCGGGCGTGGAAGCTGCCTCTTAGTGTTAGTATCATCTGAGATACGCGACGTGCCCCGAACAAACAGGATCGCCGAATCTACACGAGTTGTGGCTGTACGTGCACTTTGTGGACCGCGCTGACGACCGACAATTGCCGGGAATTTTTTGCTGGTGAAAATGGGAGTTCTTTGTTTTATTTTTCCGAAGAATTTAGGGCTTGTTTAACATTTTAACAAGAACTGTGAACGGGCAATGTTTCAAAAATTGTAGAAACATAATATCAGATAAAACATGTCACAAACAAAGTTGGATGGTATATTTACATGTCAAAACTTACAAAATATTTGTATATGCATTTATTTAATATTTATTTTGTATGGATGTAGATATTTTATTTTTATTTTCCTGACATCTTAATTCAACATATTGAAGCTAATTAAAATGAAATTTGAACTTATTACGACACTATTTATCACGTCTTTCAATATTGTGTGTTTCTTACCACCACACACACAAAATGCCACATTTTCATGAAATCTTTTGTTATACCATTTAATATAAGACAGTGCACTACCAGACACCACAAGTGTTGCACCGCATGCACTCCGAGTGCTTTCCCTCGGGTCCTCAGGGAGGTGCACTCTGTCAGGGTTACCAACCTCCTCGGAAAATAGGTTGCTACTGCAATTTTGACACGAATTTATATGAAATATTAATTTTACAGCTTATATTAGTAATAGAATTAGACATAGTAAAACAATGAGGACCAATATACAGGAAGTGTTATGTACTAAGTTTATATAATATCCTTCATATTATTTAATCGTTAATTTAGATTACAAAACATAGACTGTATCAATCTGACTGGGATGCCTAAAAACACAATCTCATAAAGTTACATACAACTATGGAAGAATTTTTCATTTTTTATACAACCGCTACTGTTTTTTGCATGATTTAGGATAACGGAAATTATAGCTAAGTATTTTAAATATAACTGTCAAATGAAACCAGTCGTATAAAGTAGCAAGTATTAGGTACTTACGTAACAAATTATCAAGAATAATATAAAAATAACATCTATATACATGTGTTCTTTGTCAATTGAAAATAAAGTTTCAATATATCACCGACTATATCTTCTGTCCACAACGATAGAATGCGAACAATGTAGAGGTGAACTCTAAATTTAGTATTCAGAACTCAAAGCAGGGAGCTTTGAGATGTGTACCAAAGACTAGGAGACACTGTGGTACTAATGTAGGTACAGCCTGGCACTAAAGGTACCGCTTTAATATGGATTTTAGAGATGATAATGTATACGAGTAAAATATCTGATCTGTAAACGTATTAAATCATATTCTAACGAATATGATTGAACGAAGATGATGAAAGGCCTCCCCACTGCAATGTTATAATTAACATTGCAGTGGGGAGGCCTTTGTTCAGCAGTGGACGTCTTCCGGCTGATGTTGATGATGATGATAACATTGCAGTGTAGGAATAGTTGGTTGCAACATTTGGCTGGAATTAAGTATTTTTTTGTGTTTTTAGCTTAGTTCAATAGTTAACAAATTTTTAAACAATAAGACGTTATACAGTACATTAAATTTAAATATAGTGCCACCTCCATCTTCTTGTCGTTGGTTTAAAACAAGTAATAGATTAAAATAAAACTACTTTTTACGGATTTTTTTTGCGTTTTATATTTAGATTTTAAGTCCCGACGTTTCAAAACCTTTACAGGTATCATGGTCACGGGCAGACTGAATATAAACCGCGAAAAAATCCGTAAAAAGTAGTTTTATTTCAATGTCTAACATTCGCGTAAATCTAAGAAACCAACAAGTAATACATTATTTTTATTTAATATACAGTTAGAAACATACTATGTATAGCTTAATAGTAAACCATTTTGTTACTTGCTTCAATTTAAACTCAAGTACTGTGTTGATAGAAATCTTCAGAGCTCTTTCAACCCTTTCACCGCCGCGCGGTCTTTTGCGGCGTGTTTTTCTTGGTAACTTGTAAACTCTTTGGTTAGCTGTGAATATGATATTTCCCTTTAGTTTCTGAGCGCCATTTGTCTTGTTAAACACGACTGTAAGGCGGTACTTCAACCACTACAAATGTAAATGGGATTTTACAAAACGTTGCGGTTAAAATGAATTATGGTTGGCAATCTGGTGTTATTCTTTCTTTGCATGTTATGATGATTTCAGTTAAGGCACTGAAAATATTAATGGTATTTGTCTTGTGGTAGACAAGTATTTTAATTCTTAACATAACATATCATCACGCCTGTATCCCCGAAGGGGTAGGCAGAGGTGTACCAATGTACACCCACAGTTCGCCGATATGTTTAGGTCCCATGTAATAGGGGGCGAGCCTATTGCCACTAACCGGGCACAAATCCAAACTCCGACCTGCTACTGAGTATTTCATAGGAAAACCCAATATCACCTTGGTCGACTTGGGAATCGAACCCAAGACCTCTAGCGTAGCAGTCGCGCTTAGGACCACTACGCCAACGAGGCAGTTTTATTCTCACATTTTTTAATTACACCTAAGCCCCTGTCTAAAATTACTTTGTTCAGTATTTTTAAAATGTTTTATGTCAATCAAGTGTATTACAATTTGTAGCATAATTAATCAATGTTAGCTCATTGATATATGATAACTATCTTATTTCGTTTTATAATCAACTAGCGGCCCGCCCCGGCTTTGCTCGGGTGCAACGCTGATAGCAAATATAACTACACAATCATAAAGTTCTGTAGGGCGAAGCAAAGCCTTGGACGCACTATTTGGTATAGGCACGACCCCCGGCCCCCGCGCGGCCCTCAAGCCGGTATCGCCGCAACCGCTATGTCCCTACATTTTAAATTTGTAATATCTTCGAAAATATTCATTTAAATTACATGCTGTAAAGGGCAATATTGATCTATATTGCATGCACAATTTATTAAAGGATTAAAATTACTATTATAATTACTTAATTGGATAAGGATTAATACTGTATTGCTTAAAATCGCTTTTTCGTAAATAAGTAATAAATAAACGATAAAAATGGTTATTGTGGGCTATCCTCAATAGATAGACATATGCCATCGCGGACTTTTTTGTAGATCTTTTTAAGGTGCACAATACTGTAGTACATTATTTTGATCTATCTCATAGGGTTCAGCCAGCGTTTGCAATGAAAGCTCAAAAAATGGGTTCATTTACGACCTTACATTAGAAATCTCTAAGATTATCCATATTCCTCTACTATATTATGCATGTATTATACATATAAACCTTCCTCTTGAATCACTCTATCTATTAAAAAAAACCGCATCAAAATCCGTTGCGTAGTTTTAAAGATTTAAGCATACATAGGGACAGACAGCGGGAAGCGACTTTGTTTTATACTATGTAGTGATGCAAATTCATCTTAACTCTAAGGTCATTCAAACTCCTCAACAGAACAAAAGGTAGATTTGAATATATCTAAGACCTGTCAGATTTGCCCCATTTCACAACGAAATCAGAAATTGGGTCGCGTATATTTGCCTTTTATTTATTAAGTTTTAATACTTTGATAAATTAAAAACCGGCGAAGCAAACAGTATCAATAAAAGAGTAATTTGGATTTTTAAGTGAAAATTTTTATTCATAAATTCTTGAAATGGAAATATAATTTAAAGGCAATTTTTTAAAATATGTTGAACAGGCGTATTTGTTTCATGAATGAACATTAAAATCTAAACCATGACTGCCCTGGGGAAATCAGATGGTAGGTTCAAAAAAGTTGACGAGGCATGGTCGGCGTGACAGCCTTATTCCGTTATGTTTCCTGATTTATGTTAAAAAGGTTTAATAATAAGCTGATTAGCCCGGCTTATACGGCCGTTTGAGAACGACAATTTGGAATGGATCATATTTGATTGCTGTGTTTTGGTATTTCGCTGTTTTATAAGAGTACATGTGTTATTGATCACAATCGCATAAGTAATAAAGGTTTGCGACTATCTACAGTTAAAAATAAGTAGTAAAAATCCGTTTTTCAAGACTAGAATAATGAAAAGGATGTATTTAAATATAGAGCAAAATTACTTACCTCCAGAAAATCTGAATTAACAATGTTCTTTCAAAGTAAAACACCTATAAGTTACCTTTGATCCATACCTGTGAGCGGAAATCCTGAATAAGGATGAATAAGTCTCGACCAAGAATAATATTTTCATTTCTCATCTGCTAGCATTATTCACAATCAATGGCTATATTTTAATCTTCCTAGAACCATTGTTGAAACGGAAAAGCGTCTGTCTTAAGGAATCTATAGCTTATAATAAAAAATGCAGGAATTTTGCAAGTCGAAGTTGTTTCTATATCGATGCCAATTCCTTTTATCGTGTAGAAAATTTGTAAAGGGAGTTTGAGTAGCTATCGAGCGAACATTCGGTAATGGAAAAATTATACAATCTATCGATGATGGAACGTATAAAAGAGGTAAAAAGCGAACTATGCTTCGAAAAAGTTGCGGAAACGAGCGATATAGTATAGAGATGATCTCCAAAACGTAAGTGGAAACATTTTAGTTCGGCTATAAAAGTTTACGATGCAGGACAATAATTTCTGCTAACTAATACGTTGGACTTCATAAAATGTATTTACGATTGTCAATTTGTGTAAACATGTGGGGAGCGGTAAGAGGGAGAGAGATCTTAAAACGCCATAAAATAGTAATTTAGGGTAATACTATGTACGGTGTCTCAGTACGTCGCTTTTCGTTTTTAAAAACTAAGACTTATCCCACCGTCGGCATAGTATTTGTTATTGTTAATGTTGTTGTTATGAACCCTTTTAATTCCATGATACAGTTAATTGTGTAAATAAAGTGTAATAATAAAATTGCCCTAATCATATATCGCACGATATGAATCGGTTCTTATTGCCAGACAGGATTTCAGTATGAGTGAATTAAAATAAATTCGTGTATAGCCATTTCCTGAACTGACCAAATTAACTCGTACTGTAATACATACATACAATGTTCGATTATCCCGAAACAAAAATTAAACGTACAACATTTTCAACCACTAGCAATAATAGTCAAACAATCCAGTTCCTATCAGGACTGGCCTAGAAAAAACGCGTCACGTAGGTATATAAATCTACATAGAAATTGGTGTGAACGATAGAGTACATCGGGCTTTCCAAATTGAAACTAGATTGGCCCAACAGATGCGCGGAGCAATTCACTCGATGGTCAGACACTAGAATTGAGATGAGCTCCCGATTGATCCTTATCTCTTATCACTTAGAGGTTAACGAACCTTGTTCTGAGCTAATCGGAAATGGATTTTATTTTTGCGTGTTGAAAATTCTGAAGCTTTCCAATGGTTGATAGAATTGTTAAAGCGTTTTTTTGTTTGAGTGTTTTTCGATTGACGAATACTTTTGTTTTATGATTCTCCTTTTTATCTATATAGCTAGATACGCTTTTCTAATCAATTCAATGACTCTGACTTGTGTCGAAGCACACTCATGATATACATCAAAGATACTACTTCTTCTATCCAGGTTTTCTGTCATTTTAATATTGTAATATTCAGGTTAGTTTTGCACAAATCTAAACAATATTCACTTCTTTCCATTCAGCTAAGTTACAGCCTTATTTGCAGTTGTACTTATATAACTTTTCCAGCACTAATGCTTCCATTTTTCACATCTATATCTGTCACTTTCTGTATTTCCTTTCACCCAGCTTTCCCAAGACGTCATTAGTGTATCACATATATTCATTAAGATCTATTTAGTGAGCTATGAATTATTAACTCATTCACTACTCATTCATTAAATGTTAGTTATTCATAGAACATTCAACATAGTATGTGTTATTAGCCTAATTAGTAAAACGACTCCTTTGATCCGTATTGTGATAGGAGATGAATAAACTTTATAAGGAAGTATGTTTGCTATATGGTTATATAGCAAATATTTTGTCACTATCATATTATCATATCCACTTGAGAGTTTTAATATGATAGAAAGCTAGCGAAACCAAAAAAAAAATAATAGATAAAAAACAATATTGTAAGAACATTATGTTATTTCTAATATTTACCATTAAAGTTTGACAGGCCTGTTGGTCTAGTGGTCAGAGGCCCTGACTGCTATACCGGAGGTTGTGGGTTCAAATCCCACCCAGAACAAATGTTTGTGTGATGAGCATGATCATTTGTTCGGTGTCTGGGTGTAATTTATCTATAATATTTATGTATTTAGAAACATATAAGTATGCTTATCAGTTGTCCGGTTACCATAACACAAGCTCTGCTAAGCTTGGGATCAGACAACCGTGTGTGAGCTGTCACGGGATATTATTATTATAAAAGTTCTTCTAAAAAACTCAAGAAGTCTTTGTTTTTCAACTACGCAATTACTTTTAGTATCTAAGAAGTTTTGGTACCTAAAAACTTTAGTATAACGATACTATAAAGGTAGAACATAATAATGTAGGTGCTTACGATAGAAGCACTTAATATAAAGTTAACGAGGCGAGTACAATAGATAACATTGTTTCCTTGCAAGCTCGACTGCTGTTCTGATTTATTTTTTAACTACCGTAACTTGTGGGACACAAATATTTACGAACTAGATGTAATAGAAAGTGGGGTTTGTGTTAAAAACTACCCTTGTCTCGTGACTAGGCCTGCTTTTTCGGAATAGAAGAGTCTAGAATGATAGAAGTAGGACAAAAGCAAAATCAAAATGTTTTTATTTCTTATAAACCAAAAAAAAAGGCGCTCAAGAAACGTTACGTTAAATCTATTGACTCTAGTTGCGAAGCAAATGGAGAAGTAAAGTAGATTAACATAACCAAAGAAAGGTCTAGCAGGGATTATTTAATGCACAAAGTTATCGAGATCTAAATATCTTTATTAAAATGCATTATAATTTATACATATTTTTTTCTGTATTATAAATACTCAAGACAGTGTCTTTTATATTTTTTTGTGAGCTTTTCTTGGAGATGTCACAAGCACACAGAACAACAAATCAAAAATCATGTTGGTAACCATAATTTATCTGAAGATAGGTCAGAATGAGATTCTAAAATATTCAGATTATATACAAAGCTATGCAATACAAATGTGAAAACCTTACCAAAGCCGGCAACAATTCATCTGACAATTTAGAAATCGTCACGTACGGGAAATCGGGATAAAAGAGGTATTCAGGAGTTTTGCTCCTGTTCCGCCTTTTATTTTAAGGCTTTTTGTTGTTTCATTTGGATTTTTCTTTATTCGTTCATTAAAGTTTCGGTTGGTAAATAATTTGACTCGAGTGTTGTTAAGACAGATTTAGAATTCGGGGAATGCTTTTGGCAGGTGTACAATGACATGCCCGGAAATCTGTAGTTTTTATTTATTTACAAGTTTTCTTTATTTTAATATATATCATATTTCTATGTCTTGTTCTGAGAAAGTCAAGAGAAAAGCTTTAAGGCGGTGGGTAGCTGAAAAGAAGCCTCCCCTTTTCTTGCGCCTTGATCACGGAATGCTCAAAAGTCAATTTCAGCGCTTTGACATCACGCTGTTTTATACTCTAAATGCTACCACAATTGTGCAGTTAACTGTATTTATTTTATTCAACGTTTCTTTGTCCCTACTTTTTACCCAATCTTTACCAAAACTACTGTTCTAATACTGCCTTTAGTTTCTGATTGCGTGTTTAATTTCCCGGCGCGTGAGCCAACTCCCGCACAATTTCACCAATAATGTGAACAGTCAACAAACCGGCTTTTCTTAGGGAACTCTTGTTTTCGTAGTATTAGTTTGGAAGGCAAGTTGTTTTGTTTGTTAGCTCTGTCGATGCAGCGGTGTTAGTGTTGTTATGGTAGTAATTGAGATATTGTAGGAGCTGTTATTAGTTTGTTAATGCTAATGCTAATGAACATTTGAGTGATAAAAACATATGGAAAGGGAGAGAGCAAGAAGATTCAATTAAGTATCTGCTAAAGGCATATTTTCTTTTTCTTTCTACGACCCAAATTGACCAAATTTTTCTTAGATTTTCTTGTTCTCAGAAAATATAGTATTTTTACGATTATAAAACAGGCAGTTCATTAATACTAAATTCTTCGAAAACCTAATTCGAAGGACTTATTTCGACAACACATCTTTAACTTCCAACATTTTTTCGTACATCACAAAAAATTACATGTTCTTTTTTATAAACCGTCTACCACTGAAAATAGGCCTCAACAGGCTTACATAACGAAGGCTCTCGCGGGGATTGTGCCACAATCGAGCCGAATTTTATATGTGATATTTTATCATAACGTTACCCCGCGGGAGGCGAAGGGAATTAAAATCCTGAATCTTTATTCAGCTGATAAGGTGTAAGGAGTATTCCCGAATGACGTCGTAAATTGATATTTCAGTATCCAGTTTGTAATGGGTTGGCGTTGAAGCTAATTGGTTTAACTTTTTGTGATATAGAGTGTATTTTTTTGGATGCAGATGTTTTTGGTATGATAATATTTGTAAAAGTGGTTTCTTTTACATTTTTCATATTTTGTTTGTCATTGGCCTGAAACCTATCATCAAAGTGATGGTCGCAAAAAAAAAGAGAATAAATTGGAATCATATTTTAAGTAAATATCTATTTGTGCAGCCACATTACTTTTTTGCATGTAGTGTTACTCGATGCAGTGGTCACGGGTTGCATTTCGAATCTTAAATATGACTTAAATATTTTACAGAGATGCGTCAAATTCAATGAGATCAGTAAAAAAACGTCATTTACATAGCTCCCGTAACCCAATCACTGTTGACTATAAAACATTCCTATAAAATTTATCTACTACGAACATCTACCAGAAAAATCATAGTAAATTGAGCACCGACGCTATCGCTAACAGTTTTATTTTTCCAATTTCCACATGAAGCAACGGACGTCCGCTGCAACTAATCAATCGGACGCAAAACAACGCCGCCATTTTTATTAAACGAAAACAATATTTTATTACAAACGTTCGCAGTACGGCTGTATGGCTGTATGGCTGTATGGCAGTTTGGCTGAATAAATATTACCTTTGCCAATAACATTGCCGTGAAAAAGTTTGACAAACACGTGCAGTGCATCGGTGCGGTCACAAAAGACGAAGCTAAATGTTTACGGGAGGACAATTGCACAGAGTCCCGGGATAATTGTTCGCGCGTCCGGAATGTTCCGTGCATGGGAATGTCCACGTGTCACTCTGACTCATGACAACACGCAGTTTTAGGAGAAGGTTAGCTTTTAGAAACGCTACAATTTTTTTGAGTAATACATGTGTCTGTTTTTTTTTCACTTTTCCTATGTGTTTGGAACACGCAAAGGAATTTCAACGATACCAATACTCCAGGTAAATATAATAAACTCAAAAATAATAACGTTCTATTCTCGACGTGATGATCTGCTAGTGTTTAGTTAACGGCCAAGATTAGTTCATTCTTTATCATTTAGGGTGCGTCAAGAACTTGTCGCGAGCCGTTCGCGAGCAGCTCCCGAGTTGCTCGTTCGTTGCGCTTTCGCCAGATGTGGGCGCAACCTAAGATTCTTCCTAATAGTTTATCAATTTTAACCTGCTCCAAAATGTCTCGACAACGTCGATAGTGATCGAGCTAGCGTGCGCTGCGCAAATCGTCAGACTTGTGTTTCCCAGCTATGAAATATTCAAACGGTTTTGGTGCGGTGCGCCCTTGCGGTGGGATTGCGCGTACTTCGATTATCTACTCCGTTTTGTTTGCGCCGCACACCGTCCAGTTATCGCTATGTGCATTTCAGTTACAAAGCTGTAGCGAATTTTGAGTGGGTATTATTGAACTGTTGTGGAAGATCGAGGAATTCAGGACTGGAGGTATGTGGTTTGAATTGCGTAGGTAATGGGACGATAAGCATAAATACAATGTGTATCTATTTTTTGATACTAACATACGCAAATAAATTGTTGGATTTTTTAATTTACAATTTTTTTTTTGTATGCATTTGTATGCTCTGTGATTGTGTCCATCTATTTACAGAATGCACAGGATTAATAATGTTTTGAAACTGGATGGCTCTTGACTTATGTTCACTTCTATTGACAAAAACCACATCTAGTTACCACCCCTACTATAATGAGAGGTACTTAATAAGGGTATGTTAAATAGTATTCTGGTTTAAAACGATAATTTCCCTTAAACTTCACCAAAACCACATAATTTTGTAAACACCTTAGATTTTACAATCTTAAACCAGATTCAAGATCCACAGTGGCCCAATCTCAGGATAAGTTGGCATGAATCAGGCCGCGATTACCGGTAATCCGGAGTCAAATAGCATATCCGGGGGCGTTATCCACCGATATCGGGGCACCAATAAAATTAAAAGTTTCCCGAAAAGCCTCCAAAGCAAATCCCAAACCATTCGGGATTCCTCGGAAACCTATTTATGAAACTCTCGGTTTCGTTGTATTTTTTCGAGATAGACTCAATTTACATTGTTTCCGTGCTTTAGGTAAATAAACAAACAATTCTGTTGAAGTAATCTTATTAGCTACCTCATTGCTTTGCAGAATATTGTCACTGTTTAAACGTGAGGACTTTGTTTGAATCCCACGCAAAAGGATTTTTTGTTAGAAATACTATATCATAAATGTAATTTCAATTTTGTTTGCTGAATGTAAATTGTTTCTAGTAATTATAATTCAATATCATTTATACTTTTTATTTCATAGGTATATCTCGGAACTCAATTACGTAATAGAAT
Source organism: Autographa gamma (assembly GCA_905146925.1). Taxonomy (NCBI): domain Eukaryota; kingdom Metazoa; phylum Arthropoda; class Insecta; order Lepidoptera; family Noctuidae; genus Autographa; species Autographa gamma. Next base: position 4,526,760 of record LR989869.1, on the reverse strand, counting down.
TTTCATTATTTTATACCATAGTTTGTTTAGATCGTTCTCGTACTTTTTATAAGAAGAGTTGAGAAATGATATTTTCGGTCGCAAAGGAAAAGTGTCGTTGTTTATTAATACATTATTATTAACATTCACATATTATAACAATCGCGCCAATCACATACGAATCAAATAAAAAAAGCAATACAGCCCATCCAATCGACCTTAATCCCTCGTAATCTTTTCCCAAACTGTATTGTTACATTACCAGGCACACAGTTCGTGCAAAAGAAAATGGCAGCATATCAAAACTCCAATTAACCTGATTACAGTAACATTTGCGGAGTAAGAGGGCCCGAAGTTCTCTCGAAATTAAAACTTTCCGGAGCCCTCCACAGTCAGAAATTGTACACTTAAGCGGTTTATATTATATGTAATTAGTTCGAGCTGTACAGAAGTTTTCTTAAATAAGTTTTAATAGAAGATTACACCTTTATTTGAAGGTTAAGCTATGTGTTGAGTTTTAGATTAAATAAAACACTTTATTTCTTTAACTTGTATAGACTTTAAATGTTTTAAAAGCAGCAATTAATTATAGTAAGTTAAAATAATAGGAAAAAACACTTGGAAAAGTCAAGCTTAGTGCTTATAAAAAACAATTTCAGGGTCCTGTTATGAGTTTGACGAGTCCGTCTCTGCGTGTGTGTGCCTGTCTGCCGTACCTAAGCTTCTAAACGAGTGTTTTTTAGATAGTTGCAAGCCAAATTTAAGTTGATTGGGTCACCACTTTGAAAGTTAAAATCAATTTTAGAAAAAATCGGGGTCTCCTCATCAACTTATAGTTATACCTACTGAAAAAACTTCATACCTATAGTATATATTTATACATATATATTTGTTCCACGTTGATCTTAAATTCAAGACTGCACTTAACAGACATATCATTGTTGTCAACCGTATCAATTCCGCGGAATTGGTTCGATATCACAAGTAATTGTAATTACCACTTGACGGAGTGTCAATTATAAAGCCGAGGTAGGTTTTAAAGGTTGCGAGATCTGAAATCTCGGATTAGAGTCTCGGACGGGCCAATGTAGAAAATCACTTTTCGTTTACTTTGAGTTCAGAGTAAAATACATATATTTCGGTATGTTAAGATCGTTTTAAATAAATATCCATAATAAGCATATATTATTTGGTTAGAGTTTAAATTTACAATGTGCGTTAAAAATACCTATCCATTATTCTATGAAAAAGACATCATTTGTCGAAAAGATAACATATTAATAACTTACCTACAAACATGTTCTCAAAAATGAACAAGAGAAAGAGCACACAGATCAATCGTCAACAACGATACTTAAACACGGCCGCCATTGATACAACCATCGACGTATGATATGCATAGACTGCTACTATCGCTAGGTTCCCCTTGTGCCAAGCGAGAGCAGTTTTTAGTCTGATCCTAGTACATTTCGTTTTTCATTTAATTAATTTTCGTGAAACAAGAAACTTATATAAGAAAATATCGATGGTTTTGACATTGTTACGATAATATTAGTGTTTTAGATAGATTTTTTAAAACGGCAAGCTCCATCTTCATACATAATTCACGACAACACTTGTTCACACTAGTGCTTACGGTTTAAACTCTGATAGGCTCACTCTATAGTTTCAAATGCAACCTCGTTCGATACAACATTAATTTATCGATATCAATGACGTCACAAATTAAAATGCCCGAAGCTTACACCCAGAAAAACTCAAAAAGCAACAATTTATCTCAAAACAACGATTATACCGAACTCATTCGTAAAACATAATTATTCCGGGAGGTTTAAAATAAATGTGCAGTGTAATCGATTTAAAATTTCGATTGTGGAGCACACGCCATTAATATTCAACAGTATTCATTAATGTTGGTGTGTGAAACCACTCGCGTATTTGCAATGATCGCTAGAAATTATTTATTTATGACCCGCTCCAATGCGTTGTGATTAAACAGGTGCATTATTTAATATACATTACGTGTTTCTACTCATAATATGGTATGTTTATTTCGATATGCAAATTTTTTGGGAGTTTTCAAAAAATATTTTATTGTTAAAATAATTTAATTCTGCACATAAACTTTACCAACACATATATTTATTCATTTATTTAAGCCAAAGCGTAAATACACACAAATCTTAAATCCATTCATATCCATTGTTGAAAATCATATGAAAATCCGGATTGTAATTTTTATTATTGAAGCGCTTAGACTGACAGACAGTGCATGTTTCATAATATGCACGTTAGCATAGATTATATAATAAAATCATAGAAATGCACCCTTTTTAAATTATTTGTGATAGGCAGCAATTTAAATAGCGATAAAAGATTTGGTCAAAGTGACATTGGTTTATACCAGACGGTTTTCTTTCTAACTTCTGACTCATATTGCTATCTCTAAAGTTTAAGACAAGTCTGGGGATCTAATATTGTTATCAGTTAGAACAAGTTTGAGGTCTAGGTCTTGTCTAGATATAAAGTAGTGCTTACTAAACTATTTGAGTGGACTAAAGTCGAACAGTCAATTAAAATAAGTTGTTCTATCTTCAGGCATTTAATGTTAGTCTACATTTTTACTTTACATATTTTTATTACATTTTGTCATGTGTTTTTTTAGTCATTAAAAAGGTTTCTATATAATGTAGCCTAGGATTATTCATTTAATAGAAAAAAATACAACATCTATATGCTAACAAAAATAATTCTTTACACAAAGTTTTAATTGTGCAAAATTAAGCTTTTCATAAAAATAAGTAGCAAAGTTTAATATTCTAAGACTACGAAGTTTTTTTTAATTAAGATTCTCTTCAAAGTTGCCATGTAACTAATTAAAAATATATTAACGATCGGACCGAAATAGATTTGTAAAAAAGTAATTATTATTAACGTATATTGCATAATTAGATGTAACAAGTTGTATAACAAATTCTTTTAATTATTTAAATTAAGAGACTGGAGTTTAATTAACATACAGATAATTTTATGTAACATTATTTTAATTTATTGAGTTTAATATGTTATAATCTACATGTATATTTAAAAAGGTTTATATCATCTTTGGAAGTTACAAGAGTTTGCAAGAACTATTCAATTTTCTTTATTTAAATATTGGTCTCTTAGGTTTACGCGAATGTTAGAAATTGAATCTGCCCGTGACCACGATACCTGCAAAGGTGTCAAAACGTCGAACCTAAAATCGAAATAAATCGCGACAAAATCCGTAAAATGTTATACACTTCTCATCAAAAAAATCGATACACTTTCGGTTTTATTGTTTTTGTCCTAATTTTTTAGAAAAGAGAATTAATTCCATGAAAAAAAAAACATTATTGTGTAGCTGGCAGTTTGGTCATTACAGTAGGAAGAAAAAAATCAAAATTCGAAATTAGAATTTCATTTGTTTATCCTATAAATGAAATTAATCACTGTTTTGAGACAAATGTGTATTTAGGGTTGGAGTACGTTTCTCGTTTAAAAACTAAAAATTAGCGCTTGTCTTTAAACTTTTTGTTTCTTATTTCATTTACTGTGACTTTGGGACGGCAGAAAAAACTTTTTTAATGAATTCTAAATGATTTTTTAAAAGTTAATTTTGTTACCTAGCCTTCTCTACTTCTTTGCCTTCTGTACGTCGTATTATGCAGTTTTTGTTAAGCAATTTATGCACTTGACTTTAAATGCCTAAAAAGACCTTACATTTCCGCCTACTTACTAATATCTTATATATTCATTACTTTGTATGCCAATGCCATATAATCGAATACTATCAGATTGCCAGTAACTGTATATCCGATATACCGCCATCGTATGGTAAGCAGCACTTACAGGTTTTAATATTCATAGTCCGTGCCCTGTAATTTGGCCCTAAGTACCTATTTGATGTGGGCCATTTAATTATCTAACTGAATTACAGCTAATCGGGAGCCGAAACAATGGGAGGTCACATGGTACGGGACTTTAAATGTATAGATGGCAGACAATATATGATAATACAAGTTTTATTTTAATATAAAAAAAACACAGAATTTAAAGTAAGAGGATTTATTGGAGTATAATTTCAATATTTTTTTTATAAATAAACTGTAAGATACGGTACATTTCAAACTGTCCGTATGTATACATATCACAAGTAATTCATAAATGCATTTTAAAGTACGAAACGTATTTGCAAATAATGTGATAAAAATAGATTTTCCAGCTAACAAGCAATAGAATCAAATTGACTTACGTTAATTGGTTTAGAAGTGAATATGTTTAAGATCGATAGTAATTTAATATTTTTGGTAAATACACAAATTTCTATTCACAGGCTTATGTATGTTCCACTACAGGGCAATAGCCTCTTCTCATCCCAAATAGGAAAATCTTATGTCCGGATCCTTACACGGTATTCTATAAATACAAACCTTTTCCTGTCCTTTCATAAACATCGAATAAGAAAAGATCATGACAAGCGCAAACAATTCAAAAGATCATAAATAACTGGGCTCAAAAAATCCAGAAACTCCTTAAAAATGAAACAGCAATATAATCAAAACTCGACGCTTGAATGGTAAAATTGTTAATATCGCGGAATCAGCGTTTTTCTACAAGTACCTAGTTTTCTTAGAGCTCTGTTACCATAGAATTTAAGAAGGTTGGGAGGTCAGCTTAGATTGGTGAGGCTGTATCAATTTATCTTAGGCCGAACTTACAAAGATGAGGTAAGTGACGCTGAAAAATTAACTATTGACTTCAGTCTGATGTAGAACCTTTGTGACGGATTTTCCGCTACTTTTTGCTTTAGATAATCTTTTTTGTAAGATCTCATTGTTTGGCAATAACTGTCCACTGTTCTGGAAGTACAAGGGATAAAGATTAATGTTAAAATAAATAATAAATAAATAGAGTTAAGTTAACATACAAAACGTGGAAGAATAAAAGCTCTATAGATTATATTAACGACTTTTATCACACTTTAACTTAATCAGAAGTTTTATCTAGCTAACACAAAATATTATTAAATAAATAAAGCTAACTAAAAACACCGAGTTATAAGCTTATTCGCGACAAGATTTTTCTGAACTAAGTCATCAGGCTTGTAAATATTAAAAGGGTTCGTTGGAACTTTTTGCAGAGTTTTACAAAAACTTTTTATAAACTTCAACACTTCGGGTAAGTAAGTTTAAGGGATTAAAGTCGAAAATTCAATACAGTGCTGATTAGACACCTTTGTGGCTTCGAAACTCCTCGAGACCGTGATGAACGACTTTGATTAAATGTACTCAGATAAAATGATTTAAACTGGGTGAGTTTTTTGGCCATCGATATAAGAGGGACAGAAAAAGTTACGAAGAACACAAGGTTAATTCACACAGTTACCATGGCAGCTTGTCTAGACATTACTTTGTTGTACAACCCACCACATATTATAATTACGTTCAATAATTAATTTTATTTAGACTGTGAAAAGGTTTCCACCCAAGTATATAACTTATTTTTAGATTACACTTCTGACATATGCATGCATCAATCGAATTCGCGGTCCAGAGATTGACGGGTTGTGAGAGATTTCTTCTACCATTTTACCATTAGTTGTGTCTCTATAAAAGCATGCCTTCGTTTTATCGTTTAATAATCCAGCCTATAAAGGTCCCACTGCTGGGCACAGGTCTATTCCCTTATAGAGAAGGCACGAGCATTGATCACCACGCTTGCTCTCTGCGGGTTGGCGAATTCAGATCCCAATTTTTGGAACCGCTAGGCCACCACGACTTATCTTTTGTTTTTGTGCATTTTAATTTTCCTTCTCGCACTGTAGCCTTTCATAGTTTTCTAAGCCGCATTTACCGCAATAAATACCATGGCATTAGAAGAATATTGCACCTCTCTTCTTGAAACCCAACGTTACAATCTATTTACGTTTCCAGACACGTGGTCTGAAGTACACAACTAATCTAAACTTAGCTTGCTCGATGTCTGGAACTAGAATCAGCTTGAAACTGTAATCGGAAGGTATACCATACATACATACATCTTATGTTTGCCAGATATATAAGATGTATGTATGTATGGTATATTTGTAGAAGATTTAGGCGTTCAGGAAAATGGTTATTTGGGTTTAGCTTAGTTCGTAAAAGAAAGGAAAAGTAACAGCTTTTTTTTTAATCATTTTATGCAACACTTTTTTGCCTAAACATTATCGTTATACCTATTTTTTTTTAATTCGGAAAACGTGGCACTTTTGTTTTGGGACAGACGTTATAAAATCGTTATATATTTTATTACCCTTTAATTTATGAATTGTGTTTTAATAAGACTTTTTTATAGAGATTGTTGCAGTTAGCCTGACCGCAGGCTTTGACTGCGCCGCCGGACTTTAGTTTTAATAAGCCTTAGCAACACTTTAGCTAGTAACAGTGTAGGGTTGAGATATTTTTTTAAAGATGTAGTTCAGTATATAGCGCTTACAAGCACAGATTACATGCTTATGGTGCCTATATATATAATACTTATGTCTACTACACTACAGCAAATTCAAATTCAAATTCAAATTCAAATGGTTTTATTTGTAGATCATAGGTATACAAAGATGTTACATTGAAAATACAGATACAATTGAGCGCTATGTCCTGCCGTTAAAGGCGTACAAATATTATTGCATACTAATTACAGTAGGTGCCTATATATTATCAAAAGGCATTTCCTTTTTTCTTTCTAAACAAAAACATTTTAAAAGTTAAGCTAGTTTATAACTATTTAACAGAACTTTAAAACTCAAATAAAATTAATATAACAAACATAAAGTTACAAAAACTTTTACAACAAAAAATAAAGATAAGTTAAATAAAACAAATACTGAAATCTAAAAAAAAGAATAATAATAATAATAGAGCCCCCTTACATAAATTACAGTTTATCTTCTAAGTACTCCTTGACTGTATAATATGTCTTTGCGTACAAGAATTTTAGTAAGGCTTGCTTAAAGTTACGAATGTTATCAATTTCTTTTATAGATTTGGGTATTTTATTATATAGCCTTGGTGCCATACCTAATAAGTTTTTCGAAAAGAGGGCAGTATTGTGCGGTATAACACTTATTTCTTTGTTTCGCCGTTTAGATTTTAAATTTTCAAACAAGTGCAGGTTTAATTTGACAAGGAGTGCAGTTTCAAATATGTACACACAGGGGAGTGTTAACAGTTTATGTTTTTTAAATAAAGGTAAGCAACTGTCAGTTTGTTTAAGATTGAAAATAGCACGGATACATTTCTTTTGGGCTTTAAAAGCCATTGCTGCATCAGTAGAATTGCCCCAATATTGTACACCAAAACGTATTGTCGAATTAACATAGGCTTTGTAAGCAATTAATACTACGGACTCATTAACTATTTTTGCTAAGTTGTATAGTGCAAATGAATACTTGCTTAATTTTTTACAGACAGTTTCTACATGATATTTCCAATTAAGTTGACTATCCAAGTGAAGTCCAAGGAATCTGGTAAAATTAGTCTCAGCTATTTTCTGATCACTATAGTTTATTTTTAATTCAAGTTTTTTAGTTTTTTGTTGAAACATCATTATTTGTGTTTTTTCAATATTAATTTTTAGTTTATTTCTAAGTAACCAATTAATTATACAACGAATAGAATTATTTATTTCACTTTCAAAGGTTTCAACTTTTTGACAGGGGATAATGAGTGTACTATCGTCAGCAAACAAAACAGTTTTATATTCTGTAGTTTATCATACAGATAGATGTTTATATGCCAGATGTTTGTGATACATTACCAATACACTTGTCTCGTGTTAAGGTGACCATATAATTGATAGGAGACGTTTCTGCGTACGACAGCGAGAGTTGAGCGACCATTAGTGATTCGCAATTATGATGGCCGCTTGCTCTCCTGTGACTTCATTCGGGTTCAAATGATTTGTGCATAAGTCGTGCTGCGTTCACATTGAGTTGGCGGGCGAGTGTAGTAGGGCAGTGGGAGTGTTAGCGCCATGCTTATATTTGGTTACTAAAAAGGGGTTATTTGGAAACCAAAGTAGGCTTAATCCAAGTTTACACCTAAAATATTGTTTTTTTACTCGGGTGACTTAAATGTGATAAGACAATGTAACATATAATTAAATATAGCTTCCAAAGACGTGAGTAATTGAGTATTGATTTAGAAAACCTACAAAAAGAATATGAAGAATTTTGCGTACCCTTAAAGTGAAACCGTTGTCCAACGAGATATGAATTTTAAAAGACACTATTAATTTAGGTACATATTTCCTTTTAAATTAGTTAAAGTCGTGTCAATTCCTCACACGACGTTTAAAGCTTACCTTAAGTTTATTGACTCACCTCTATTTGCTGGAAGGCAGCACGGATGACGCAACTCGTCTCGAGTTTGTAAAGCTCTTAGAGTAATTCCCAAGCGTGTGTACCGCGCCGACACACGAACTCTGATTGACTGTCAACATTTAATCTTATCTTATAGCTAAGATTAGAACCAACTGTATCGAACGTACTCGATACATATGTATAGTATCTATAAGTATGTTTGGTGGCGGTGTAAGGCGGTTTTCATACTGCATTGGCAATTAAGACCTATGTCGAGTTTATGTTTTCAGATTTGGACTGATAACTTTTTAGACATTAACATTAACATTTGATTAGAATTAAGTATGTGTGTGACCACGATGTTTTTGTTTTTATCATATTGCTTTGTCTTATTTGTTTGCTTTTTAATTGTTGACAGAATACAACATTCGATAGAGGTTCGACAACGTCGAGGTCGCCATCGTCGTAACTAGTGGGGAAATCCCAAGAATGCGCGTAAGTAAATTACTGTAATGTATTAATAATTAAGTATGACTTATCAAAGTGTTAATAACAACAACATAAATATTATCAAGCAAATATCAAAAAGTAAACTAACCCTTTATTGACAAAGAATACCTAAAATTGCTTACCAACTTCAAGCAGAGACAGGGTTACTAAAACATTAGTACATTAAATCTATCATTCTACTAGAATAAAACAAACATACATCGCGACACAACTAAAAGGCAGCACAAGTTGACGTAACACTCATACGATGAATTCAAAGCACTCAGAGTATTTCCCGAGCGTGTGCACCGTTGCGACGCCGGCCCGACGCCGACACGACGCCGTCACGACACCGCAACGACACCGCAGCGGCTCCGCAACGGCTCCGGCGTCAAGCTGACGGCACACAATTGATACACTCTCATTTTACCGTCACAGCGAATCAATCAAATCAAACGCGTTTTGTTTGACACCTACGTGCATTTTTACTTTGGTGTTGATGAAGTTAGGTGTTTTTTACGATTCCGTCACCTTAATATAAAAAAGGGTAAATAGGCGTGCTGTAAACATAGCTGACAAGTATTTCAGTATGGCTATTTACCTAAGTAGGTGAAGCAGAAATAGAAAAACCACGAAGGAATGGGGATTAAGAAAAATTAAGAGATTTCTCAATTTGAAATGTTTCTAATACTGACATTGTTTTATTTTAACAAGTGTAGAAATATATTTATTTACTTTTAAATGGTTTCTGGATTAGTAACGGCTCTTGCGGTCAGTAAAACGTCACTATTCTCCATTAATCTTCATTCTTCTCGTCTATCCATCTTCCCTAAAATCTAATTCCTGCAACGAAAACAAACAGTCCAACTTAATTTGTTTACCTTTAAGTTCGCATATGCTAAGGGTTACCAACACACAAGCCACGTAAAGGTACACTACGTACACTGAATACAAGATTACCATAACTATCACTGCGAGGAAACGAGGAAACTCAGAGGTAAAGCAGTTTCCAAAGATTTATTCGCAACATTTAATCACGCCGGCTTATCTCTCCCGTCTATTCATTGCAATATTCGGTATAATTCCACCTGTCAACCCTTAAACAGGCGTACCGTACGTTGAAAACGCTATCCGCCGTGATATAGTAGGCCAATTGCGTGCCACCCCTGAAAAATAGCATTCCCCGGCCATGCCCGTTACGATCGACATTTGTAACTAAAGGTTGTTGGACAACCCTATGAATTATGTTTGTGTAAATAAGGATGTAATGCTGATGTAAGCATTTTGGGCGGAAAGAAAAATTTCCCACAGATGTTACTTGCTTTTTGCCTCAAGCTGTTTTATTTCGAATGGAATGTTTCTTGATAGGTTGTATCATTGCTGTTTAGTCCTGTTTTTAGTAAGTACTTTACTGTCAACTTATTAGAGAATTCTCTGAAGTAATAATCACACATCAGGGGAAAGCCTCTTCTAATATCGAGATTCGTGATGATCGTCAACCCTCATATTGTACACCGATTCGTATCAAAATTCCCGTTTACCTAATTTATTCAAACAAGAACAAACTAGCATTATATGAATAGCAGTAATAACATTTAAAAATATAAATGCGGTAACGATACAAGTGTGACCATAAACAATTCGTCACCGACCCAAAAAGCGAAGGAAAACAGCGGAAATTCCAACACGTTAATAATAAATTTCGTCAGGCATTTAAACAGGTTGGTTGCATAAAATTATATGATTTCCATTTCCACGACCGCAACTATAACATTTTTAACCGTCCGTCTCATACAGGTATGATAAAAACATTACACATGCCACATTACCGGACCGCATGGGGAATGACACGATCGACGTAATGAGGGCCGCACTCGGGCCGGCCGCACGAGGCCGCACGGGGCCGCATACGGCCGCATGTGGCCGCATATGGCCCCAGGCCGCACGTGTAAACAAAACGTGAAATGCACAGTTTTATTGGCGAGTAACCCGCGAACTGCGGTCGCGTTACCGCTATGATTAATTGACGACTTGCTTGCAAACGCTACATTTGTCATAGGTATTTCTCGTTGTTATTGGAGGGTTAAATGCATAATGTATTTTTCGTATGTAGATTATGTTGATTTCAATTTAGTTTCGGGATTACACCAAAAATAGAGTATATTGTGTGGTGGTTATTTTAGCTGCGTCCGTTGTTGTATTTCCGAGAACTATTTGGGTTTAGAGGTAAATATGAGCATGTGTTAATCGGGGTATCAATTCGTTCGACATAAATAGGATTTACCTGGTATCCCAGGAATAACCAACTACAACCACGGGTGTTCTAAATTGCTAAAAGATTGACTGGTAGGTACCTTCTTTCTGGCCTAGGCCTTCTGGCATTAAGTCCGCCAATGTGTAGTACATACGCGGAAAGTGCATGAATACAACGACACCTGAATATTTGTAAAAAACTGTTTTCAATTCTATAGTATTCTTACTTAAACTTGATAATTCCTGTCGGCAAAAGTACTGACAAAACAAAAGGCCTATCCTAGGAACTAACCAATTACTTACCGAAAAAGGCCCGGATCAAACAACAGGAGCGCAATCTCGTAGCTCACCTCTACAAATGACGTCGTATCTAAGTGCAGCTCACCTCTATCGCTGGCTAATGGCCGCCAAGACAGATGAGCGATCCCGCGGGACTGTGTCGAACTACCCTCACTTTAACTTGCAAATTAAAACGGCGCACTTTTAAGGATTACTCTGATAAAACTGCTATTTGTCAAGTTAGGAACTCGATTTTGAAGTTTTGTGTTTAATAATGGGTCGGTATTTTTCAATATTTTAAATAGTAGTTCAAAAACGAATGGAAGACAGATTGGTAGTCGGTACATATTGTTATGCTATGGTAGTAGAATATAGTGACTAAAAAGACTTCCTACTATAAGAATTTCTTCCTGATTTTAATAGGCGAGTGTTTACAGGATAGTACGATAAAAACTGAATTGGATTGTATATAGATACATTCCATTGAATTAAGTCTTCATACATACAACAACATAGATTCTGTGAGTTATCATACTTATAGGTACAGATTACTTTTTTATCCGATTAATCAAAGCACGTTAAATTAGAAATATACAATGTCATAGTACTTATTATGAAAACATGTAAATAATAAAATCCTTTCTTTTAGCAGTTCATTTGTTTCTCATTTTGATATAGAGCACAAATGAGTGTTTTTGCTGTTATAATGAGAGTTTCTCAGTATTTTGTAATGTTTCCAGAGTTACTAATGTTTCTATGAAAAATATATTGTGGGAAAAGGTTTGTTTATTTTAGAATTCCTGCCTAGTTTATATGTAACACTATATGTGTACCTACGTATATTAATAGAGATGTTTTGTTTTACTCTTTTCCCTATATACCAAGTCTGTATTTCATTCTATGACCCGATTCTTTATATTAAACACTTACAAAGATTTACAACTTATTACTCAGAATGTTATTTACACATTGCCGTTGAATCCCAAAATTTGCCCCAAAACTGGGCAATTAAAGGTCCCACTCATTAAAAACTACTCAGTACAACGACTAAAATACACAACGTATTTAAACATATCTCTTTCTCGCTCTAGAATCAACATATGACTAGTCCATAGCTATCTAAACAGTGCTCATCATTAGGCCTGTTTAACACGTATCCGGCGATCATTGAGTGAGGCTCGCGTCATTTCCCCCGGCGCGGCGCGGCGTGGCGGCGCGGGCAACTAACACGCCGGAATTGTCGCTACACACTCTAATATGATCGGCCCAGTCGGGATTATACATCAGCCAGGTATAAGCAGAAGTTCCAATATAATAAATAGAATAACTAAGTGCAAAGTAGGGTTTTAACTTTATGTTTATAAAGTGCAATAATACAGAATGACAGAATGTAATTATGCTTTGCGCTCAGCATATAATTTCAGCGGACATTATGAGTTGACTAAATATAAGTAAATGGCTTTTCATAGTTTCAAAAACTGTATCCTAAAATATAGTGACGAATTTGATTTACCGTAAAATTTTGAATATTACGTTGTATGTAAACCATTTTACTCAATACACAAAAAGCTAGACGTTTTGCTTCTTTTACCAGTTCACAAAGTGGTATGTATCCATGAAGGCTATCCTCTAAAAGTAGTTTCGTAACCGCTATAAAGGAACAGTGATGGACACTTTTTAAATTGATGTTTGAGCTCCGAATTCTGCCAGTCACCCACATAACTCTACAGAGTCGAGACTTTCTTTTTAAACCTAGTATAAAGCTAATCTGATATACATTTAATGTTGAAGAAAATCCGTATATTCTGAACGTGACGCTTAACATCGTAACGATACATTAGATTGTATCTAAATGTCAAAATTCTACATTTACATAATAAGTAGGGTTTATCTTTATTTCTTGAGTATACTGTGTTATGTTTTGGATCACTAAAATCCTTACTTTTATAACTGGGCGAGTGTATTTCAGACCTTTGTTTTTTTTTAATGTACTTAATTCAAGTTAATTTGCATTATATTTTAGAAAATTTAAAAGATCCTTTATGCGTTCCAAAATCAAATTCTAAATAAACATGTTTGTTTTTTTGGAAATGGAAGAATTTGTAGTCTCTGGTCAAAATGTTATGATCCCATTCTTGTTCTATAATCATTTTGAAGCAGTCATTTATTTTTAAGTACCAAATCGAATGGTCCTTCTTTTGAATAAGCTTTGGGGTCATATCTGCTAATTATGCGTACACGTATCTGTAGTTCCTAGTTTTTGGTCTGTTTCAGTGTTAGACAGTGTTGTCTCCTGTTGGGCCTAGATCTAGATTCAGAGGTAACAACGGCGCGACTGCAGGGAATGTGGTCTGTTTGTCAAGTTTGGAGCCTGAATTTTGGTCTATCTGTTGCAAAGCTTGGGACTTGTAAGTTTATGTCCTAATGTGGCAAGCTGACTTTGGTTGTATATTTGGTCGTACTTTGCACAGCCGGTTGGGTTTTGTCACGCTGTATATACAAAAGGTAGGTCCTAAAAAGGAATAAATATGAATGTAAACCTGTACTCTTTTTATCATGTATAAAAATTTTAAGCAACCGCAAAAGATTTGACTGCGCACATAAATAACACGCACCACACATAAACAATCGCATAAATCTTTTAACACATTTCTGTCAATATCCGAGAACCTTAATATTGAAGGCAACTCAGCCACTGAATGTTGGCGACAAGATAATAATAAAAACACAGTATATCATGACGCTGAATCCTTTATAACAACAGATAAGTGAGACAAACACAAAGCGATTTTCCCCTTGTTTTCCTTGTCCCTGAAGCAAATAATAACAGCGTGTTGCCTTAAAAAACGTTATCTATCAGCAAAGGGAATATTGAAAGAATAAATTTATCGGCTGTCGAGCAATAACAATAAAGAACCAGTACATATCGGATACGACGGAATGAATATTGTATCACCAACACAACTGTTAGGAAGGAGGTTATACCGCTCGCTGCCAATGTCTTTGTTAGTATGAATTATACGGATTTTGTACGAAATAGTGGGGAAAGAGCGATTATTTATTACTGGCAGTAAATCAGAACGGCTTATAATGTATCGGAGTCCTATTCACAAGCTCGTGTGACTTGCCTCGTCCCCCGCGAGCGTCGTCCACAATTTACGAGACTATATTTTTACAACTACTTACGAACGCTGTGATTTTTCATTTTATAACTTTGCACGCCGCTCGAATTTTGAGCTGGAAGCTTTTTGAAAAATTCATCGTTCCAGCCGGTATCTGAACATCTGTAGTTGTGTGAACATGGCCGACTTTATTCGTCGACTTTAAGTGGAAATTGTGACGTCAAAACATCTTTACGCACGTTTGCACACTAGTTCGTCGAGTCGTATCAACTCTTTTTTGGATGCTTCGTTATTTACTCACGGACGAACATTCGACTCGCGAAATTGATTCCGATTTAGATTCCACCTATGGGAGCACTAATGTTTCACGAAACAGAATTTTGTCGATATAATATCGATCCTTTTTGGTTATTTTTTCTCCATTAGCTTTTATTCTCATACCTAATTTTAAACGAATGCTGGCTGGTATTTAAAACAAAATAACAAAATTTTAAAATCGGAATATGCGTTTCAAATTTGAAGTTCACTTCCACTTCTAAATTGGAATTAAAACTTATTTAACAGTTAACATAATAATGGAACAATTAAGATTGAATAAATTGCGATTAATTAAAATTAAGTGTTCTGTATCGAGTTGCGGGTGTCGTACCAGCCTACGTACATACAGTCGGAGTGTTTCTCAAATTAGATTACCTTCCCGAGTGTTCCCGGCTTAATTTCAACTCGGATTACTGTATAATGAACTTTGTGCAGATATGCCTTTTACTCATTTTTTTGCTGTTTTTTATTTAACTCAGGTTTTGTTGAATGTTTTTCTGTGCCTTTAACTTTTATTTTAAATAGAGATGACAATAAAGCGTTTGATGGTCATTTAGGTTTCATATTTATTAATATAGATTAGACTTTTTATTAGAATAGACTTTGTTAAAGTTGTTTTTTATATTTTTATTGAATTAGTATTTCAAATGCTATGTTTTGTTGTTAATGAGCTTTGGAAAATTTAGTTTTACTTCAAAAAGTCTGAAAGCGAAAGTAAGTATTTAATGTAATAATTCTGAACGCGTAAACTTTAATTAGAACATATTTATAGTTGAACAAAACAGCTCAATTTAGCGGTGTTTATTAGCCCGCCTTTGTGCCCAAAAACCACTATTAATAGGTCAAAATGCAGTCCATTGTTCCCTATTGTTTCTGAAACCAACAAAGATTTACTAAGGGTACGTTCACACGGGGCTTTTTTATGATGCGACATAGTGGTAGGTAAGACACCACAGCTATTGCAATTTTATCAATAACATTGTTAGGCATTTAACAAAAATCTGTAACTGTTTAACATCAAGGCACAAACGCATCTTCTTTTATGCAATTAATGTAAATACATATTACATACTAACATTTATACCAAACTATCATAAATTAAATATAGATTTCGTCACAGCTTACCTTCACTCTTTATCAGCGGAAAAGGTAGTTTTACTAACTTTACATTAGTATGATATGACGCAAAAAAAAAAACAAAAAAAAAACACAGTAAGTAATACGAGAATTACCTTCGATTAGGATTTACAACCTGATACACATTAATCCAGTATCTAAACTTGTACACAGTATAATAACAACAAATCACATAATATATTTCGACATACAACGCTCCGTGTAACAACACCCTTATGCATAATGTATCTAAGTATCCAGTTTGATAATAAGCCCGCATAATGCCGAGCTAATTATATTAATCGTGCGTTGTGTCGCTTACAGAGGTAATGCTTTTTGTGCGCGGAGTTAACGCGGCAATGTTTACTCACGGCTCGTTGCCGCGCTAATTGACGTGAAAAATGTATAATCATGGCGTTTAGTGGCTGGAAGATTTGGGATTTGGTTTATTTGGATGGACTTGAATCTGATGCTTGTAGTTTTGGTCACCTCATGAAAAATTACTGTTAGTACAAACTTTAGTAATTTTAAGTCCTGATCTACGTGACTGCGTCTTCATCTCGTTTTATATAACATATCATCACGCCTGTATCCCCGAAGGGGTAGGCAGAGGTGTACCTATGTACACCCACAGTTCGCCGATATGTTTAGGTCCCATGTAACAGGAGGCGAGCCTATTGCCACTTACGGGGCACAAATCCAATCCCGACCTGCCATTGAGAATTTCATAGAAAAACCCAGTAACACCTTGGTCGACTCGGGAATCGAACCCAAGACCTCTAGCGTAGCAGTCGCGCTTAGCACCACTAGGAAAACGAGGCAGTTTGGCTCGTTTTATATGTTGTGCTTTATAATTGCGTGGGAGTGACTTTTTCAACATTGTATGTGCTTTTCTAGTAATTTTAACAACACTGACCTGCTATTGATTAAAGAATATACTAAAGAAATCAAGACTACTTTCTCATCTAATCACGATAGTGAGTGGGTTGCAGATTTGATTTGATCAATGACTACTCTCTACGCAGCCATTATTTACTTGTAAGAATCTGTATAAACAGTAAGAATAATATTAATTCATTAAATAATACGCGAGGAAATAATTATACCTCATTTTTTAAATAATTTAATTTTATATTTATTCAATCTTCTATTTATGTTTAACAGACCACCTACATACTTTGAATTGATACAAATCTCTCCTCAATCTGCCCACTCCTATTTACATTAAAAACGTTATTTTTAACCTTTTAATAGTTGAAATTGTAAAAAGTACTTTAAATAACCTTTACCTTAATCATTTACTAGAATTATGATAATTTTTATTGAAGAGACTTTTCTACTTCAGTATTTATGGTTTCTTTATTTTAAGCCGGCTGAAAAAAAAGAGCAATTCGTTTTATTTATTTTTTTTGTTTGTTACTACCTACATAATATATTTACAATAAGTTAACAGATTTTAAAGATTCCTTTTTATTTGAAAGCTGGTGCTTCCCATGTGGTCCAGTTCTAAGTCCCGTGTTAACAGTGGGATATATTTATAAAATAAATGTAAGACCTCTTTGCAGTCGGTTTTTTAGAATTATTATCCTTAACTTTAGATCGCAAAGTATTATAATAATTTACTTACACAATGCTATAATGCCTATTTTCGTTAATAAGTAAAAAGAAGAACCAATAAAAATGAAACTTATGAATGTATTGAATGAATACGCGAACACGTATGAGTGTATATTCATAACTTTTAAAAGTTAAACGTTCTCATAAAGTTTCCAATTCACTTCTACGATTGAATACGGACTGTTAATAGACGGAGAAATAGTTTCGACTCCATAAAGTTTTAACTATGTATTGATATGTAGGGGTATATAAATGAATTTATACTGTGCTAAAATTCTTTTGAATAGATATAGGTAAGTAGAAAATAGTAGAAATTCAAGGTTAGTCCCTCTAGCCAAGTGACATTTCTAAAAGCGTTAGGGTCAGTTTATACCTGACAAAAAAAGGCGTCGCGTTACACCAGAACAGATACATCATGACAAATTTTAGCACACACTCAACCGATGACGCGTTGGTGCGTCAAGACAAGGGTGAAGACTCGATTGTTTTATTATGTAACAGTCTGGGACAACTTACACGGCCATCTGATCGCAAACTAAGCAGAGCTTGCACTATGGTAACCAGACAGCTGATAAACATTCCTTGAAAAAAAATTGACATTGAGGTACAACAATTTAATAATGTTTTGATGTATTGTAGACCCGACAAAATTACAAACTATGCTGTATCTGTCCTTTAAAATAAGCAACAAAATGATCACCCTGTATTTATTAGAAAGTGCAGAATAACCACGATATTCTTTAGCATATTCGTAAGCATGTGCACGCTCCATAAAATCCTCGTACATAAACAGTTTACAGTAGGAAGCCGGTACAAATAACTTGTGCAGAACACCGCCATATTTATCCGGGTTACCTCGCCCGGGCCGGGTAAGTCGACGATTTGTTGACTTGAACTTACCCGGCCAGCAAGGTCGAGCTGTGATGAAAAATCAATTATTTTAAAAGCACGATTTATCTTCGTGGTGCATTAGCCGTGAGATGCGCCTGGTCTTGTGCTAGTGGTTAAAGTAATACGGTATTTTTGTTCAAAATACTTGCCTTTGAGCGATAGAGAGTATTTTAATTAAATTTGAAAGAATATTTAGTGTTAGAAACAGGAGTTTAATGCAACATAATGTAATGGTCGCCCCTGTTTAGCGTGCAGTTGCGTATGAAGCAAGTATTTTTTTTTATCCATAGTGATACATACAATTTTTACACACTTTTAAAACTTAACATTTTGGCATGGTTTTTTGCAGACATTACGCAAAGTTAAATGAATTGTGCTTAAACAGCTACATTAGTTTAGAAAAAAAAAACTGTGTCACATCTCTTCGCGCCAAAAATCGTTTGGATTTGACGTAAAACCCTTTGATTGTTTCTTCATACTGTTAAATTGACCTCAATTCCTGCTTTCATAGGAAGTAGGTACTATCTAACATAACCATTATTAACAATCTTCCTTCCAACACCTCACAAGCACTCAACAGAGTCACATCACTTCTCTCCTTACCCGCTTTGAAGTCACATTTTTATTCTTAGTTTCAGTTTTACATTTCATATCTGCGGACACAAATCCGCAGCGCATCTCTAGTGCGGTCACGTTCGGATATTGCTTTCGCGAGCGCCTCTCTACTCGAGTACAGACGTCCACACTATATGAAATCCATATGTTAAGCTAGTATAGGAAATTAAACTTTGTTTTGTTGACTTAGGGTTGGAAATTGATTAGCATGGTTTTATGTTTGTTGTGTTGCTAACGCACGTACTTTATAATGATAATCAACAAGTTATCATGTCTTTGTTTAAATGGTTATGTATTAAAGAAAGTCGAAATATGTCCCAATAAATGGAATATTACATTTTAAAAATAGCACGTACACGCGGAACCACATCTTTGGTTCCTTTAGCTAATCTGCTACTATGCTTTTCAGAATATATGCTTATTGAAGTTGACCGTTAAAATGTTAATTAAGTGCTTCAAGAAAATGTAGGTAACCCAGTGCTTTTAGGTGTCGTTGGTAGGACCTTTTTCTTCAGTTACAGAAAGTTATGGTCGTGTTTGAAGAGTTGAATTATTTCTTCTATTTCCGATGTATGGACAAGTAAAAAAACATAGGTAAAGAAAAAAAACTCGAAAAATTCTGCCTTCGAGTTCGTTCTAATAAATAATTCCGATTTATGCAAATCACGCAATTGTGAGATACTGAGATGGATACGATGTGTTGCAGTGTGCCGGTTTGAGTCGGTTTCCTTTTAAGTAATGATTTGTTGACAATCATTCAACTAATCAGTTCCTGACATATTTCCAAAAGTTTACGATGACATTCTAAATACAAACTTATCTCGTGTCCGTCATTGCGGCCAATATATATGGGCGTCAAAATTCAACAAATATTGTGGAAATTCCTTACTTTTTAATGAGCGAATTTGTCAAAGAGATATTTGTTATGTTAAATATCTTACTTATCAAACATCCTGCAACTGTAATTTAACTTCTCAACTCTCAATAAAACGTGCTTAACCTTGACCCATTTATAAGTTTACATTGGAAGTTTTTTCCTTTACTTAATTGATTACATTTGTTAGGGAGTTTTAATCCTTAAGATTTACCTCATCGATTAATTATACAACGACACAAAAATTTACAGATTTTAGTCCGTTCGATTACCGGATGCCCGAATGCAGTTTTTTTTAATACATATACTTTTCTTATCTCGAGTTTCCCTTCAGGTGATATACCCCCCTAAATTTTTCACACCCCACCCCTTAAATAGGAAGACATGTTTACCGTTACTTAACAGTTTATTTGACAATAATTTACGGTGACTGAGGAGTGCCGGGAGGATAGAGTTTCGTCAATAATGAGGTTAGAGGGCGCGGGAGAGCCGACCTGCCTAGCCGCCTGGCGCTGGTTACTGATAATTATGTGCTGCTCTGTTCACACTGCTATACGGGTATATCTACCTATTGTGTTATATATAGGACATATAGGTATGCATCTATTGTGTTATTTGTCTGTTGGATTATAGTGCTAAAACCAACATTAGAAACGACGGGTACGACACTCCTTTTGTTTGTGATTTACTTCAAATCTTAGAAACTACTGAAACGATTTTCATGGTTTTCTAATTAGAAGTTAATTGAATAACAATGTTCACACATATTTTTTTAATTCTTGCTTATATATTTTTAAACGTGAACTTGTTACAGTACACAATCAAAAAAATCTTAAATAATCTCACTTTTTAGACTTGATGCTTATAAACCTAAAACAAACAATTAATCAAGTGATAGCAACCAGAGATACTTTAAAGCATAAAATAAGCTGCATAATGCGGTCGTTAGAAACAGAAGTAGCCATAACAGTAAACGTATGGAAATTATTTAGGCGGACTTTATGATTTACTTGCAAATAACTTTCCAGGAAATATTTCGTTAAAACTCTTTTATTACTAACCTTTAGTTTCATATTGTGGCTTCTTTATATTTAGGGGTAATTTAGGTTATGTCTAATATTTATTTTTGCTTTTATCTGAGTAAGCTAGATACTATTAAATAATAAAACAAACCATTAGTATTATATTTTACAACCTGTAGCACAGCGTAGTATTCAATACATAACACGGTATTTAAATGATAATTATGTATCCAAATATTATGAACATTATTTTTTTCATGCCATATTTGTGGTTTTCGTTTTCAATTAGTTAATGGCCTCTTGTGTTTTTAAATGATCAGGTATTTTATATTACAACGACGTAAAACTAATCTATTTGATGGTTTTATTGTCCTCAGTAAACTTTTGAACTAATAATCAGATTTTTACGCTGCTTCATAATAATGGCGGCAATTCACGTGACTGCGCGGGCGGAGGCATGTTACAGTAAGTTAAATATAATCCATGAAACATATTAACTATTTACTCTGCATTAAATCGAACCCGCACCCACTAGTAACCAGTAGGTCCTCAAATAACTCTAACTCCACATCGCGGCCATGTATTCAAGTTCACTTCTCTGTAGTGCATAGCTTTGGCGCGTGACGTCGCTCGCGAGCTGAGTTATAGCCTGACCACTCCACTGGACCACAGAATTTACAATATTTGTGGCTTTGAAAGTCGACAAATAGCTAAATGATACTCGTTTTATTTATTTATTGTATTATGAAATAATTGATAATTAAGTTAATAATAACTGTTTTCTAGCTTTGTAAAGTTTAAAATATGGTGTCTTCTGAAAATATCTTCTTTTGCAAAAATTCTAAACACATAGATAACACAATTATTTCCAAAGTTCTGAGCTGAGTTTTGCAGTCTAGACTACAAAAAGTTTTTTAACCCTCTAAATTATCCATTAATTTAAGATAAAAAGAAACAGTTGACTGCAAAAAAATAATAATTACTTCACTACCTTACAGTACATTAAGCAGACTTTACACCGCACAGTTTATAGTAGTTAAAACAAACCCTACTTACGAGTACTCCTACTTTATAAACTTCATACACAAAGTGCTTACTAAGCGATTTCCCACAGCTCGTATCACCGATAATTGAAGACTGGATCCGTTTAATGAATATTTACTTAACCCGTGGATCTTCCCGGAGCATCCTATTTGCATCGATCTCTGAGCATAAATCACATGATTCGTGCCGAACGCGCATTAAATGCCTAGAAGATTAGATAAAGCTCTAGCATGCATGAAATAATCTATGCAGTGTTATGCATGGTTAAGATTTTTGTGTGTACATTTTAGGGTTATGTTAAAAGTATTCTTTTAACATTGACCTGAAAAAGCATTGTAACGGATGTGGTAGGCAGAAGACCACTTAGGCCACTGTCTAGCTGAATGAAAGTTCTCTATATCTAAAGATGGAATATGTCATTCAAATGTAAGCGGAGAGATTGAAAGGCAACCCTAACATAGTTTAAGAAAAAACTAGTACTATAAACTTTTACCTTAAAAATATAAATAAAAAATATTGTAATAGGTATATTAATGAGTCCAAAACAGTTTACACGTATAGTATCAATAAGAAATTTTGTATATTTCCCTCACTCTGCCTACCCATTTAAGCGTATAACACATACACTTAAATGTTAAGAGTTCTCATCTCATTTCGTAGATCTAACTGTTACGCAACACCAAAAATGCTTATTCTTAGTTGTGAAGCACACGTCCTACCCACAATTTTGGAAACCATTTTCATTTCTGACACGTACGCGTTTCCGCATTGATAATTTGGCGGGTAAACGCAGGCATTTAAATAGTCGGCAAAGAGAATAATTCCGGTTGTGCTGCGAAGTTTGCTGTGGAGGGTTAAGACAGAAGGCATACTTCTTGCTGTGCCTTAAATATTATAATTATGCTAAGTTTTTTGATCTTTGCTGTTCCAGTGCTGGGCAAAAGGCTCGTCCTTGCATGCAACCTTTAATCGCGCTACCTCGAACCAGCCCTTGCGTTATGCTTTTAATTAATCTTGCCCCCTCTTCCTAAAACGAAAGATAAATGATAAAATTTTACATCTGGAACAAGATCAGTAAATAATTAAAGAAGCATTGTCCACTATTTATTTAGGATTCCACATAAAATCTGTCGACGACAAATGGGATAGCGATGCCATGAAGATTTTTTTTTTTAAACTTTGCTTTGAAAATCTAAAAAACCAGAAACGCAAACTGTGGTGTTCTAGGTTTTATAGGCGATTCATGAACCAAACTGGATAATACATACTTATGCAATTTTCAATAATGTTTGTTAGTACTGAGTCTTCTGTTATATCCTTTACTGTGGCCAAGCCTGACACAAAGTGTGGCCTCGCGAGTCCACTGCACGTGTGGCCTCGATCCAGGCCAAGCTTATACAGGCGAGGAAGCGAATTGTGAGGCCTTTGGACGTTCAGGCTATATTTAGATATGCATAGCGTGCACAGGATTTGATGAGTAAGTTTTAGAAACATACCTATCGTAGATGCTCTTCGCAATGTGCACTATTAGTACCTAAATAAATTAATATCGTTTTTAAAACATGTTTTTTTTAAAGTAATATTTAAACGTTTACTTCCTTTAATTTACTATTTTTATCTATTTATTTACAAACTGACAACCTATATCACACACTATATTATACATCTATTCACGCTAAATTATAACTAGCCTCCCTTAATATTGCTTGACATAACATGTAGCATGGTTTGAAATAGGTTAATACTCGGACATACTCGTCCAAATAAAACATAAAAACACATATTTCATTTTTATATTTAAAAACTTGAAAAATAAAAATCACATATTGCATGAAAAAAAAAACAAATTCACAACCACACAAAACAGTTTTATCCATATTTATCCGCTTACAACAACGAATTACCCAGCATCACCTAAAGCCAGTACGATGACTTCTAATTAGCTAATCGAAGCTCTAGCGCATGAATAATAATATGGTCGGGTGACAAAGCGTAGTGATGTGCCGTGATTACGGCGGACATTATCCGCAGCGTGTCACTGACGCGGCTCGCAGTGACACGCTCGACGCTTGACGCTGTCACGTCACTCGGGACAGAGGTGTTTGCGTCAAGTTATTGTTGCTAAAAATTTACGTGTGTGTGTGTTAGTTTTTATAGGATGTGTGGTAAAATATTTTTGTATTTTAGAATTTTGTTATGGAGATTCGGTATTTGAGATATGTTTTTGTTAAAATACAAGTTTTATAAAAAACATGAAAATATGACCCGGTTTTATTGTGATATAATAATCGTTTAAAATAAAACGGTATTTTTTTAGACTTTTTCTGGATTGCACAGCATCTAGATCATTATAAAATTCTTCAGAATTCTCAAAATCAAAGATAGTGCCAAAATCTTCATCACAAATATGAAAACCCCACTTTTCTTTAAAACCCGGCCTTTGCCAGCAATGCACTTAGCTCGATGTCGTTATTATTAAAATTCCCAGTGAGTCGGCATAATCCGGCTTGTGTAAATAGGTCGATGTCACCTTAGGTAAGCCAGTGACGTGGCATGTGACGTCATAGTACATGTGTAGCACTGATTACGGTGCATTTTTAATTGTCAGCATATTAACGTGTTTGTGTTTATCGCTGAAATGATATTTTTATAGACGATTTAAAAGGAGTTTATACTAGGTATTCAAGTTGTATCTAAGAGACATATTTGAAAAAAACTAGTGTTTGT
Organism: Autographa gamma; assembly: GCA_905146925.1. Lineage (NCBI taxonomy): Eukaryota > Metazoa > Arthropoda > Insecta > Lepidoptera > Noctuidae > Autographa > Autographa gamma. The sequence goes on along the minus strand of LR989869.1, from coordinate 4,502,052 downwards.
GTACTTTAAACTTAGAAAACAATTATAACTGAGAGAATATCGTGTATATTGCTAATAGTCAAATCATTTCTAAAAAGTCAGTTTCAAGTATATCTTTAGAGGAAAGTAGTGCATAATACTTAAGTTTTATATGTCTCATAATAGGTATTATGCAAATACAACACAACAAAACTCAGATTTGCTTCTGCACATTTCAACAAACATTAAAAACTATATATTTTCACTGTAAACACTTTTTCTATGTAGCGAGTAATCCGAATATAATACCTTTAATACGTGGGAATACTGCAAACATGTCGGAAAGCAAATCTCATTAAATTACGTAGTAAAAGTTTCACGATGTCGAGGTAAACTAAAATCACACACCCCTTTCCGGCTTGTGCAAATGGAAGATAGAAATACCTAGCTCTAGTACATATAAATGTGGAAATGAAAATGAATTCTAAAAGGAAAATTCATTTAAAATAGTGCGTGTCATTTATATTATTATACAGAGTCGATACGAACTATGAAATTTCCTTTTCAGTACGCAATAATATACGTATAATCTTTGTGGTCTGCATTCTCTACGACGATCAATTCTAAACGAAGAAATAATAAACACATTTTTCAAACAAATGGAAAAGTTTAAAATCAAAATAAAATTCAGAACCAAATTGAAATCATCTGTCGGCTGTAGGTAACAATGCGGCAACGTCCCGCGTCAAAGGGAGGCGCGTGTTATTGCAAACTTAGTAAAAAAGAATTATAAAAAAAATGCTATCAGCTATACTGTTGATCCATTTAAATAGATTTCCGTTACATAAATTGAAAATGGTTACTTGAACTAGTGGAAACCATTGACGTACTATATACATAAACGGCTACTATCGCTAGTTTCCCCTTGTGCCAAGCGAGAGCAGATTTAAGTCTGAACCTAGTACATTCGTTTACTGATTTAAGTTAATTTTCGCGCAACAAAAAACTTATATAAGAAAATATCGCTGATTTGGACATTGTTAGAATAATATTAGTGTTTTAAATAGATTTTTTAAAACGGCAAGCTCCATCTTCATACATAATTCACGACAAAATTAGTTTACACTGGTACTTACGTTCAAACTCTGATAGGCTCACTCTAGTTGCTTATGTATACTCTAAGGTGGAAACCCTAGCTTGTTGCTTGAATATAATAATAAAACACACTTCATAAAATCCAAAGTATAAAAGTATATGTTTACAGTAGAAGTAGTATGTTAACATAATCATGGTTACCTATATTTAAAGTCCCAAAACCAACGCTAAGAGGATTCACCACAACAAACTAAAGTTGACATATGACGCACTCGAGAGTTCAGTGCAGTAACGACTGCAGATAAAGAGCTCTCCTCGCAAAAAGCTCTTCGCGCCAAAATTATCCGCATCAACTAAAAAGGTGCAATAAACGTCTCTTAAAAGAAAAAACCCGGTTTTACAGAAAATTGGGTAATCGACGGCCGACAGGCGGTTTATTATTTTTAATATTACCCCCGGAGAGTGTAAATGTTCTGAAGAGTCTGTCGTAACGTCGACATTAGTTTGATCGAGAAAATCCCGGCTGTTAACGCTGATTGTGATAACCTTAATTGGTGATTAAAGCACCTATTTATCTTTTAAAACGCTGTTGAGATTCTAAAATGAGGGTAAAGGTTTTATATTTTGTGTTAAATGAAGTTCAGGTATTGTTAAACAGAATTTAAGGTTATAAAAATGCGGTCGAATTTCGTTTTAATCGCCTCGTTTTTAATAAAGAAACCTAATAAAGATTATATTTATACTTCGTTAACGTTGTAAAAAGAATTTAATACGTAACGGTTTCCCTTTCAAAGCTTGTTGGTCTAGACAGTATCCGAACACATCCTTTATACTTAAGTATGAAGTAATTTACACCACAAATACTAGTGAAAAGTCCGTAGTTTTACGCGAAAGGAAACTACTCTATGTGTAAATTGAAGCCACAGTTTTATTTGCTTTAATTATACTGAAATCCTGTAAGCCCGTATTCCAGGCTTGTGTTAGAAACATTATATCTGATCTACATAAAATTTAGTTTATTTTAAGGCATTGAGACTTTTTACAGCCAGTTAATAGCAATCATTAGACAGAATTGATATCGTTTTTTATTGTTTTAATTTGATATGTTAGTTAATATGTAACAACTTAATGCGTTTATTAGTACTGTAGTAGAAAGTATAAGGACCACCTATTATTACTATTTTTAACTCAAAGCTCAAACCTAAACTTAACACCTTTACATGGATGCTTTAAATACCCTAGATATCCGCAAAATGGCTGTGACACATTTACAAGTTCGCGACAACATCCGAACGACCGTGATCCGACGTGACACGATGCGGCTCCGGCACGCGGCCGCCACGGCGTCACGCCGCATCCCTGCCCAAATTGAAACCACTAATCGAGCTGTCACTCAAATCATATTTCATTCACCTCAAGGAATATTCTTCGGATATTTGTCAAAGGTACGTCACTATGCGTATTTTGTTTAAGTTATGAATTGAAGGTTACCTGTCTTGTTGTCTATTTTCGAACATTTCAAATGTATAAACGCGTTTACAAGTGAAAGAGTTTTTCTTTATTCAAACCGCTTTGATATCGATACGATATAAATCATGCAAAGTTGAACTTTTTACTAAAGGGGTAATTTATTCACTCATTTCTATTTCAAATATTCGCGCTGTGGGAACAATATTTAATCGGGCTTTTATATAAAATTCAATGTAAAAACATTCAAGAACGTGTTGAAGTGATTCAACGAAATTCTAATTTGGATACCGATGCTGATTATCGAGATAATTTAAACGAACGTGTTACGAATCGCACGCGTATCGTCACGCGTCTGTCACGCTCGTCTCGCTCATGTGACACCGGTGACGTGACAACATGACACTCACTTGTCACGCTGAGTAAGCATGGAGGTAGATATTTGACGCCTGATCGAGTACTGTCAATATTGCTACGATTTTTTAATATGAGATCAAATGGAATGATTGGTGTAATTTGCGATTGGGACTTCAAGCTTTAATTTATTTTACACAGGATAATTTGGAAAGTACCTACATTTCTTTTGAATCTGAGTGTTTGCTGAAGTTTATATCTTCATCTTTCATTTAAGACGTTGGTAAGTTCCAATGTCTCGATATGCTTAAAAGGTATCTGGTTAAGTTATTCATTACTAGACCTCATAAGATGACACAGTTTTGTTTAATCTCCTTATTCGAATTTTATGGAAATATTACGCGAATGCCATTCAACTTACGATACGGAACGAAAGATTCCTATAAGCATAACTTTATCTTCTAATCTATATATAAAGTGGTTATTCATTTATTGTATATCGTACGTGTAATAAATCAGACACATATCGTCACGCTGGCGTGTCACGCTCGCTAATCTGCGACCAACACAGGTAGTGTCACGTCACTAACGTTTGACAGTCAGCTGACAGATGAAATTATAACTTGACACTTGATTGAGTATTGACGTTTCAGATTCTAGGGTTAATGGTAACATATTTTGTGTACTAGATATTTGTAAATCAGTAGCTACTGCTTATTACAAACCCCAATTTAATTACTAGGGCACGGGAAAATTGTGTTGTTATTGTTTGTTAAAGATTCTCTAATTGTAACAGCTATGAAATGCCGCACATAAGGAATCCAGAAACGAATTTAAATCACTATATTTTACGACAAGGAAGATTCATGAACCGTAGTTAAATAAAAAAAGTAATAATACAAATAAAAAGCAGTCTTACTAACGAAACAAAGTTTATAAAACGATATGTAAATGGCCACATACTTTATTATTTACCACTGAAAATAACGAGCGATAAAAATTACCATATCCACAGCAGCTATTTTTTACAGCAAATTCTAAAAGGTAACTAATATATCAGCCGTCAAACAAATATATCATAACCAAAAACATTTTCTTCATTCAAACACAGAACACATAATGTAAACAGGAAATTGTAATGACGTGTTCGGTTTGCGGTGACGTATATCCGGTGTCATGATCTGGTTGTTATACCGCCATATTTTATGTATTGTCTATGCCCTAAATTATGTAAATGTTCGGCTCTGGTTAGTTTTGTGTATACAGGATGTATAAATGTTAATCCCCAGTTTGTACGGTGATAATTACGTTGGTGATTTGTTTTAGATACAGCGTGTATTTTAAATGGGAATTAGAGTTGAATTTGTATGTGATGTTAGTTTTAAAATTTAAATGGACTGATGAACCGCAGATACATATTTAAAACTGATATATTATTGATATGTGGCCTAGTTTTCCTCTTGTTAGTGCCTCTAGTACCTACATAATTAGGCAAAGTTAGGAACTAAGTATATTATTACGTTATTTTTGAATAAAGATGGTAACCTATAAACAAAATCAAAGACAATTTGTAATCAAAATGAGTTGAAATATGTATAGGCACCACACGATACACATTAAATAATGGTAAAACCTATCATCCAAAAACACAATAATTTCCCAAAAATTGTTAAAACACTTTTCAAACTTATGACGTCATAAAAACGTTTACAGTCAACAAAACGCAACTAATTAGTAAAACAGAAAGTAACCATAGAGCATTCTAATTATGTTGGCCCCAAACAACGCTGCCACCCGCGAAGGGCTTAAGTTTATAAATTACGACAAAACTTTGGTAATTTATCAATAATTACTTGAGAATTCATTGTTAAGAACCCTTCTTTATGTTTTATTGTAATTAAATATTTTTGCCATCATGTTTTGGCTTCAAGCGATTATAAAGTTTAAGAATTTAAATGGCTATTTCAAGGTGTTTGGCGTTTATAATAATAATAATTCATTTATTTATCAGACAACAGAGGTCCATGGGTTAGTTACAGAACACTTATAAAACTATGTTAGTAAAACACACATGACATAGAATAATAGGAACATACATTATTCTTGCCTCACCAGTATTCGCATAAAATGTTGTAGTATAGGTGAGTCAAGTTTATTAGTTAGCATGTTCAGAATGCCATTTGAGCCAGACCGCGCCCTATACAAAAGTGAGGCTGTTTTTAGTCTCACCATGGCGTAAAAGTCATGGGTGTGAGCCTGTGCGAACATGCCCGAGGCACTACAGAAACGCGGCAAGCCCAAAAGCATTCTGAAGCTGTTATTGTACTGAATTCGCAGCTTATCCAATACTCCACGCGTATAACTGACCCACAGGCTACTCGTGTAGAAGGTTTGGCAATACGCTTTAAACAAAGTTAGTTTTACATCCCTACTACAACGAGCAAATCTGCGGGCCAACATATTAGCTCTGACAGCTAGAGCTCTGCGTTCCCGCTCAATATCTGCATGATCCCTAAGGTCGTCCGTTACACAGTGCCCTAAATATTTAAATTGTGTCACTCTTTGCATTACCTGTCCATTGAGTGTAATAACTGGCTCAAGAGATAATTGTTTGCCGACGGCCTTAAAGATCATGTAGACACTCTTTTTACAGTTGTACAGCAGTCCGTGGCTTGCTGCGTATTTGGTACAGCAGTCTAAAAGTTCCCGTATTGCGCTGGCAGTTGGGCCCAGCAGCACCATATCATCTGCGTAGCTAAGGTTATTGACACAAGTGTCATCTATCCAACATCCGATACTCAGTTTAATATGCAATAAAAGTGTTAACAATTACTTTTTACTAATTACTGTTATTTCGATGTAATTATTTGGTATTTTGCAATGAGGTTAGCAGTCCCATATATAGTTTAAGTTTGTAAATATTATGATTGAAATTATGCTTTGTGAATTGTTCGTGTTCTTTTAGTAAATAAAGATTATTATTATTATTATTATATATCACTGCACAAAAGTAAATTGGACTACTATTAGACAGATTCTGCCGCGGTTTATTCAGGTTAAAGGTCCCGACGTTTCAGCACCTTTGCAGGTGTCATAGTCACGGGCTGACTGAACTTAAGTAAACCTTGATAGAATCTGTCAAAGTATTTTTATTGTAATATCTATTTTTTGCGTAATCTCAGAAAGCAAACGCGTCAGGTAAAAAGAACGCTGGGGGAAGGTGGGGAGGGTACGTTTGCGCATGAGTATACAATTCGGAAGGCGAAGGTCGTCCTACGAACCAATAGCGCACCGGCAAACATGCGGCTCGTGGCCCCCCGCACTTCATACCACCAAACAGACAGATAAATCGCGTTCTGCGCATCTTGACAGCTAGCGTTCTTTTTACGTGACGCGACCTATATTCATCGTGGATGATGACCGCGAAACCAATAAACCATCATCAAAACAACAAAATTGTATATAAACATAATTCTCACAAATCTAAAGCAGACTCAATACTAAATCCGTAATAAACAAGTTAGTTCACATTCGGCATCTGCAAACAGTCGTAAGATGTGCATTGGGAGCACTTGCACTCGCACGGCAATTAGGCACTAACTTACATCGCCAACTGTGCATAAGTAATGATAAGTTGCAGCCAATTGCATTAAGCTTTGACGCGTCATTAAGTTGCATTTAATGTGTATTAATATCAGATTGTTAGTTGTGACTACTTAAGAATTTTTGTCATCAACGAGGCAAGTATAGAATTAGAAAACACTGGCCTAAATATAATGTACTTTTCTGTAAAGTATTTGTGCAGCCAATTTTATCAAAAGGCGTTGTGTACTTTTTGGGTTACTTACGTGTAAAACTAGACGTGTCGTGTTAAGTTATGTAACTTTTATGTAATTTATGCTATTTATTTCTAAAATTAATATATTTAATACGCATAAACGTGGCTAACTAGAATAAAGCGCAAATGTATTGTATGTCATATCTATCACTTATTATGTTCCCAGAAAAATAAATATTTGTAAAACCACGAAAGGGAAAATGTCAGCATTAAATCATTATTTATTAAACAAATAAATTTACTCAATTAATTAGATAATACGCAAAAGTCTATAAAATATTATTCATCTCAATAATATAATTCGACCACAAAATGTTATTCTAAAACTAAATTTATATGTCAATCAAAATCTCGCATTTAATTGCTTATTTGTGCTATTCACGTTGACATTTCGAAAACACATAATCCAGCCAAGTGGAGAAACTAAAAAAACAGCGTTTTATAAACCGACAGAGTTAAATACTCTCGTAGTAAAATTTCTTTTTTATTTATGTTCCTGTTGAGTACATTTTTAAATCTTTCTGTTGTTATGAGTTGGCTGTGAAAATACTTGAGAAGGTTAGCATTGTAGAGAACAGGCTTTGTGGGGTGGACAGGCGAGAGTGAAGCGAAATAACGTTGGCGGGCTATTGTCCACGATATATAAAAAGCCTACGAAATATTCGATAAGAGTCGGCAAGGGCTGGCGAATGTAGTTTGTAAAATAAAAATGAAATAATTCTCGTTTAATAGTGTTTTTTGTCGTGTAACCAATTAAGTGAATTATATAGATATTTTTATAGATCTCTTGTTTAAGCATAACATAATCTTAAAATATTTATTATCTAAAATATAATTAAAATTAGTGTATTTTTCTATACATTTCAAAACATATTAACGAAGAACACTATTTTTTTTTTCATACATAACTGGCAATACGTACCTACGTATCTATGAACATACGTGTATCAAACTTTGTAATCATATGAGTGATCTTTTCCATCAGATAATTACGAAGGTTGATATCGACCACAAGTCCGATGTTTTCTTTCTTATATTTTCAATTTTGGAGAGAACAGATGTTAGATATTAAACATAAGCATTTGTAACAAAAGAAGTCAGGGTTATGAGTACGTACAATGGCAAAATTTAGGTCACAATGAAGGGTCAGTAATGAAAGCTTATTGTTACAATATGTTTGAATATTTTGAATATGTTTCTGCTCATTTTTATGGATTAGAATTGATGGTATAAAACAAGTATGCAAAATAACATGTGAGTCGTCGACAATTCTGGAATTCATCTAAAACATGTGTCGGTACGGACTTTATAAAAAACCATAACTGATTTAATTGACACAAAATCGGCGAAAAACACTTGCTACTCTTGCTGTTACATACCAAACTAATATAAATAAAAAATATAGTCTCGGCAAACTATGTATTTTGTCATCTTTTTAACCCACGCCCTGTATTTTGTCATTTTTTTTAACTCACTTTACAAAATTAGGAGGTACTTACTTAGCTTTTATTTTATGCTTGTTAAATTTTAACTGGGTGAACCGATTTTGAAGATTCTTATTTATTTTAACGCTGGTGCCTCGAATTTCCCATTATGTTTTCCATCCCATTTTATTTTGGCCCAGTTTTGAGGTTTTTTTTTTTTTTTTAATTATTTTCATCATCAACTTATTATCAGTGGCAGCCCTACATCACACAATAGTAGTGTATGGACGTCCAGTTAATAAAAAGACCGATCTGTTTTGTATTTTCTCAAGAGCTGTACATTGATTATGTTCGGAACTTGATCCGCTCAAGCGAATCTATGCGATTTATTTTATTTCTTTCTCGATTTACTTATTTATGGGACAAAGTTACAATAAAATCTGGGAATAACAATTTATTAGTTGTTATTGATATAATGATGATTATTACGTAGCATTGGTAAATAAAATGTTTCCTTAAACTGTAGATTTATTAACAAGAAATTATATTTTTATAAATTTAGCTCAAAATTAATTTAAGATAATTTATTACACAATTAAAATCAACTGTGTATTTGAGGAGTTGGTTCGAGGTGGCACAAGATAGTGGACATGTGGAAGGAATTGGGGGAGGCCTTTGCCCAGCAGTGGGACACTAGAGGCTAATAAATAAAAAAAAAATGTTTTGAGCCTTAAAAAAATATGCATACTCATTATATTATTTTTAGCACATAACAAGTATCGTTTGCTGTTCTTATTTTTCATGATTAACAGATGCGAATAAGTTTTAAGTTACGCGTCTCAAATAACAAAAATATTTCGAATAGTAGTTCCCATTAATATTTTATTTTCTCTTAGCAAGTTCATAATATTGTACGTTTTTAAAATATCTACGGGCTTTGCCAACCCGAGTTGTAAATTGTTTAATACGAGAATCATTCTTGTGAACAAATTTCTTAAAGAATCTTCAATTAAAACTCTGAATAAGCTTCAGATTTTTAATGAAAATTCTTCATTTGTCGTTATTAAAAAGGCAAAGACTGTTTCGCTGCGGGTAATCACTTTGCTTTGACTTACGGTTTTGGCTTCGTTTACTTACTTATGTTTTAAATAAATAAGTCGTAGTTACTGGTCAACAATTGATGTTAAACATATTTTTTTCTAAAGCTCTACCTGTTTTAAATATACAGACGTGTTGTCAAACTCAATTTTGATTGGATCTGTACTTGAGTACTGAAATTATACGACAATATGAACCTAGATGAGAAACTTTCTAACAGTACTTGTGTTTTGTACAAGGTCGTTCATAAATTAACAAGTAACAAAAAAAAAAAAGTTTATTTACCAAAAATTGAAACAAAATAAATTGTCTTTGAAGATGTTTTTATCATTACCGATTATAAAATTAACTACTTATTTCTTAGTATAGAAGTCTGTCTCGTTACTTTCTTATATCAAAAAGTCTTACTAGGTTAACAGGGTATATAATAATGTGAATAAAAACATCACTATTAGCATCGATACCTTGTTTCTAGCGGGGGTGGGAAGAGGGTGAGAGGGGGGGGGGACACTATTAACTTGTCGCTAAGTAATCACTTCGCGGTTAAAAACGCGGTAACGCCTTCATTTAGGGCGGCAACAAGTTATAATATAACTATAGCGAAGCATATAATTATATTATATTATAATCTAATAGCATAGTTTGTTCTATAATCTTATAATAGAGTATTTTACGTATACATTTCTTAACTATATGTGTGACGGTGTTGTGTAAACAAGTATAGTGAATTAAATAGCTTAATTTTGGAGGAAGCCTCTTGAAGGATTGACTATTTCTAAATATATTGGATAACATTATTACCGCGCCTATAATTTGAAACTCCCAATGCGAATGTGGAGCTCCCAACCAAACCATGCCCCACTTATTGAATTGCCCAAAGTGTCCGTACACCTGCACTTTGGATGACTTAAAGCGCGCTTATGATGCTGCCATTAATGTCGCAACTTTCTGGGCCAATAAAATCTAATTTAAATCTGCCATCAACACGAAAAGAAAAAGGAGAAGAATTTAAAACTGAATAATATTATCTACTCGACATGTTTTTCCAAAAATAACAGCCACCCGGATCGTCCTATGCTACAGTAAATACAGTAGAATCACATACCCAGACTCACAATTAATATTTTACTGTCATACAAAATAATATCTTCACCTTCAGCCAGTGTTGAGTAAAAGTCTACAATATTATTATATAGCCAGACTAATCTTATTCTCAGATCCATTTTAACTCCTCAACATTGTTAATTTCTAAATTAACTTCTAAAATCTATTCATTGATGCATGGAAAACCCAAAATAGCACAAACTTTACCTGAAACTATTGATTGCTAATACCAATGCCATTGATCCCAACTTTATTAGCCTATACAGGGTGTTATCGAAAGGGTGTATCTATAAAAGGCGTGAAAAGTACACTGTAGTACTGGTATAGAGTCAGTTTACAAAATCACAGCTCAAATTGAGTTAATTTAATAATTGATATCCAATTATTTGGATAAAATATCTGAAGTCAATAATCATAATAAACGTGTCATCGCACTGCAAGGGTCAATATCTGATTACATCACTTAACTAAATGTTAACGATACATCTCTTCAGTTCGGTTATGATTTCTGGTCTGTTCTACGTCGAGGACTGGGCGCTACGACTCAAATGGAGTTAGACAGGACACCTAGCTACGTAGCGACGTACTTGCAGTCGAAGGAGTAGAATTCTGACTGAATGGTGGCCAAGGACAGGGCGAAGAAGTCAGTGACGACCAAGAGCACGTTGGGTTGATGAAATAACCAAGATAATGAGAACCACCTGGATCGACGCGCAAGACAGAGAACAATAGCAAAAAAGGGGGTGGCCTGTACCCAGCAGTGGGTGATTCGGGGCTGATTTGATGATGATGCTAGTTTTGAGCTGAAATTTTGTAAACTTAGTCTAAATCAGGAGTACTTTTCACCCCTCTTCTATATACTCTTTCTGTAACACCCTGTATAAGTTGTCTGTCAATCGGGACCGCGTCCAACATTGTATAACAACCAAACAGTTTTGCATAGGGATAGTTGATTCACGGTATTACTCAATGATAATTCCGACACAATTCGATTCGACCAATTTGCTTCCAACATTTGCGTATATACGTAACTAATAGGAATTGACGAGTTATGGAGACTGACCTACTGAACTCTGTGCTTGGAACTAAGAAATAAGGGTGGGGTGGAGATGTGGTATCTCGACGAGTGACTGTTTAGTAAAACGAAGGTGCCATCGACGTAATTATGTTTTAAGTTCGTAATTATTTTTTTGCAAAAAATCATTGTAGAGCGGAGATGAGTACGATGTTGGTATCTAGGCTTTTACCTTTGTGTTCTCGCTATCTCAGACAGTTTTTTGTGATCCTGTCTTATACATAGGACAATGTAGTAAAAAACTTCTATAAAAATATACTTTTTTCAATATTTTGATTTTATTTTATTAGGGGGGACATAAAACAGTTACATGCTAGATAAAATACAAGAAAATCCTTTAAACTAGGTAAATGCACAAACATGTTGTTTGTGCAACTTGTCGGCACGCACGGTAATGTATTTATAGTGAATTAAGTAAAAAATACTGCCTTAACATCGGTATAAAACTTTAATAAAAATAGTTAAGTACAATAGAGTGAACGGTATGGCGGTCCAAATTGGAATGTAATTAGTAACACTTTTTACGTCTACCTACGAATTTAAACGCCTGCCAGAAAACGTATTTTATTTTACACAATAATATGGCAAGATTCAAAGTTTCATCAGGCGCTCCGACATCCTCCCGCCGTTGAAAGGCTCCGTCTTTCAACGCTCCAAATCCTCTGCAGTGGGAAGTGGGCACAGTTTCACCAGAGGCCGACGACTGCATCCTCTACTGGTATTTATGTCTGCAACTCGACATATGCCATCTGGACCAGGAAATAGACGTGCGACTCGTCCGAGACGCCAGCATAGGGGCGGCACATTATCATCCTTCAGTAATACAAGATCTCCAACCTTGAGTGTTGCAGTGTTTCTTTTCCATTTTGTTCTTTGTTGTAATTCATTAAGGTATTCGTGCTGCCATCTCTTCCAAAAATGCTCAAATATTTGCTGAAGCCTGCCGTATCTTTGCAACTGACCTTCAGGTCGATTTGCCATACTCGGTGAGGGAAGCGCTGTTATAGGTCTTCCAATGAGGAAATGCCCTGGGGACAAAGGTAGGTAGTCATCAGGAGAAGGAGACAACGGACACAAAGGACGACTGTTCAAAACTGCCTCCACTTGTGCGAAAAGTGTGGAAATTTCCTCAAAGGTAAGATGGGTGTTTCCCATTACTCGTTTTATATGGAATTTAGCCGACTTGACACCGGCTTCCCAGATGCCCCCGAAGTGAGGAGCGCGAGGGGGTGAAAAAATAAATTTAATATTTTCTTGAGTTGCAAAGTCAGTTAAGGCCTTATCGTTTGATTTAAAAAATGATTCTATTTCCTTAGAGGCTGCTACAAAATTTCCTCCATTGTCACAAAATATTTCAAGAGGTTTTCCTCTTCGTGAGATAAATCTCCTGAAAGTCATTATAAATGCATCCCTGGTAAGGTCACACACTGCTTCCAAGTGCACACATTTATAACGAATACAAATAAATAAACACATATAACATTTTATCAATCTAGCACCCCTTCCCTTACGGTTTATAATCTGAAAGGGTCCTGCAAAATCTACCCCGACTGAATTAAAAGGAAAATCAGGCGTTATGCGCTGTACAGGTAAGTCTCCCATTTTAGGACTTATAGTTTTACCTTGCAGTCGCCTACATTGTACACAGTTACTAACAGTGCGACGAGCTAGTCTCCTGCCATTAATTGGCCAAACCGATTGCCTAATAGAGGACAACAGCAATTGTGGACCAGCGTGCATCAAGCGAATGTGTTCACGATTAAAAAACAATTTGGTTAAATGATGAGAAGAGTCAAGTAATATAGGGTGTTTTTTATCAAAACCATAATTAGATGCACTTAATCGCCCCCCAACTCTAATTATATTTTCTTTATCTAAGAAAGGAGACAAAGATAAAATGCTCGACTTTGAAGGTAAAGGTAAGTTATTTAGTAACATTTTATATTCAGCAGGGAAACACTGTTGCTGAACAACGCGACAAAGGTATTTAAAAGCATTATTTACTTCTTCTACACTTAGTGCTTCTAGAATCTTAACCTTAGGGTTTTGTACATTAAAAATAAATCGCTGAACGTATGCAATTATTCTTTCAACCCTAGTCAAATTTGAGTAGTTTTCTATATTTATTATTGGTTCTAATATGTTTTTATGTTTTTTTTTTACTAAACTATTATTTTGTGCACTTAATACTAATGAGTTTTCCTTTTCAGGTTCTATGGATTTAGAAGATAATTTCTTCACAGGTAAGTGTTTTATTTTATTTATATTCTTAGGTTTAGATAAGTTCTTTATTTCAGGTAAGTCGAAGTCTTCACCAGAATTCAATACGGGCCATTCATTTTCCGGTTTAGATAAAAAGTTTGGTCCTGTCCACCATAAATCTAAATCAACCAAACTAGCAGCATTGAGACCTCGAGATATCAAATCGGCTGGATTCATGTTTGTGGCTACATAGCGCCAAGACAAAGGATCAGTGAGCTCATTAATTTCTACCACTCTGTTAGCTACGAATGTTTTGAGTTTAGTTGGATCGTGCTTTAACCAACCTAGCACCACGGTGGAGTCGCACCAATATACAACCCTTGATGGCGTATAGCGTATGGAATTAAGTACGGTTTTACATAAATTAGCTGCCAATAAGGCGGCACATAATTCCATGCGAGGAATAGTCATAGGATTTATTCGAGCTACCTTTGACTTGGCACATAACAATTTTACGGTAAAATCATTATTGTTTTCTGTACTTCTTGCATAAATACAGGCTCCATAAGCCCGCTGCGAAGCGTCACTGAATGAGTGAATTTCAATAGTATTTGGGGAATCACATAGAACTCTTCTTGGTATTTGCAAATTAGATAGAATCGGTAGAAATTGAGAATATTCTAACCATTCATCTTCAATGTCTTTAGGTATAGGTTGATCCCAATCAATTTTTAGTTTCCATAAATTTTGTAACATACATTTAGCTTGGATTATACAAGGACTCAAGAGCCCCAAAGGATCAAAAATTTTAAAAGTATTTGAAAGTATGTCTCTTTTAGTGATACTATGTTTTTTGGGACTGTTGTGTACAGGAAAATTTAATGTATCGGATTTTGGGTCCCAACCAAGGCCTAGCGTGCTCGACGCTTCACTGAAGGTCAACTGTTCGTGCGTATTTAAACTTGAATCTTCAAATAGATTCGGTAAGTTAGTTTTATATTTTCTCAAATTAAAACATACTGAATTTAATGCTGAAGAAATAGATTGTTGGATGTATCTTAATTCATTCTCATCATTTACTGACGTAATTAAGTCGTCGACATAGAAATCGTGTTGTATTATATTTCTTATTTTGTCATCGTTACAATCCTCCCCTGCCTGCCAAAGACACCGAGTGCTCAAATAGCTCGCACTTGTGGTCCCATAAGTGAGAGTATTTAACTGCATAGTTCGAATGGGTAATGACTCATCTTCTCTCCATAAAATCAATTGCAAATGACGTGAGTTTTCATCAACTTGTACTTGCCGGTACATTTTTTCTATATCACCGGTTAATAGATATTTGTATTGTCTAGCTCTTATGAGTATTGAGAGAAGAGAATCTTGTATATTTGGACCCGCCATTAAAATGTGGTTAAGAGACAGGCCAGAGGTTGTCGGTACTGAACCGTCGAACACAACACGAACCTTGGTGGACTCACTACTGTGTTTAAACACAGCATGGTGGCATAAGAAGTAAGAAGGTTCAGAGTTAGTGATAGAAGTTTCAGACATGTGTCCGAGATCTTCGTACTCCCGCATGAATTGTATGTATTGATTTTTAAGTTCTATATTTTTTCTAAATCGTAATTCTAAGTTATGAAATCTTTTCTTGGCTATAAATAATGAGTCACCTAGACTGGTTGCAGGTTTTTGTAAAGGCAGTTTAACCCTAAATCTACCATTACTTAATTTTACAGTATTTTGTAAAAAATGTTTTTCACAAGCCTTCTCTTTTTCACTGAGAATGGGTCTCGCTGGAAGTTCCTCAACTTCCCAAAATTTTGTAATTAATTTGTCGATTTGAGATTCATTGTAAGAATCGTAATTAGTAATTATACTATTATTACAGTATAAAAAGTTATTCGATAAGTTTGTACTTATTGGACCAGCTATTAACCAGCCAAATACCGTTTTTCTTAATTTTATATTATTGGGGCCGAGAGAAATTGTTTCATTCCCTATTACGTCCCAGAACAGATCTGATCCTAACAAAATATCAACCATAGCCGGTTCATAAAACCTCGGATCTGCTAACTGTATATCCTTTGGAATTTGTATGTTACTGATTTCAACAGGATGCTTAGGTAACTGTCCCGTTAAATCATTCATAACTAGTAAACTAAGTTTAACATTAAATTGGTCGTTTATGGAACTTAACTGAGTTATACAACTTTCTACAACTTTATTTGCAGAATGGTTACCAATTCCAATTACTTGTAATGCTGAAATTGGGTTTGATTTTAGTGATAATTTATTCTTTAATTGTGTAGTTATAAAGCTCGACTGACTACCGCTATCTAACAATGCTCGTACGTTTTCAAACTGCCCAGTCACAGGATTGCATACTTTAATAATAGCCGTTGAAAGAAGAACTTGCGATGAAGATTGCATTGAATTAAAAGTTAATGGCTTAATTTGATTGAGATTACTATTTATTGATGGATTAGTAAATGAATGTAAAAGTCTATTATGCCTTTGTTTACATTCAAGACATGGTCCCAAACGACAATTATCAGTAGGGTGACCTTGCTTCAAGCAGTTAGAGCAAAGTTTGAATTTAACTACATCTGCTAACCTTTCATCTAATGATTTAGCCTTAAAAGTAGGACAACTGTAAATCTTGTGATTCTCATTACAAATTATGCACGTAAATGAATTATTTCCACGATTTGACGAAGCAAATGATTTTACATATTGACCCTTATTATTTTTGTGATTTGAAGATTGTATGTTTGTGCTAGACTGTATTTTCTGACTATTGTCATGCTTATTCTTAGACAACGCTTCTAAAACGTCTGCGCGATCAACTAAGAATTTCTTGAAAATTTCTAAAGTAGGTACACTTTCATGATTATTACGTAACTCTTCCCATTTAGTTAAAGTTTGACTGTCTAATTTTGCAGACAAGTTATAAATAATAACCATGTCCCAATATTCAGTTGGCTGGCCCAAACTAGCTAATGCCCTTAAATTTTTTGTTATATGATCCACTAAAAATCTCAATGACTTTTCAGAAGCCTTATTGAACGGCTGAACATTAAATAATGAATGCAAATGGTGATTTATTAAAAGCCTTTTATTGTCATAACGCTCGCATAATAACCTCCACGCGACCTTATAATTATCAGATGATACCTCGAGGTTGGAGATTATTCTAGCGGCCTCACCCTCAAGATATGAGATTAAATAATGAAACTTATGTATCGGCGTTATTTGCTTATTGTTATCAATTAAAGACAAAAATGTGTCTCTGAACTCGAGCCAACGAAAATAAGCTCCGTCAAACTTAGCGATCTGAATACGTGGCAACTTGACACCAGAATCATGAGGTTCTGAACATGTGTGTTCAGGCTTCGGTTGTTTGTAATGATCCAGTATAGTTTTTGCAGTAGCAATCAAAATCACCATATCAGACTCAATTTTGTCTCGTTCCTCAAGTTCCAATGACAAACTGTCAGAATTCAGGACCTCAATTTGACTCTGCAAGTCATCAAATTTTGCTGATAATTGTTCAAATTTACCAAATTTAATCGTAAACTCAGCAAGAGCAATATTTGACATTGTTTCGATACTAGATATTTTATCGAGGTAATTTTTAAATTTGGTAACTTGGCCCTTAACCGAGCTACGTCGTATAGTTAAATCTTTAAGTTTAGTTTCAATAGACATATTTTATGCCTTATATGCTTATAAAGTTATTAGACAATAAACTAAAAACAATAAATGTAACGACGACGCAACTACGATTAGTAATTATCAGTATAAGATAAAATATTGTAAACAAAAGAATCTCACGCTCCTCAAATCGAAGTTACACGCTCGCAGAAACCGGTTTCAACGCTCTGTACGGTCAGCTGGCGCACGATCGCACCCTGGTTCCTTGGACACCGAGCGCAAGCAAATCTGGAATGTTCGGCGAAATGTGTTACGACGTGGTATGAACGGAATTTTCCATTGAACGATAGTAAGAAATAAAAATAAAACTATGGGGGTACTTTGGGTGCACGTAGCACGTAATTTATATACCAGCTAATGGAAGTGTATTTAACAGAAAATACAGCTAGAACTTATAAGGATGAGAAACAATATTAATAATTGTAATTTTATTATGTCAACAGTATATTGGGATATTTAAAATATGGCCCGATCACTCAATTAGTAAAATTTTTGTTTGACTTTAATAAAATGATCGGCTATTGATCTACCTAGTAGGTATATATTTTGAGAATAATGAATTGTCGATGCAAAACAATGCACCAAATAATGTAAAAAATGTTTATGAATGGATAAATAATGCACTAAAGAGGCAGTTTGAACCGGTAAGTATGTAACGTTGGGATTTAGTATAAAAGATATTATTTAGAAATTAGGATAATTAGGATAGGTTATTGATGTGGATATTAGGTAAGTAAGTATTTAGATAAAATAGGAGTATTTGAGAGGATGGGCACTTAACTCGGAAGTTTCAGTTCCCTCGCTGTTGCCGTATTGGATCTGGTTTCTTCAGAACTGGGTCGACACTTAAGCTGCATCAAGTCCCAAGTCCAGGAAAACTGGCTCCAACCTCTTTTTAATGCAATTTCTTCCGAATTTCGAGCTTTCGTGGCGTCAATGAATCCGGTGAAATCAGCTGCAATTTCTTCTCAATCGGTCCTGTCACGGTCGCCAAAATGTTTGTGCAACTTGTCGGCACGCACGGTAATGTATTTATAGTGAATTAAGTAAAAAATACTGCCTTAACATCGGTATAAAACTTTAATAAAAATAGTTAAGTACAATAGAGTGAACGGTATGGCGGTCCAAATTGGAATGTAATTAGTAACACTTTTTACGTCTACCTACGAATTTAAACGCCTGCCAGAAAACGTATTTTATTTTACACAATAATATGGCAAGATTCAAAGTTTCATCAGGCGCTCCGACACATGTAACCCACTCTAATGTCCAAGTGTGATAAAAGTTAACAGAATAAATTGCTTTCAATATCCCACATTAATCACATTATTTATATGTTATACTTAACAGCGTCGTTACTTCTGTATGTGAAACAAAGTGTGTCTTTCGGTCTGAACGCGATAAGCCCAAAAACTACTTAAGTATATAGTACAATGTATAGTGTGCTTAAGAGCAAGGTTTGTCTTGTAATTCAACAATTACCCATGCTTACTTTCTTTTCATGAGTAGTTGACCAACTTAGTTGTTTATTGTTGTTGATATTAAGTAATCTATCATATATGCCACATTTCTGTCATCGTAATGCTACTCCATGCATGCGAGATTAATAGTGTCGGCTCCATTCAGCTGTGATTGTCTGGTCATTGTTTAGATTATCCGCACTACCCTCTTTTGTTGCGAATTATACGGGTGGGAATACAACTCGAATTTGAGATTATATGCATTTATGATAGTTGTGATCGGAACTGATACAAGTTTCTGGTTTAAGTGTAATAGTAATCTGTTATGATGTTTTGAAATTTGATTGTATCGCTCGCTCGCAAAGTTGTGTTATGTGTCTTGATTATGATAAATCCCTAAGACAGATTTTTTTTTTAAACTTTTTCAATTCACATAACATAACATATCATCACGCCTGTATCCCCGAAGGGGTAGGCAGAGCTGTACCAATGCACACCCACAGTTCGCCGATATGTTTAGGTCCCATGTAATAGGGGGCGAGCCTATTGCCACTTACCGGGCACAAATCCAAACTCCGACCTGCTACTGAGAATTTCATAGAAAAACCCAACAACAATTTGGTCGACTCGGGAATCGAACCCAAGACCTCCAGCGTAGCAGTAGCGCTTAGCACCACTAGGCAAACGAGGCAGTTTTTCAGTTCAAGCCCCGTATTATTCCTTATTTATTTTGAATATGTATCCTTCCCTTATTTTCATCAGGAACTCTCTAAGACACCTCTCTCACAATGTGTATCTTATCGAAGCATCTTATATTCGAAGTGGTTTTAAAACTACGCCCCCAAGAAAGATACTTAACGGAAACGATATTGGTGTACTTTACCGGAAAACTTCGGAAGGTACAGTACACAGGCATCGTTTATAATCCCATCACAGTATGAGCAGCGAGTAAATCTACGCTAAGTGCGTAAACATACTCGCTTCAGCCGCATGTACTTTGTTCAAACTTTTATTAGTATTGGAAAAGTTTGAGCTACTTTTTTAGGGTTCCGTGTCCAAAGGATAAAACGGGATTCTATTACTTAGATTCTGCTGTTCATACGGATCTCAAGAACCGTGATAGTAAAACAGATGATGTATTTATTACTGTCACCGTTATAGAAACAAACCCAAAAAACAGAGTAAAGTAAAGATTTAAGTCTTTTTTAGTTTAGTTTTTTAGATTCCCATACAGCAGTAATGTTTTCTCGTTTTTATGGATACGGTACGGAGCCGTTCTTGCGCGAGTCCGACTCACACTTGTCCGATTTTTTATACCTTTTATTCGATAAAAAGTTCAATGTTTACCGAGTTATTTATCGTTTTTTAACGAAGCGCCTCCATCTTGTGCGAAATTGGGTTGGAAGTGATCAAGTATGATCGGAGTTTGAGCGGCCGATGTGAGGGAGATTGTTTGAGGTAAGTTTCCGTTTAAAATGGATAATGTTGGGCTTAAGAATAATGGAGCATCTTATGAACTTGTTTTGTGAAGATACAGAATGTTAGAACAAAGATTAGGTACTTTATAAAGTCTAGTACCTAGTACAACGTGTTAATATCTGTTAGGATGTAGATAATTTCGACTACATATAGCATGCTTTGTTTATGCTTTGAATGGCTGACTTAAGATCTAAATCCGCAGGTACTTTTTTTTTTAATTAACTCCAAACTGATTCGGCCACGTCCTCGTCTAACATTTAAATAAACATAACCGATTTATAACTATAGATTTATCTAGTTCTATTCATGCATTTACGTAGTTCCTAATTAAACACTTGTACCATCAAAACCAGCTGCAAATGACGCCAATCACTTTTATTACAGTGATCATTCACATCCACACATAAAACACATTATTATGCCTAATTGAAAATGCAACGGAGCGGCCTGAATTTAGTGGATTATGCCCAAACGGCATCGTATTCGTATGTACCGTAGATCACAATATGTTCTAATTTGGGGCAACCCCTAGCCGAGCTGCAATATACATCGGACTGGGTTGCTATTGCACGGAATTACCCTGAAATTTGAGAAAATGGAAATATCTAAGAGAAGAATATTTTTATTAAATATTAATTTACCTGCAGTGGACCACTGCTGAAAATTAGATAAGTAGATTTAAAAAGTTAAACTTATATTTATTAAAGATAATAAATGAAACACACTTGACACTTTATCTTGTCAACAAAACTTTCATAATTTACTCGGTTACAATAAAATTTAATTTATATAATTCTTTGAAACTGTAGTCATAAAATTAAAGAACAATTTGTATATTAACCGCCTTCGCATTTCTCGTAGCTTTTAAGTAATCAAGTTCGTAGTTACTTGTGATGCATATATATAATATAATATTCCGGGACAACTCACACACGGTTATCTGATCCCAAGCTAAGCAGAGCTTGTGTTATGGTAACCAGACAACTGATAAACATACTTATATATTTCTAAATACATACATATTATAAATAAATTACACCCAGACGCAGTACAAATGATCGTGCTCATCACACAAATATTTGTCCTGGGTGGGAATCGAACCCACGACCTCCGGTATAGCAGTCAGGGTCACTAACCACTAGACCAACAGGCCCGCCTATATGTAAACTGAAAGCCTACGCACAAACTATCTTCGCACTTCTTTCTGCGAACATCCATCCATCCATCTGCCTCGTGCATAAATAAATAACAAATAAAACACTCTATTTTACAATAAGTAGTACAAGTTCATACAGCCTATGTTACCCTGGGGCCAATATTGAGAAACTTTTGACAACTCATTCTTTAAAATCGACTAATTAGTTTAAGCTGGGCTAAAAGGATCTGACGTAGGCTACAAAAAATAATAATATATATATATATAGTTTAAGCGCTACGGTGGAACATACAAACATACATATATGTACTGCCACTATCCTTCCTTTTGGCTGCCGGTTATAAAAACGCTATTTAAAATATATAACACAAACACTATTTAGGATCTAACCTATATATTAATACTCAAACTAACCGAACCCAAAAGCCAGAGTTGGTAACCCCGAGTTCGGCCGTTAGTTGTTATTTATTGCTCAATATTAGCATCCGCCACTTACCGAGTAATATCGCGAATTATGTGCATATGTTAATTCGAGCCGCGAATTCGCGATACACTCTGCTGTTGTTTTACTTACGTTGGTGTTGTATTGTGTGAGGTACAACTATTAACTTCGTTGTCTACTTTAAGTACGCTTTAAGTATCTAGAGACGGATTATATTGTTGATGTTCTCTTCAAACATTAAAAAAAAACACCCTGAAAGTGCGTCCACATCTGACGAACGAGCATTACATAAGAAGCTCGCGAGCTGTTACTGTAATGCTTACTGTAAAGCGACGCGTGCACGTCTGGCGGACGGCTATATTGACACTAGTGCGTTCGCGGCATGCTCGCGAGCCGCCCGCGAGCAGCTCGCGAACAATGTAATGTTCGTTTGGTGCTCGTTCGTCAGATGTGGACGCCTAGGAGCGTCCACATCTGACAAACCCATAACCATTATTTTTAGCACAACACAGTTTTTGAACAACTATAATTAGCATTCAGTCCAAGGTTTTGTAACACAAAGTTCTATACGTTCTACACATTATCAGTTTATTTTCATTTATCGCTTAAACTGCTATCGTTACCCACCAGAAAATGGCAGCCAATTTCAATAATCTGGCATTATAGTGGGATATGACGTCACATTACATGCTGCGCCGCTCCGCAGGTATCGTTAACGGTAAGCAGCACTTAAGTCTTGCCCAGTGAGCCGTCTTAAGATTTAAGGGGAGGCTGCTTGTGTCGCGCGCAATTGACTTCACCTTAACTGATAGATTATTAACCCCTGATGCTGACACTTGAGCTTAACTTGTGTATGTGAAGTGATATATTAATGCGCTTGGCTTCTGATTATCTACCATACTATTTTTTTTTGTCATGTTGCTAGGAAAACTTATAAACTAAGCCGTAGCAGTTAGACAGTGGGATCGTTTATCCGTAGCTCTTTCGTTGTGTACTAATGGAAGAAGAGTAACTTGAAGTACACTTAATCGTTGAAATAAAACTACTTTTTACCTTACTTTTTACCTTTGCAGGTATCATGGTCACGGGCAGACAGGCAGTCTGCCCGTGACCATGATACCTGCAAAGGTGTCGAAACGTCGGGACCTAAAATCTAAATACAAACCGCGAAAAAATCCGTAAAAAGTAGTTTTATTTCAATGTCTAACATTCGCGTAAACCTAAGAAACCAATATACACTTAATCGAATAATAATTATTGCGAAAATATTGACCATAAAATAATGTGTCTGCAAAACTCTTTGAAGGGATTTGTGGAACACGATTGTATTGTATGCATGTCATAACACTTATAAAACAAGCTGAATTAAATATATGAAAAACAATACTTTGTGTTATAATTTTATAAGTAGACACATTTTATATTAGTTCAGTCTAAACTCAGTCCTAATTTGAATACAGTCTTCCTTATGAACCAGGTTAGTAACTAACAAAAACTAGTATCCTAAAGTCGAACAAATTATAGTATTCAGACTGATTACATCAAAGACGAAACGCCTAAATAATTACATTCAAGGTCTTGAATAAATTAACAGATATTTAACATAAAATATTAATTATGTTGCCTTGAAGTCTAGATTCTGTTTAATTAAGAAATATATTGTTATTCCTGGTTTCCTTTGAATTTTTTGTATTTTATATTTACGTGTGTGTAAGTCACCTTCCTACTAAGGTAAATTAGTCAGTTCTAAATGTATGAATGAAATATATATTTTTTTAACGACTTAACAACCAGACAACTCTAAACTATAATAAAACACAAAAATATAATATCATATAGGTGCTTATTAATAGTAATTAATAAGCACCTATATGATATTATATTTTGCATTTTTCATAAATTTAATTAAGTTAGTATGTAATGTCGCAATCCGTACTATATTAGATAATTTAATAAAATTTACTGCAGGTTTTATATATTTCGAAGTTTTTTAAAGAATCTCTAAATTAAGCAAAACTCTACAACAACAAAAAATAACTGGACATTCAGCCTCTCCTATCCTCCAAATAAAAAAGCGGTGTTTATTTTGTAACCGGTTTTATTAACACAAAAAATCTAAAAACAAGGTACGGTGTAAAGTTACACTACGTTATGCAGTACACGGCAAGCTGAATAACATACAGGAACCACGTGAACACACAGCTATTGTCACTGGAATCGTAGTACAACAGTTTATTGTTACTAGAAATTTACGTATAGAAACACCAGGTATATGATACGCAATAATGTGTGATAAACATAGGTTAAGTAAGTCAGGTCAGCCTTTGAATGACGAGCTATTCAAACGAAGCTGTTTTCCTATGTGTATCCAAATTCATAATAGACTTCCTGTCCAACTTCGAGAGTTACCAATTACTCGGTTCAAGAGGGCACTACGTAGATGGCTAATAGATAATCCTTTCTACTCTATAAAATATTTTATACAGCATAAGTTTCCGAAGTAATCTTATTGTGTATAGTATATAAGCTACTTGAAGGTAATTTTGCATGTCATTACCTTATGACTGAATACTGAATCTATTGACCTTTTGTAACACCTTTTATGTAACTGTATTCAATTGCAAATAAATCCTTTGACTTTGGCTTTGAGCTTAAAACTTGCTACGGATATAAATCAAGAAGTGACTCTTTTTTGACAAACTTGACAGCACCATGATTTTGAGCACTCACTTTTTACATTAGGTATGTTTTATGTGTTGCAGCAAATTTTACATAAACAAAAATTTTAAGCTGGCAGTATTCATTTACACACATCTATGAATAAAATACAATAATTGTTGACTAATCATTCAGGTCTCACTTTAGTTAATGTTTAGAACAAAAGGTTACTATTAAAATTAAAGTGGGTTTTTCGGCTTTGACGCGGTTTAATTTTAGATTTTAGGTCCCGACGTTTCAAAACCTTTACAGGTATCATGGTCACGGTCAGTCTGAGGAGAAAGAGACATTGAATAAAAACTTAGTTTTACGTTAACTAAAACGTTACTTATCACAATTATAGTTAACATTCTCTATATTCGTTTACGCGTTACAATATCCAAAACCATTTTAAATTTTCTCACCAAGGCGCCGCAATTAACGTATTTATTCTCTAAAGGATAAGTTTTGAAAGCCTTAGTTCAAAGGCTGCGGAGCAAGGAGCGCTGATTCCTTCCTCAACATTCCTCGCGTCTTTCAAATGCTGTTGTAAGTGCAATCGATGCGAAAAATGTTTGTTTGCATTGTTCTGCATAGAAACCTGCTTTGTTCCTGTTTATTTGTAACGCTTTTGAAGTTATTTGTAGTGTAGGAAAGGTTTTTAAAGCAAATTAACGAAATAAATTGGAAAAACAATCACTCCAATGGCAAATATATTTTTGAAATTCAAGCTAAAAGTGCGTTAATGTTATTACTGATACTGATAGATCCAGAGCCTGAATGGTATATATTTCTTATATGTATATATTGTTTTTCTAAATATTGTTGGTAAATTGTAATACATGACAGACATTGTAATCTATACCTTGTTATTATTTTGCTGTCAGCGACGAGAGTATAATTAATGAACCTAATAATTTGTAAAAGATTGACCATTTTATTAAAGTACCCGTTTCCCTGAAAATATACCCCATACATTTATAAAAAACATGACCTATCTTAACAATCTTATCCGATAAAGAATACATTAACAGGAATCAATAACAAAAAATATTAAATAAACACCCTTTAAGCACAAAACATCGAAACTAAATCTAAAAATCGCCTCCGTAATTACACTATTTCCTCTTTGTATTCTTTGAATAAAACTTCTACTATCTGTGTACGAGTCAATTTATGTAGCTGGAGCGAACTCATTGTACGTTTGTATCTAAAATACGGGTAGATTACGGCTTTAGGCGATGTATGGCCTCATTTGGCTGCGTTATGTTATAGCTTATATTTCAGGAGTACCTAATGTAACACTACGGGAGTGTTAAATGAGGAGGCATAAGTACTAACGTAACATTATTTTACTATGAATAAAGGAAGGTGGTAAAAGTGTAGATTATCTAAGTAAAATAGTAGGTAAAGTGTTTAAAACAAATACGTTATAGCCTTTATACTACCTAAACCTTTATATTTACTGTCTAAAAATAGAAATATTGACATTAATAAAAAGAAAAACTTTATTTTCTCATAATTTCAAGTTACAGAGTTAATTTTAAGCACATTAAATAGAGACTGGTGTCTGTAGTAGGAAAAACCTGAGACAGATTATACGACTATACCTCTTTACAACACACTTTTAACAGGACTGTCCCAAATAGAAGCCATATTTTAAAATAAAATAAAAAGGCATGACTTTTATTCATCAGTTTATGTTTGAACAGGTCCCGGCATTTTGAAACCGCTGGTAACCGAATACTTTTCAATAATATTATTATAACGAGAAATCAAAAACCGACAATTTATACAACATTATATACCACACAATGCGTCAAACATCAACAGCAGATTGAATGAAAACAATGAGATACCTAATACAAGCTTGATAAATAATCAAATTCTAATTATGATGTGTGCCTAATGTAATGTATTCATTGTTTATTAACTGCAATAGGTAACAGATCCCTGTGTTAAATTTAATCAAGAGAGTAATTAGTGCGGTTAGGAATGAAGTTCGATTTGAATACTGAATTTAGATCTAGTTTCTGACGTCAAATATTGTCATTTAATTTCGTCAAATACTATAAAATTTGAAGCGATTGTTTAAAGTTTTGGCAAGTAGGCATATTACATAACCGCAAACGTTTTTAAACTGACGACGCCGTATGTAAAATGCCATATTATACTATTTGTCTGCGACATATCTATGTACATTGTACAGTCACGAGCAAAACTATGTACATACACATATAGAAATTGTAAAAAAAGCTTTTTTTTTATGGATTACGGAACAGTTTTTCAATCATTCCTTCATAACACGTTTTACAATTCAATCTAGAATCGAAGAAAAAATCCTTCAAACATTGGAGAGTGTCTACATATTTTTGCTCGTGACTGTTCATAAATAAAATCAACCCCTAATTAATGTCTTATTAAGGAGCAGACAAATATCTTAACAACTTCACACATTCCAACTCACACAACTGACTAAAAAGCATAAGCGTGTAAATTATCTTTGACAACTTACCTCGAGAACTTACAGTCAAGTTAAATCCTTCAACGGCAATAAAAGTGGCAAGTTAAGAGTAAAACAACATTCATCTCAAAGTCAGTAGCACATCTTGTGAAAAAACCTCAACTTTTTACTGTAATTTAATTTGTCGCGAGTGTCTTGTAGGAAGTAGAATGCAGACTCAAACGAGTACTTTTTAGTAGGTAAAGTCTTAATGTAGTATGTTTTATAATAGACGCTGAATAGATGACACGTTTATTACTATGGTCCGGTCGCTGAGGGAATGCGTTCCTGACACATGTCAATTGGTCTTGATTGGTATGGGGATATAAAAAATCGAGTAAAATTGTGTAAAAAATAATTCATGTTTTTTAGAACTGAATAGTTTTTAATGATCGTTTATAAGACAAATAAGTCATGTTATTTATGTTTAGTAAGTTCTTGGACACTTTAAAGTTACATTTCTTTGTTTTGTGTATATTTTCGCTGGTCAGAGAGTACATACCACTATTGGTTATTAACAATGGAGCTTTGAGTATAAAATTTCAGCGGTCAATGAAATCAGTTAATGATCATAAGCGGTTATTTCTGCCTGCGGACAAATTGTCTATCGTCTGCTTAGGGCATAATTGTTTCCCTAACACGAAGCTATAAAGCGCTTGTTTGCTGAACACGTGCAATTATTTAACCTTTCAATTGCTGTTGATGAAACAAAAATCTATTTCCCAACATCTATTTTCTGATTAATTTCGTTGCGCATTCCACGACAGTCAATTTTTTTTTTTTTTTTGGTTTTTTGGTTCGAATAATTTTTTTTAATTTTACTTAGACACTGTTGTATATAAAATGTAGTGATGTACATACGTGTATATAGCTCGATTTAAACATAATTATTTTAGTTATAAAACGATGGCAAAGAGCAGTTTTAACACTTTAAAACATATTTTTCAAGTTAATTAACTTCTTGTATCGCACGAGACTTTTCTTTATAAGGCTCCCTGTAATATGGTGAAGCTTTTTTAATTGTTGGGACTACAGAGAAGGTTTTGCGGTAATTAACTAGCACGTGTTGAGAACGCTTTGAGTGTGGCTCAAAGAATAAGGTGCGTTTAATACATTAATTTTGTACTGACTTTGTGATACTGGGGATAGGGTTTCTTAGTATTTTTTGAAGAAAATAATATAAAAAATAGAATAAGGTTGAAATGATCTAGGAATTTGTGATTATTAGTTGGATAAATAGCTATCTCATACTATAGAGTTTGTTTTTTTGGTTGCTTCTTTTTACTATTATTGCTTACATAGTTAAGATCACATGAGATGATAAAAATTTAAAAATCTTGTGGTGCTCTTTGGATTGATTAAAGATTACTTATAGCCTTAGAGCCTTAGAGATACCTATCTAATAAAGAAGTCCCACGTAAACGATATTTCGAAAGTAGTTTTCACCAAAGGTTAGGTTTTAAATTAAAATTGTGGTAAAAATAGGTGATTCTTAAGTCTGGGGATTATTTGAAAAATTCGGCTCAAAATTAAATAACTTTTCTATAGCATGAATTAAAATTTAATATTGGCTTTGGCTTTTAAAGTTGGTTGTAAATATCGCACAGATTGAGTTTAAAAAATATATGTTTTTCTTTCATATCGCAAACGAAAAAGACTGGTATAATATTGAATGTTTTTAAAATATTCATCGCAGTGATATAATGGTACAAAATTGGCTTCTTTTAAATTTTTGAATAATATCATAATAACTCATTTTATCTTTTAATTGTTCTACATAGAGTTTAGCTCTTAGTATTTACTAAGTACCTTAAAGATGTCAGTTATTCTAACCTCCATTTTTACCAGTCCAAATATCAAACAGTCAAAATAAATATGTACACTCAAACCCACAGTGACCTGTGTCTGCACAAGTGTACACTTGCGGGGAGTACAGTCGCCGTCAGTCGCAGGTTTCAAATGTGTTGCTAATTGTACAAAGAGTGTCCGTATCTGTACCGCTACAAACACATTGGCTTTGCGCTACTTTAAAAGAGGAGATTTTTAAATGTACTAGAGTTGCGCGGTATTCGGCCTCGACTAATCGACGAATATTTTTAAGTTTTTTTTTATATACCTACACAAAAATAAAAGGTATTCAATGTAGTAAAACTTTTTACCAGTTATTTGTATGTAACTAAATCCTTGGAAAGTACATATCATATAACCACGGATAACTCTTATCTCATAAAAAGCTTGCCGTTCCAAAAAGTTTTACTTACCAAAATCGCACTTTCACCAAGCATTTGGGTCGGTAAACATGAAAATAATCGACCAAACTAACAGAAAAATAGCTTGTGTAACGACAGTCATTGTTTGTCTGCGAACCTGTGGATAACATGTTGACAGGTAGTTTGAGGCAAAGTTGATGAGGACGAAAAACGACACCCCTTAGTTAGCACACGTCTATCAAAACACCTTTATACGGAAACATCCTATATTTTCCATACTTACTTACAATATTTACTGATGACATTCAAATGTAAATTTCTAAATGGAACATATATATTCGTCTTTTCCGAAGGCCGAATACTGAATACCGAATTCGGTGGAAAAAATCGTGTTCGCAACTCTAAAAGCGGTAACCTATGTATATGGGATCCGCTGCGCAATTACAGGTACCTTTGATATGTGAGCCAGTGAAAATGAAATAATGGGAGTGGAAATATTTCGCTACAGTTGTCACCTCTTGATGGATCGACGCTACCTTTAATGTATACGAATTAGTGCTGCCAAATATTAATGCATTTGGGTCGGTGAAGTTTGGAGTAGAGCTTTTGTTTTATTATTTGATTTATTTGACATTTATATAATATTTTGCGTTAATCTCTTGATCCACTTATTAGTTATCACAAAAACATTTCATATTCGCAATTATAAACGAGTATAAAACGTACATTTGCTTTTAACCGCACGTATGTCAGTTATCGTTTTCAAAAGTAGCTTATGACATCGACATACACAGCCTATGACACAGATCCAAGCTTACCCTATTCTTAGTTTTATCAAAATTAGTTCAGCATTATAGATGTAAAATCGTAACAGATACACAGACACATAAGTTGTAAATTAAATAGTAGTAAATAAAGCAAATAGTAAAACTCCCTATCAATTCTCAAAAATTTCTTTGGAATCCAAATTTTCATTTTAAATCAATACATAAAGCTTAGCCTCTCAGAAGATAGCTAAACATTTATTTAGACAAGTTTATGTAGGCCAGCCGTGGCCTGTAGGTAACTGGATCAGACCCCAAGCCGAGTGAAATGCGGTGAAAGTTTCACTGCAATTTACGACTTTAGAAGACTTTAGACGACTTTGGTTTGTTAGTTTCTATTGTTTACACACTTTCTGGTTTTATTAATTTTAAGTGTTATTAATTTTGTGGTTTAATTTTAATAAAGGTTGCTATATACCGTTCAAAAATGGTTTAATGATATGGTCCGGTAATTAGATTGTTAAACCATAATCTAAATCGGACCATTATGTATTTATGCGATGCGCGATTCTATTGTTTTTGAGAGGCGCATCACACAAATACATAAATGTATGGATTTGTGTGACACATTTGTGTTATTTACAAAACCTTTTACATCTCTGTCTGCCAGTGACCATGATACTTGCAAAAGTCGAAACGTTGGGACCTAAAATCTAAAATTAAACCGCGAGAAAATCCGTAAAAAGTAGTTTTATTTCAATGTCTCACATTCGCGTAAACCTAAGAAACCAATAAGTTATATGATTTCTAGTGTAGGTTAAAAATATGTAGCTTACCAAAGTCAAAATTAAATTTATCTTTCACATAGTGCAAATACTGTCAAAATGTGAATACACATATATATAAGCAATATTTATATGTATATTTCTACGTCCTTTATTATATTCAGTCATACCATACTACGAAAACAAACCACAAATTCGCAACAAAAACTAGTCCAACTCCACTCCACTTCGTTCAGTATTTTTGGAGTCGGTTACCTCCGTGTAATCCGTGGCGTGTCCTCATTAGTCTGTCATCTGTCTTGCTCTTAGGACACACAGCTAACTGGGTCGAAACATTGTCGATCCTTGAAACATGCACGAACGTGATCTGAACTCGACAAGTGAATCAGAAGTTACAGTATATATTTTTAACATCGATGACAAATAAGGGGTGTTATAGCGTGATGTGTCGGTTTATGTGTCTGTTTGCGGTATTTTTTATAATTATTTATTTCTTGTTGCTAAGTAAACTTATAAATTTAGCCCCACAAAACCGTAGTACCGGTTTGACTGTGGAATACTGTATCGCAGCTCCTAAACAAAGTAACCGAATGGGATGCAGTTTTTTATGTTTTGAAGGTTGGCGTAATGGCAATGGTTCTTAGATTTGATTAGAAAATGTAATTTGAAAAATTCAGTATATTGAGTTAATTCGGCAATGTTCTGAAATTCACTTCTTTCTTATCGTCAGGGGTTAAAAAGTAATAACAATAAATATAGAATATAAATGAAGTAGTATCACGAACTAAACCTCATGTATGTTAAATTGCACTTGCATTTAATTAATAATCAAATTTTGCACTGCTATTTACTTACAAAGCAAACACAAAAATATCTGATCAGAAAATCCATTAGACCTTCTGTTCATACATTTCGTTTAATAACACACTTGAACTAATGCTGAAAAGTTTGGTCGTTTCATGCTGCACTTATGGCACAATTTATTATTATTGTTGCAGCTAATGCAATGTCATTTACATCGAATGGGGCTAATGTTTATTAGACACAGATAACTAAATATCTCTGCTTATCTAATACGAGTACACTATATTATACGCTGCTGTTAATTTCGTCATAGTTTAATGATATACAACGAATTTGCTTATGTATGGAGTTGAGAGAAGAGAGAAAAAAAGAGGCCTGTGGACGATGACGGTGATAATGATGTATGTAGGTATATGTGTTTAACACTAGTGTTAAATGAAGAACTCAAGTCGTTGAAAATTAGGATTATTGAGGTTTTACAAAAAATTACGTGTGCTCGACCGTGGTTGTCGGCAAGTGATCGTAGGCGCGCGCGCGTCGCTCGGTGGCACTTCGGTCCCCCACCCCCGACGAGCCGCGAGTAAAACCAACGCGAGTTTTACCGTGAACTTGTAGCTCGC
This sequence comes from Autographa gamma, assembly GCA_905146925.1. Lineage (NCBI taxonomy): Eukaryota > Metazoa > Arthropoda > Insecta > Lepidoptera > Noctuidae > Autographa > Autographa gamma. The sequence continues at coordinate 4,469,800 of LR989869.1, read as the reverse complement.
TCGTCAATCACACCATACATACAATGAAAGAATTTACCGAACAACCAGTCAACTGATACTGCAGCCTTTATCTAGATCTAGTGGTTTAGCCTACCTGAAATTCTAGGAACATCTGAAGGAACTGGAATATCAATGCACAGATGCACAAACACCAACAAAGACACCTTTGTCTTCGATAGAAGGTGCTACTTGAAACCAGCCTTCATTTAGCCCGGGCTTCTGAAAGACAATTTACCTAATATGTCGGAAAATAAAATAGGTAATGAGTCTCATAAACATAATAATACCACTTGGCAATCAGCCTTTTATAAATGGAAATATTCATTATTGTTAACATTTTGCCATTTACTCAGGTAAGGTAAGGTGAGGAGAAAAGATGTTTCATTTGTTCTCTTTAGATCTCTATAACCCAAGTGAACAAATGAGACATTTGGTTTGGCTTTGCGGACTTCATATTGACCACGAATAAGGTCCTACTGTAAAATAAGGATATAATACAAGAAAAAAAAAACTAACTAAACGAATTATCAAAAAAAATCTTGAAACCCATCCTTTAATTTTAGTATTATACATTTAAATTCCCAATTATATTAACTTAACGAAAGGTGAATGACTCCATATACCGACTTTCTCATAAAAAAAACAAGGCCACATCTAATACATCATACTAACGCCTACATTACTAAGAACCCTTATATACAACGCAACATAGCATGAGAGACAAACATTAGAAAGACACATCAATCTTAACACACATTTAAAGTAAATGATACTAATTATCTTAATTGCATACGTAAGTAAAATCGCTGTTTTAAGGGCAAGTTACACGAACTGGTGTTTATTTATCCTTCTCCTGCTTACCTTAAATTATTTTCAACCAATTTAAAAATAGGAGGTTTTCAATTTGAGTTTTTGCATGTTTGGTACGCGATATCTCCGACAAAAGAGGATCGATTTAAAAAAACTGCTTTACCATCTCCGGAGTTCTACCTTGTGGACACTAAAAAGGTTTTTATAAGGTTTCCACAATAATAAAATTGCTAGACATATCAAGCCACAATAAAAAAAAACAAAATTCAAACCTTCGAATTAAGAACCTCCCCATTTTGTAAGTTTGTAATTCTCTAGAAAAAAGGTAATTCTTCAGAATTCTCATAACTTACTCTTCTTATAAAGTTACAAGGCTGTTAATTAGCTATTTGGTTTTATTGTCTCTGTGATAATGTTATTGTAATGTTGTTTGATGTATTCTGCGAAAATCTCGGTTTTATTACGCGCTCGTGTGACCTTCAAACTTACCTGTGGTCGTATTATGTTAGGCCAAAGTCTTGTTTATAATGTCGTTAAAAAGAGACAGCGATATCTGTGTATATAGCTCCATCTCGCTCTTTTACTGGAATTTATTGCTTTTGATTTTAGGACAATGAATCATAAATTTTTTGTACAAGTGTAGGTCAACATTATTGTGACTTTATCAAGATTACTTTAGCGGCTTTTATTATATTACAAGCTACTATAGTGTACGAGATGCTTTAAAAAAAAAGTTACGTTCTTGTGATATCTAAAATGATCGACAACTTTTTTTTAATATTATGATTAAAGCAATATTTTATGCTGTCGATACATTATCGAAAGACCAAGGCATCGCCCCATGAATTTTTCGTCGTCGAAGCTACCTTTTATCTATACAAACTATTTGGGTCATTTGAAGAGCTGTAAGTCACGGTCCGTCAAAGATTTTAATTAAACTCCGTCCCACCGTTGCCTCACCAAGTTTCTCCTCCATTTATCAACGTTTAAAACGCATATAAAGCTGATATAATCTGTTGAATATTGAAGTTGCATTCCCACAAGCCATACATCACAACTTCAGGCGAACAAAACTTTGGAAAAATAAACAGCGTAAAAACGCAATTTATGTGATGTGAGAAAAGTTACACAACAGTTTCCAGAGAACAAGGGATAACACTAAAAATCAACCTAGATGAATAACTTGTTAGTTCTTAACACAGTTAGCTGGGAACTAGGAAAAAAGAGACTGCATAAAAAACACCAAACACCAAGCGCTTAGTACACCACGCGACAAACGACTTCATGTAGGTTAAGAAGATGTATAAAAGTGATTATATAGTCCTACTTGCAAATTAAATAATTTAATTTAATTTAGTCTGTCTAGTAACGGGTAGTGTATTTGGAGTAAGGCAGTTAACTAAAATAATTTGACTGAAATAGTGCGTTAGTTAGGTGACTTACCGAATACTAGCCCCGTGGTGTAATAAGAAATATACCGTTTGCCGTATTCTACGCTAAGTCAGCATGCAGTATTAAATAATGACTTAGCATGCTGTATCAATGTTAGAACAAGCTTGCAGTTAGCTAGCAGGCCATTTAATATCGCGTAGTGTAACTAGCACTTTAGCTTGCAGCTTGCAAAAAACAAACTGCAAAAAAGACAAAGTTGTCTTGCAATACAGTAAGTGTAATTGCAGCTCGAGTAAATAAAATGATAAAAGTAAGAACTTTCCTTTAAGTGCGAGCCCGCGGCAAACATGAAATTAAATTGTGGCCGACTGCCGCGTTTACGTTTCAAGACTATTTTTTCGCGCCATTTACCTTTTCCAGTTATTCTGTAGGTAAATGTGGAGTGTTCTGGTCTGGGAATTGTATTAGCATCATGTAGTAACAAAACTTTGGGATAATGTCATTAGGCGGTGTAAAGACCTAGATAGAGGTATCGAAATATGTAGCGATAGGTGTCTGGTATTTAAGGATTAGGTATAATTACGAGTACATGCTTAGTCATTTGTCTTTCTGTGTGATTTGTGTTGTTAGCGTTCGCGCGCACGTCTATCAGACGACGTAATTGACACTAGTGCTTTCGCGGCATGCTCGCGAGCGGCTCGCGGTCGGATCGGGAACGGTTCGCGAGCTGCTCGTGAAATGCTCGTACGTCAGATGTGGACGCACCCTCATGATTATGTATAAAGTCTTGTTTATTGATTCTTACTTATTGTTCTAGTGAACTTAGTAATTGATTGTAGTACTCATTGTTCAATTAAAAGTACTCAGAGGCTTCTAACTAAAACTAAAACATCATTTTTCCTGATTGTGGTGTAAAAATAACTTGAACTCTAAAGAAAGTTTTTTCGTTGATCATATCCACATGGAGTGAAAAGTAGTAAATAATGTATCAAAATAGATTTAGTACAAAAATAGTATTATTTCAAGTTGTATTTTTGTCAGTCATCAAAGAAAATATGAAAACCATTGTCACAGGTTAAGCTTTTTTGATATAAGAAGTAAAGGGACTTATAAATAGTTAAGATTCAAGAAATAAGGTCCCATTGTGATGAAAAAGTAAAGCAATAAAATCCGGCGTTTTCTAAGGCTTTCTAAGAAACATTTGGTAATACCGGAACTAGATTATTTGTTAACTATTAAGTGTTGGTTTCCTTGTTTCTTTGCTAATACTGCTTAAACAACTTTCACCAATTTACCTTTAAGAAATTGTTAATAGAAAGAAATCTTAGGTCAACGTTTTTGATATTTATTGCTTTATGAATATTTACTTTACATACAAATATATATATCTTACTGCTTCTATATCTTACAATGCTTCTGAACATTTAGATATGTGGAGATCGCAAACCAACACAAATTTTCGTATCAAGTTGAATAAGGTTGAATAAGTTGAATAAGGGCCATAAAAATATTATAGATATTAGTCTAGTATTAACAAACGAGGTGAGGTACACTCATCTAGAAAATTATCAAATTATTTTAGACATCCATATCAACTACACTAATAACAGCCTTCCTAAGGAACAATCTATTAATCCACATCCAATATTTCATTCTTCTTATTAAAATGAAAATAATTCCAACATGGCGTCCATCGGTGTAATGATTGCAATACATCCTGCGGTCCTCTGAGGAAATTAAACAGCACTCAACGAGCTGCATGCACTTGTTATTTACCTGTACCATCCTGACTTTATACTAAAAAGTAATGTAAACATGCTTATTTAATAGACATAACATAACATAACATACCATCACGCCTGTATCCCCGAAGGGGTAGGCAGAGGCGTACCAATGTACACCCACAGTTCGCCGATATGTTTTTAGGTCCCATGTAATAGGGGGCGAGCCTATTGCCACTAACCGGGCACAAATCCAAACTCCGACCTGCTACTGAGAATTTTATAGAAAAACTAAATAATAAATAAAAAACCAAGTAATTATTATGTCGAAAAAATTATAATTTATTATTTTATTCTATGTTAAAGCATATAACAATAATAACACCTGCAAAGGAAACTTCAACATCTAAATGAATCTTATAAAGCTGTTTCTCACATTATTTTCTTACGTAACACTGCACAGTAGCTTTATCCAAGTGCAGTGGTCGCTATGATTTACTGCAACATAACAGTTCTCTACAAAAACCCGTCCACTGCACTATTAGTGTAAATAACCACAAAATACTTTAGTACACAGCTTTTAGAAGCACGTGCGATACTGTAAGTAAAAAGAAGTGTTTGTTTACGAGATATAATATAACGTACTAGCTTATTGGAGCTCTTTCTGCGGATGTAGGTTATTGGGACAGAAAAACAGCCTATGTTCTTTCTTAGCGTTTAAAGTAACTCCATATCAAATTTCATCAAAATCGGTTGCGTAGTTTAGCCGTGAAAGCGTAACAGACTTACAGACAGAGTAACACTCGCATTTATAATATAAGTGTGGACTAAGTTTTGTTAATGTAGTAACGTTTAGTTTTGTGGTCAATACTGTAATGTTAGCCAAATCATGTCCAAGTTTTAAGCACATTACATATCAATAAGCAAGCGTGGTGATCAATGCTCGTGCCTTCTCTATATGGGAAGAGGCCTGTGCCCAGCAGTAGGACGTTTACAGGCTGGATAATAATTATTATTATATGATAGGTACTCATTACATATTATTAAACTTGTTTAAATCTAGTATTGTTATTCAAAATAATGACATCAAAGCTGGCTATCTGTTTAAATAGGTTTCTTACGTAACATACGAACATGACATACGTATGTCATATATAACTGGTCCAAGGTAGAGTGGCCTACATCGATTGTGCCAAATGTCAAGCTCAGTATAGGTCAGGGGTGTCGTCATTACATATATCCTACTATGTAACTATACTTTGGTAAGTCAATGTGAGTGAATTTGAAGATTTTGACTTATCCAAGCTACAGCTTATGCTCTACTAATAAGTATAGTTAGTATAGTAGTACATGGTATATAGTAGTGACAAAAAGAACAGTTTGAACAAGCTCTATTTTAGACTACTTATCTCTAACTATACAGCAGGATTTTAAAGATAATATGTGATAGTCAAAATTAATTATATTATGCAACTCCTTTATTGATGGGAACTGAACGTGGAGGCCTTTAGTAAAACAGCGCAATCTTACTAAGCATTTATTGTTTTATTCGTGTTCAGTATAAGTAATCTGAACCTAGATTATGTTTTCTTTTACATAAAATTTTGAGGTTTAAAATTGTTTTATTTACGCTTGTTGTAGACTTCATTCCACTCAATAACTTTAACAGTCACCTTTAAAAAAACAAAAGCGATTTAAACAAACCGCGTACCTTTATACCTCGCCTATAAAAAAGCATCTTTTGTTACGTTTTAAAAAGCAGATAAAATTGTATACTACGAGATGATCGTAAACTGTGTAAAACTTTTATAAGGACGTGTAAATTTTTTACGGTGCTGTATATTGTTATCATTGGCCCATTTTTATGGTGCACCTTTATTTTGGATGCTTTCTTCATATTTAAGAGGTAAAGGACTCTGTAGATAGCAAACTCTTTGGAATGTTTACGGTCATCGTAAAACTGTTTGAATGTTCTTTGAATCATGTTCGCGCTTTAGAATAACAAGTGAATGAGGCGGTTTTGAGCAGCACTCAAAGTTGAGTACGTGGTTAGTTAAGGTTTAAGTATAGCATTAACACTCAGCTTGGTACAGTTTCTGGTTTCTTCAAAAAAGTTATGTACGACTGAGGTACTAGGAGTAAAATACCTGAGAAATATTATTTAGGTTGAAAATTCAGAACAATTACTTTTCGAAAATTCTTTTTTTATGGGACTTTTTTCTCGGAGATAGGGTAATGCTGATCTTTATAGCACATAATGTCTGCATTTCGTATCTACATCCACAATAAAGAATATTATTGATTCAAAATATCAATTAAAATCTCCAATATTTCAATCATTTTTAAACTGCGAAATAATAAATAATAAATAAATAAATAAATGCGGACAACATCACATACATTGCTCTGGACCCAAAGTAAGTAGCTGAAGCACTTGTGTTATGGAATCCAGAAACAACGAAGGTACCACAAACACCCAGACCCGAGACAATGTAGAAAAGTGACTTTCTACATTGTCCCGTCCGGGGATCGAACCCGGGACCTCAGAGCTAGCGACACCTTGAAAACCGGTGCGTACGCCACTCGACCACGGAGGTCGTCGAAATAAATAGTAATGCTTCACACACTATAACATCTCTAAATCATTTCATTACTCTTTAACGATATTTGACATTTAAGTGAATGTAACACTGAATTAAAATTAATTTTATGAACATTTTGCCGTCACTGAATGTCAAATAACATTAATATTATGTAACAATGCAGCTGACGTTTGTGAGTTTAATGTGATGTATTATTATCATAAGTTAGTTAACATTATTTTACTTAAAATTATGATAATATGGCAAGTCTATTAATTAGTAGATCCGCGTGAGTAACCTTTCCAAAATCAAATTAATTAAACAAGAAATTAAAAATGTAAATTTTTCAGAAAATGTGTTTAATGTTAATTCACATCCTTTTTTTTTTCAGTAAACGATCTGAAACATAAATTAAATACACGTAAATTTTGGATTTACTTTGAACCTTGACCCTCTTTCGCAGGAATCTAGCAAGATCAATAAAACATAACATAACATATCAATCATCACGCCTGTATCCCCGAAGGGTTAGGCAGAGGTGTACCAATGTACATCCACAGTTCGCCGATATGTTTAGGTCCCATGTAATAGGGGGCGATCCTATTGCCACTAACCGGGCACAAATCCTAACTCCGACCTGCTACAGAGAATTTCATAGAAAAACCCAATAACACCTTGGTCGACTTGGGAATCGAACCCAAGACCTCTACCGTAGTAGGCGCGCTTAGCACCACTAGGCCAACGAGGCAGTATCAATAAAACCACCACACAATAAACAAAACTAATGATCGAAGTCAATATAACACAACTTTATTGTAGTAAATTACTTTACTACTCCTAATCGAATTTCTTCGCAATTTGACCCTAAAGTCTAGATCACATTCAGGTTTCTCTGAAAACCTTAGGCCTGACTCTAAATAATGTAATAAATTCTTAGCCTCTAACCTACTTTAGTGTTCTCGAAGGCCGATGATCTCAGTTTTAACCTTCCACTTATTTTATCACAAACTTATACTATAGATTAATTAACCAATTTTTTCTAAGTGGATTTTATGGTAACATGTCTCTTTTTTAAGGATCTCGTATAACAAATTGCATCAACAAAACTATAAAATATAATTATAATATATTAAAAATAAATTATTTTTTATTATATGTCGTAATTAATTCCTCTTCTTTCGTTCCCTATTTTTACAAGAAGGTAGACATAGTTCTAAAGTGATGGCAAAATATAAAAATCTAACACAAACAATCACTATACAAAACTTTACAAAACGTATAGGTATTATATCTAATTATTATACCTTAATACTAATGTTAATGTCCGATAAAATACCAAACAAAAAAAAAACATGACAAAAACTCTACTACTACATTAGAAGATAATATAATAAATATTTGTCTTCCATTCATCCATTTCAACACACTCCTTCATTCAATCTATTCTTACCATTGACGTACTATATGCATAGACTGCTACTATCGCTAGGTTCTCCTTGTGCCAAGCGAGAGCAGTTTTTAGTCTGAACCTAGTACATTTCGTTTTTCATTTAAGTTAATTTTCTTTAACTTATATACGAAAATATCAATGGTTTTGGTATTGTTAGAATAATATTAGTATTTAAGACAGATTTTTTAAAACGGCAAGCTCCATCTTGATACATAATTCACGACAACACTTGTTCACACTAGTGCTTACGGTTTAAACGATAGGCTCACTCTATAGTTTCATATGTATACCCAAAATGCTTACCTAACTTAAGCGTCCCTGAAGTTTACATAAAGCTTTGAAAGGCCGTACATTGGCAATACTAACAACAAAGTTAATTCAATACGTTATTATGTCTGATCATTCACTATTGTATTATTTGTATTGACTGCAAGATGCTAACTTAAGTTAGAAGAAGCCACTTTAAGTTTATACTTTATGCAGTTCAGCTTATTGCGACTGTATGCAGTTTTATTGAATGTTATTTGTTGTAAGAACTAAATAGGAATCTCCAAGCAAAGAAGTTTCATTATTATTTATTTATTTATTAATATTTGGCTCGACTTATAATGGACGTATTTCTTCAGCAAAAAAAAATCAGATCGAAAAATACAAAAATATATGATCAAAAATAATATTGATAAATACTAGAAAATTACGTTTACAGGATATAAATTCCTGTTTTTGTTTATGTTCCCAGTAGCATTAGATATCATAATATATCACAGCATTATAACACAATGCAACATTCTGCGTAGAACACAACAATACAATATCACAATACCTGTCACTTTTGGTATTAAATTCTACATATCATCACGCCTGTATCCCCGAAGGGGTAGGCAGAGTTGTACCAATGTACACCCACAGTTCGCTGATATGTTTAGGTCCCATGTAAAAGGGGGCGAGCCTATTGCCACGAACCGGGCACAAATCCAAACTCCGACCTGCTACTGAGAATTTCATAGAAAAACCCAATAACACCTTGGTCGACTCGGGAATCGAACCCAAGACCTCTAGCGTAGCAGTCGCGCTTAGCGCCACTAGGCCAACGAGGCAGTTATCAAATGACAGTTATTAAATTCTCTTGTATGTATATTATATATCTAACCTAGAATGCATGGCATAGTGTAGTTTTTGTCTCTGGTGACCAAATGCAGCCGACGCAGCAAGCGTCAGAGCCAATCTAATTACACTGCACTAATTAAAACAACATTAATGAGACAGGTCATTTGTTATGTAGTGCATCTGTTTAGGACTGTAGATGATAGATACTGTGATGTGACGAATTGTAAGTAATTATGAAGAGTATGGTTATTGAAATTAATGTTTTGTCAGTAAAAGCTTTGATTTAAATGTCAACGTAGACTAGACAAATAAAATCATTGTAATATTTTTTAATGTTTAGTTAGTAAACGCAATTATTCATTACTAATTTAAGTAACTATGACACGTTTTAAACTTCATATTCTGTTTAAAATAATATGTATAATACAGTTATTTAAAATATCTCAAACAGGCATCATACCAAATATTTACGTACGCTTTACGAATGAAAGGGTCTTTTAAAAGCTCTGCATTCGTCGTAAAATCAGTTTATGTAAATCTATCCACTGAAAACTACCAAATCCATCATAATCCCAACAAAAAAAAACAACACAAGTATAAAAAGGCAATACACAGAAACATATAACACAATAACAATATAGCCGGACCAATTAAATCCGACTTTTGTGTCGCATCGGTCGCGTATAACGTGTGTGCGACAGTCGCACGCGTCGCTCGTGATTAATGGCCGCTAGATGGCGCTGCGGTCGGATATGTCGCGCGGCTGGTTGTCGACGTGTTATACGTTAATAACTATGATACTAGTAACTTTTGTTAAGTTCCTCTTGTATATAAAACTAACACATAAAAATGATACAGTTATTATATAGTTTGACCAATTAAATCCGACTTTTGTGTCGCATCGGTCGCGTATAACGTGTGCGCGACAGTCGCACGCGTCGCTCGTGATTAATGGACGCTAGATGGCGCTGCGGTCGGATATGTCGCGCGGCTGGTTGTCAACGTGTTATACGTTGATAGGTGTGTTAGTAGTTTTGGTCGCATGGATCCGCTTGTAAAAAAAAAAACAAACAAAATATTATTTTTTTTGGACCTATAAATCACTTTTTTAAGTTAGTTTTTTGCCTTTACCTAGCAGTGGGGCACAGGGGGTACGGGCTAAATAATAATTAAATGGTCCTCAGGTAGATTCGCTTTTGACTTTAAAGTTTAGATTGTTATAAATACTAATTTTTTGATTATACTGAACAGTATTGTCGCTGTGCTTACCGACGACCGATAGTTCTGTAAAAAAAGGCATTAATGATGTGACATAATAAAGACAAAATACATTTCAAGTCCGAACACAAATGTAAAAAGAACACCTTATAGTTAATACCTAACAAGTTCTGTGTCACCCTTAAAGTATGGACAACTTATATTATTCTACTGCTATATATTTATATACATAACTATATCACACATATATATTGTTATATAAATGTGGTTATCCTTGATCTTGCACGTGGCCTGATCTAATCGAGGTTTCCATATTATTGCTCCGATATTAAATGTTTACTTAGTGTAATTTGTATTGACAATAAACATATTATTGTACGTTTATTGCTATCCAATTTAGCTTTATATTGTACAAACTATGTCGTCTGTCATAGGTTAGTACTAGGTAATATAGTAAATGTAAAAGCATTTTAGTCTAAATGACTTAGGTAGCGAATCGATATATTATTTTGTTGAAGAACTAGCTGTGTCCCGCGGTTTCACCCGCGTTAATGACAATTCATACACTATCTTTATAAATTATAGCCTATGTGTTACTCCGATGCATAAGCTACATTATTGTAAAGTTTCATTAAAATACATTCAGTAGTTTTTGCGTGAAAGAGTAACAAACACACACACGTCCATTCTCACAAACTTTCCCATTTATAATATTAGTAAGGATAGTATTAATAAGCTATTTAAACGAATACATATAGCAAAAAAACCAAAGAAACTAAAAAGAAAAAAGCCTAAAAATTTGGATAACTACGGTTGGGTCTTTAGATAACTGTTTGAAGGTATCAAAGTTCAAAATATGAAAGGTAATCTATCAATCAACAAATACACTTTAATTTCAAATGAGAATCAAACCTAAATTATTTTCCTCGCCAGCCGAACAATGCATCACTACTACATAGCAACCTTGGGTCAACATAAAGTACGTCATCCCTGAAAACTGCAAAGCCTCGTGAGGCTTACCATTTCACCTGAATCCGGAACCTCCGTGTGTCATACGTTTGTAAAACACAGGGACACAGGTTTTCAGCTGTTATCAAAGAAAGCCTTTACCGAACTAATCTCTCAGCCATCGCCTATATAGGCAAAGAGCTGTGAACAACAAGAGTGATGTTTTATAGTTCATTCATTCATTCGTTTTGTTTTAGACAAGTGTTTGTAGATATTTTCAAGCTATCTTGTATTAAACGTTCGATCCCCGTATGGTAGAATCTTTTTTTTTATGATCTATGATTTTTTAAGTAAGCTATCCCCGTATAGTAGAACCGTTTTTATTTTATTGTTTGTGTTTTAATTATGTTTAAGTAAGTCAGGTGTTATTTGTGTAATTTATAAGAATATTTGTGAAATCCATGGAGACGTTAAAATTGAAGTCCTTTATTTAATTCCAATAAGTTATTTCAGTCTATTTTTTTTCTTTAGGGAGGATACAATCTTCTTTTTAAGCCATTCTTCACCATATGATATTTACTAAAGAAGATAACGGTAACTTTCGTAACAAATGTCTTAGCAGACATAATCACCAGTACATATAACTAAAACCTTAAACACAACCCATATAAATCTAGAATGAAGTTGTAGCACTTAAACAAGACTACGCTACGTTATGACACAGTATTTCCGTAGCACGGCTACGCTCGACCGCTACACGTAGCCGTCCGTAGACCGCTACGCCGGCCGGCCCGTAGCGCCCCGTAGCCGATAGCCGGCAGCGAGCCAAACTGACCGATGGACATACTTTGTGGGTATCTTGCTTACATCGGACGGCTAAGTTAACTGTATTTATTGTGTAGTGTCGACACATTGTTCATGTTATTCAAACCAACATTTCTACAACACAAAATTTAAAAAAAAAACTGCTCTCTTTAATTTTCATAAACTCTTTTTTTATTTGGCAGGGTGATTGATTGATCGCTTTATAAGAGATTGGTGTCAAGTATTTGAGGACAGAAAAAGTCTGGAGTCGGAAGGGCCTTTGCCCAACAGTGGGACACGAACATACATGAAAAAATGGGATTCAGCTGTCGTATTTAACATTTTTAAAATTAACATTTATCTATGAGAGAGCTCATATCATTTTAAAATTAAAACCATTTGCCAAAATACACGTGCAAATAGACGGCTATTATTAAATACATTTGAACTTTGATCTTCAGACAGCCAAACAATTATCACATATCTATATTCAATGGAGCATCAAACAATATCGATGTACGAAATGCCACATCAAAGGTCACAGCCATAGAGTATGGATAGTAAGCATAGAGTGCACGCATCATTTTTAATCAGAGCAATGGTTTTGCTGTTTGTACTACGCTTATTTACTGATTTTAGTAATTTTCCGTGTAACGACGTACGTTTATGCGAAAATATCATTGGTAACGATATTGTAAAGGTAGGCAAGGGGAAGGATAAATAAATAATAAATGCGGACAACATCACATACATTGCTCTGAACCCAAAGTAAGTAGCTATTAAGTACTTATGGATTTCAGAAACAACGAAGGTACCACAAACACCCAGACCCGAGACAATGTAGAAAAGTAACTTTCCACATTGACCCGTCCGGGGATCGAACCCGGGACCTCAGAGCTAGCGACACCTTGAAAACCGGTGCGTACGCCACTTGACCACGGAGGTCGTCAATACTTTAAGTAAAAGGGTGTGCTCAGTTTTATCACAAATTTTACAATGACACCTGTTCATACTGTTGCTCTTAGTTCATAACCTGTTATGCGCTCTCTACAGATTACCTTTTTTATTCTCTGAGGTCACAGTCAAAGGTCATAACTATTTACTTCGTTAATATTTAATATAAAGTACCGTATTTATAAATAACTAGTGCCTACTTTACGTTATAGGTACAAGTGATGTAACGAATAACTTTAATTAATCACGAGAAAAGTATCACGGAAATGTAATTTTTGTGATGGATTTCTGATATTTCCGTTAAAAGTCTGGTTAAATAGTTTTCTTTAATATTTTATGCATTAATGTTTAATATAAAAAAAGGACGTTATGACTTCATACGTGTGTAACTTGTTGAGATGGTTCTTATCAAACATTTTGATTATTTTTTTAACAACACACGTGTTATTAAAAAAAAATACACTTCAGTGCTGACTGAACTTTTTGATAATGATACTTTTTACTTTAACAATATATTATGTTTTAAAAACAAAGGACGTTGAAATTTTACAGAAACAAATAAAAATCTTTTTAGTTTGGCTATAACGTATCTACAATAAATACCTTTTAAAAGTATTCACAGCAGTACTTAAAAAACACACCAGCAAAATGAAATAACAGATAATAAAAAAATACAGTATTCGTCAAAAAAAAACGTATTCGTACAAATCTCTCGTTAAACCGGTAATCTGTAGAGGGGCGCTAAGCTGCAGCAACGTATAAAGATTTCGATTTTACGTAAGTACGTATATTTGTTCGGTAACTCATAAATCTTGACTTAGAACTACTCTACTTCAGACATATTGAACTCGAGCGATATTGAAAATGTGAGTTGTGGGCACCCCTCTATATTTGGAGATCTCTTGAGGCCGCGGCATATGAAAACCGAATGAAAGGTTCAAACTACAGATGACTTACATTGCAGTTTGCTTTTGAAGGGTTCCGTTTAATTTATATTGGTCTAGTTTTTTTTTATGTGACAACTGACAAACTTGTTACAGTGTTGATTCATTCAGAACGGCATTATTTTCAAACTTACTCGCGAAAGCCCCCCCCCCCCCCTATTATAGAATAAGGGACTCTTTCGCGAGTAAGTTTGATAAAGAATATTGATTTATAAGCTATCGTGTATCGGACTGAGCGTTTAATATAATTAAAAAACTTAATTTACCTATAGAGGAATATTCATAATACGCGAAAAAGTTGACTATTCATAACATTTGTTAATAGTTTAAATACTTCAAATTAAGTTTTTTGCCAAGTTATATTAAACGCTCAGTCCGATACATGATAGCTTATAAATAAATATTCTTTATCAAGTTCAGGAAGAACAGCTACATTAAGAGCATAATCAAAGGGTTAAATTCTAATACTTGAATGAAAACCCCTAAACACAGCCATCTCTTAGCACAAGGTCATCAAAACGCGATAAACACAACATGACTACAGCAAATAAAAAAACAAAAAGCGACACAGAAAAGTCGTAATGTAAAATGAATGACGTCACAGTGATACATTGCTGGGCCATGAATAATTTTACCATTACTAACACTTCCAATTTCCCGCACATCGAAATAATGTTGTTTTTGATTACTATGTACAGGTGCCATCTAAAAATCTCTGTGATATGTAGAACTGTGTTATTATGGGTACGTTCACGTAGGGTAAAAAGGTTTATGTATAAATTTTTGGTCCTAGGTAGTCTATTGATATTGAGTGTTTAAAACCTTGCTATTTTGATTAGATATTTATTATGATCTTAAGATTAGTCATAATTCCCGTATGAAACCACAAAAGTAATTGCGCTACTAAAAAATACTGCATCTGAAATGTAACGGTGCAAAAATCATTCAAACTTACCTATAATGAGATTAATGTCTCAAAGACATCTAAACAAAAACTGCTATAATCGTCCCACCGCTGCTGTACAGGCCTCTTCCCATATAGAGAAGGCACGAGCATTGATCACCACGCTTGCTCAATTGCGGATTAGCGTTTTCAGATCCCAATTTTATAAAAATAAATAAACAGTAAATTAATCATACAAGGGTTGATAATTAGTCTAAAGATAAACCTTAGTCCACTAATTTCATCGCATATTTCCTAAGCAAAGTAAGGCTATTTTCTCATACTTCTAGCTAAAGTAGCAAGTGTGAGCAAATGCACTTGCAGACTAACGCCAAATTACCTAAATGTTCTGGCGTTCCGCATTAACTTAGAAAATGCATGGCATTAAGAAGTTAGAGCACTCCGTTCTCACATAGTTTCTAGTATACAGCCTTAGTATAATGGTTACTTACTATTATCTGCTTTAGGTTTTAATAACTATTTATTTCTAAAAAAAAAACCCCACTGTTGTAGAAAAGTATCACACATTTCCATTTTTCAACCTACTTCAAAAAAACAGGTTCTAACTTCATCTGAATGTTATTTTTAATTTATTTTATGCGATATATAAAACTGTCCGAATATATAAATATCGATCCGTTAGTATGTTTTTTTTTTTTTAATTTAAACCTAATTTTTTACATATATGTGCAATCAATAATCTATAAGTCTAATTTTATACGTGTACAATATAATTTTGACATATCTGTTTGGGTCTAAGATCCAATCAATATTGAAACAAATAACGTAATTTACTCAACATTTATTTAAGCTTATTGATTAAAAAGTCTATGTCCTCAGATCAATCCAGTAGCAAACTAAATAAATTAAACTTAAATAATACAACAAAAATTCAATTTCTGTTAATTAACCTTTCATGTTTCTCAATTAATTATTCCGAATGTAACTGATCTGTAATTAATATCAATCAACACGATTCTTTCTTTCACTACTTTAATAATATTAATTTGGTCAACATAATTTATTTTAATGATACATTAGCTTGTGTGTATTCACTTTACTTTTAGATATTGTTTAAATATACATACAAGAGAATTTCTGAACATAAACAAACATTGAACGCCAAAAGAATTCACTTTTAACTCATAATTAAAACATAATTTTTATTTACGCCACATATGACTGCCTCGTTGGCCTAGTGGTGCTAAGTGCGACTGCTACGCTGGAGGTCTTGGTTTCGATACCCGAGTCGACCAAGGTGTTATTGGGTTTTTCTATGAAATTCTCAGTAACAACTCGGACTTTGGATTTGTGCCCGGTTAGTGGCAATAGGCTCGCCCCCTATTACATGGGACCTAAACATATCGGCGAACTGTGGGTGTACATTGGAACACCTCTGCCTACCCCTTCGGGGATACAGGCGTGATGATATGTTATGTTTGTGTTTATAATAGACTTCTAACGTCGTTTATGATTTATTTAGTAGATATCGAAAATACAAAGTATCGAAAATATCATCAAAACATTGCAGAAAATAGGTCAATATTTCCATCAATATACAAGACATAATGAAGTTAATCACAACAACGAACAATAACACACGAAAATAACCGTTTATACTTCACTGTTAATAAATTTCATTAAAAGGGCCCCTTGCCTTTGAGTTAATTAAAAAGTGAGAGCACGGGGCCTCTAATTGTGCATATAAGTTTATTTACGTCGAGTGTCAGAGCGTGGGCGAAATAATAACGAACGTGATATGCGTAAAGTGTGTACTAAGTTTTTTGTTTTTATTTTAAGCACTATAACAAAGTGAATATTTAAAAAAATCTTTTTTAAATGGCAGGTGAGAAGGATTCTTATAACTGTTCTTACAAGCAATTTTACTGGAAAATATATTATTGGAGAACGTATTTGCATGTTGTGATTTAACTGAAAATGATATTGTTGATCTGCGTAAGAATAAGATTATATTATTAGTACAAAAAACTTGCTTAACTTAAATCTAACCTACTATAGCTATATATTCAAATGAAATATTAAAATTAAAACAGGTAATAGATAACAAACAATCAAGTGAAAGGTCATTGAGCGTAATCTGACTCGGTTTGTAAAAACTTGTGTACATAAACCAAACTAGATTTAAATTATTAAATTATATGTACCTCACTTTTAATATCATGTTCATCTTTTATGTCAAATAACAATTTCCCAATACTAAGCAAAAGCCTTCCCCATATCCATCCAGACACTCTTCACTTGCGTAACTTCAGACTATACCCACAGTAATGCTACCCATACTATCGTAAACTAGAAACATGAATCTGTCTATTTCACCTTATTTTGATGTTGTACAGCGTGGGTATAGTTTCCATACGAAGGTGTCCATTGACCTTTGCCCCATAAAAAGTCTCATATATTCAAAGGACAAAGGTCAACTGTAACACATTTTTATTTAATACAAAGGTCGGTTATCATCAAGTTGAATTACCAAAACTATTATAATGATATAATAATAATAATCCAGCCCATAAAAGTCCCACTTCTGGGCACAGGCCTCTTCCCATATAGAGAAGGCATGAGCATTGATCACCACGCTTGCTCTCTGCGGGTTGGCGATTTCAGATCCCAAATTTTGGAATCCAAACTATTATACTATACAAATAATATCTTAAAACAAATTATAATGCAGTTAGCTATAACACTGTTTCTTCATCAAACAGGCTTCTAAAGCACTTTACTCCGAGTTAATCTGAAGAAAATAGATTAAATTAAAAGTTATTATAACTTTATAATCGTACGTATGAAGAAGTTAAGTCTAGCTCTCACATTAAACACTAGCTTCTAGTGTTTACTTCTTTGTCTGTGACCTAGTTTTAATGTTACTTAACGTCAAGTTTGCAAAATTTATAATAATTATATATTAAGGTCACTTGTCATTTTTCTAAAAATACTAGACCAACTTTAAATATATTTTTATGGTTCTCCGTATCAAAAACAAATAAATACACTCTTTTCCATTAACGTACGGTCTATAAACCTTATACATTCTTCCCCAATAGACAATAGGGTAAATGACGCAGTTTAAAAGTTAAAATTTATCTAGTCCGCCATTTAGATAATCAAAATATAATAGACACGTATTTTTGTTTTATCAAATCAATAAATAAATGCCAAGATAAACCGCTTCAAAGTTCACGAGGCTTGTGACGTCACGGCTAGGTAGGTACAGTTTGTGCTTGGACGTGACGTCACGCAAGAATTGTACTCGCTATATCTTCATAATTCTTTACATGATTGTTAATCCATAATATAATGTTCGATATTAAATTGAAACAAAAGTAAGACAGTCCCATCACAAACATAAGCTATCAAATGATATGTATTTAATTGAAAACCAATATGTAGTGTACAATAATATTAACTTAATGGATTGTAACTGGAAGTTTATACAATGTCCTTGATAGACATCTACCTATGTTAATTAGTTACAACGAACTCGACACAGGGTGTACGCATTCTTAAATAAAACAATTCTAAACAAATATAAATAAAGAAATTAGAAATCTGCAAAACATTTTAGGACATTACTGATAACTTTTAAAACAAGGAATAGGCCTAATTTATAGTTGAGAATTGTCTCGATCGCGTTAGTTATCAAACATGAAAACCGCATCAAAATGGGACCATTTGTTTAAGAGACAAAATTCTACAACAGACGGTTACGTCAAACTTTTGACAGCCCTCGTTTCAGGACAAGATTTGAGGTCAAATTATACCAATTTGACCTAAAATCCACAACCTGTATAGTTAGTATGTTTGTAACTAATACATGTATGTATAGTTATGTAAAGGCTGTGGTTATATTGATTTTCATTAGTTCAAGGGTCTTTGAGCCTTCCATTCTGGTTCTTCCGAGTGAACTACTCCGTATATCGAATTAAGAGATAATTGCATTACTGGATATAACGACTTTATATTTTCCCCACACAAATATTAAGTTAAAGAAGAAGGCATACTGTTATCAAGGTAAACAGGGTTTTTTTCAAACTTCTTTTTAAAAAAAGGTCTTCACGTACTCTTCTAAATAAACGAAAATAACAACATTCTTATCTTGACAAAATAAATTATTCGTAATATTTTTTTTCATCTTCATACTTACATTAAATTCAGCCAGCCACCTTATAATATAATGATTCAAGCAGTAACGAGAGCACCTACTTTTATTATTATCAAAACAAGTTACCTAAAAAACTCTTATCGACACTTTTAGATATCGTTCCCAAAACCTACTCAAACTAAATTCAAACAAAAACCCACATATAACACACATAAGAAAATATCTTTTTAAGTCCACAAGAAATTTTGTCGCCAAACGTTATGGAACGGCTGAACACGTTCGGAACTCCTTCAATCAAAATTTAAGTTGATATTGGAAAAGTTCGCGAGATTGATGCGTAACTGCTGTACAAACGAACTGCCGAACGTCCCACGTGGTGGTGGAAGCTATACGATGTGAAAGCGATATAAAACGCTATGAGAAAAAGATAAAATCGAAATCGGAGTGATTTTGGTTCAAGTCATTCTGTTTTAAAAACTAGGACCAAAATACTTAAAAAACTAATCAAATGAAATAGTATTTAAACTCAAAAATGTTACTGAAAAATATTAATTTGTGTCTCATAAAATACCTAAGTAAACCAAAACCTTAAATCTTATTTATTTACAAAACATAATTATCAATTTAATTTATTTAAGCTTTGTTTACTCACATACAAAAAAAAATACAATAAAACAAAATAAAATGTTGCAAAACAAAAAGTGAAATATCATCGTATCGCCTAGCTAGTGGTATGTAGGACTACAATATGATGTAACAGGTTAAATGTTGTGAATCCGGTAAAAACCTTTACTTGTAAGTGGGATGTTTTGTTTACTTTGTTTTTTGTTAGTCTAAATAAGGATTATCAAGTTAAACAGTTTTTAGATAACGTTGTCTTGTAAGATTTGACACGTGTTATAAAATTTTGGGTCGGAACGTTGATCCAACTAAACCGATTTTGTTTAATATATAAAAATAACACAAAAATAAATAAAACCCTGACATATATTGACATTATAATGCTTTTGACAATCAAATCAAATTACTACCATTTACTACCATTCTCGTTCATAACATGTTATGATACTGTAGGCGACTGAAAAACATTCATTTCAATAAAACCTTTATTTTAGTCAAGTTAATTGATGTACGGACAAACATATAAAATTTTCACTTTGAAGTTTTGATGACTTTTTTTGATGTCCAACTTTTATATGTCGAAATGTTGGAAGCCGTATTAAAAACCTTTTTATAAAAAGCAATTGCACATCACAATTTGTGCTATTGGAAGTTAGCAACTTTTACTTAATAAATAGGTAGTTTTTATCTGATAGTTGCATATAACAAAACTAACATTAGGTACCAAAATTGCTTATACCATAAAATGTTATCCTGTAAGTATTTTCGTGTGTAATAAAAGGAACATTCGTGATTAAACAAATAAAATCCACTTTATCTACACTATTTTCTCTACGGCACGTTTAAAAATTCTCTACAAATCGTAAAAAAGGTTACTTTGTCCATGGGTTCTGGCCACTGTTCGATGTTTTGCCACTTCCTTCCTCAGATATGCTAATGCTTCAGAATAAACTTACGGAGCATGTTTTGATTCATTATACTTTGTCTGAATATTTCAATGTTTTAACAAGGCTCGTTCAAACAAAATCATTAAATTATTCAAGTAGGTATTTTCCCGTCATTGGCTCGTCATTGATAGCGTACATTGTTTATTTGTAAAAACATTTTTTATAACTTATAATAGGAACCTAGATAACCTAGTTATTTTCTAGACAAAAGATCGTCTGATAGTCCAAAATTTTGGTAGAACTATTCTATGATCTAATTAGAAACGTTACTATTTTAAAAAACCTTTCGATTTGGACTTTTTGATGAAAATCATTATTGTCATATTCATAATGAGAGTGGACAAAGCGAAACAAGTACGTTAGGATCGTAGCAAGTGGAAAGAAGTAGTCTCTGCCTACCCCTACGGGGAAGAGGCGTGAGTATATGTATGTATCATTTACACATATAGATACTAATGCTCACATATCTATACACTGTACACATGTATACAAATAATGAAAAATGTTTCGTATATTTCGTATATTTATTCAAACGTAAGAAACCGCCTAACATTACTCGGGCTGAAGAAACTATCACAATCGTCTTTTCACTCAGTAACGTCTCGCAATCTTTTATCCGCAGCGAAAAGGTGGAATTGACACAATCCGAACCAATATACAAAGACCCCTGATACGCGATATATTGGTTCAAAGTCTTTGAGAGTTGTGGTGTTTGAGTGTCTACTATTTCTGGTTTTTGGGAACCACGCGAGCGATTTTTTTCGGGAAGGTATCGGCATTTACAATGCAAAAGAGGTTGCCGTGCGGACTCACCGTTTCGGCGGCCAATTGTAAGGCATTTATGTGCCAGCCTAGGAATAGTGCGAATTCACCTTGTTTCCTCCTAAATAACTGGCTTTAATAACAATGGATTTTTCGAGTAAAAACTGTTATATTTGTATACGAATTTGTAATGTCACAGAATAAAAACCAAATGAAATACAATCGCATTTCGTCCGTTGTTATTTCTCGCCCTTATCTTTACTGCTTAACGGTAAGTATTTTATTACATTCTGTATAATTTTATCACTTTCTGTCTCAATAAATAAACGAAACATCTATCATAAATCATCAAAAAATAAAGTAGGACAACAAAGGTTGAATGGAACCTTTAGAAAAGAATTTTAACTAGAATTTATGCGTTCGCCACAAATAAACCTAAGGGCACAAGAGTGTTACAACCCTTGTGAGCTAAGCGGCTTACGTTACCATGGCAACCGAGTAATGACAGTTTGAGTCCCCATAAAACTTCCATTGAGTAACTCACCTCTCTTTGGTCAATGCTTAAGCTATTTAAGCAGCTTACATAAATACGGAAATATCTAACCATCGTTTTTAAATAACAGAAAATTGTGGGTAGATTTTTGCTTTGTCGCAAAATGGAATTTAATTATTGAAAGATTTTTTACAATATATTATTATTGTATTTTTCGAAGAGTATTAAATTTCCAAGTAATTTAGAAAATAAATATTTCTACTTCAAAACCTTTAAAGGCTCAAGTGTGCAACGTGAGGAATTTTAGTACGAAACGGACCGCAAAAACTGCAAGGAATATGAATTGAATTTTTTGGTGCATTTTTCTGTGGAAACCTCGTCCAGTATTCGATGGCCTATTGTTGGCCTATGGTTAGGTTTATATACGTGCTTCGGATTCTAAAAGCCTCACAGTTTATGCTGTTGCCGTTAGAATTTTGGAAAAGGTTCATGTTTTTACTGTAAACGAGCTTTCACGCCTGTATGCACAGATAGGGAAATATATTAAAATTAATTTGAATGTATTATTTTCTATCGTCTGCTTTTCAATTGCGAATTGATGTTCGTCGATGTTAGTTTAAATTTAATTGAAATAAAAATGTAATGCTGAATCTACCGCAGTTATCATTTATAATGGAATTCCTAAATTTACGATACATTTAAAGGAATCATGCGTAGTATTTCTATTCAAGCATATCTTTTTACTACTGTTAACTAGCAATAAAAGCTAGGTACAGTTTTGTGTTGTAAACCAAAAAGATTATCGGTTTTAAGTGAACAAAAACTCGTATTCAGTAAATCCAGCATTTACGATGGTCGATGAATTTTTAAAAGCGTTCGTTAAAAATGGTAGTTTTTCTTTCGTGCCCTTTATTCCTCATATCTCCATATTTCTGAAATTTTAAAGCGAATTTCAATAGTTGTTGTCTTTTTTTTTTCGAAAGATAATTTCAATGCAGTCCCATATATTTTTATGATACGACGGTGATGTAAAAACTGAAACTTTTGTAACGACAAATCACGAGCAATTATTTCTTTTTTTTTTTGCTTTTTGGCTTCCATTTTTAGTGAATATTTTTGCTGTAGTTTTGGAAGTCAGCTTTCTTTTTTCCTTTCTATGTATTTTGGGAATATTGGTTTTCATTTCTATGTTCGTTATTGATTCAACGCAGGACTTATTTTTTGTTCATACGTTGGTTATTACTGTTATGGGTATACCTATATTTTTTATTTTTAAAGTAGAATATTGGAGTAGTTAAAAAACAATTATAATATTGTGGAATAGTAAAAACATTTTACTTTTTTACGTATTGATTGAGTTTATATTTGATAACAATTCCTGGCCAAACCACTTTTAAAAGTATAAAGATAAAGATAATTTTATTTTGCAAATATGGGTGATGACAAACGATGACAAAAAAAAAACATAAATAGGCCAGCCATATTTTACCATGTAGATTTAAAAAATACTATATACAAAAGGCCATTTTTATTAAAACTGGTTCGGAATAGATAATTACAATTTATAATACAATAAATTCGTAAAAAAAAATATGTTAGTGCTACAAATGACATGACACGTGTATCGTACACGTGTAATTTGTAGAACTTACAGTGGAAATAATTGATAATTCAATTTAATTGTTAAATGAAAGACAATTATATCATGTACTCTTATTGTATTCAATATATTCTAATATCCAACAATGTGTAGTTTCCATGCATATCACAGTAATATCTCAAATAGGGCAATTACAAAATCTAAATAGGCGCGTTAGTTTAGTTGACGTGTCAGCCATTAGGCGTCTCATTAAGACTTAAATAATAAATGAGCTGAAACAAACTATTACTGAGATTAGCTTCTCCACGTTATCATTGTTTAATATTTATTAGATGGTTTCAGATGCTGTAGTATGTTAGCGACGATTTCAGGCGTTTGTGAAACGATGAACATGTTATGTAGGTTTGATGACGATTGTTTTATTTAATATTGCCTAGATATTTTTCAGTATTTAACGTGTTATAAATAACATCATAAAGTAATACTAGCACACTAATAGTGAACTATAAAGAATATTCTTTTCTTTAATTTTTATTTTAGGTCACATATTATAAGTACTCGTAAGTAATATGTGACCAGATTATTTTTATATTTAACCCTCATAGCGTCTCTTCGACTCATGTTATATTTTTACTGTGAATTGAACTCTTAGAAAACCTATGTTGACATTATACTCATAAGTATATGACAGAAAGTATGTGTGGACTTTTAAAATCCTTTGGAGTATTAAATAGTAACACGATAATTAAAATATAATACTCAAATTGACATTTGGCTCTTCGCAGGTACACGAGGTAACGCAAGTCTCCAATACCCAATGAATTTAGTCTTACGTCAGTGATGACTTGCGTTGCGCCATGTACCAACGGATTAATTTGAGAAGGGGCTTTACTAATCATATTATTATGTAATGTATGTAAGTCACATAGCGTAAAAAATAACTAAAAGTCATATAAAAAGTAGCAACACATCCAACCTTATTGAATAACCAACGATCACAAACACTTAACGCTAAACACACTCATAACTCAAATAATACTACAATACATGAAAACTGAAAACATGTTATACATACATATAATACATACATGTTTGTTCCCCCGGATCGGAATACAATACCGTACCAGTTCATTGTTTGCCCATCCATTGTGCTTTCAATAAGCCTTCGAGAATAAGAGCCTCCTACGTACTTTTGACGGAGGTACAACAAGTTGTCCCATGTGAACTAGGTTTTAAATTATTGGGACCAAATATATGTAAAGACATATACATATTATATGAATATTTGTCTGAACAGTGCTTTTGATATCGAACCTTTTTGAAGAGAGAATACCTACCTAGTTAGTACCCATCAGTACCTAATAATATTATAAAGGCGAATGTAATTCTGTCTGTCTATATGTTAGGCTTTCACGGTGAACAAGTCTTAACTGATTGTGAGGAAATTTACAGGGAAAGCTTTTATCCTACTAACGGTTATCATAGTCCATATTGAGAGTTTGGCTTCAGAAATATGATACGGTATTGCCTTTCAATTTAAACTACATTTAAGCAAATATTTTTTTACTAGAAGTTTTTGTGTTTCGCAATCATTTATTTAATATAAATACACTTATCAAAACAATCATAATTATTATGTTTTTGTTACTGGAAAACTTCTTTATTTATACATTAAACAACATAGTACGAACCAAGCTAAATGGGAATTATTTATTTCTTAATATCACTTATTTTGTAGTCTTAGTGTTTCTAGGAAACAAGATCTAACGTTCGTAGAACTGTATTTTTATTAGTTTTACAAACATTTTGTTCTCAGTAGTCTTTGGAAAGTATTTGAAAACATTATTAGTTGAACATAGTATATTAACGAAAAGAAAAACATTACTTCTAGCTCGGAAAACAAAATACATCTTAAAGAATCAGCGAAAAAAACACTTGCAAAATATTATCATTCGACGCTAAAAACACATTTTTTTTATCATAGTTAAGGTAAACACTAAAAATAATAAATTGTATCAAAATCCTCACACATTAATACTATCAAAATTCAAATAAAGCTTGCCTATGTAAAGTATAAGATAATTTTCATAACGAACAAAGGGAATATATTTTACTATCAAACTTAATCACTAAAAACACAGGTGCTATCAATGTCAAAATGCAATACAATAGGCATAAAAAAAACATCAAAAACCAAAGACATTATTAATAGCAATTAAAAATTCGTTACCCACAAAAGTTATTCTTTATATATTGAAAACGAATTTCACAAGCAACGCCGAAGGCTAAACGAAGTATGTTCAGGTTGTTTTATATTAAGCTATTAATTAAAAAGATAGGAGGCGGTGCTACGAAAAACGGCTAACTTTCTAATTTTCAGCAGGACCCAATAAAACGTTTAATTAAGTCAGTTTTGACCTTTTTTTCTCTTATAATAATTACAAGTTTCCACTTCTTTGATCAAATTTTCTATGTATTTAAAACAGCTGGGTAATTAAAATTTATTGGAGATAAAAAGCTCTGAGTTTTCTGTTGAGCTTGGTAATGGCGATAAGCTTTACTTAGAACCAAGTAACAAAATGTGAAATGCTATACTCAAAAACTCTACTTAAATTCTTGATATGTAAGTATAAAGAAGAAGAAAACGCCTACTTTGGATTAGTCAAAATTTACTTTTTGAAATGTAGGTTCAAAGAATGTATATGAAAATACAATAAGTTGTTAATGTTAAACAATGTTATACAACAAAAAATGTTATAACAGTCTAAATATATATAAAAAAAAGCGCTGTTGGATGTATACTCTTTATAAATATTTACGAACTTGAAGTTTTTTGATGAGAATGTTTGTCTGTCAATGGTGATGGGACTCATAAAATTTGATAATATTAAACAGTTAAAGACTCTAATGTCTTTATCCTTAAGATCTCTTAACAGCTACAAATAAACAAGACACACAGCTGCATCCTTCGACAAACGTCATCAAAAATAGTTATAAAGTTTATGTAATTCAATTCTTAGTTTGAATTTGTTTGCATTTCCGAGTTTATTGCAGGAATGGACTGGAAACTAATTGGCAACATTACTCAAGAGAGTTACGTTAACAATGCTGTTTGCAATTTAAAAACAAAGCTACAAGTACAAATAACAGATACCGGGGAAATAAAAAAGAAACATTATAAACGATTCGCAATAAATTTTTATGTTTCATAAGGAGTTTTAGGTAGTGTGTTTAAAACAAAATTTATTTCAGCTTCACATTTAGTATATCTATAAATTATATAAGGTTATGTTCAACAATAAAAAACTAGCAACATATATAAGTTTTAGGTTATTTTAAGTCTTCGGTCCTTGTGTGTCTTTAATATACTCTCTATAACAAGCCGTAGGTGGATTTATTTATTATTTTCAACTTAATTAAAGTTCCTAACTAGGCAGGTGCCTAGATATTCAAAAAATTCAAAAAAAAAAAATTTGATTGCTTTATGATTCATTTCTTATAAATTTGTACACGGAAATGGTATGTTCAAAGGCTAACTTAATGCTTAAGGAATGATCATTCAGTATGTTATATTTTTTGAGTTCTGACCATATTTAAATAATACCATACTTCGGATAAAAATATTACTGTATAGGTATCTAAAAAAGGTACGATTATAATGGAATCAAATAGGTACATCAGATCAACATTCTTAAACTAAATTCAACATAAAATAAGTAGGCATAATAAGCCAATCAAAACAAAAGCAACAAAAGAATGAAAATAATCCCCAAAATTGTTTCATTAAGTTTGATAGAAAACGAATTTCCCTTTGTTCGTTTTAAAAAGAAAATAATTTCTAACAAAAGACGCATTTGATTGACCGCGTCATTTGGCCTGTCACGAAAGTAGAACTTTTTTGAGACTTATAAAAGAAAGTTTAAAGTTACATTCTTTATTATAATGGCTGATTGGAACTGGACTGGATTGTAATGCCATTTTGTGCTTTTGAAAATTACTGGTTACCGTCTCCCTTAAAAGCCGAGTTTAAAAGGAGGATGTTATTAATACTACGGTATTAATTTTTGTTTGTTACTCACAACCACAAACTATTGAGGATCGATTAATATATACTTAACACATACATTATACAATTAACAGTAATTATTTTTAAGTACGTACTAAGTCAGTAATTACAATTATACATAACAACATAACATAAACATATCATCACACCTGTATCCCCGAAGGGGTAGGCAGAGGTGTACCAATGTACACCCACAGTTCGCCGATATTTTTTAGGTCCCATGTAATAGGGGGCGAGCCTTTTGCCACTTACCGGGCACAAATCCAAACTCCGACCTGCTACTAAGAATTTCATAGAAAAACCCAACAACACCTTGGTCGACTCGGGTATCGAACCCAAGACCTCCAGCGTAGCAGTCGCGCTTAGCACCACTAGGCCAACGAGGCATACATAGTGATGTTTATTTAAAGAAATTGACATTGCTATATCAAGCCGCAATTATTCACAATCACATATCTAAGTTCAAGCCCATATTCGCCACTAACAAATCAACACATCATTATTAACAAAACAAAACCAACCTTAATTGGGCCCTACAACTCCTTTTTCGCAAAGCAAGCTACACAAGCAAAGCCCTACAGTTGACTCTAGTAACGAAGTTGGGACTGTCCCCTAATTATCGGCGGCGGACACACTGCACATTACCTTTGCCTCTGTCCGCCCCTTTGTCCGACAAAGGGGTGAATAAGTCACCCGACAATTGTTTGCAACGCTTACACGGACAATTTTCACCTGAATTTCAGGTGTCCGATGTTCATTTGTTCCAAGTTTTAATTGTTTAGCGCTTTGTTTATTGTCATATTGTTGTAGGATTTTGTTTTGATAAATCATTTAAAAGCAACTAAATATACCTGAGTAACCTGTCAGTTTTCTTGCAAAATAATTGGTGTTAATTACAATGAAGGTTTTAAATTAATTTAAACCCACGATGTAAGAATTTTGAAATGCATTTTATAAACTGCAATAAAGCGTATTCGGTATTGCCAAATATGCCTTTTGACAAAATGCTATCGTTAGAAAAACCATGTCGACTATTTTACGTCTATAATGAAGCATTTACATTAAGTAAAAAATAACTGATTTGCGGTTTATGCGATAGACAATTTCTAAGAATTATAGATCGTAGAATTTCGTATTGAATTGTCATCTAAAATTATTAAACCAATTTTGATCGAGTATAACCTAATGAGAGTGGGCAGTCTTGTCAAGAGGGCAAGGTCAACGATGTTTTACTCAGAAATATTAATAAGACAGAAAATGTGAAATAATATTGGCGTATAGCTGACTGTCCCAAGGACAAAGGTCTGGTCTAATATCCATTTGAAATGCTTTTATTTCTGTTTGTTCTTCAAGGATAGATCTTTCTGAACATTACCAACTAAATTGTGTCTATTTAACATAATTAAATTCGCACATAATCAACCGACTTAAAATATAGAGGAGGTACTCAATTCGAGTGTACTTTTTAACAGGACTTTGGAGTTGGTGAACTGATTTTGTTAATTCTTTATTTATTTGAAAGCTTGTGCTTCCACTTTCTGTTTACATGGCATCCATAAAAAATAAATATTATTCTTATTTTGAAGGTTTTTTGTTAGAATTATTTAAACTGATAAATCGTAAATGTGCACACAAATAGATCTAATCCACCCACTCTCCGAAATTTCAAACTACTATTACAATCGCCGCCATTTTGGTTGTGACGTCACGATACACAATAGTACTATCTTCAGTCATACAAGCTAAGTTTAATTAATAGATGGTTTAATTTATGATTGACACGATGAAGAGGATCAATCAATTTGTTTAGTTTGCTTCATTAGTAGGCTAATGCATTGTACTGAGTGGTCAAACTATGACTTAATTAACTATCTGTACTTGTGTAGTGTTAAAATTCGTTAAAATACGCGTTATTTGTAAGAAAGGGATGGCAGCGAATGTGTAAATGTTATCATTCTCTGCTTTCAAAGACATCATAAGTATTTCAATGTAATACTATAACTTAGATGATATTTACAAAACTTGGCTTAGCAATAGAACAGATTATAAGGCCAAGTTCAACTTTAAAGTGTGTAAGTCTCTGATACGAACATATCCCGTAGATACTACAAAAGATACTATGATCAAATAACATTAAAATTTTGTTTTGACATGCGTTTACAACTAAAAAGTTTTTAAACTCTGTACAAAATAGCTTAATGTATTAGATTTTATATGACCCTCATGTCTAAAAAGTCTTGGTAGACTTGTCATGTTAATATAATGTTAAGTTGTTAGAGTTGTTGACAGCAAGACCCAGGATGTAAAGAGAACATACCAATCACGAGACCCGCGTAGGCCGCAAGAAAGGCTATTATTTCATTCTCGAATAATTACTATAAGCCTCACAATACGTAATACAATGTAATTTAATTACGTACTGATGAGACCGGTAACCTGATACAGAATCCTCAACCTTCGACCTTTGACCTTTATTCCGCATAAATTTAGCTTCTTTTGATCTTTGACCTTTCATATATTTATATTACAAACGAACTTTTAATTGCTGTGAGTTTCGTGGCTGGAATTAACATTAAATCTAGATCTTTAATTTAATGACTTCCTTAAGATAAAGTTTAGGGCATCATTAGTTACGGTTAGCAACAATCTTCAAGAATTTACATTCATGATTTATTACAATTCATAACACTACAACAATCGTACTACTTGGCTTTTGCCCGTGACTATTTCCGTAACACACACAAACATTGAATTACTTGAGAATATGCAAATATGCAAATATGCCGTGTGGTACCCGGCTTAGAATTGACCACCCCCACTCCTCCCGTGGGTGTCGTAAGAGGCGACTAAGGGAAAAATCTAGAAGATGGGCAGCAGCGTCTTCTGTTACTATCACAACAATACTGCGATCCCCAAGCCGCCTGCCAAGCGTGGGGATTATGGATTATAAAAAACGTATGCTTTCCTTAAAAACCTGAACTAAGCATCTCTTTTACCTTCAATAATATTTAAACTTTCATATATTGGAAGTTCTATCTATGACTAAAATCCGAACAAAATGTACACAATTTAGATTACATTTAACTAGAAATCATTGACTCTTAGTAAATTACTCTGTTTACAAAACAAATTAGAAAACTATTTACAGAACATTTACCGTTTCTCTAAACACTGAATTAAAGATACAAAGCTTTTTCACGGAACCCAAAATCGTCGCAGTAAAACCTCTAATAACAACTGTTTTGTACAAAAGAGTTTTTTCTGATATTTGAGTGTGTTTCTTTATAATGGAGTGACGGTGGAGTTAATTGTGCAATGATTACAAAGCTGAAACACCCTGTGTTCGGGGTAATCAGTGTCGTGTATCCTGAGTGGATGACCACACTTTGTAGGACAGTCCTGGTTGTGAAGTGAGTTCGGCTTTTGTTTTTGAGTTGGAAAGATATAATGTTAGATAAATAAATAAAGTGTTGAATTGTTAAACAAAAAAGTGTTGGGAATGTTTTTTCTTTTGTTAACGTTTCTGTCAGGGTGCCTCAAATGTAACGAACGAGCATTACACGAACAGCTCGTGAGCCTCGCGCGCACGTTTGGCGTTCGGCGTTATTGACACTGGTACGTTCGCGCCATGCTCGCGAGCGGCTCCCGACCATTTCGCGAGCTGTTTGTGTAATGCTCGTTCGTCAGATTTGGGCGCACAAATTTGAGAAGCATATGCTATTATAGCTTCATATGTAATTATCTTAAAATGATACGTTTTTAATAATCGTGATGCGTTA
Source organism: Autographa gamma (assembly GCA_905146925.1). Lineage (NCBI taxonomy): Eukaryota > Metazoa > Arthropoda > Insecta > Lepidoptera > Noctuidae > Autographa > Autographa gamma. The sequence goes on along the minus strand of LR989869.1, from coordinate 4,438,539 downwards.
CTCGCCTATATCTATTAATCATTTAATAATAATAAATAGTTTCATAAAAAAATCCATTTTATTGATACTTTGATTATATTTGTTGTTTGTCTTTAAAGTGATATAGTACACAATTGTATTTTACAACCCACTAACGAACAAACTAGTATAAAACTAAGACTATCAAAAACAACCAACAACATTTATCCCAGTTTAACAAAACAGTCTGGTCGCCCTAATGTTTCCAGACGCTAATTTGTTCTTAATTGACACCTGTTTTTTGTGTTCCATTGCAAAGCCTTCTGCTTGAAGCCTTTAACGACATGACTCGCCTTTTGTACCTCATTTTTTACCTTGATCTTAGTTTTTTTGCTTACTTAATTAATATCTAAGTGACGGTTAAATATTTTTCTGGTTTACCGCAAATCTTTTGGTTTATGTTCTGTACATTGAACATCACTGTATACCTAATTCTGTATTTAGTTTTTATTGAATCATAATTTACAAACATTAACCCTACCTTTCATACGTTTGAAGAACTTGTCATAATACTAATAAAATAAAACAATCTGTGAGGACAATCTATATTCATCACAAAACATCGCCAGTAACAACTGTTGTAGTGAATACATATTTATTTTTCTAATACTAGTTAACCAATTTACAGATTAGTATATTTTGCGTACCATCAAGTTCAAGGTCACAAAAGATCCAACTTCATAGCTATTTAGACGATCAACTAAACGAGTAACATCTGTGTAATAAGTATCGCCAGTAAAAATAAAAGGTAACATTACTTATACATAATTACGACGCGTAATAATAATAAAATACGGTGCGGTTCGTAGTAAAAACTTGAGGGTTTAACCCTAAAATGAGGCTGTAATACTGAAAGGAAATTGGCGCTAAAAAGTTGTGCCCTAACCTTGCATAAGCAAAAAGTTTGATAGCTTTAAGGTTTCGCTGAACGAAATACGGTAAATCGGTTTATACTTAACAAAGGTTCGAGTAAAAACCTTTGAAGGAGATAATACATTTTTATTGTTGTTTTAACTGATATTTTGTATAGATATAATTAGAACAGAATTGATAAAGATCCTGATTCGAAAATCGTTCATACTCGTACGGTACTCGTAAGGTACGTTTTGCTCAGTTTAACTAGTCAATCAATCAAATTAAATATACAACAAGCGCATTTACACCATGCGACATTTTATGTCTTTATAGGACCACGCATAGTGTAAGAAGAGACAGACTAATTAGACGGTAAAAGTGCTTTCGGCCTGGATGTCTAAAGATGTACCTACGCCTTACGAGATTCAGTGCGGTAACGGTCACGAACAAAAAATATGTACACAAATAGCGAGTAAACAGATACACATACAATACCAAATCAGAATTGAAGAGGAAAATAATTGTTGTTTTATGCATACACATTTTTGCTCGTGACTTTCCTAGCTCCTCCTAGTGGACGAAACGAAACAAGTGAGTAAGGATCGTAGCAAGTGGAAAGTAGTGGTCTGTGCCTACACCTACAAGGGAAAAAGGCGTGATTATATGTATATATGTACTGTCATAGCGAGCTTGCTTAGTTAGTCTGTAAGACAGAAAAACGTTTACAATATGTATGTATTTTTCAAGCTCTTACAATGTACCATACTTTACATAATACATAGCGTTTATTCTGGTTACGTCTACCAGCATCACAATAGTAGGCAACCGTTAGATTTATAGTTGATAACACTATGATGTATCTCAGGACTCGACGTACAATGTATCCATTATACACGTGTAATTTACACATGTTCCTAGCAACTGAGAGGGAAAGTGTGTGCGCTTTGTAATGAGTGCTTTGTAACTTAGTACGTTTGTATAAGAGTCGTTTTAACCGACTTAATATTTCTAGTCAATTAATTGAGTTGTCATTGATCATTTATTGACATACAGATCAACATAACAAATAACACAACCAGTAAAAAATGCTCTAGTAGTTAGTCAGTGATCAACTTACACAGACGACTAGTCTTTTGGTTGCTTATTGTTATGTCAACCGCTAGAAGCAATTGGACCTGCTTCAAGCCATCGCTGCGGCCTTAGACAATCCAATTTAAATTAGGTGGAAAATCTGTGAATTTCAATTGTTGAAATCCAAATCGTAGCAACCAACTATCTTGCCGTATTTTTGATATTTAAATCAAATCATTTTAGTCGATTCGTTTTTAAAGATGGCTGACAAACATACACATTCAAATATTATTATCATTTTTATACTTTACGATTGTTTTAAAAAATAAATGAAATTTTACATAATTCTTAAATATGTTTAACCAAGTCACTACTCAACAAGCTAGGCTCAATAATTTCAGTCCAGTTTTGAACTTGTGAAGGGCATTCGTCTTACAAACGGGTAAGTTTAAGGCTATATTATGTAGACTTCAGGCTAATTACAAGACGGAGGCGACCTCTGTTGTGTGACTCAGGAAACATACGGACTAAACTCGCTATTTTGTTGAATTTTAGACCTTAGGACTGTTTTGAAGTTTCTGCTATGTTTATTATTTTGTACTGTTGTAAAGTTCTAGTCGGTAAAGAGGTTGTATTTTGGAATGATTGTCATATTAAGTGTTCACGTTTTCTTTTCATTGTACGCTAATTTCGGATTGAAAGTCATTAATGAAAACTCAAACGCAAATTATTTTTTAGTCGCTATGAATTGTTGTTTTCTGTCACTTTACAATATTAGACAATTTTTTTAAACGTCTCATATTATTTTTTTATATAAATTGTATGAAATATGTTTATTTTGGCACTCTCTTTTTCTGAGTATTCGTCATCAGGAACGGTCATTTAGACCATAAAATACACATTAATGTTTGTAAAGCTCTCTTTAGGGAGTATAAGATAACAACTGTTTTATTTTCATTTAATATCTACAGAATATTAAGTAAGGAAGGAAGTTGTTAAAAACTTAGGTGTCAAGATGTTTGAGGTCCCCAGTTGGACTTATTTATAAATCTTCTAATATTTTTATCGGTAGATTTTACTTACATTTTTAGATTATTAATAGGTACAACTTTTTCAATTACATTCTTCTTTCAATAAAACAAAAATGCGTTAACTAATTAATGAGAGTTTTTTCAATGCCTCGACAATAAGTGTAATCAAAGTCCAAACACTTTTAATTCGCAAAATAACATACGCCTTGCAACGAAGTTAGCTATTATTTATCTTACAAATAAAATCTATTTACAATAATAACACAAACCAAGTCTCGCGCAACCACAAGCAAATTTCAACAAAAATAAACAAGTGAGCAACGTTTGCGGGCTTACTATTGATCTTAAAACCTCTAAGTCTTATTAAAACGTTAATACGAGTAGAACATGACATTAATCATTTATACCCCATTTCAGTGGCATTGTAGATTTGTGTGAGTTAATATTGACATAATCCGGTTGAAACAATACTAGTTATTTCTCAAACTATTCCAACCGAGCCTTTGTTGCTCGTTGAAATTACAATGACAAATATCAGATTCGGCCTATCTTTATGTAAGTGCAAATAATATTAATAAATGGGAGACTTGATTTGTGATTGTAGTTCAAGTGGGTAATTTGTTAGGGTTCTCTAATAAGATATATGCAAAGCGGTCGGCGAAAGATGTATTGTGTTTTTGTGTCCTGAACTCAAAACATACGAGTACATATACCTACTACTTGTTACTATGTTAAACTGTTACTGTTTTAAATATTCGTCTAGGATTTTTTTTAGTCTATTTACGCCCAAACCTTAACCCGATTACTGTCGTAAGATTCTGAATAATACACGTAAAGAACAATAAAATTCTAGACTATCTACCTACAGATGTTTTAATCAGCCATACTTATACTTGAAAAAAATATGATTTTTATTTTTAAATGATAACATTCTATCCCAAGCGAGTAAACACATCAAAACCACAGTTATTTCCCGATGACACGCTATATTTCTGCCGACTTGAGTCAATTTTTGCAAGTCTTTGCATTGATACGGAACCCCAAAAGATCAAGTTTGGTTTTTTATTATTTTCAGAAATGAACGGTCTAATTTACAATGAGGATTAATGTGTCGCAGACGTCTGACGATTTATGAATTGGCTTCTCATGTAGAGTTAGCTCTGGCAAAGTCACTTTCAGTGCCAATGTACTTTAAGCTATGCTTAGCGTAAATTGACTAATGGCGTCTGATTGAGAAGAATTAACATTCAAATAAAGTCTGGGTATGCGATTTATTTATTTTTGATCAGCATACGAGTTTGACGACCTCTGTGGTTGAGAGTACACACAAGTTTTCAAAGCTTGGCTTTAGGTCTTGGTTTCGATCCCCGACGGGTCAATGGTTAACCACTTTTCTCTTCCACATTGTCTCCTGCCTAGATATTTGTGGTAGCTTCTCTTCATCTCTCATTCTATAATATGAGTTCAACTACTTGAAGTTCAGCGCGACGTATGTGATGTTGTCCAAATTATTTATTCTTCCATCCAATCAACCATGTTTGCCAGGGCAGTTTGCACACACATTTAGGCTGTAAACAGAAGTTATCATCACACTAGAACACGAATAGTCTGAACCAACCTTAGCCTGGCGTAATTACAGCGTGATTATTTCAGGAAAGCCTAAAATCGGATTTCAGCCTCAATGTGTCGAGAAAGCATTGTTCATTATTCTGTAGGTTCTGAACTAGGTTTCACAGACGATTTCCAAATTATCTGCGAACTATACCAGTATAGAGATCTTCTGGTGTATTTGGAATATTCTTAACCCCCGATGTAAAAAGGAAAGTGTTATAATTTTACGTGTCCATCTTTGTAGGTTGACGTGATCTTCTAGGTAAAATTTATCAAGTTCTGTTCTGAATTTTCAAGTTATAAGCAATTTATTTTATAATCCTAAGTTCTTTTGAATACTGCTTATTTAGCCTTGATCTACAAACATTTATTAATAATCAAATATGAAAGTTTTAACAGATTTTAAGATTCTTTTTCTAATCTCACCAACAAAAATATTGTACCAAAAATAGAAAACTTTTAGTGGCTAAAATAAAAATAAGCTTACATCCAAATAAACCACTAAGTATATATAATAAGGATAATTGTGGCATTTAAGTAAAGGGAAAAACTAATTTGGATCGCACATCATTAAGTGCAGCGGAAGGCCGGATATCTCTCGTTAAGGAAGTGTTACAGGATAACCGGGAAACCGGGTAAACCGGGTAACAGGCTGTCACACCGGATACGATTTATAAGCCTTTTATTTTGAAGATGGTGGTTAATAAATGTTTGGTATATTATTCTGTACCGTCCCATGTACCGGAGCTACTAAAGTATTAAAAACATAAGTACATTTTAGATAAAAATTAACGTCCCACTGCTAGGCACAGGCCTCTTCCCATATAGAGAAGGCACGAGCATTAATCACCACGCTTGCTCTCTGCGGATTGGCGATTTCAGATCTCAATTCTTGGAATATAATTATACCCAGATATATTTACCCCGTATATTCCTTGAAAAAAAATGTATTTTCTACATACAATATTTCATGACACCATCCTTCCGTAAAAGAAATCGCAATTAAAAAAGGGGTAAATTAAAAGTAGTATAAATAAAGAACAAGTTACTAATAAAATGTTTATAACGTTCTCAAACGTTTATGAAGACTTCATGCGCCAGTAAACTTGTCATAGCATATAGTACTTCACTTGTTTTAGTTTATATCTCAAAACTGTGACATGCCTATTTTTAAAAAGGAGGAGGTGTCTGTATTTTTTTTTTGTAAATTATAGCTAGAGGCAATATAAGTAAACAAAAGATCATCAATTTGTGATTTTACACTTGCGAATATTTCTACAACAATTGTTTTTTTTTTTTAGTACGTTGTAAAAAAAATTGTACCACTAAGTACCTATTTATATCTGGTCCAGTAAGTATTTTGGTGAAATATCATATATTTAAGTTGCTATGTCAGTTTTGCGCTCTCTTCCTCGTTCTTTTTAATCAACATTTGAGTATCACTACATAGTTCAGCATTTTTAACAGATCTTGAAACTTATCAAAGCCGACGCACGGTACCTACCGGAATTTAAAAATAACGTTATCAATTTCAACAGATCAAAAAGCCAGCGACATAAACTGTACAAAATACGTCACTTCTCTCTGAACATTGTCATAAATCTGCAGTATTGCACCACAAATCGTATCGGTTACTAGAGTGCAGTCTGCAGCCACCATGCACCACGACTGGACGTTAGTAAATCGTTTTCTATAGCATCTTGCAATGACAAATGCATTGTGGAACTGTTTTCTTCTTGTTTAACGTTGTAGGAGGTAGTGAAATGTGTTAGCTTACACAAAAAATCCTTATATCTAGACATAACGTTGTTTTTGTTGTAATAATACATAAATAACAAATAATTCCGTTAAGGTAACCTTTTCGTGGTATGGTTATGTTAAACAAGTTATGAGTATTACTGTGAATGCGGAGGCAGATCAAACAAGCGAGATGGGTTGTGTAAAAATAAATGAGAAAGACATCAAACCCAGGACATCAGTGCTAGCCCCATCGCAGGACATGATACACCTTTTGTTCTACCGGTCCTGCACTCTCCAAGACGTGATGGAAGCCAGCGACCGAGCCATCTAGGTTGCTTCGTTTTTGAAAGTTGGATCTTCCACTCAAGAAGAAGACGAAACAGTGCTAGCCACTTTATAACTCAAGTCAAGTGTCAAGACATCTCCTCCCACTCCCACTTGTACTCCTTAAAGTGTTCATCACCAATCCTGTAGCACTAGGCAGTACTTTTTATTTGTCGGGTGAAATCTAATGACTTCAACCCACGTCGAGGGCACAACGTGGGGATATTTCGGACTTGCACCGACCAAAGCACCCCGGTCCCCTTCTCGCCTTTGCTGGAGCCGCGGGATCGCTAAGCATTATCAGCGGAACTCCAGCTGGAGGCAGTACTTAACAATATATTCTCAACATTAAAAGATAAATTAACAGTTATTACTAACGTAAAGTTACTTTATCTTTTAAGGACCTATTTGAGAGCTTATTGGTAATACTTTTAATACGATCGTTGGGAATCCTAATGACAGCATAGTATAAATATTTTAGTGTCGATATATTTTTAACTTTATTTTATATTAGGGTTTTGGTCACTAAATATCTAGCCAAAAGAAGTGCTAGTAGAGAAATAAATACATTGTTTTTCTTCGACTGTAATTGCAATTGTAAAATAAATATTACATATAAAATTTACATTTTACAAGTTATATTTATTTAAATGGTTACATTGCCATCAATTGGTGATTTTGGAAAATATTATTTTAAAATACTGACAAAATCATGCGACGATAAGCATGCAACAGAATTTTGTATACAAGTACCTACGTGATCATACATCATTTTTATAAGCAAACTGAAAGATATTTTCATTATTTGTGGAAGTACTCAAAATGATATTTCTGCCCCAAAGACAGAAAAAATACTTTCTTTAAAAAAACACAGGTAATTCCGAAAAATAAAGTAATTTTCCTCAACATAAAAAAAAACTATAATCAAAATCAAAATGAGTGCAGGAAAACATGTAGATTTTCAGAATTTACTATTTTGTTCTGCATCAAAATTATTTATTTCTGTAAGGTATTTTAAATATGACCACTGCTCTTCATTCACTTCGTAGCACCCTGTATATTGTCGAAATTCTCTCGTATCAGAAACATTCAACTTTTATATCTCAATGACATATTTTTACAGCAAACCTATAAATAAAAATAAAACTTATTATTTTAATACCTTACTGTAGCTTATTATTATCTTTATGTACTATAAAAGGTAATCGTAAGTTTTCATTTTGATTTCGTATCGTTATAGGTAATGTTATACGGCCTACGTAAATCATAAGTTATGGCTGTTACATTAAACATAAACTCGTGGGACCAAAGACTAAAGAAATACCACAGAGAGTAAAGCTCATAAACAACTGTTCGCCATAAAATTGTACAATTAATATTATGTTTCACGCCAAGTAAAATTTACTAATGAATGTATTAGAGCCCATAAAAACTATACCTACCTATATTTTTTATATATATGATAATAAATAGAAAATCTAATATAACAACAAATACTTAAAGCTATATTAAAATTAAAACTTATATAATAAATAAAACTAACACGCGTCAAAAAATTCATCGTCATTCTTGTCAATGGCGGGGAACGTGCCCAGAAGGCTGGCAGCATTGCCACGTTAAATGGCTATTCCGATTCTCTGTGCAAGGAACAAACCAGGATACTACGATGTTTTAACTTGAATTTTCTCCAGCAAAACCGCGGGGAAGAGAAATTAAAACGTTGCCACCTGTATTGGATATCAGGAACACATAAAAGCTTCATAAGTTTTCAGTTTCCTATTTTTATTCGCAGCAAGCAAGAATCGCACCTAAGAGCGTGTTCACATTATCCGACACGATATCGGTATCGGACCCCATACGATAACTTGAGAAGAAAAGTTGTATGAATTTTACGAAGCCGACATCCGATATCGGATTGGATGACTTATCCTTTCTTTTATTCCGGGACAACTCTCACACGGTTATCTGATTCCAAGCTAAGCAGAGCTTGTGCTATGGTAACCGGACAAGTGATAAACATACTTATAAATCTCTAAATACATATGTATTATAATAGATAAATTACACCCAGACACAGAACGTCATCACACAAAGATTTATCTTGGGTGGAAATCAAAACCACAACCTCCGGTTCCAGCAGTCTAGGTTACTAACCACTAGACCAACAGGCCCGGGATAGCAGTCAGGGAAATGATGTGAAAAAAAAAGTACAGTCACGAGAAAATAATCATAGAAAATTGTAGCATGAAATTTCCTAATTTATGTGTTGAAAGTGAAAATGAAAATATGCACCTGATTAAGGTGCTTTTTTCAATTATTTCTACATAATATGTTTCACAATACCATTCTTGAATTAAAGAGAAAATCAATTAAAAATTGGAGAGTGTACATATACATGTTTCATACATTTACTTGTCGGTATCGTGTCGGTGTCGGATACCGATATCGTGTCTTGTTCTGTGAAAACAGTCTAACGGTTCAATTAAGAAGTAAATTGATGGTCGGATGTTTGTTCTCTATTTTATTTTAACTGTCCAAGTTTACGCGTTATTTGAAACGATTGGATTTTTATTTTGTACACTTTTGTATTACCTTGTTTTATGAACGGGTTTAATTGAATTGTTCTATTTACGTTTACTACGAGTTACTTACTAGTAATTAGACTGCGGAACCTGGAAATAGTAACTTAAATAGGTATGTACACTATGTACCTACTAGGTATAATAAATTCATTAAAATCAAAATGATTTTATTTCTTATAAACCAAAAAAAAATGCGCTCAAGAAACGTTACGTTAACTCTACTGATTCTAGTTGCTCGGTTCCAAAGTGTCTTTCCTATGAAGAAGAGCCGACAAGAAACTCCATAGGTTACTCTTTTAAAAACAAAATTATACAATTATTTTTACATTATTGGTTAAATATATGCGTCAACACCGCAATATAACTACGATAATAAAATAAAGAAAAAATAAGAAAATAAAAATAATTTAAAGCAATCAATCCGTAATGGATAGTAAAAACCGCGCTGTTGACGCATTCACAACAAAAAAGTACGAAAAATTAAAAATGAAATTGTATATAAAATAAAATAAAAGAAAACAATTTTACATACAATACATATGTAGTCACAGAAAAAAGAAATACCCTAACAGGAATGTCAAGGCATGTCAAGTGCCTTCAGGAAATACAGGCGGCTTATGAACTCATTTAAAGTAAACAAGCAAATCTTAAGGACCGCCAGGGAGGCCACATGTGCAGATATTAAATACTCCACGCCCTTTTGTCTTCCACGTAATCTTTAACTTTATAATACGCTTTCTTTAAGAGAATAGATTAGACATTTGTTTTCGTGTTCAAATTAAGTTGAAAACCTTATACATTAACTCAACTTAACCTCATACATGAAACACCGTGACCTCCGCAGCCTGCAAGATCTAGGTTCTTGAGAAATACAGCATCTCTAAGTCCCTAAGACTGGTTATCAGAATAAGGTTCTTGAATTTTGAATTACCTACTAGTTAGTCGATACAAGAACAGATCCATGATGCTAAATTTTAAACTACAGTGTTGCATGTTCATAGTAATGTTATGTAACGGGATTAAGCGCGCATAAATTCCTTATTGGGGTTGATGTTTCAACTACGTTACACCAGCCGTAGTCGCAAGCTGACTGATGTACCTAATTCTTACATAATTTTACTAGATCAATGATGACTACATCAACTACTATCAACAACACAACAACATCTACATCTACATAGACCAGACTTCTTACAAGTTAATGTCGAGAGGTGCAGATCGACCCGTGCGGCTTATACAAATTTATATAATTTAATAAATAATTCTAGCTCATCTCTAATTCAAATACATTGAAAATTATCATGAAAATATCTTGAGTATATAATAACTTTGTATAAAGAGCAGACTTTCCACTTGAAAGGCATTGCACTTTAACTGCAATGGTAGCTAGAGCTTTCTTCGCGAAAATTATGCGACGGGCTTTCCAACGCATTTAGATTTCATGAGGACAACTTTATTTTGACTATGAATACACGGCTTTATTGCTCTTGGCCGGAGTATCAGATTTTATATTTTAAAATTGAAACAACAATATGCATACTCCATATTTTCGTGTTTGAACATTGCTACATACAAAATTTAACGGTAGATACTGCAAACGTCTTTCACTTTTCAAACAGAATGTCATGTATTTCCTTTTTCTTTTGATTGTGACTGAATAAAGTAAGTGTTATATTTCCCTAGCTGACCCGATAGTTGTCATCTAGTCAACCCATTCAAAAATGCGAAGCCACATTTGTTTTTTTGAAGTAAGTACTTCATTCACTGGATATTTTTCACAAATTTATCTTCATAAAAGTAATATCAACAAAAAAGTCCGCAAATTAGTTGAGCCTTTCTTCTATAATTCTGTTATAAGATATACTATAATACATAAATAGATAAACACCGATCTATTTATGTATTTTAATATTCATTCAAACTATTTTAAGCTGATTCGTGAAGGAGAAAATTGTATTAGCAAGATTAAAACTTGTTCTTAATCCTGTTTACAAAACCTATAAAACTCTTCAAGGATCAGATAAGTTCCACAAAGCAGTTAAATTTAATATAGCTTGATAAACCGCTGATTAAAATTTTAACGCCTGTAGGAAAACTTACCGCATTGAATTGCTAACCAACAGCTTGGGAAAATATCCCAATTTATAACCGGTAAATATTTTAAAAAGTACTCATTTATATTTGGATATTTTATGCTTTACCATTCAAATTAAATGGGTATTATTAAATATGTGGGTATTTGACTTTAAAACTGTATTGCCAATTAGCTTTGTGTAGTGTTGCCATACCCAAATTAAATTCCTTTCACACAAATTAATCAGCAATTATAACATAATCTCATGTGACGGGTATATTTCATAAATTTCGGTTCGTATGTTATAAATTGTGAACAGCGTAGACAATGTGCAATAAAGTCCACATTGTGACCACAAGCAATTACAACAAAATGTTAACAAAGTAAACCAACGTATGTGGACTGGGAACGCATCTAAAAGAAATATGCTGTATTTCTGTTGGCGTTGGCCCAGTTCCAACCACACGTTTCTTAGGTTTATTTTGAGTTTACCGCGTTCAGTTGACGGCGAGATAACCTAATCGATTTACGAATTGAATTTACACCAATTTGTAAATCGAATACGAATCGTATACCTGTGGTTTCGACTTATTTGTGACCGTGTTACATCCCTAGTGCTTACTCCGGTGTGCTGCAGTTAGAATAGTGGTGTACCATAGTGAAACTTCTACCTTCGCGGCTGCTCTAATGAGCGCTAATGTTCCAAGTTCTGGAGCCCGGAATTCGTTTGATCACTCAAGATGTACGTACTCGTGTGTAGTTTGACTCTAACATGGCCCAAATTATTGATAGGATTCGATAATGAAGAAACTTGTATTAATATAGGAAGTGAAGCTAGCTGATGTGACTAGCACGTTATTAGAAGTTAATTAGACTTCATAAACAGTTTTAGTAGCGTCTTGTTTAATATTACGGTTACGTAATGACAACAGTTTATTATTGATAAACAGAGTGGCTTATTTCGTGGAAACTTGCCAGTATTATTTTTTTGTATAAGTAGCTTTTGAAATCTTTCGTCTTAGGCAAGAGTATTTTTTAAGATCCTTTAACCGTCTTAACTAAAAACTTTGTGATTTTTTACTGTTTTTCTTTTGTTTTCAACGGATAAATTACTCGGTGTATTATTATGATGATATAATTGATACATTACTTATCACACAAATATTTCCCTTTTAGGTACATAAAATATATGATAGTGTTGCTATCTGCGACGTGGATAGTAGATGGGCAGCCAGGGAAATGTGACCAGACCCCAGCTCAAGCGTCAGTCTTGGAACCTTCAGAAGATAAAGGCATCTTCCATTTAGAAATACAGAATGCACTTATAAAGGATGACAAGACATACTACACTCCGGATCAAACATACGTTTGTAAGGATTTTATATTTATTATTAATTCCAATATATAATTTTACATAAAAAAAACTATTTAGTTAAAAAATTGCACATAAAATGAAAAGTTTAGATACTGTATAAAACATAAAATCAATACCAACGCCGTTTATTTAAAAGGAGCAACTCGACCATCCCTAAGTGTTTGCTAACTTTAATTGGGCAGGCGCGACTTCTCAAACTATTGAATTTTAAACTTCAAATTATCTTTATTACACAGTAAAAATTTTAACAACGGTGCCAAGCCGGCCGTTCCGCTGGTTCATGATCACTGCTGAGGACCCAGATGTGGATAAGAACGTCTTTGAGTTCAGTCATAAAAACATTGACGTCGGGACTTTAAAAACTTTGGACATCGACAAGTCGCGGTACAGCGAGTCTTGTTCCAGTTCTATTGAAAATGCGGACAATTCTGACAAGACGAGCGTTGAGGTATGTTTTATTTACGTAGCTAATAAGTACTTAATGATGATTAAAGGATTATGATTAAGCTGGATAATCCTTACGATCGCATACTGTCGTTTACATACTTACTGACAAAGTAATTTAATAAAGGTTTACAATGTTGATTACTTACAGTGTTCATTTTTAAACAAACGTTAGGTTATGTAATCTGAAAAGTTGGCTATAGATAAATAAAAAATAGTCAAAACCTTGGAACAGTACATAGTGAGCTAAGTTTAATCAAAGGTTTCATTTGGGAATTAGTCCTGGCTTACCGTTTTTGCTGAGCGTCAGAAATTCAGAATTACTTAATCATTGCATAAATTATAGACTGGTTATATCGGTACAATAAATGCTAACTGACATCTAAATTGTTCTGAATTATTTAGTCACTTTTTATTACCACCAGATCCACTGGGTGTCTCCGAAGCACAGTTCGAAGAACCAGACAGTTCGCATCCGCGCCATGGTGGCTGAGAACAACGAGGTCTGGTATACCGGTGACAACCTTACTGTGGTACTCCACAAGAACACTGAGAAGTCGCCGGACAGTCCCCCACACTTACCTATGAAGGTCTGCAACCTCTGCAGCGAAGCGAGGTATGAGGTGAGTACCACCGCCCAAAAATGAAATCAACTTTATGTCAATGTCAATATAGTTCATTTTAGACTGACAAAGTTTGTTAAAATTCATAAAAAAAATTAAGTAGTAGCGAAAACTGAACCTTATTTACAGTTTTTTTATGTTTCTGTTTTCGTTTCTTATTTGCCTTATTGTCCGGCCGCTAAGAGAATACTTTCCAGACAGGAAGTGGTAAACAGAAAATATATCTGTGGCAAAAAAATGCTCTCACTTATTAGTCGTCGAATAATGTCATTCAACACTATTCACTACGCCAAGTTACAATAAATCCTCAAAAAAATCAAGACCAAAAGACATGTGTCAGGAACGCATTCAAACCGCGGCCGGACCAAACTAATAGAGTCTATTTTTCCACCTTACCCCTTAACGTCACCAGGTAATATTCACCGGCAAGTGGTCCCGCGTGGCCCACCCGCGCCACTACCCCAGCAAGCCGGACGAGAACGGGTACAGCCACATGGTCGGCGCCTCACATGACTACAACTTCACGCTGTGGCAGCAGGGCGCCAGCGCGAGTGAGGGCCTGCAGAAACTGGCTGAGGAGACCGATGGGTACTGGCTGGAGAGGGCGATTATTGCTGAGGTACTATTTCGAATAACTGGTTTATACACTGAGCATGCTTGTGATGTAGTGTTATATGCGTGAGCTAGTGATCCCACGGTTCTGACAAATGAAAAGACGGGACTGAGGAGTTTTTAGGCGGTGATAGTCCGACATATCCTCACGTCGTCGTGTCGTGAGTAAGCGTGGGTTGAAGTCATTGCATATTAACCTTGCAAAAAAATAAGTAGTTTTGATTATCTTTTTGTGTATTGCATACAATGCATAGTATTATTTGCTTATTTGATTATAATACTTGAGTGACTAACTTTAAAGATAACATAAGGCGCGAAACGGAGTGTTAACTGTGCGTGATGCGTTTTGATGCATATTGGGATTCATGTGTTCGAAATACATAACATTTACCTACAATTTTTATTTTTATTTGAATTTTTATGACGTTGCGCGACTTTATTATGTACGCTTTTTACTCATTAAATCTGGTTTACTACAGATGGCTCCAAAATCGGGCACGAGAACGTTAATCCGAGGCAAGCGTCGCCACCACCCCTTCATGTCAGAGCCTTCCCACTCGCTGTTCAGGGTGGACAGGTACCACCACCTGTTCAGCATAGCGGTCGGCATGCAGCCCTCCCCTGACTGGTTCCTGGGGACCTCCAAGTTCGAGCTCTGTACTAAAGATGGGTGGTTAGAGAACAGCACGATACCGCTGTATCCGTGGGATGCGGGGACGATGGATGGGGTGTCGTATGAGGTATGTGTGTATTTGGTATTACTTAACTGTAAATAAAATATACATTTGTTAATTAATCCGTAGGACAAAATAGTGTAACTTCTCGTAGTAGAATCGTTACTTTCCGAATTGTTTACGAAAATTTTAAATGTGATACTTACTACGTATTAAAAATAGTGTACAAACACAGAACTAATTTGGTTATTAATTAACGCCAGACAAATTCTAAGCTTTTTAGTTTTTACGTTCTCGTCTATTTTTTTATTTGGAAAACATACGTATAATAAGTTTTAAACTATTGCGCTGCATGTTTATAGTAATATTATAGAACTGGGATTAGCGCGTACATGCATAAACACCGGCCGTGTTCGCAAGCAGTCTGCTTGCGAACACAGCTGGTGTAACCAGGTCGAAACGTCAAGCCCTAAAGGTATATACGCGCTAATCCCCGTTCTAAAACATTACTATAAACATACTTATACTACTCAATATACAAAAAACTATAATAAACATGATCTACATTAGTTTCCTCACATTGTTGCACACTTACCTATAGTAAAATAATACTCTTTTTTCCAGTCACCAAAAACAGTATCAACGCCTAAAGACAACGTGGACCGCGTGGAAGTGGGGTCCTTCAACAAAGACTCCCCGTTCTACCAGATGAACCTGAACGACCTGAAGCCGTTCGCCATCCTGAAGGTCCGGAGACTTGACGTCTTCCCCCTGATAGGCGCCGAGTGCAGCGAGGATGAGGAGGTGGAGACAGGTGATAAAACTACTTTTTAAGAATTATTACGTAGTTAGTATCGGGTCGAGTCTGGATGCGGCTGGCACAGGACGAGAATAGCACGAAAAAGGGGAGGCCGATGCCCAGCAGTGGGACTTGTGAGTTGGGAGGACAGAGGCTGTGAATTAGTGTGGATGATGATGGTGATGCCTCGGTTTATTTTAGAATTTAGGCCCAACATTTGTTCGTGACTATGATACCTGCAAAGGTGTTGAAACATCGGGACCTTTTGATTGTGACGTCATTCTACACTAAGTTCGAAATCCAACATGGAGTGCAAGATTGATGATGATGAAATTAATGAAAAGCAAAAATGAAATTAAATAAAATATATAATTTTGAAAGATGTCACATACATAATATTGGTATTGCTTCACACAAATCCGTTAACAATTGTACAATAACTTACTTATGTATTGTTTATGTATTTAGGGGATGAAGAAACAGAGGCAGAGCAAGAGGGCGAGGATAACCAAGAAGAAGACAATGAAGAGTGAGTCAATTTTTTTCTGAATTATCTCAGTAATTATACTACTTATACCAATATAGTAATAGGCTTATTTGCTCGATCTCATTGACAATACGAGCTATTTATATTTTGTATGTCGTGTAATCTCTGAAATAGCTGGACCGATTTTAATGAAAATTTCACACGCAGATAGCTAATAAGCTAAGACACTGCGCCTTAGCTTCTTTTTAGGTTTTTCTTAATATATTAACGCGGTCGAAACCACTGGGCACAGCTATTGTAACATGAAATAATATATATATTTATATTTCAGTGAGCCCGAAGAGCCATTAATAATGGAATTGAAACCTAAACCAACGTGTCCTGTTGGTGAGTGGGGTCCGTGGTCTCCCTGCACTCCTAACAATGAAGACTGCGGCGCCGGCTTCAGAACCAGGACTAGAGAAAGAGTCGATAAGAACCTGTATTATGATGTGAGTGCTATAACATAATAAATAAATAATTATAATAAATGCGGACACAACACATACATTGCTCTGAACCCAAAGTAAGTAGCTGTTAAGCACTTGTGCTATGGAATTCAGAAACAAAGAAGGACCACAAACACCCAGACCCGAGACGAGAAGTGATTTTCTACATTGACCCGTCCTGGGATCGAACCCGGGACCTCAGAGCTAGCGACACCTTGAAAACCGGTGCGTACGCCACTCGATCACGGAGGTCGACAATTTTTATCGTCAATATTTTTAAAAGAAAATTAATTACCTAAAAACATACAGTCATTATTTGGAACATAGTAGTCTATGTTATGTAGTCCGCAGAAACGTTATTATTCCTAAAACGTCGCAGAGTAGTTTTCGTAACCAGTATTTAACTTTGAATAATTATTAGAGCATTCATCCATTGTTTCAGTATCAAGATAATCCTCAAGCGCAACCGACGATCAGCAACTGTGAAGGCGATCAAGATGCTAAACTAATTGAATATCAAAATTGTTTTCTAGACTGTTATTAGAACGGACGCATAATAAACTACCTAGCTACAGGAATAGACGGGTATTTTATTTCTGTACCTGGACTGACTAGATATACGCTTTAAACAGGCTTGGGCCGAGGAGAGATCCTGTCCTCTCGTTTTTGCGCGAAAATAACCAGTTTGCAAGTTTCACCGGCCGGCGGGCACGGCGCGAGGCGGGGGCAAGCGCGGCAGAGGGCGCCGCTGTCAACATTGTTTGTACTTGTCGCGTATGAACATAGCCGCGGATCGCGCATGCTCCGCTCCGAGACCAACGGCCCGCCTCGCGCGCGATCGCAACTTGTTGATTGTTCACTCACTTCACGCCAGTTGAGTCGCGAACGATGCGCTGGGTGGTCGCGTCTCGCGTTCGCATCGTTATCGCTCCGAACTTCGAAATTGTTTTACGAAAATATGTGAAGTTTCCAAATTCAAAATTGTGCAGAACTATAGTGCCGTACGTGTTTAATTGTGACCGACACATGTAGAACGGTAGAATTAAGTAGTTTTAAGTCATTGAAACTTAATAGGCTTACTCGTTTTACCTGCATGCCTCGTCCCACGTCTGAGCGGTTACCTACCTTATCGGATAAACGAACATTTTTCAAATGGATGTGCGTTTGAGTTCTGTGATAGTGTGCGTGTTATGTGTTATAAAACTTCGTGAGAGCCTAGTAGGAGATTGTGACAAGTTTTTACTATAGTGACGTGCTGGGAGTAGTGATACTAAAAAGTTGAATTACCTCAACTCAAGAAACATGTTCGTGTGCAGAAGTGAGGGGGGCATCCTTGCCGCGTTGTTGCTCTATTCGCTAGCGGTGGCGTCGGCGCAATACACAAAAGGTAAAAACTGCTTTCTTACCTGTGCACACGCAGCCCTACGTTTGTCGTGGTGCTTTGTTCTATTGCCTTTTGTTCGCTTCTTGGAACGTCTTTTGAATTTTTAAAAGAAATGCGTAAATGACGTCATAAACGAGTTCTTACTTAAAACATCTTTATTATATGTATAGGTATTTTATATAGTAAGGTTAGGTAGGCATGCAATGTGAGAACCAAGAGGTATTAGTGACACCTTTAATCATTGCATTTTTCTTGATAATTTTCTCACAACCGATGTGCATAGTGAAGTATTTGTTTCCGATTTCTTAGTAAAAATAGTGACTCAAGTCAAATGACGGGTTATAACAAGCACTTGCTTGATAGTAACGGAATTTTACGATAAGCGGGCCGCACCTATCAATAATTCTCACTCAGACTTGATATAGGTATAGTAAATAATAATAGCGTTGGAAATTATTACCTCTGCTTGATAACAAATTACTTTTTCTACCAATCTTTTGAGGTGCAGTTTGTTTTCGGCAGGGCTTGGTATTAACACGTGGTAACAGGTAATAACGAACTACCAACTTAAAGAAAAAGTATTATTATTTTTCTTTTTTATTGGTGTCGGCTGTATGTAGTAAAACATACCGGTTTGCGTTTATGTTTAAGTTTATTATAATACTTACGTATCAAAACCGTTAAAGAACATTGATACTAAAATAGGTATTTGATCACACATACATAATGTAAAGTACATTTCTCCATAATAATACCTATTTCAGATATTATCTTACTCTATCTTAGCTTGTTTAATAATAATAATTTCTAGAAATAAACTTGACTTGTAATAATAACCACGATGATTAATGAATGACTAAGTAGGTATCTACTTAGACCGGTAGTTTAGTTGTAAGTTACAAGTTTAGTAATACGGCCTAGATATATTACTATGACCAGAGTCAAATTCCTAGGAAGGTAGGTACCTACTTGCCAACATGACATTCTCGTACATTCTATGAACTTAATCCACTTAGAAATCCCCAAATAGAAAAAATAATAGCTACCTACTTACCTACTATCTAAATAAAAATCTAAAGTCAAAGCGCGGTCCCCATAAAATATAGGTAGGTAACACTTTGATATAGGTTCTTATCTTATTATTATTTTCTTTGTTCTAAAACTGCATTGAACATCAATAAATAATTTATTCCAATCTGAAACTAGATCCATCTTGCGATAGTTAAGTCAAGCACTGTGTTAATCGGGTCATTCTCGGCGAGTCGTAATAAATTAGCGTATATAATGCGGGCCCATGGAAACAGGGCAGCAGGCTACCCAGTACTTACATAGTTAGCTTATAAGATACTAAATAAAATCCAAAAAGTATAGTGAAAGAAGAACGTATCAAAACAAGTAGGTTACCTATGTAAAAGTGAAAAGAAGTGGTCTCTGCCTACCCCTACGGGAAAGAGGCGTGATTGCATGTACGTATGTAAGATCCAAAATATTATGTTCAAGTTAAGTTATTTAGATTATTCTATAGCACCTTTAATAAATATAACATGTGTAAATTGTTATGAATAAGAAATAGACCTTAATCATTATTTAATTACACAAATAATTGGAACTCGCCAATTTGATGTAAATAAAAGTCCATGGGAAATTATAAATGACTAAGGAATTTGTTGACAGGCTGAAATTTAAACCTAATTGTTTAGAATATAATAAAATATGTAAGATTTCTTAAATACCTACCTGTTCTAAAACCTACCTAATCTGTTAAATACTCAGTACCTTTTGTAAGAGTTTTGTTACAAATTTCCTTTTTTATTTTATTCTTGTTGTTCTTAGTTCTATCTGATTGGCAAGCTATACTTGCCTGTTTGCGGTTTCCTCTCAAGGACTGCAATAACTGGAATGTTTATGTTTCCGGCTAAATATGAAACCCTAGTACCTACTCGCATCTACTTACCTACCTGCATAACGTAATGCAATAATATGAAATAACAATTAAATTCCAAGTTTTTTTTTATCACAAAACTTAAATATGCAAATATAGTATTACCTACCTATTTATAGTTTATTTTTGTTGTGACTTTTTTTTCTGAATCTTCGTTTAAGCCCTTTTAAGTCTCGTGAATATTCAAAATTATTAGTGAAGACTCGTCAAGGTTTCGTTTAGCAACTTGGTACCTAGGCACTTAAAAGCCAGTTAGTCGTAGTTAATTAAACTTGTTAGCCCTATAATTTGTGACAAGGGGTCCGTTATTATATCTAGAGGTTAGCCATTAGTTAAGATGTTTCGATAGTCTCGGTGAAAGGTGATCGTGACTAGTCTAGTGTATTGTTAGCTTGAATTAGCAAGACTATGAAAGTCTTTCATACAATGTCTAGCCGTATTCAAGGTTTTGCATAAGTATGCCGGCCGGCCACTCACTAAGCACAAATACGCCAACAGACATTCGCAAAGTGTACGACATTCGTGCTTTGCTAAGCAGAGTCATGTAATGCGCGCATTTTCGTAAGTGCACAAAAGTTCGCGCGAATGTAAGTGACCAAGGGTTATATTCCAGAACCGAAGTCACCCGCTTCAAATGCCTCCGTTTTCTCCAAATAAACTAAGCTCCGGTCTTATTACCCAAATATAACGTCATTGTTCTCAAATCATTTGATCCCAACAATTATTTTAATTGCTGTTAATACAAAAGGGTATGGATGATTTAAGTAAGGAATTTATATAAAGCGCGTCTTTAAAATTAACAGTCATAAAGATAAATTGGCATTTAAAATACGGAAATCATATTTATTTATCATACTTCATAAGATATTAACGGGATGCTTAAAAGACTAAAGGAAATTTGGAGTATTGTTCACTGAAATATTTATTTGGATTGTAGGTATTATAATCTTTATGGTAACAGTGCAGTAAAATATCTAAAGTATCTCTATATTAAGACCTCATGATAAATGCTAAAGATTAGTCCCCATCTTTGCCCATAACAAATCACAATAAATAAACCAGTACAGAATCATAAATAAATCAAATCATGTCAGTCCTAACCAAAGCGAGGGCGAGTCTAGTCGAGCATAAATAAAACTACAACTATTCTGGTACCATATGAAGCGTGGTTATGACCAAGTAGGTGAATCCTAGCTACTTATTATGTAGTATGCTTAAGCACGGAGTTACTAAAGCCATACGGAGAACAATGCCCGGGTCTCGGGTCTCAGCGGACTATGCAAAACCCACGACTCGTTCCAAGTATCAACCGAACCTTTCAGAAAACCGGTATAACAAACTCAGAGAGAACTGCTTATTCGACGCTCCATATTTGAATTCAAATTTTGTTCAGCTAATACTTTTATTGGCTGTATTGACTCTTAAAAGAAAGAAAAAAATACAGATTATATTTTACAACACTCTATTTTTGAAACAAGGTTTTATTTAACACAACAGAGAATGAACAACAAAGGTATTTGTTTGAGTAACTAATTACGAATTTACCTGTGTTCGTAATTATTACGGACTTGGTAATATGTAAAAGTTCACTTCGTAAGCCTGGCTCAGTCATGTATGACCCTCAGTGTAACACGAGCGTCCCACAAATAATAATTTCCTGTCCCTCACACAATAAGCCATTCATTAGCCTTAATTTATGCTCCTTGCTCTCACCTCAACCACTGACAATTTCTATAACATAAGGCGTGTTTTCTGCATTACGCACAGCGTATAGCTGGTTTTGTTGGAGTAATTTGAAGTGGTTTTGTATAAAAGTGGCAATGTAGATTGAAGTTTACGAGGCCCGCGTTTGTCGGCCGCGTGCGCTGTAGTATGGCTTCTGTGACATGGCTGCCTATGTGATGACGTCACCATGCAACCGGACCACTCAATGGCCGTGGTATGCATGCGGTTATTCACGGCTGACCTTTTTTACGAAAGGTAACAGTGAGCTGTACGATAAGTATTTATTGTATTGTCGAGTTATATTTAATATTTTTTTTTGTGTTGTATTTGTTCAGGCTTTTGAAGCCTTATGAAAGGGACTGAAGGCTTTGGTTCAAACTTCAAAGTGAACAATGGTGTGAGTGGATTAAACATAAAAAGAGGCAACAATAAAAAAAAATAGGTCACGGAAGATTTTTTATCTACTTAAACTACCCACCTATTATTTCCTTAAAGATCTTGTTTTTAAATCTAATTCATTTTCTAAAAGCAAATGGAACATAAACAAAGGTAAATAAATATAAAAGTGTTATCGTCCGGTAATACAAAGTGTATTGTAAATACTAGTTACAGTTTATTACAAGTATCACACTAACCTATTTCTTTTGATCCGATATAAAATGCATAATAGCAACAAAATAATATTGCATTCCAATTTGGATGACACTTTATGTTACAAATTAATTCTACTAAGTATATTTATTTAGTTCATTCTTGTAATCCATTTGCTTTCAAACTAGTGTGAAAAGACGGTAAATTTTTCACATGACAATCAAATTTTTTACTTAGTACGTGACAATTATAAAGAGAAAATCTTTACATTCTCATCCAATACATAATTTGTTTTAATGAGTGGAAACAACTTCCCACTTTGGGTTACTCAGTAAAAATTTTCTACTTGAGATGAAATCCCACCAAATATCCAAGGAATACCTAATAAAATAAAAAATAAGATAAATTAAAAAGGTTTAAGTAGGTATTTATTTATTTTTTACTTTTACAGAAATGCTTCGAATAAACCTTATCCCATCCCTATTTTTTACAACCTAAAACAGCCATGCATTTTAACATTTTCACGATGTTATAAATATAGAAAAAGGCAGTAATACGAAAATACATAGAACAAATATTTCAATCAGAACCGATCGATAACTTATGTACAGTCTACCAACGCCAATAGTTACAGTATATCATTGAAAATGCACTTATTACGAAGGACCAAAGTTGATTTTTGCCATCGTTATTACTGTACATGTGTGGTAGTTTGTATATTGCCTCCGTACGTTATCATTGATAAGGGAAATGTTTGACCCGATTGGAGTAACACTCTGTTACGCGATAATCGTCACGCAAAATACTGCAGATTGCGAATACAGTGTAAATAACCTATGATGCAATATTTTAGTTCTAAACACCACATAAATATACGTCAGTAATTATAATTTTACAGATGAAAACACAGAGTGTATAGGTAAATACACTGGATTTGTCCATTCGCGTGACTGTAAAATTATTAATTATTCAATCATATTAGTGTTTTTTTTAGTACCTAATTGTGAAATTATTTCGAGGTTGACTTCTTGCTTAAATGCTTTTATCGCACTTTCTTTTTAATCTTACTTAACAAGTAAATGAATATTACCCAAAATATTGTAGGTACTTAATGTATCTATACTCTTAAATTAAGTTGTGCAATACACTATAAGTAATTAAACACTAAATCACAAACTTTCGCCACTTATAAACATTTCTCAATGAAATAATAAGTAACGGTTTTAAGTAAATAAGGATAAAGTAGTTATGAATAAGTCTCATTACAACAATATTACGACGATATTTCCTCCAAACAAACGTAATAAAACTAATGAATGACTTAATTACTGAATGAGAATAAATCATTCATTAATTTCCTTGAATAATCTAGCTCACAACTATAGAATTATTATCACGAAAATGTACCTAATGTGGAAGCGAGACAACGCTATGCAAGTGTAATGCGCTGTCCCGCTTCCACGATGCAACATTCATGCTACAGGTAAAGATAGAATTCGCGGAATATTATAAATGTTTATTTGTGAAAAATAACGTGGTATTTTTATTGCTTTTAAGTTTTTGTTCAAGGATCAACTCCAGTTAAACAAAAAAACATGCTTAACCTTTTCCTATGTATTATCATGTTCCAGCCATGTCTTATCCAGATGAATACCGTTATTTATTATGCTCTTGCAAAAATATAATTCAATAATTAAAAAGCCCAACGTTTGGTACGTTCTTACGGTCTCGGCACGTCTTTATTACTGCCTTTTTTTTCTTAGCCACATCTTAAATCCTGAAAATCTTGTTAAATACGATCAAATAAATGATTCATAATTATTCTCAAATACACATAGTTATCGTAGTTTCATATACGGTACTATGAACATACGGAAGGTAATTCGATCATGCCTGTCTAGAAAGTACTGTCAAGATAAGTAAGTATCTAATGGAATTCCTATGTTCTCCGCAGACTTGATACGACACTGAGGTTGAAATCTTTCATATTACATTATAGTTATATAAGTTTGCGTCTATAATAATTTAGATCTACTTTATGTACAGACTTCATTGTCAATCTTTAAGAGATTTTATTGAGAATAATTTAGGAGGAAAAATGACGGAAAGACACGACTTACCTAGTCACACTAAAAGTCGATTTCTATTCTAAGAATTAAATATATTGAAAAAATTGTCTATATGAAAATAACGGTTACGACAAAGTTTTCCTTAACTAAATTGCTTTGTAAGCGCGGAATCAACACTTAAATTCTGTCTTGAAGATAAACAGTTGTTAAGGATAAATCTGCCACTAAAAGACAGACAGTTCCTCTGTCTCTCTATACCTCTTAGCTAACTGACAATCTAAATACAGATAACTGACTCCAAAACCGCTTTGTATTTACTGCTTAATTACACCCTAACGTAATTGGAATTCTAGGAAGACACAAATTCTAGTAAAGAGCACAACAAATTTAAATGTCCAAAGGCTATTTGTATTTTCTGCACCAAACACTGACTGTTAATCTTTCTGTTTCGGAAACTGAGATAGTGTTGAGATTTACTGGCGTTTGCGAGACAAATAATATGTATGTTGCTTTGTTCACCGATGTAAGAGGTACTTTCCCAAAACCTAGTGATTGGCTCTTGTGTAATTGACAGCAATGGTACTTCGAAAGATATCAATGTCAAAAAATGAAAGTCTCTTAAGACACTTTCTTTCGTGTAAACAATATAACCTTAATCAGATCAATAGACGGCTTATATTATATGTAATTGACCTTAATAGGGTTCTGTACTCTAAAATAAATTGCTGGTTCCATTTCAACAAATATTCGACCACATATTCCACCCACCTCAAAAACAACTATAACGAGATAATGGCCTTTCTTTGTTTCATACTGACTCACAGCCTTACTCACGAAATCCTAAAGTGACTTTCTCGACGACTAAAATATTTGTCATCAAAAACAGCATCCGTTTTTTGTAAAGTTGAGAGCAATCGACTTTATTTATTGTGTAATCTATCTCCACTTGACTTAACAACCAGCTCATTAGGATGAAAAAAATCTATTGTCCACAAATCTTTGTATACGGGCCCTCAGGATACTCCTACCCGTCCCTACCCATCCTTTTACATAAATCGTCGCCTTTATCGCCAATCCAAAGAATATCCATTTTCCACAACGTCGTGTTGAAACTAACAAGATATAATCTACAATATTTAGTTTCTTTGAGCAGCTGCATGTAGTATCGCCTTTAAAAATGTTTGAAATTATATTGTAATGAGTTTCCATTACTTGAAATAGGCTATAACGTTTTACTAGCTTGCCAAGTGGGGGGAACCGGGGAAAACAGCGTGTATACTTTAGGTTAGGGAGACTACCTGTGGCTTTTCGCTCATGTTCGCAGATAATCGAGAAAATGGATATGTTATGTGGAGATTATTGGATGTGAAACTTCCGTTAATATATTGATATGAGAACTACCATCTCGGTAAAGCGTATTTGTAGTGTTGACAGCATTTCTCAGGTATTGTGGTTACGTTTTCTAGCTCTAAAAACAAACTGTTTACGGTAAATGAAAAACACTACATCACTACCAACCATTGTAGTTAATAACATAGAATCTAATTCAATTGTATCAACTCACGCTTACAGCAAAGTTTTGGAGCGACAGACTGCCAATCAAAAGACTAGTTTGAACGTCTTTGTCTGCCTGTACCGTTGGAACTTGTCTATAGAAACAACACTTAGTTTGTAGTTCTAAATGCTTTTCCGACTGAACAGGTGAAGTTAGCTATAGAACTAGCGGTTCCCGAAATAAAACCTTAAGAACATCAAAAGTCAGTTCTGCACACATATCTAGTAATATAAGAACAGGATTAAATATAATACTTTTATATGTCCCTAAAAAAACACCTTGTATTCAATTAATAAAACAAATACACAATTTAATTCCCTTAATTGTTGTAATTATAGGAAAACATCCTATTGACCTAGAACATCCTCAATATCAGCTGAACAGTTTAATTAAGCGGCGGATACCACAATGGATACCTATTAGTACAGCACTATGTTCCTCAAGGGTGTAGTACAAGGCTATATAGGAGCAATCGTCTGGCCGAAACCTCCGCGATTATCGCCGAACACCTACCTACCCACATTCAAGAAAGTGTTCAAGGAAATGTTACGTAATGGAAACTTCTGATTCCGTTTGTATTATGTTTTTAGAATAAAATCCCTGAAACCTAAAGAAACCTTTGTCCAATTGAAAAATATAGACAAATATTAATATGATAAAGTTATTTTTAAGATACGGCCATGCCTAATAAGTTCAATGTGCTTTTACTTCGATTCACAATCGATAATGTTAGTCTGGATGTAAATTAGGAACTAAAAGGCGCTGTCGACTCCAGTCTAAATAAAAATAAAGGTAGAAGAATCAACACCCTCCCTTTATTGACATGAACTAATTTCTTGCACAAACACTTAGTAGAAACGAGAACTACTTCTGTACCTAAAGAGTACAGTCTATCAAACTTTAGTAGTTACACTGACATGGATACCATCTTTATTTCAGAGCAGTAAGGTTGATTTTCGTGATACGTTGTTGCTACTGATGTGGTTAACTGTACAACCTACATTTTCTAGGGTACACGTGCAAGTGAATACAGCCGTGAGACTGCTTGTGGGGCTTTCATGTTGGATCGTAGAAACAGAGGTGGTCTTACTTAGAATGCGTGTAAAACGCCAAGAAGTCGTAATGTAATGATAATTACTTGCTCGTGAATTTACAATTTGTAGAGCTGTTAGGCAAACTGAACGACAAACAAATCATTATATCAATAGTGATACAGAATAGATGTAGTGATCAAATAAGGCCAACTCATTTGGTCTCCTCGAATTTCACAAGAAGTGCACGCTACGCAGTCAAGCAATAAATGGAGTCAGCAAAATTACAATCTGCTTCCTAAGAGCTTACAATAAACAGTAATTAATCGTGGCAGATACAACAATAGATCCCTATTAAACGAACATCGGCCGTATTCGCCCCCAGGGTATAGTTCCACAAAGCCACGTCGCTCTCTTTAAAAATAAACATATCATCACGCCTGTATCCCCGAAGGGTTAGGCAGAGGTGTACCAATGTACACCCACAGTTCGCCGATATGTTTAGGTCCCATGTAATAGGGGGCGAGCCTATTGCCACTAACCGGGCACAAATCCAAACTCCGACCTGCTACTGAGAATTTCATAGAAAAACCCAAATAACACTTTGGTCGACTCGGGAATCGAACCCAAGACCTCTAGCGTAGCAGTCGCGCTTAGCGCCACTAGGCCAACGAGGCAGTCAAACGGTGGGGTTTAAAAATAAACCCCACCGATTACAGGACTCCCTTCGGTGACAGAATTTTAATTGATTTTCGAGGTGATTCTATTGTTAGTCTAACTTTAAGGATATTTTCCCCAAAACGAAGTTAAAAGTTTCCGTTCCTTAAACAATAGTCGAATTATACTGAGAATAGTACTTTTTCGTCCTTTTGTAAAGTTCTTCGTCAATATAAAAGTGTATAAAGTTTTTCTTTCTATCAACAACATGGATTAAGCGCTTACTTAAAAAGAGAGAAGTCTCCCATTTCGTGTTAGCTTCCATTGAAACTAGTTTTCGATCGCTTCCGATTGCTTTTCGTTCTCACAATGGAGACTTAATACGGAACTGTGTGGATCCCTGCAAAGAATAGGTTACATCTCGTTCCGTGAAAATTCTATCAAATAGATCAATAGGTCATGTCAACTTTTCTGAACACTTTAAAACTAAAGCAGGTTTTGTAAATTGGATCCATATTGCAACCGTCATCTTCTTTCAAAGTGATGATAATACCATCGGACCATTTTTTGTTGTGGGTTTAGCAGCTCCTTATATGGCAGTAGACATTTATGGAGAATGAAACTAAAATGAACTTTCGAAACTGTTGTTTTTATGTACAAATGTCAAAGCAGAATACAAGATTTATGTCAGTCTGTCTGCAACTCTGCGCCCACGGCGTAGTAAAAAATCGTAGTGTGGGGTAACATAAAAAAGTTATAACTTAATAAAATCTTCATTTATAATTCAATATAAAATAAACCGCATATACCGCATGCAATTGTATTTTTTGAATTAATTCATGTAATATTAGAGTCGTATAATAGTATTTCTTTTGTATTTTCTTAACAAATTGTTTTTTGTCGCCATAAGCGCTGGCTTATTGCGATATATAAAGTTGTGAAAGACTTTTCGATCATTGGCGGGATCATGAGTGAAGCCTGTCATCGGTATGTAAATAGCTAAGCATTGAGTAAGCTAAGCGACGAGAGAAGCGAAATTGTGAGCGATGATAACGAGCTATGTAAAATGAAGTGCGTTTCGCGGCAACCATTAGCCGTAGACCTCCGCTCCGGCGCATGATTGCTCATTGTTGTGCCAATCACAATGGCCAATCAATGTTCATTCGTGTTCACGGGATATTTTTGTGGCTTACAATATAACATCACGCCATCGCCATCACACTTAAGGTGAGCGGTTCCGTCAATACTCGGCAATTGAACGAAACTGTTTTTTGAAGAAGGAAGGTAGTTTGAGTTTTATGGTTGCGCTTTTGAGTAAGTTCACCGTTGGGCACATTGTTACTGCATTTGTCAATAAATGTAGACGGGAGACGTTATTTTTAGCACTTTAAATAAGGAAAAGATATTACAGGAAGTACTTCTTGGTAGACCTAATTAATAGGCTGAAAAACTAATAAACATAAAGCAGAGAACCGAAAACGATACTATTTCTTAAAGTAAAACCCCCGAACGCCAAGAACATTAATTTAATTAGCCGAAAACGTTCCTAAGGTTATAAAATATAGCATATTTAACACCAACGAAATGGATATTTTGAAAGGTCCACCGTTAATTTTAATAGCGAAGACTTGGTGTATTCAGGCCACGGTATCATCTGAAATTCTTGGACCGTTCCTTTATACGGATATTTTACCCCATCCCCATAAATGGCACCATTAAAAAGCTAAGACCGGAGAGGAAACGGAGCTACTTAAATATACTTTGCACGAATGCGCAAATTGATATAAAATACTTCATCTTTTGATATCTGCCTCAATGCGGATAGTCGCCGAGCTACTGAAATGTTTTATTAGCACCGTATTTTATTACGGACCGAGAAAATAATTATGAGACTTTCTTTCTACGAGATGCTTTACTGGTGACTTGAGTATGATTAATAATAAGTGCATCCACAAACGGTTATTTATATTGAGAAATTAGACTAGTTTAAAATTATAAATATGAGGTACAGATTCATATAATGTATTTTTTATAGAACTACATTTTCGTGAGAAAAAAAAAGTTTTCTTTTTGTTGTCTTTATCCACTGAAGTTTCAACCTCCAATATAAAAATAAAGCGCAGCAACTAAAGAATATAGTATAAAAATCTTTAATGCAGTAGTAAAGTCTTCATAGATTATCTGGTACTAGCCGCGGCCATTCCGTCGACGACTGTTGGATCGTGACTGGAAGCCCAATAAGCTAGAAGATGTATGAGATTTTTCCTATAACGTTTCATTCGAAGTAATGTCGCAAATTAGCATTATTTTTGTTACTATGCTGTCAAGAATTTGTCGTCTTTCAGTAATGATATAATAAGGAATTAGACAAGATTAAGATCAGAGCGTAATTTTAGTTAGTGGTCGAGAAAATTGGACCTATGTGTTGACTGTTATTAAATAGCTTCATGTTAAGGCACGGCTTGTCTTAAATCCTCACCCGACTTTGTTAAAACACATTACAGAAACAAGTCTACCTGTTTCATATAAGTTTACGCATATTTTAAGATTTCTGAATAACATTCGGTAACTTTGTTTCACGCTTCGATTCCTCAAGACCGTATTACGAGATATTATGTTGATTTAATATAATACTATTCTTTAGAGCAAAACGGCCGAATATAGTTTATACGTCAAATAACTCGAAACGAAAAAATATAACTTACAACAATAAAACTTATTTTTATTTCTTTACCATTTACGTAAGTACGAACGTGTGTGAAATTGTATTTATTTTAACAAAGAGAAGGTTAATGGCATCTCAGAAGAGAAATAAATGTCAACCAGTATTTAAGTGAAGTTCGCTCGCCATTTTGAAAAATATTGGATGTCTTAATTTCTGGCGCTTTCAAAGTAATTTACGGCAATTCGTCTTCGCATTTCGCTGGTCCATTAGCGATGTCATTTTTCCCAACTTGTGGTCTGTCGTTGAAATATAAATCAATAAATTTAATGTTTACGTGAACATTTATCATAATTACCTCGAGATTTGTGTCCTTCGGGAGAATTTGAATCTGTCATTTGTTTTGACAGTTCACTGTTTTTGTTCGCAAATTGACCTATTTATTTTTTGTTGCTTAGCGAATAATTTTTGATTGCCAGGTTAGACAGAGTGCTTTCAGGTTTATTACTTCGCAATTCTCAACAGAGGTTGTCATCTATTCGAAATTCGAATTCAAAAATGCTTCTGTTGAATAAAACTTGTCGTCAAAGTGACAGGGGATAATACTTCCAGCGTGGCTTGTCACGTTGTTACAAGTATTTCTTGTGCATTAAGCAAACATGCAGGCATTCGTCCAGTCGTTTGTTAAAGGTATGTTTTTCAACACGTTCCGCGCGGCTCTGACACGTGTTGCCATGAAACTGTGACATGTTATGAAAGTGGAATATCTCTCCGTCCCGCAGGGTTGCCCCACATCGTTTCCCGCTGTGTCGCGAGCTTTCCTGCTCCTGACAACCCTGTTCATAACAGTCTCGTTTTGTTATTCCGTTCATACGGGCAGTTACGAATTTTAATACGCTTACTGTTATTGTTGTAGAAATGGCGGATTTATTATTAATTAATGTTATTATATTCTCTTTAATCCCGAAATTGCTTTGTCAAGTTCAGATACGATTAGGTTATGATAATTGTTCTGAAGTTGGGTCGGATTTGACTTTGTACAATTTTGGTATAATTTCTTTTTTGGTTATAAATAGTAACGGATGTAATTTATTTTACACATTTTTGCACCATATTAGAACTTGAATGAAAATAGAACAGTGTATGAATAAATAATCTTTAATAGCTAGTTATTTGGTCCATTCATAAACCTAGTTTTAGACTTTAGTAATAATATACTGCAGTAGAACTAATAAAACGTGTACTGTATCATATTTTACTCAAGGTTGACCGCGTGACAGCCCTGTCGTTTCCATTGTATTGTTATTAAATTCTGTCAGCAAGTTTAAAGACTGGTTGTTCATAGTATATTACACTGTTAGGGTTGTGAATATTGGGTTTTTTATTGTTATAACTGGTATTTTATTTCCTGTTATTTTTGTATATTAGCTTCTTTTATATTATTTCTTGAGTGGAGTTGAGTTCACAAAAAATGAAAAAAAAAACCTTTTTATTTAGAACATTTTTTTAGAAATATGTATTAACATGTTAATTAATAATAACATACAGTAATGTGCTGAACATATTATTTTGATCAATTAATATTACCACTTTGTTTGCATATGAGTATATTTTTGATCCAAGATAATTTAACTTTTAGATTAATTTAATATTTGATCAGGCCAAACACTTTGACCTAAATAAATTTGTTAAAATTTAAAGCATGATATGGTTGAGTATTGTAGCTTCTATTTTGATTTTTTAAACCCAGTTTTAGTTAAAGTAAATAATCAGAGCATCTCGAACAATTAATAATCGATAGTTGTTTGTTTATGATCCACGAATCCGCGGTACGTCAGTCGTCAAGTGTTTCGGTGAAGTGTAATCAATAATATGAGCAAAGCAACTGTTCCACAGATAACTAATAGGTAGGTACTTCGGCTTAGCTATCTATATGATGACTCAATTGATTTTATGACGTTTGTGTTTCTGGAAAAGGTGAAGTCTCAATCGCATTTTAGTGAAACCATTATTATAAGAAATTTTCTGTTGGACTTACCTAACCCTTCTCTTAAAACGCCAGGCAAAATATAATAATTCTAATATCATCGAACATTATATGAATAATTTGCGCAACACTCTTCAAGATTAGCAACAAACTTCTTAGTCCGAAGTGAGCAAGGAATTCTATTAAACTCGTCTTGACAAACTTCCGAGGCATCTTAACAACTTCCACCAAGGACTACTTAGCGAAAGACACTTTATACCCTCACTCTTTACTCGCATACTTAGCACAACTTCACCCCACATCCATATTCGGCTAAGTCTCGTAATCCGGTTTGCAATTATAATTTTATATACTCCCAACTCAAGAACAAAGAACCGAATAACAAAAGCAAATAAAATAATACTAAACATAAAGCATATTCCCCTTTGAAGTTCAGTGTACAAAGCGAATTCCGCAGCAAACTAGTTCACTGGACCTAGTAACATTTGCTGACCTGAGTTTTTACCGGCATTCAAAGCAATACTGCGTCCAAAAAGAAGCTCTTAACGCGATCACAGGAAATAAACCCACAATGCTGGCATACGAATACGACACAAAAGTAATGGTGTAGAGGTGGGTCCGGCCGCGACTCGCATTCTGCAAGTTTGTAGTTTTCGCGGTGAGTCACTGCCCTGATCGAATGTAGCGACCGCCGAACAACTTTCCGCTTTTATTGCCTCCCAGCCACGCTCGAAACCTTAAAAGTAACTTACATTAACTCTAATGTACGTATAACATTCACCCTTGTTTGGACTTGCCTCAACAACTTGGTTCACTGTATTTCAATATGGTGTTTCAAAGAAATTGTAATGTGAAATTTGTACGTCTGAGTTTATCGAGCAAATCTAGGGAAGTATCGTGAGTCACGGCGCTAGTCGCTACATAATAGGCACTCGTTCCCAAAACAACGATAGGTACTTGTTGTTTATAGCGTATAATAAAACCATTACGCCATGTGGTGCAGTGTTAATATACTTTGCCGAGACGGTTATGTCCTAAGAAAATAAAGTTAAACTAAACAACATTAAGTCGTTAAGGCCCAATTACTACACGAGACATGTTTTATTTTTACCTCTTACGGCTATAACCTCTTATTTCAGTATGAAGAAACAAAGCCGAGCATGTCTGGGGCACCATAAAACCAACTTAAACAATCGGGCGGGTGTATCATTACTACCAGTTCCTTCCAAGTTAGGGGTTGTCTGGTCCTTGAAACTGTTGGCCAATCAGAATGCGCCGGCCGCCGGCCGAGAGCCACCTGCCGTCGCTTCAACAAAAAGTGACGAAGCTTTTCGTGCTTAGTTCCTTTTTTTAAATAATTCCTGTAATACGTGGCAGAATGCTAGGGTAATGGACTTCAGAATCGCTTGAAATAAATTGTTTACACAGCACTAACGTGTTCGTGTTCTTTTACACAATTTCTGAATTAAAAATAATGTTGATTCAAGCAAGGTGTACGACCTTATCATGAACTCCATTTCCTCGCGTCAAGATTACTTTAATCGCATCGTTTTGAGCCAACGAGAGAAACAAAAGGCAAGTAAACTAGTGTCATTGGAATTGGTGGCATGTCTCCACTTTACCATACAATGCTTCCAGCGGATAGCGACAATTTGTACATCGGTAATAACTGGATACTCACGCAAAGGATGCATCAAACCACGCAATGCATTATACAACCGTCATTTTGGAATAGTGATGTGACCAATTTCGGACACTCCAACTTTAGTCGATTCACACTCTACCTATTTATTTAGTTTGAGTGACAAATGTAGCTTTCCGTTTAAATAAGGTTTGGTACGCAAATAATAATTATAGTAATAAATAGTTTTTCAATACTACGATATAAAACTACCTAGTTATTATTCCTTTGAAATAGCACAATGTGGTAAATAAAAAACTTTATTTGAAAGAGAAATTGTGATTCATATCTCGAGTAATTTAGCTGTAGTGTATTAGAAAAAAAAGCCTTTTCAATCGCAATTTCACCCACATAATACTCTTATTACTTTTCTTTATAAAAGTTACTTTTTGTTTGAGTTTGTCCCGTCTCTAGTGAATGTCATTTGAAATGGTGTTTTGTAATAGAGGCGGCTTATCGTACTGTGTACGTTCTAGCGATACCTTTATCTATGCTTTTAACTTTTTAATGGCTCCTGTGCTCAAGGTGAACGTTTAAAGCGTGTCATAATATATTTTCGAATTTCGAACATTCGTATTTAAATGACTGTTCTTTTTTTATTGGTCTGTTATGGTACGAAATGTATTTCCAGCCTGAGTTAAAGTTCAACAGTTTATCGATTTCATATTTATCTTTAATCTTTTATTATTTAAGTAGTTGTCTGTTATCTGTGTACACTTGGCCTCGTTACAATTATGGTACATTTATAGGTGCACATTCAAAATTTACACTCTAAAGATAATGATAACATTATACAGATAAGGCCTAAATTACACAATAATTTGTTACTAATTTCGGCCGTTGGAAACTCGTTACTTATCTAAACAATGGATAGTGATATAAAGTTGTTGAATAACTTTGCTTGGTATATAACTTTAGTTTCTTAAGACTAATTTCAGGGTATTTCTGGGTATCGTATGTTTCTGGAAATTGGTTAATTCAAAGCTGATAGTAACATTGTTTGTGTTTTACATGTATTTTTGTGCCTTACTGTGTATTGATATGATAACGTTCCTAGCAAGTTTTCTCGATTTTATCAGTTTATTTTTGTTAAAGAATTTGACTCATTCTAAAAATATTATTTACGATATCTACTCATTCACTAACTTGACTACGCACGGAACAACCATTTATAGTTATATTTATGACTCATATCAAAAACTTGTATCATTGCGAAACTTGTCAATCTGCATACAATATACAACTGTATACCGATAGTGATAAGGTTTAGAATGGCGTTAATTGTGTCACAAACACACATACATGTGAAAAAACCCACAAAGCGAAACCCACCTGTGGTATAAATTATGTTAAACAATTGTGTGATCACGTAATTTCTCAGAGTAGTACAATAATGAAATAAACATAAGAAAAAGCAAATAAGGTTCCCATCGATACAGAAAATTGTACGGTTATTGCCAGCCAGTTAAACCTTAATGAAGTGCCCTTTTAATTAGAACTATGACGTCTCACAAAGTTAATTTTGACGATCTTTATCGAAAGGTCAACGCACCAACGTAGATTTTTACCTCAATTAAAAAATAACCAAAATGTAGCTGTCATAAATTAATTTGTCAAAAATAAATCTTTTAACGTTCTAATTCGAAACTGAAAAGCTTCATTCATGAATGAATGGAACGAGAATGGTTTTAAGTTTTAAGGAATGCTCGTACGACCCGCCACGAAACTTATTAACACTAATGAGTCATGTCATTCGTTCCTTGTCTGAGTAGTTTTTAATTACTGGTTGCGGCCAGTTAATGACATATTTAGATAAATAAAAACCATTGGGGCACGTAATGAATTATTTACGATGTTGGTGCTCGGAGCTAATTAATTGCGGTGTTAATTATGCGAATGAAAGGCTGAAGTGTGAATATTGGGTCATGTTCACCCCTTAGGTAAGGACCTCTTTATAATGGAACCTTGCGCATTTAGACGGCTATTTTCCTTACGCAAGAAAACATGTAACTAGGCAAGTATTTATGAATTATACGTCGGAAACTACCTTTTGAATAAATACTTACTGATTAAATTGTTCGTGAACTCATTTAAGAATTAAGTTGGAGAGTATTCACCTTGATCGACCTACTTCATTTTCTGTAAAGGTATCATGTTTTTGTAATATCAATTTACAGCCATAAATAAAGCGCAAAATTATTTGTCTGCCTCAATGTTTTTACCAAAAAAGTAAATTAAAACCTTTCCGGTATCGGAAAGACGATGTCATTGAGTTTCCGCCGCTTGTTCCATAATTAATTTAAAACGACGTTTAAAATCTGGCGGTAAAAATAATTTATTTCGGCGCGAAAATAAATGGACGTAGTTTTTATTTAATGCTTCGGAATGCATTAAGCCGTTTTCAGATTCAGATCAATAGTATACTTTTTAGCTACATTTGAATGTCCGCGTTTGCAATCCGAGCGATTTCAGGGTTTTAAATAATTCAGATGGAATTTATTGGAAATTGCCGAATTGTTACTCATAACCGACCCTGGTACATTTTACAACATTTGTTGTAATACTTAATGCGTCATACGCGGAAACGAGAAAGGCTGTGATTCAAGCGTTCGGAAAAAAATATACAGATATTTCTACGAAATGAATAGCGAATCATTCTGTGATAAAAAATGTAAATAAAATAGTTTGGGTTCAATATCTCATTACGGCCTCTTGGCTTATCTACAAAGATAACTGCACAAAATAAATAAAGAAGTCTACTTTTTAAATAAGTGGATACAAAACAAACGTATCTTAATTCTTAATGTACCTACCTCTTAAAAAATAAGAAACAATACGCAAGCGTAACGTTGCGTCATGAAATAAAAAGTTAATGAGAACAACGTTAGATAGTCTAGTCTTAATTCAGCTTTTATGTTAGATTGTCAAGGCAACTATGAGATGACCAATGATTGAGGACACGCATGCGTCATGCATTAGAAGTGCCGCTATACCATATTAGGGCCATGGAACTTACATGAACATAAGTCATAGATGGTACATCACTAACCCATTTAAAAGTAACGTTCGGATTACGAACTGTCACACAGTTGCCAAATCAACTGTCATTTTCAAATTACATTCGAAAATCGAACGCTGTATGGGAATATTCAAAATAGTTCGTTACAAAAAACCTTAGAGGTGTAATCGGAACGGTAAAGTAGCCGTGTAGCCGTGTTGGTCCCGACGACTAAAACCGGTTTTAGCCGGAAAGTGGAGCGTTGCCCTCATTCTGTTGAAGTGTGGTTACGTTTGATTTCTTGTCGAGTTTGTTGTGTTCATTGGTTGATTGAAATACTGTTATAATCGATCTTGATGTACGTAAACGTGTATGTTAATTAATGCAATTCATCACGATGAACGGCTATTACGCTGAGATTCTGTATACAAAGATTATTTATAACGAAACTAGTATCAGCATCTGGGAGAGTATAAATCTCTGAACCGTTCATAAAATATGTGTGAACCAATGCAAGAAAAAACCGTCTTTAATCAAGAATCAACTATTAAAATAATATTCCTGATAGTTTTAACATTAAACATTCAATAAAAATATATTTTTATGAGACGAATTTTTCCAATGACTACAAATTACGTCTCAGTCTTTCGAATTTCATTGTAGTCAGCTTTGAGGTTAACAAGAGTTACGCTTGTCAAAATATTTAAAGAGATTTTTTATCTATTTTTCAGCTATTGTTAACAGAAGCGTTGTTTGATTATAAACGCTTTCTCTATTTCGTAAGATAATTTTTGACTGGTCATTTTAGTAATAAACGTTTTGTCATACTTGTGCAAGTTGCATACCTACACACAAAATTGTTTTATTTTGTGGTGAAGTAAATTGTTTCAATTTAAAAATTTGCATTTCACCACATCATGTTATATTTTTCTGGTCCGGTTAGTAAATAAAACATTTATTTATTTTATTTAAAATATTTATAAATTGATACAGATATTTTTGGGTAGGCAGAGAATATATTTTTTAAAATATTTCACGATCAGTTCGATATTACTTATTATTAAAAAAAAACCGTACATGATTACTTGTAAATTACATGTGAGTCATCAGGGTTGTCCAAGTAATTGGTCAGAATATAGTTTATAAATAAACAATGTTATGTAAACACGTGTAGCACAGACTAATTTATTATAACAATAGATCGAAACGGTTTTACTTCGACGTGACGGGTCCTGACCATGTCTCCGGTTCGTTATACCCGGGTCATGGTTCGGTGAACAAGGCACAAGAAGGTACCCGTACCTTCTTGTGCCTTGTATTGCATTTCAGGGAATCTCCCAAATCTATAAAGCAAGAAGTTTTCTGGTGTTCATTAAAATGATCGTGTTCATTGTTCTAGGAGTTAGAATCTTTTTTTGGTGGATAGTTTTTGGTAAATCTGTCATCCATTTCCAATTAATCTGCCTCTGTTTTGTCACCTGATACCAATTGGCTTCACCGCACTTGTCAAGTAGAATAAAATTGGTATTTTGGTTCTGCCGAAAATTAGTTCAAAGTGTACTAAATACTAAGATTCTACCTATATCGACTCCTTGAACAAAATCGTTAATGTATTTACGTATAGATCAAACTCCTGATACATAAACTAACTTCTCAACAGTTCGGCAAATGTTTCTAACCAGTAATTAATCTCCATAATTAATTTCCATATTAACATTATCAAAATACATTTCGAGTTTCGGCAACATCGAATGCATCGCTTGCAAAAATCCGAATAATATGCAAAGAGGATTTTTAATACGTTAAAAATGTTTGTTCGGCAAAAAGCGGAGATTACGAAATGCAATCGTGGAATTCGCTGACTTTTTACCATTTTGTTACCTGTTTGTTATTTCCATTTTAAAGTTTGGATAATTGAGAATTTAAATGGGCGTTTACTGTTTTAACTTTTCCTGATTTTGGTGATAATAAAGGCTGGAAATCGAAAGCACCTTAGTATTATTTTTTTAGGCGTTGATGGCTTGTTTTCTCCTGTCATACTTATCCTTATATAAGTCCAACTTTGATTATTATTTCTTCCTGGTCGCCGACATATCGCTCATCGATAAACCAAATACTTCGTCTCAATTAAGAGATTTCCTCAGATCATTCAATAAATCCATATGGGATGTTATTATCTGCTACTAAGCTTTGATTATTTTCATATTCATAATAATCCTAAGAATCTCGGTTACCACAATCAGAGGAAGTTTGGATATACTATTTATTATTCAGCTATAATTTGTTGGCTAAGAAAATGATTCTATAATGTTTTTGAGGTATGTGACTAATTTTTCCGAATTGTGGCTGCACTTAGGTCTTCGTATGACCAAATTGTCAAACCCTTACAGTAACTTTGCGGATACATACATAATTTCTAAAGACTAGAAAAAGTAAAGAAAATATAAAAAAATAAAGGTAGTTGTCGACCGCTCAAAAAATAATCTTTGAATAATGGAATTAACGAATAAAACGTTTATTTTTAAGTTCGATAGATGGCCAAAGTGATGATACTAGAAGGTTTTATAGAGTGAAAATTATCAGCGTTACACCAAACAATTTTCTGTACTATGCCATAAACTTACGCTTTGAAATACGCGTGTATACCTAGTACCATATTTATAATTTATTCGACCGGATCGTCCTTCATTTGAGTAAAGCTAACAAGAAGGGTTTGGGAATAAATATCGTGTGCCCTTTTGTTGCGCCCTGTAGGTATGTTTTTAACGGTTTCCCCGGTTATTGTTATCCGGCTCTCATTTATTCATAAGACGTAATTCGTTGATCATGTATAACGAAGGCAAATCAAAGGTTTGTCGTAAACATACAAGTCATTTGTTGATGTTTATTTGTTTAAATCCCAAATGTTTTTGTTCGATGTTTTCCTGTTTTGAGTATGAATTCGTATTGGTTTTAGTTATGATAGTTTAGGATTCGTAAGTTAAGCTATTTGTTCCCAATTTATTGCTTACAACTGTTCAATTGGATATAAATTTCATTAAGTCTTGATACAAAAGTGTCATAAGAATTCCCTGTTTCACCTTCTTCACTTAATGTGATGATAAATCTAGATTAATCGATGACTGAAAATCAAAACAAAATGGACCGTGCAAAAATCTGACCTTTTGCAACATATAAAAAAGGTTATATTCAACGATAAATATACCCTTTTACACCACAACACATGTGTAACATATGGGTTCAGTCAACTTTATAGCTTCAAATAATGCGTAAACTCAGGATTTACAAAGCAAACAATTAGCATAACACGGTGTAAGGTTCTACCCAAGTGACGAAGCCTTCTTACAAAGATTTAATATATATATACTTGAGTCTCGAACCGGCTGTTCCAATAAAAAGGGGATAAAATTTCGTGGATTTTTAAGGTTTTATTTAGACGTTCCCTTATCATTACCCGGCCGGTATTTTTATATTTTTCATAATAAACCGTGGCAGGAGTTAAACCGTTATCTATTGGCTACAGAAGGAAAGATATGACTTTTTTAATCTCGACCTGACCCGCTTTGATTAAATTATGACAGAGCTAATATTACTGCAGTACTTTGTAGACAGCTTTTATAACTGTGTCAGTTAAACTGAAGTTTAAAGATAACTTTACAGTATTTTTAAATCATTCTCTCAAACGGAAACTAGCAATTTTAACGTTTAAAATTAAAATAGTCGATTTATGATCGAATATATTTTATGTTTAAAATATTTTCATTCGTTCTAAACTTATATTTTAGTATCACCAATACGCCATAACTCTGCCCTAAAAACGTTCACTTCTGTCATAATTTATTACGGATCGAGTGCATTAAGAGCCATTTCACGTTTTCCCACGAATTTCTATTATTTTGGGCTCCTAAATTGCCATATTCTGTAATACCCAGAAGTTATTGAATACACGAAAATAATGGACTAAGCTTTCGTATTGACGTTTAATGTATCATATTTACTAAAAATAACTTGTTTAATCTATAGTAATCAATTTCCCACAACCATTTTATTGAAAAAACGCCACAGAGTTGATGTCAGAGTCGTATTTCTATCAAAAACACTTATAAATTAAGTTTAAAAAAAT
Source organism: Autographa gamma (assembly GCA_905146925.1). Taxonomy (NCBI): domain Eukaryota; kingdom Metazoa; phylum Arthropoda; class Insecta; order Lepidoptera; family Noctuidae; genus Autographa; species Autographa gamma. The sequence goes on along the minus strand of LR989869.1, from coordinate 4,397,326 downwards.
ATGTAAAGCATTGGACATATATTTTAGTCGTCATTTAATGTAACAGATTTTTGAATTGTATTACCAATATTTAGTAAAAAAATAAACCATTAAGCCAATTTTTGAGTTTAACGTCGCAATTTTATCGTGATTTTTGGTTTAAAATATACAATAATAACAAAAATAAAATAACTTCAACATGAACTACGTTTATCAGAGAACCGATTTCTGCAATAATATTGAAAATTCTTGCATTTACTTTGTCAAAATATTGATAAAACTTCAATCGAAATTACAATAAATTACAATACACAAGTGGGCACCGCTTAGTACGGCGCGAGCGCCCATCGAAGCTGGACCTGTGTCATTTTTTCCCGCGTCCCGATTATCGAGCGTTCGTAGAGTGAAACCGTTATTGTACTGCGACCACAAAGTTTTGATCCACTTTGTATTTTTTCACAAGGTAAAGTTTGGTTTCATCAAGTTTAGTATATTGTACGATTTTAATTGTTCGTAGAATAAATATATATTTTTGTTGTATTAGTTTTAGCAATGGGGCGCAAGGATTGTGTATACCGTTGTGTTAAAAAAAGGAAACGTGATAATTCTGCAGCCTTAAAGAAAGCAACAGAAGTGAGGTAAATACCTATTCATTTTTATGTATTTTCACAGTTACTAATTACGTATTGATTAAACATATTATATTTTCATTTTAGAATGAAAAATCGTCTGAAACGCTTAGAGGAGGATAGCACCTTTAGATCAGACGCCGTGCCGGGTACTAGCCATACAAGTGATAAGTCAGAATCGGTAACAGAAGCTGTACGAAACATTTATCAATTGTTGGTTTAAATCAGAAGTTTAGTTGTAAATAATTATTTCTTTAATTTTATAGGAGAAAGAACATATTGCATTAGAGCCAGGAGACCTAGATGAATCAATGAATCTTTCGGACTCAATCGTAAGTAGTTTTGTACAGAGGCCAGCACATCAAGTTACTGTCAAATTTATTTGATAGTGTTTCAACTTTAATGCAAAGACATAAGGTTCATTTTTAATTGAGAAAATTTGACAGTTAGGGATAGCTTGATGTGCTGGCGCGATATGTTTTTTAAATTTGTTTTAAATGTGATTATTTATGAAGAATTACTTTTTTAGGACGATTATATAGTTGATGGCAGAAGGATAATTGATTTTACATACTTTTGGAGTCAACTAATAAATATAAGTGAACACAGCGAGAAATTCGGTTGCAAATTGAACTATCTCAAAATATGCAAAGAGAAACAGGTGGGCCTGATATCTAAATTTGACATTAAGTGTACGATGTGTGGATCTAGCTTTGTTCTAAAAACTTCAGATAGTAGCACGACTGAAGCAAAACTAGATCTTAATGCTGGGGCGGTATCTGGTTCAATCATTATGGGTATTGGTCTATCAAACCTGAATGAGATCACTGCTTCGATGGATTTGCCAACAATGCCATTTCGTTTATACAGCAAAAAACACGACGCTATTTCTGACATGTGGAAGGCTGCTGCTGAAGAAACTATGGTGAATGCTGCTAAACAGGAAATTGAGGCGGCAAAATCACGAGGTGATATTAATAATGCGGGTATAGCCATGATACCGGTAGAAGCGGATGCGTGTTGGGGCAAACGCTCATATAAAAATAATTATTCTGCCCTCTCTGGTGTTGCAGCCATAATCGGAGAGAATAGTGGTAAAGTACTACACATTGGGGTTCGCAACAAATATTGTGTTATTTGCGCCCGAGCTAACAAAAAAGGCCAGCCAGCAAGACCCCACAAATGCACTAAAAACCATTCGGGATCTTCAACCAGCATGGAGCAATCCATATTAGTTGAAGGTTTTAAAAATTCCATTAAAGACAGGAATTTAATTTATAATATCCTGATTGCGGATGGCGATTCTAGTACATATAAAAGTATATTGGAGAGTCGACCATATCCGGATATTCCAATTCAAAAAATTGAATGTACAAACCATTTGTTGCGGAATTACAATGGAAAGAATATGCTCCTTCAAAAAGATACTAGTATTCCTCTGAACGAGCGTAAATTTTTAAATATGGACCGTATGAAAAGGCTACGTACTGCTGTTCGTGCTGCTATTAGACAGAGACAACAAGACAACAGTTCAAGTTCCTGTAAAATTGAAAACCTCCAAAAGGACATTTTAAACAGCCCACATCACATCTTTGGGGATCATTCAAATTGTGATAGTTATTACTGCACAGATGAGAGGAAAAAAGAGCCAAATCTAGTCCCACTAATACCTACGCTATTTTTGAAGATTAAAAAGAACGTATCTCAACTCGCCTATAATTCCCGAAGCCTTTTATATGCCTACACCAATAATCGCGCAGAACAATTCAATAGCATTGTGGCTAAGATGGTAGGTGGGAAACGCGTCAACTTTTCGCTAAAAGACTCTTACACTACAAGGTGTTATGCCGCAGTGGTATCTTTTAACACCGGCAAGCCACAATACACTTTTTATAAGACAATTTGTCACGCTAGTCCAGGAAAATCATTAAAATTGTTGGAAACCAGGAGACATGCTAAAAATAAAAGAGAAGTAATAGCACGTGCAGGTAGTTCTCGTAAAAAAATTAATTTTAATCCTGTAGATGCTCATTATGGAGAAGAATGTGAAAGACCGGATATGGAAGCTGCAGATTATGAGCGAGGAAAACAACTGTTTTTGAACAATTTAAAAGAACAAGCGATAAACCGCCATGAAATTGAGAGAGCTACTGTATTACAGGCAGAAAGTTCTTTGTGGCTCGAACTTCGAAGATGTATACTAACTGCGTCCTTCTTTGGTAAAATCTGCAAAAGGCGAGCTAACCAAAATTCTGCTCCCCTTGTAAAATCCGTTCTCTATTCTTATAACCTGGACCACATTACCTCAATAAAACATGGTAGAGACAATGAACCAAAGGCTTTGGCACAACTCAGTGTCCAAGAGAACACCAATATAGAAAAATGTGGTCTTTTTATAGACGAACAATATTTTTATTTAGGTGCAACACCAGATGGATTGTGCAGTGAAGGTTTAGTGGAAGTGAAATGTCCAAGCTCACTTTTTGGAATAGATCCTGATACCGCTTTGCAAGCTAAAAATCTGAAATGTTTCAAAGTGAACAGCCAATCTCAAATCGAGATGAACAAAAATCACGACTGGTACTACCAGGTTCAGGGCCAGTTGCATATAGCAAAAAGAGACATATGTGTATTTGCTGTATGGACTGGGCCTGATTTTCCGCTGAAAGTAGTAAGAGTAGAGAAAGACGACGTTTTTTGGCAGGAGAAAATGCTACCCAAATTGACTCGGTTCTACCAAGACTGCGTATTACCGGAAATCATAGACCCAAGAAAGGCAAGATCAATGCCTTTACGCCAAATATTCATATAATAAGCATATGAGCAATTAGTTGTGTACCGACAAAAATATGTGATTGTTTTTAATTATAGTTTTTATTTGTTTTTATGTCAATTATTATTATATTATTTTCATACCATACCTGCTTGTTTTTCTGTTCACCTAGCTTGAAAATATCATTGCACTAAATAAAATGTATAACTTTTTATAAATCTCATATAAAATCACGGCTCAAGATTGTTTCGTCCGTCTCGTCTCTCGCGTTACACTGTTTACGCTAAGTTTGAGTGAGTAGCTACGCACACATAAACAATGATGCAATATTTTACCTAAACTCGAGCGTAATCATTTTGTGAAATGGCTCTTAAATGCTGGCTTTAAAAGTTCCTCGTTTGAAGCCGTCGTTCCGTAGAATATTGCCCAATTTAAGATCTAGTTCAGATGAGGCGAATTACTCGCGAGCAAACTTGCTCTGCATTTCAGACATTCAGGAGCTTTGACGTCATAGCTCTGCGATTTAAACTTCGAACAGTTTAGCGCGCATATAAAAATACTTTTATAAATGCATTCGATAGCTTTTGTTTGGCTTTAGCTACAAAGTTGAAGATGGAAATAATACTCGCGCGTATAAATGTGTGTCTTTTGTTGTGTTTTATCGCGTTACCTGAACAAGACCTTATTGGTTCTTATGAGTCGTATGAGTAGGACTGAGGGCAGCATAAGTCACGATTATTGATTACGTTTACTGCTAGTAAACAACTTTACTGTGGCGAGCTTATGACGAGCGACTGTCTCCATTGTCTCATACGTGATAAAGAATATTATTAAGTAAATGTTTCTTAGTTTACTGAACACAATGTTGAATAGTAATGATTCACTAAATATTCTGACGTTTAGTAGTTTCCTGTGTAGGCAGTAATAGTAAACAGTAATTTGCAGCAACTCAATAGCTTTATTAAATAGTAATTGTCGGTAAAGTTCGCACGAATTTATGCAACACATAAATCATCATTTACTTTGAATATAAACTGAGTACGCCCATTTAAATTCATATGTTACTCAAAATGGACATGAAATGATTTTCGTACATTTCAAATTTAAGCTTGTATGTTGCGACACTACATCACATGCCACTATTAAATACTTAAAAGAAAAACATTTACTTATTTTAAGAGTCTTCTAGGCTGTATATAGATATTATCAAAGCCTGTCTTTTTAACAGTTTAGTTTTTACATATTTCTGAATTTTCTCAGAACTTTTTTTTATAATTTATTTGATGAGAATTTTTCGCTGGTGCGTCAAGATAGCCTCGTAAGGCCACAATAAATCAAATAATAAATTAGCAAAAGTAAAAATAATCTGAACCTAAGACCTAAGACATCAATGAAATCTAGACACCCCGTTGGAATGTAGCGCCTTCTACAGGTCACTGACGCTAGAAAACTAAATACCTCTACTTCCAAATAAAATTCTCCGGACTTATACAATTATTAAACACAGTATCGTGATACATTGGACCCCAGTACTCTGAGGGTGATAAAAGTGTGTCGGCCTTATCTTTCCCTTTTATGATGCACTGCGTCTCGGACCCACGTCAGCGACTTATAGTCTAATCATAGTTTACTTTGTATGCTATGCCATGCTATGCTAAGCTATGAGCTTCCGATTACAATGACATTAATACCTTATCTCTTTGATTCACAGGTAACGTGGGAAATTATGTCTATTGCAAGCATGTACTATGCTTTTTTGCAACGGCTGCTAAGACCTGACTTGTATGGTAAGAGTTTAATCTTCTGGTATTTTTGCTTTTTATAGACCTTTTTTATTTGAGCCACCGTAGAAAAAGGTGAGGCCTATGTATAGGCCCAGTAGTGGGAGGACAAGGTCTGTGGATGATGAAGACCACCCAGGACGTGCTGGACATGTTTTGATAACAATACTTGTAGAAGTTTTGTATTGGTAACACAATAAGGTGTAAAAAATTATCACGCAGTCTCTCACTCCTAATTTCGTAATCAATTAAACCAAGCGTGAATAAAATATGCAAGAGAACTTTGCAACAAAAATACGTAGATTAACCCGAATTAAAACATGAGCACGTCCGTGAATTAAATATAATCTGTACCCATACATGGGCTAATAATAATGTAAACCAGTAATGGAATTCACTAAGCGTTTGATAACTATTACTCAAGTACAAAATCGTATAGTATTAAACTGGTGTTCTACCACTTAAAACAACGTAACACAGGATGTCGGCACAAAAAATAACATCTTATGCATATAAATGACTATCTCCAGACACGACAAACTTATCTTTGCGGGTGGTCAAATTTCGAACTAACGTCAAAGAGAACATTATAACTGTCAAACTGACAGATGTCAACGCCATGACAGTTGTGCTAGCGACGCTGTCACCGGTATTGATAAGTTTGTAGCGGCGTATTGTCTTTACCTCTGCACATACTTTCACGTGCGTACGCCGAAACCCATTGCTTCCTGTCACATGAAAGTCGAATGCTGTTTAACAATCAACTATAGGTGTAAAAAAAGGAATTTTATGTCCATGTTTTGAACATCGAAAATATCTAGATACAAATAAGGTTGTTTAAAGATTTATGGACACGACAAAAAACTAGTTAAATTTCCATTAAGGTCTTGGCATCTGGTTAAGAATTTATCAAATTGACGTGTTAATTTATGTTAAATAAAACTATGTCGTTCCCTGTTGCCTTTAGATTAACTTGTCGTGACGTGGATTGATTAAGCTTCAGCTTACTAAACAAAAAAATCAAATTAATGACCTCTTTGTGTATTAAACATGGAGTTCTAGTATTTTGTTGTTAATTCAGTTGTCAAAGGCTCTTAACGACTTTATATTGTAGTTGGTAGTAGAGTACTCATGTCAATTATTGATTGTTTAGGGTTTACTTTTGATGTTCTTTAATTTATGTCCATATGATTTTTAACATTATACATTATGTAAATCTGAAGTTAATTATGCTCTGTGGGGTTGTAAATTTCGCAGATAAACAAACATCTCTCTTGTCTATTTTGCTGTAACTTCACATTAATCTAAAGCACTATACCAGGAAGTTATAAAAGACTAAACATAAAATATTATTTACCCCCATTTCCTAGAACAAGAAAATTCATTCCGTCGACCGCTGTTAGTGTCGCATCCCATTAATTAAAACTCCTTTCACTATAGTGGTTAGCTCCCAACCATTTGCAGCTACAGCCTCTCAAAACACTCATGTAACCTGAAAAAGGGGTAACAACGACCCTTCATTACGACCCCACAACCTTCGTTAACAGAGCGTAACATAAATCACAATTCTTTAACATAAAAATCCCATCGCATTCATTACTTAACTACGATGGCAATACCAGGTTATGTTTCCCTTGTCAATTAGGTAAATTAAATAAACCGAACCCTTGGTTGGTAGAAATTAATATCACTTTCACGCTGTCAATTTAGGTTCGGACATAACTGGTACGTGGCCACCGAAAATATGAGATTTTACCACTTTTTATGACGGACTATTACGGATTGCGAAAAACGAAGGTGGCTGTTTTGAGCTCGGATTTTTGCTGAAAAATTGTTGCGCTTTTTAAAGCTACACTTGAATTTCAAGTACACATTTTTGGGAACGTTAAAATCTTCTTCGATATCAATTTCATAGGTATCTGCGTGAGTTGATACACAAAAAATATTTCTGATACATTCCAGTTAAACTTCGTGTAACAATCATTTATTTTTAAAGCGTTATTCATTTTATCTTCAGATTTCCAAGCTTTTTTCGTCTATCATTTCAATACATTTCTATTCTAGGTTTGTCGTTCTATTTACCGTTTCTCGTTCCGATCTGATCCCTCAAACGCCTAACGAGGCCCACAAATCGATGACGTTATTTTTAGCCAAGGTCTCCGCTGTGTCACCAAACTTACATTGTTACCTTCCTAGTATGTGAATCTTACATTGATTTCCCGAAATAGGAAATATCCTGATTTAGCACCCTTTCATAAAAAATGTGAAGTCCGATTAAAGGTATCAATTCCACTTCACTTAACATCATCAGAAAATGAGGAATTTTCTACATATGGCACTGAAGTCTTGTTTTAATTTTTCAACGGCAATTTTTATTCTGAATCCGGTTTATGGAACTAGGCTGCACGAAATACCTTCCTAGGTATTATTTTCAGATAAAAGGTCAACGTACACTATAGCACCTTGAATTCTTTAAACAAACACGGCATGGCCAAGTGTGGGAATGAGGTCACAATTCTTTGTACACATGTTCCTGTGCAAACTATTATGGACTACTTTTTATATTTGCTTTGAAAAAAGCCTGTTTGTATGCAATTAATGGTTTTAATGAACACGTTATATTCAATGGCCCGTTAAATGTTACCAAGAGAGATGTTAGAAATACCCATACTCAAAATCGATACCTAGTTCCTACTTTTTTTGTTTTTAATATTGAAAATGTAGCGTGTTTCAATTATTTTATTGAGATATTTCTAAAAGCTCCTGAAAATTATAATGAAGATATTTGTTTGCTGTACCTATTTTATTAACATTGATCAACCTCATAGGAATAGACAAACATATCTCGATAACGTTGTAATAACGTATCGGAACCAGCAGACGTAAGTCCAGTTAATACGATATTTCCAGTATCTGAGGACAGTACAAGCTAGCACTAGATTGCTCCCAAGATACCTACGCCAGCTAATTCGCCTCTGTATAAGACCATCACGTACGAGGTCGTATCATGATGAATCGTTCTCAGGGATATTACAATTTTCGTCCTTTTTATTAAAAACGCTGCTATTTGTTCTTCCACGGCCCTTATCAGTATTCTTTCCTTATATCCGAGGAGATTAAAAAAAAGTAAGTATCTAAAAGCTACCTCTGTCATAACTTATTTGTCTCTGTCGACCTTTAACATATTTATTCTGCACAAAGTTACTCCGCCTAATTAGCAGGCAGTGTGCAGTTATAATTACAATTTATACTTTAAATTAGAAATGTCAACGTTGATGTAGGTTACCAAGCAAATTATTAACAAACCTTAATAAAAGTCAGAACAAATTTCACAACAAAATCTCTGAAGCGAATACATAAAAGAGTTTGTTAATGCATAAAAGTATGAATTATTCGCAACAAAATTTTCTAGTGTAGGTACATGTATATTTTAAGGGAGGACACAACAATCCCAAGTCGTAAGAAAGTTTTAGAAAACTTCACAACTCCTTATGCAATATCATCTTGTTAAAGTTTGTTGCTCAGATATACTACCGTTCCTCAAGTTCACGTGGCATACTCGATCGCTTCTTGAATTATTAAAATGTACAACATTGTAATAATATCGAGGAAGACGGTCCTAAATTATCGACCACTTATTAGAGGTAACTCAATCGCCGGAGGCAACGAAATCGATATTCCACCACTAGCTGGAGCCCGCCCTCTAAACCGATATCGATACTTGCTATAATGTTCCTGCAGTGTTGTTGCAGCACCTACTCCAAGATAGCCATCGATAAACAGGTATACCTTTCTAACTTTCCGCAACAACACTGAGTATCGATAAAATTTAATCATTATTTTCTTGTTCGAATCCGATGTTTCTCAATTTAAGATCTCGAATGGCGGTGCACTATTTGAAACAGCTTGGGACTACAATTAAGTAGGTACGTTACTATCGAATAAGGAATCTTTAGTTTCCAATCCAATTTGCTAGTATTCCCTTGCGTGTCTTAGGGGGAAGCGATTTATTTTGATTATAGCTGTTCCAGCGGTAGAAAACAAGCTATAAATTAACAGCGACGACTTAATTAGCCCGCTTGTTCCCAATACCATTAGCGGTCGCGATGACAGCTCCCTGATTCGAAAAAGAAATTGATGTAATATCTGGAAGGGCGTTCCCTAAATTAATGTTGCCCTTACAAATTGGCTCCACGAAGAAATTGAGGGGATTTTAAATAATCCTACGTGGCAAGGTGATACCATCGTTGCCTACACGTAAGGGCAATTTTCCTCGTACGTTATCAGATTTTGCATAGTCCTCATCCTTTTACCATAAATTTGCTGCTATTATGTCAGTGGCAGAGCTTGTTCAAGGATAAAGTTCGAAATGGCATACGCCAGTTTTGCTTAAACTGCCGATGAGAAACTGGTGAGAGTTCGCAAGGGGCTTAAGACTACTTAACGACACTTGAAACATTTATGGAATTCTAAGCATACACCGAGCTGCCAAAAATACTTATAATATTAACAGGCTTTGACGAGATTTAAGTTGACTGTGTGTCAACTTTATTCTGGAATTGAAAAGTAGGCTTATGTTGTTAATTATTTACTTATAACTTGCTTATCGTACGATTTTACGTACAAGTTTGTTAAGAAAAACATTGTCGAGTTCTGACGGAAAAGTAATTTTCGTATGTGTCATATTCTAAAATAGATTTCGAGTTTTATTTGCTTCTGTTATTTATTGAAATTTATGTTTTCATCCTCGATAACTTTATACTGATCTGCGTACATAATATTCACAGCATCACTTCAGACTTGAAGTAAATATCATTCATAAACTAGCTCCTTGCGATCTACTTCGCAAATCGGGTCACCGTCGAACTGAGCAACATCGTTTTAGTTTGACCAATTGAGCCGTTGATACAAGGTTACCCTAGCATTCCTTATGTCATCAAACAATTCTTCTAGTTTACTTGCATCTGCAATTGTCTTCAATAGTTCTTTAGGCTCAATTGGTAACAAACCGACCTATTTATTTTCTTTATAACGAAAATTTGTAAATTGTTGGAACATGACTCCGTGACCTTTGACCATTTACGTTCTGTGGTTGTCTGCAAATAAATCTACTAGTTTTCTATTCTTTTGAGAAATATGAGGAAACTCGTGCACCATGTATTCAGAACGGATATATGTAAACGTTCGCAGAAAATATTCTACAGGAAAAGTTGTTTACTTACAAGAATTATGATCGTCCCTTCCTGCCGCTGCATGTAACTTATCGATTTGAATATTTTACGGTTGCTTTTTATTAAACAGAGTGTAGCTAGAAAGCATAGCAATCCTGTTGTTATTTATGGTAGCTGTTAAATATTTAATGTAGGTCAACTAATCCTTAACTAACCGGTGTAACAAAGTTTTAATAAGTCGTCCAGATTCGAAGAAATTTCTCGTTTTCTGACGGTCTTTTTTCAGTAACTAAGCTAATTCCTCAAATTCTCGTTCAGACCATGTTACTAAATCTTTTCTCCGTATTGAATCAAGGTTATTGTCTAGAAAAACATGACTGAAAAAATATTACTGTTATGTTGAAAATATAAAATTGTAGTGTCCTTCATTTTAACAAGAGACATTTTTATGTCGTACGGACTTGTTGCTACATCTCCAGCAGTTAGCGAGTTATGCGAACGAACGGCGCCGCGTGAAACGGTTCTTAAGCACGCGAGATTTTATTCGAGCTACCTTAATTAGACCTCTGCGCAAATGTTAAGGGCTGTGAAAAGCCCCGATAATTGCCACCGTGGGACGCACTATTGCTGTTTAAAATAATTTTCCTAATTTAATTTGCTCAGAATTCCGTGCGCTGAATTTTGGAAAACTCACTTCTTATCTCGAATTCTCATTCACGTAACGTCTATCCGTATTAGTACAATAAACGTGTACGTGTAAAGAAGTTTATTTTTAAACTGTACCAGCACGGCATTTTTAGTCAACTGACTCCCATAAATACGAGTGTAATTGTATAGAATTTGGGAAATACTATTCCATTCTTTGGGCGGCTTTTGAATGAAATTTAGATTTGTATTGTGTAAACCTATTGTTACAAACGATTGAGTCATGCACGCAATATTTAGCATATATTGTGTCGGTAAATTGCTTTTAATGTGGTGCTTAAATACTAGCTAATTTTATGCCACCCTACGTTTATGTTGCTTTTGCGTGGAAATACGTCAAACAGCGGTTCTTTTATGGAGAAGCATTCCTGAAGGACTAAGTACTTGGTACTCATGTGTGTTAGCCACACAAGCGGAAGCCACTGCGGAATTTTTCCGTAATTAACTCCTTGCTGGTTTGAAATACCTTGTAACCTAGTTACATTATCTTGCATCTAAGATTTTGAATTATTTATGTAAGGAAATGTTTAATTTCGAAAAATATGGTTTTTCCACAAAAACCAGCTTGAATAAAAACAAGAGAAGACGACGACCGATTTTGACGACCTCCGTGGTCGAGTGGCGTACGCACTGGTTTTCAAGGTGTCGCTGGCTCTGAGGTCCCGGGTTCGATCCCCGGACGGGTCAATGTAGAAAGTCACTTTTCTAGATTGTCTCGGGTCTGGGTGTTTGTGGTACCTTCGTTGTTTCTGAATTCCATAACACAAGTGCTTCATAGCTACTTACTTTGGGTTCAGAGCAATGTATGTGATGTTGTCCGCATTTACAAAAATAAAAAGACTGAAAAAAAAATCGAACTATAATAGAGGAGTAAAGGTATCTTAAGGTAACCAATAAGTTTCACGAGAACCATATTTAAACCCCAGTAGAATAAAAAAGGTCATAAAACCTAAATTCAAAAGGTCAACAGTTAATGGACAAGGAACAGGGCAGGATCTAAGTAGTAGGAAAAAGTTTTAATGTGTTTGGATATAAATCGGGCTATTTATCTTTATAAGCATCCCTTGGTGGCGTGTGTACGGAAATGTCCTTGCCTGAGAGCAGACGTGTAAGGCGCTAAACTTTGAAATGTTACGAGTTTGTTTCCTATAAAATATTATGTTATATGTTCCGTCTTTTGAAAAGCTTTTTGAGGTTTCAATTATAATAATCCTTCTGTTGTTTGAAAGGTTTATTGGCTGAAGCATAGCCGTAATAACAGTATTGTGTTCTAAATAGATGTTTACAAGTACATTCTTTGTCGTTCATTTGATTCTTTGTAGCACAAACACATAAGTAAGTAACATAAATGGCAAACTTAATACTGTTTACACAAGTAATGATACTTATAAATAAGTAGATGACGACATACAAAAGAATACGACATACATAGTCATCATTCAGTGTGGAAGTTTTGATGAATAAGACTCACTGACCTAAACCTACTTTATTGAATCTGTTTCAACATGAATACGTGATTAGGTCACTTTAGTAAAACACCTGTGTCTAGAAATAGACAGACTTAGTTCTTAGAATTTCTCAGTGAGCACTAAAGGGCCTGAAAAGAATTCAAGTACTTATTTTTATGTAACACGTAAGGTCTTAATGTACTGTGACGTCATACTGTAGGTACGATCTTCAATCGTCTTTTCAATCCAGAAACTATTTAATGTCAGTGTAACCTTTAGCTTACCTCAACGAAGGTTGGTTTTAGAAGGGAGACCCTTTGTTATTTAAATAATCTGATTCAATACCTTTCTCAATACTGATTACTTTGACTTTTATAAAACTGTTCATTGTTAGAATTTTCTTGAATACAGTTGAATGATTAACTTACGCGAAAACTGGAGCTAATTGAGTGTCATTTAAATGTTTCTACAAACTCTTGAACTAAGTTTTGGGTCTCTCTGTGCTTGGGCGTACCCAGTTATTATCTTTACGAGGGGTTGAAAGCTCTCACTTTTTATTATTGCCTTTTATTGTGCTGTGGCGTACTTAACCATAGCCGAGGTCAAAGCGAAGGGCCGGTACAAAACAAAGCGCCTATTTCGTTACGATTGTTGCTTTCTAAACTTTTATTTATAAGCTTATGGTTTAGTTCTTAGTAATCGTGATCCGTTACAAATTGGGTTTTTTCGCCGAAGGGTTGTTTGTTAGTGTGTTCGGACCAATTATTTTTAATGTATGCGACGTATGGGACGCGTTAACCTTTATAAACTAGTGTTGCGATCGTCCGAGGGTAACACTATATTATTCTAATGCCTCTTTCTCTTGGGAGCTGTTTTGCCCTGTATTAGTTTCCACTATATTGTACACGAACAATGGACAATATTATTTAAATTTTCGTCCTTAATCCCAAGATGATTAATGCGATTATAAAACGTATTTCTTGAGCGTTTCGATGTTGTTTTAATAAATGAGGTAATAAGTATAGAAGTCTCAGATGACTTATTATACAATTAATTCAACAAGGCACGTAATTTTACGTACTGTTGACTGGTGGAGTTTGTTTTTGTAAGGAAAGAAACAATGAGAGTTGTTTGTTCAGAATTTCTTCGACCTTTTTAAGCAGCTGTTGGTTCTTATAAATATTACGTTGTGGTGTATTAAAGATGTTATCTTAAGCTCGGATAATAAGATATTTGTTTTGACTTTTTCTTCTCGATTTCCTTGCACTAACGTCAAGATCAAAATTATAATAGGGTGTATCTTCCTTACTATATGATTAATACTTCTAAAACAGCACGATACAATCATGGTAATCATAATATCAGGATAAAAAGTTATATCATACTTGTAATTAAAATTGTATAAATATTGACGACGCCTTTATCAACGAAACTCGCGAAGTTATTAGAACAATAATAGGAATGTGTATCGAGTGTCTGAAACCACAATAGTACGCGGCCTGCGCGGGCGCAGCCGCACACGTCATGCTTGCAAACCGGTTCTGTTTAACCGACTGTGCACTGTTCTGAGTTAAATAAACTTGACAATTTTACTACAGCAATAAGTTCATTGTATTTTGTATTGACGATAGCTATGATTCTTGTAACAAGAAAGGGATGAAGCTATGTACATAACACTAATTCTGTTTAAAACATAGCTTTATTGGCAATGTGAACTAATGATACAATTTTTATAAATATTCCATAATAATAATGTTTTGCCACTCAAAGAAATGCGTGTAATGGAACATATCCTGCAATTTATCTCCATATTTTCTGTTAAGACTGGTTCTATCGACACAGGTTCTCGTAATGTAAAATATAAAAATAAACCAGTCAAAAAGTCAGCCAGTAAAATTGTTTTAAATTACGTTGTAAAACACGCTACACTATAACAGGAATTATTAACTGGACATCTCACAAAGAAACAAATGAAAACATTCGTTTCGTGACTATGTTATGCTGTTTTAGTAGCGCTGTCTCCCTCTTACATAACACATTCCGTTCCATGCAGCGGCATGCATAATTGCATTTAATCTACAACGCCAAGGTCAAAACTATCGTTCAATGTATAACATAAATACTTTTAAAATTAGTTTAAACTCTACTGTTTTAGTTTTAGGACATATGACCAGAAAAAAAGACAACACAGAAAATGAAATATTAGTTTTATGAATGAATTGAAAGCGATGGTTCCAAAATTAAAATACTTCAACGCGTTCGTTTTTCAAATAATAAAAAAATATATACTCGTATATTTTTAACGCACTCTGTTATCGGCTTGACATTTTTAAATTCTATTTTCTATTTCCGGCAACCTGCCTTTTGAGTAATTAATTAATAGATCTATTTGCAGTAGCTAAGATCTGAATTCATCTTGTCTTAGGATATCGATGTCCAGTAATTGGGTTGTGAGGTCAGCTATAGTTGCTCCTTGTGTTCAGCTGTGTCTGGTTAGACTCAAAGTAGGTCGACCATCCGTAAAGGAACTTAGGCACAAAGATTAGCCAAACTGTAGCAACTATAATCTACTAATCTAATACTATTCATTTTTAGTGCGATTTCAACGTAATTAATGTCTATGCCAACGTCAACTTCTATGTATAGTTTAATTCAATTCTTCTAACATTTTTTTGTTGTATCGATAAAAAAGCATAATGTTAAATAATTTAAACAAATATTAACATTTTGCTTGGGTACATAAAGTTAATTTCAAACTGACCAGCATTATTGAAAAAGTCATAAAAATATGATTTTGAATCGTAACTGAACCTTATTATGTGTTGCTATTACAGATGCTTGTCTTAAAACTCGTGGTTGAGTAAAGCAAAAAAAAAAAACATGGTTTTCTTTTAATAAAAACATTATTTTGTATTTTTTTTATAAAAAAATCTATGCGTATATATTTGGGTGCAATGCCGAAGTCATGCTTATTGTTATTTTAATCGCACTAATGGTATTTATGAGGTATAGACAATACGCCCGCATAACTTCTCAATTCATACAGTTCATTGTTCATTCCATTGGCTGGATGATTTTATTATAACATAATTTAAATGGGCAACTCTATCATAATTTTAAGTAATTAAATCAAAAATACCGGTTAAGCACCGGTTTTCAAGGTGTCGCTAGCTCTGAGGTCCCGGGTTTGATCCCCGGACGGGTCATTGTAGAAAGTCAGTGTTCTACATTGTCTCGGGTCTGGGTGTTTGTGGTACCTTCGTTGTTTCTGAATTCCATAACACAAGTGCTTAATAGCCACTTACTTTGGGTTCAGAGCAATGTATGTGATGTTGTCCACATTTATTTATTATTTTTATTTATTTATTTACTAACAAATGTAAAGGCAAAAGGAAATACACAGTTCATAATTGGGTATTAATAGGAATAAGAAGGGCAATGCTTTTGCACAAATAAACATGTACATATCTGTATTAAATTCGTATGAAATATTAAAACTTGAATACTTTAAATATTTATTGCAAGCTCTCGATTTCATTTGCTTGTATTGACAATCCTTCGACCAAACCAAAATATGTTTTATGACAAATTTTCATTTTTAAATGCATTCCATGTAAGTAAGCTTAAATATTTATTGTCAAACAGTTAAAAAACGTAACAGTTGTGAATGTTACCTCTGCTTTAAGATAAAACCTTGAATGATAGATTTAATGTTTTGTTTTGTGGTTCTTTTTCTCCGTACAATTTCGAAAAAAAAAAACATCGAGTACGGTAAGACCACAATGCAATAATAAAAATCAACCTTAATGCCTTTGAAATAAAGGCGCTGTTAATGTACAAGTAGTCAACAACGTCAGTAGTCAACAGCCACATGTAGTCAACTCATTTACCTAATGTTTTTTTTTCCAAATATTGAAGTGATTTCAAGAGGGCTATTAATTTTGTTTGAGTGGACATTTAGGAATTGGCCGAACAACGGAAGCATTTATTTTTTCATTATGAAACCGTGTTTTTTTTCCAAATATTTAGTTTAATTAGTCACATTTGCCTGTATAATATGTATGTATAACGCATCGACACATTACATGTTAATCCAAAAAACAGGGAGTATTTTATATTTAGGATGTACTTTCCTGAACTTAAATAGAATTGGGCCTATTTTTTAAAAAATCTCGCGTCAAAATCTCATGATGACATCTTTTATTATTGCCAAAAACGATAAAGCATCGTTTATTCACTGTATATTTGATGTTTTACTCTCTATGTATTAATTCATAATTACAATTTGCCCGGCTGTCAGAGAGAAACGTTATGCTTGATACCCTATACACCTTTCTCTTTATCGCCCAAGGTAATATCAGAGAAGTATACAACATATTATTTTATTGTATACCTTCATAGGAACATAGATAAATGTAGTATTAACTTTGATCCAGGAATTTAATTAATTACATTTTTGGGCCATCACCTCCCCTAATTTGATGTCAATACAATGAGTTTAGAGTTTAATCTTGTTTTTGCATTAAACAGTTGTAAAGGTACAGGTTGTATAATAATCTGAATATGAAACAGAACCTTCACAAAAGAACGGAATTTTGAAATAACGCAACACTTTTTGTAAGATATATTTTTCTCGCTTCTGACAATCGTTTAAGCCTTTTGATATAGGCTCTGTTGTCGGCTAAAGAACAACGTAAATACTTCACAGAGGCTTACCCTGACATAACTAAGCAGAATTTTATCATCCAGAAAATCTATAAAGTGTCCACTTACCGCTATTACTAGTAAAACCCAAATGATGGTATACAAGGAACATTGGCCTTCCCTTCGGTCATCCACAGTCCAGTAATCTGGTTAGGGTCCTTCGTAATACCCTAATAATGCCATTGTGGCGTTTACGACAATTTTCGCTGGCCGTCTGACATATTGCCACGATGTTTATCGCGCTCACTCGCTTCCATATGCTATATTTTTTCCTTTATGATATGTTATACCCGACCGCGGTGGGTAATATTTTCATCAGAATCATCTACAACATGTTTTTACGGTTGTTGCTTGAAAATGAGGCACATTTTCTTAGAACGGGCGGGCCTGGCTTTTGATTGATGCATACACGGTATAAGTTACCAGAAGTGGGCGGTTTTACAAGTTGAAATCAGCCGGTTTTGTTCAGGTTTCTTATGTAATGCCCATGTTTAACAACACTGCTTTTCGTATCCTCAAAACGGTTAAAACAATAACTTGTAACGGTAGATATCGGAAATCTAAATTAGAAATTCGTCTTCAGAATTCCGTAATACCTGTACCGCTTACAGCCAAGTAAAGTCCATTGTTACGCCAAAATGGCAAATGGAACAAAACAAATTGTTCTCAACTCGGTGGCTACCGAATGGCCCGATTGCCCAAGTTCAACGATTTTTGGTTTAAATAGGTTCCGGTTCATGATTCACAAGAGCAAACATTCCGTGTTTCCGATACCGAGTAGCAATCGTTTCTGAGTATTCCATTTAAGTGTTGACTATAAGTTAAAATTACATTCGCAGCAATTTCATCTAGCGACCTAGTAAATTGAGGCAGACATGCTTTCAATGTACTTATTGGTGAACGAAATTAAGACTTAACATTGTCTCGTTTTAGCATTGACATTCGGTTTTGATTAGAAAGGGACGGAGTTATGTTTCGTTGAGTCACAAGTCGCATTGTCCGACGTAGTCTGAGTCACGAACTCCTGCGGTCACTGAGTCACATGAAAGATTGCGTTTAGCTCCGCTCTGAGTTATTCATCGGCGCCTGCGCAGATCAAACGATTACCTACGTATAATATACAGTTAGTATTGGTCAGAATACTATTTCGTTCTGTACTCGAGTGGTAACCTTGATCTTTTGTGTTATTTACAGTTAGTTCTGTCTTTGTTATAAAACCTGCTTTAATTATCGCAAATATGTATTAAATAAATTATATGTGCAATAAACATAATTTATTGAGTAATTATTTCTCGCTGTACATAAAACTTTGAGATAAATCAAGTGAAAGTTGACATTACGATTGGTGACCACCTACAAAACCCCTGTTCCTTAATTCATAAATCAAAATCTGTATTTGAATGCTATCAAAGCTACACGAGTAACCAGCACATCTGCTACACTATAAAAAGATTAAATTATCTTCCTCAGTCTTTGATCTAACCTTTATACATATATACAAATACACGGACTATGATTAGGTTATACAAAGCTAACTTAATGAAAACACCCAGAGATTTGTGTTCCAAGAACTTTCTATTATTACTGTCCTACACAGAAATGAAAATTACTGTTGGATCAAAAACACATTCGCACCTACCTGATTATCAAAGCACAGAAGTTTAACGAAAATAAAAAAAAAATCTTAAGAGGTAACTTTTTTACGATATTAAGACCTTTTTTTTAAGTTACAGATTTATCTGATACATACTAGTTTTTACCCGTGGCTCCGCCCGTCTATCACAATAACGTTACTTTCGCATTTACAAATATAACTATTACTTACTAATATAAATGTACTTAGTATAAGTACATTTTGTTGATCATGTTTTCTTGAAGTGTTTATCTTAAAGATTCACAGTTACTATTAATAAATACCGTTTCTCATCACGAAGCGAGCAATTACCCGTTCCTTTTGTATGCATAAAAGTAAAATTAGCAAATCAGGATTAAGATACAATTCTCGATGCGCATCACGCATGACTCATTCAAAAGAGTCTGGGAATTATAGTAAATTGTCTATAATTGTTGTTTTAAAGCTTTTCCTTAAACTACCAATCAATATATATTAGTTTGTTAGGGTAAAACCTTATGAGCTAAGTTAGAACCACTTCCGGTCATCCGATTGACATGAAAATTTGAAATTTTGCATTTTTTTTTTCGTGAACATACAATATATGGTACTTCCAAACTGGTCTGATGATGAAGCCAGAAGGTTGTCATAAGAACTCTGTAACGACCATATGTTATCCCATAGGGTTTAGTCTTGTTCAATCCTAGTTGATCAAAAAGCTTTCGACTAACAATATTTTTAATGAAAGTATCATCATCACCCTGCCCTGTTCCCAATTATTTGGGGTCGGCGCAATGCGTCTTCAGCTTCCATTCATCTCTACAACTTGTCATCTCAGTTTTACTCCTTTCTTTCTCATATCATCTTTCACACATTTTTAATGAAAGTATTTGTGTAAATAAAGAAAATAATAACTATTACACCCTGAACGAAATCCCGTTAACGTTATTGAGGGCAAGTCTAAGTTCTAATTAAATTACCGTGTTCACATATAAAACATGTTTTCTGTTTGTTTGGTAATCTTCGTAAAGCTCAGGATTAGACGTGGTCTATTTAATTATTTGTTACACCTATTGATTGGCGGTTTTATTTTAAGAATTTTAAAAGGATTTGTGTTTTTTGTTGTGGGGTAAATGAGAAAAATGTTATTGTTGAGTTAATCATCGGTTCTTCACCAATAAGAATAAGAAATTAGAATTTAATGTGGCATTCATTTACCTATTTGCAACTATTTTATTTTCAAGGAGGTACAACCTTTCTTGTCTAAACAAAACACAACACTTCTATACATATTTCTTGAATTGCCATCCTTCTAATAATGCTAAGTGTCAATTATACTAATCAATTAATTTATTACGGCGACTGTATCTAACAATACAATTTTTCTTTGGTTCCAGGTACAAAAACAACGGATAATCACCACTTATATCGGACACGGTCCATCGAAGACTCACGTAGCTCCATATTAATGAACTCTGAGCTTACCATAAAAATACTGTTGTCGTTGTGGGAGCGAGACGCAGCTATGCGCAGTGTAGTGCGCTGTCTCGCTTCCACAATGCCAACAGAACTGCTTTAAGAGTTCATAGTACGGGTAAGGTTCTCACAGTTTTCTACGTCAAGGCTTGTTTATTTAATACGTTCCCATGCTTACAAATCGAACTGATAACCTATTTGCATCTTCCAGTAAATAGGCACTTTATAAGAAAAAACTTGAGACTTGCGTTCAAATTGCCTTATGATACGAAATTCGCTAACAAAAGAGTCAAGTGGGTTCAAGTACATATAAAAACTAACTTGGGTTTCGTGACTCCGTTCGTGTATTAAACATTTATTGATAAAATCTTGGGAAGAAATGGCGTTGGAAAAAAATGTTTTGCCCTACTTTGTGGTACGTTTCCCTAGAGGCTGAAGTTTTCTCAACTAGTGAGAGAAAAAGCGGGATTTTATATAGGTTATAGGGTAGACATCAGCCTGTAATAATTACACAGTTTGGCGTGTCTCGTTATTGCCATCGAATAGCAAAATAGCTTTGTGAAGACTGGAGCCCTCTTGGAGATCCTTCAGTTAATGATGTTATCTATGTATCGGGGTATAGCTACCTCCTTTGCTTCAAGGATAGTTCAGTGGATTGCCGAATTGTATCCCTTTCAGTCATATCCTTCTTTTATTATAGCAATTTGTGTTGGCTTGTAGTCGATACAATATAAATAAAATTGAAGTGTTTGCGATACCTATCGATAACTTTGGATACAACAATTTTAATAAGATTTTATTGGCGAGAAGTAACAGTTTTAGAAATAAGTTAGGCTAATTTGATAATTGTTGAAATAGGGAGCCAATAAAACAATAAAATGATGAGGAATATAATATCTTACGGGAACAAATATAACTTTTGCGCTCAGCTAGTCAGTAATAGATTTACGAAAATATTATTATATTTAAATTTAATTTCCTAACCTCCTTTATATCTAGCCTGCAATCATTCTTAGAATTAGTTGTGATACGAAATTCTTCTACAGCTTTGTTCACGGAATGTTACGATTATAACATTTCTATTCAAACAATTCCTGCCTTTTGATCTATTTATAAAGTATTTATGTTATACGAAGATTCATCTAAAACATTTGAATGAAAGATCGTATTTGGATGTTAACACAAAGTTAATATTCTGCTCAAAAGACCACCACGGTCATTCTATTTGACTAAATTCTACTAAGTTTAGTAGTTTCAATATCAATTTGAACTAAAACATAGTTTTGGGGTTCAGAACTTGCAATTTCTTGGAAGTTCGTCAAACTGGATTCAAGTGGATTGACCACTTGACCGACACGAGTCAAATCGTAGGTTATTGCAAAATAATCCAAGTTGTAGTTGTAGGTAATGTAAATAAATAGGCACGCCCCTCCGTCCTCCCACCAAGGATTTCCAACGGGTCCAAAAAAGTAATTTAATTACAATTCAGTCTTGAAAGAACATGAGATTATAGATGCAGCAGTGAACCAAGATATACCGATGGTTTTTTGAAATCTCTTCAAGATATAGCTAAGTAACATTTTCATACTTAATACTTGAAATACATGATTGGTAAGGTAAAAAGAGAGATGGAACATCAATAACCGTTC
Source organism: Autographa gamma (assembly GCA_905146925.1). NCBI lineage: Eukaryota > Metazoa > Arthropoda > Insecta > Lepidoptera > Noctuidae > Autographa > Autographa gamma. The sequence goes on along the minus strand of LR989869.1, from coordinate 4,375,399 downwards.
CCCAATCATTTCGCTAACTGTAATCAGAATCAAAACGAAACATAACTGAGCGCGTAACGGTTACGTATACCATCAATAAATTGGTTCCCAGTAAATTATGTTAAAATTCATACAAGTATAGGTTTCTGTATTTTCCCAGAAGTCGTTATTAAAATGTATGACACTCGAAACGCGTCAACTCAGTTCAAAAGGTAACACTTTTATTATAAAATCGTTGTCGTTCTAGAATTTTCTCCTGTGGGACACTTCCGAACAATTAAAGCGAGCCACTCATTCACTCGTTTTTTAGAATCGGTCCAGTGGTTTCTTTTAGAATTTTGTGTTCAAATTTTAAAATGGTAGGAATTTGGAAGAACATTTTATAAGTTTTTAAAAAATATGTGTTTATTTCAGTCACTTATTTTTTCCTTTTTTTTTACTTAATAATTCTAGTTTTTTGTTGTTATTATAGCATCCGATAAGTATTTAAACACAACGGCTCGATTTAAATGGCCAAAATTCTTTTTTTTTTTTCTGAAAATGCGTTTTTCTGTATCATAAATCTTCACATAATACTCACCCATCGTAATTCCCTTTGCAGCTTGTGCTTACTTTCCATATGTAGATCTATTAATTTAGAGCAGCCGTCAGAATACGTGGGGCTAATCAAAGGTTAAACGTTTGAATGGCCGAACTTACATCCATTAATCTAGGCTCTCGGAACTTAAATTAGCGACTATTAACCTTCTTTAGTTAATTTGAATTTTTAATATACAGTGATACGGGTAGACGTAAAAAATACATTTAATAATAACAAAACTTTTTACGTTTGAAAATGTTAGGCATCAACGGAATGTAAATTAAAATTTTAAATTGAACCAGTATTAAAATTGAAAATCTATCTCTAGATAAATTAACTCTACTACCATATTGAGCTACCAAATAACAGGAAAAACTATCTAATTACGCCATATTTATAAGCACCTATCTAACTAAAAAAACAAACTTCGTAAACAAGCCAACAACAACGCCTTTTTCTTTGAACTTGAAATTAATAAAGTAAACCTCTTTTTACGCAAGCATTGTGACAAGAACTTTCGGCGTTCCCTCCGGGATATAAAACTCGAATAGTAAAGTTTGAAGTAAACAAAGTTGTAGAGTAACCTTTTGTTTACACGTGTAAGAAAAACGTCAAGCAAAAAACTATAGTGTCCTAAGTAACCTAAGTTTGGTATCAATAAAAAAAAAGAAAATCTACATCGTAATTTGTGAAAAAACACCAAATTGTGGCTGGACTATTTTTATCCATTCATGTGCGAATTTTATTTTAACATAACTAGAATTCAGCACAATAATAATTATATAAGATTAAGTGCTCAAAATACAAGTACAACTAAAGTTACCAGATTTTGTTTCAACGTCTGAAATTTAGTTCCATACAAACTCCAACTTCCAAGTATTTCTTAAATTAAATATAATCTTAAATCTTATCTTTATAACTCTGATTACACGCATAAAGTTCAAAGATTCTATAGTATACATAGTTTGGCATACGAGTATGTTATTTACTCAAGGCCATAATACACTATGGTTCGTTTGTCTTTGTTTAACCCCCTAATAATATTTAAAGCTCAGGCTCTGACATTTACCTTACATTACGAGTTACGACACATGTATCTTCATATTTCATCTTATAAGCTATACATATATCAAAAGTACCATCCTTCCGCCTATATTTATAACAAGCGTTTTCCACGAATTATTCGGTTAAACTTGTAAATTAAAATTGGTATACTGTAGTAACATCATCAATTATTTATTTCGCCAACGAATGATTTTCAAACGACAAAGTTTCTATTCAAGCTTCAGTTAAAACAATAACCCTTTACATTGAAGGACACAATAAGAGGAAACAATTGAATCACTTAAAACCCCTTTGAAAAAACACTCGAATAATGTTTTGAAAATCAATCTGGCCTCACTATTTAAGTTACAAAGTAAGCACAAAGACAAACAAAAGAACGTTAATTTATTTAGCTTGGCTTTATGTAATTTGGTCCAAGTTAAACATTGCGACTAATTCTCGTGTTCAAAGCTCACATTTATTGTACTTAATCAAGTTTTTGGAGCTACCTTCATCTAATATTAATTTAGTAAAGTTGACGAGTTGATTTGCTTAGTGGTTGCTAAGCTTTGATGCGATTTCGTCCGCGGAAAACAATATTTGCACCCCAGAAGATGTTTTGTGTTACAGAACAGCTACCTAAGTGGTTATTCATGTGAGATGTCTCTTCATTACACTCCTGAGGTAAATTACAAAATTGTTTGAGCCTATTTAGGACTGAATACCTTTTTCATCACATCCCTGTTCCCTTTTTCCATTTAATATATTTAAGAATGAGTATTCTTTTAAAATTTGTTGACATCGACATCAGTAGCTTTTTATTTCATTTGTTTTCTGTTCTTGCTAGACATTTTTGTTGTTCATTGAGGTCTCGGCAATTATAAACCGATAAATGACTTTCAAAATACAATGTACTAAAACTCAATACGATAGATCTGACCTCAATTCATGAACTAATTCTAAAATTAGCTTTATATAGCTTCGGGATTTAACTGCTCCCGTTAACATTCAAACGCAGATTAGATTTTGATTTCAAAGCCACGCAGACAACTGTTAATAGTGTTAATTCAACTGGCAAAATTTAGTTCGCAGTTAAACTTACGATTGAATTAAACTTTGGGAACTTTTATCGGTAAAACAAATGTACACTGTTTTTGAAAAGGGCATGTGTGGTGGCCTGGTTTTATTGAGACCTGATTATTTGAGATGTGGACTCCACAAAATATCAAAAGACCTCGGGGCCGGCCCAGAAGGACATGGCGAGACGAACTTGACTCCTTTTCAGCATTTTGGAACACAGTAGCTCAAGACCGGGAGAATTGGAAAAAGGAAGGGAGGCCTTTGGCCGGCAGTGGGACGACAATGGCTGAAAATAATAAATAATAATAACGATTATTTGAGGATGGACTTTCAACATACTATTTTTTTGACCCGGTGATATTTGCCTATGACTTTCTTAGACTACGTTAAATACATACTATAGGTACTATTCCTGACTAAAACCGTCTTGTACTACCATAAACCCTTCTTTGTAACAGAGATGAAAGCTGTTTAACTCAGTAACTTTAAAGTTAAACGTACCATTTTAACCTTAGCAATGTTTATTAAAGTACCGTTGTTTTCGTCTCGGCCAAGGTCGACGCGACTTCCAAAAAGGTTACCGAAGTTTTAAACGTATTAACAACTGAATAACATTACTTGCCGTTTATTTTTTAGACTGTTTTATTTGTATGTATGTTTTTAGGGATTAAAGAAAAGTCCTTTTCATTTGTTGGATAGTTTAGCACTTAGGATTATTTTGATCTGCTAAGAGAATTCTCAATTTCTAATAAATGTTTTCCCGGACAAAATGATCCTTCATAAAAATTTTGTTTCCCCTGTTAGCACTTACGAATAAAACTTTTTTAATTCTAGTATCATGTACATAACATGTAATTGTAATAGAGAGTAGTTTGCGGACCTTGACACGCTACACACTACCATACATATGTATGTATGACATGTATGAACATGTATGTGTGTATGTACAGTTGTACGAACAATTGTCATTCATTCTATTGTGTTTGTAAGTGGATTTTATACAGCTCGCGTTGGAAAATATTTTCTATTTGATATTATGGAGTTATGTTTGCCTTTTCAACTCTGATCCGTATTGTGTGATGTCTTGAGCAGATAAAGTAGGAATGAATGGGTTTTTGATGAATTATAAAAATTTTAGCGTATGTTATGTGAAATATATTTTGACTTTATTTCAATGTTTTTGGGCTGTAGATAAAGAAAAACTTCAAGAATTTTTGGTGATAGTTAATAAAGACATCGCGTAGGTACACAAAAATAAGTCATTGATGAATATCAATGACTTCAAACCGAATTTTTACCAACTTCAAAAATAATTCTTTGAAGTCGGTTAAAGAAATACTACATAGTAGTATTGTAGTAGACAATCTAACGAAGCATGGTTACCGCATTAGTTTTAACACCATTAAGTATAGTGGTGCTCTTATGACCCCCATGGGAACTGAAATGGGGTCTATTCAGAGTCTACGTTATACCATATTTAATTAATTATGAGCATTTACATGTGATTGGCAGGGTTCATTAATTTTATTTAACCGTTTTAATATTGTTGTGGTCCGGTTTATGTTTCAAGTTGAAATAAAAGTGTGCCTTTCAACTTTTTGTTATGTGGTCTTTAAAATATCATTAATAGTTTTTGATTTTAGGTTAGTTAACTGAACACTAATCTTAATAACCATACTTTTGGTGCAGTCGGTTAAAGGAACCGTCTTGAATAACAATAATTGTTATTAATACATAATCATATATTTAGGTTATAAATATTGTATTTGTTCCGTAAAATTTCTGCAATAATTCGCATTACATAGTAAAGAAAATATATTATGCCAACCTCAGTGAACATAACGTAACCAAACACCAGAATTCTCATTTTTCCTTCACCACAAAATCTGAAACCGCCTTAGAAATTATTCAAATAATACCATAGAGCATAGAGCACAAGCTTACAAAGTGATTTCACTAGACAATAGTGAGTCGTGCAAAGCAGACCACGACGGGAACCGGTTCTAGAGTGCCCGTTGTCTGTGGTTCTGCTTGCATAGGGATGTACTCGGTATTAGATCCAAGGATAAAATCGCTTGCAGATTTTTGAACTTGGAATTTTCGCTTGTTTAAATATGGATACTTGACGCTTGGTTTGACGTTTTTATTTTTTTATGTTTTTCCAGCCTGTTGTTTTCCTTTTGTTTTAACGAACTTTAGTTCCTTTTTCCTCTTTTTGTTTTTAAATACAGAAGGTATGGTTTTGTTTAATTTGCGAATGGTTTTGATTGCTGCCCACCCATTCTGAGAACACAAATACATATGTGGGCTGGTTTTCTGGTATTAATGTGTTTATTTGGGAGATTTGTAAGTTACCCCGAAGAGCTTTGCAGTAGCTTATTTGGAGGGCACTCAATCGACTACAAATCCAGGTAGGCTGCTGTTAACATAGCCAAGCAAATAGAAAATAAAACAATCATTTTGCTGTTAAATGAAAATGTTTTAATAGCCCATAAAGTGTTTGCTTAACAATACTAATGCATATAAGACAACTTACGCAAATATTGCTGCTAATAATGTCACAAGATACTGATACCTTGTTATACGTATTTACCATTGAAACGCATGGCGACGTATTAAATGTTATAATGAACTAAAGAGGTTGTGATTTTCATGTTTCATTTAAAACAAAAATGTTCGATACTGATTACTTTGATTAGAAACATTTATATCTCTATGGTTAGCTGCCTATTTTTTGTACTAACACATGAGATACTTTTATAATATCAACATAAAAAGTTCGCTAAAAAAACAGAGTATCTAAAAATAGGAAAGGTTACTTCCATCCTGAAATACTAACATAACTTTAATCAACAAATGAACGTCGAAACAAACTTTGATAAGTACGTAAAAATATTTTGATATACTGTTTTATTTTATCAAGAAATACATCAGAAAGTTTTCACCCCTGGTTATTTATTGAAACGAAATTCCGAGTTTCAGGTTATATAAATAAAAATATCATACCAACATAAATATGTATAGTACCTACACATGGTTGATGTTGATGGTACCTAACGTATACCTACGCTTTTTATTTTTTACAAAAATAACTATATTATCGCATTTAGTGAATAATAATAAATAGAATAAAAATAATTGACTGCCTCGTTGGCCTAGTGGTGCTAAGCGCGACTGCTAAGCTTCGGTTCTTGGGTTCGATTCCCGAGTCGACCAATGTGTTATTGGGTTTTTCTATGAAATTCTCAGTAACAGGCCGGAGTTTGGATTTGTGCCCGGTTAGTGGCAATAGGCTCGCCCCCTATTACATGGGAGCTAAACATATCGGCGAACTGTGGGTGTACATTGGTACACCTCTGCCTACCCCTTCGGGGATACAGGCGTGATGATATGTTATGTTATAATAATAAATACTAACTTGGAACCTAACGATCCACAAGCGATCAACTCATACCATTAAAAAAAACAAATTAAAGAAAATACGTGCCCATATACAACATTTACTATTGATTACTTGTAAAAGTTACGACTATTAAAACACCTGGGGTGAACTTAGTTACTTAGAATTCTATTAAAGGTAAAGCCCTAAGGAACTCTTAAAGGACACGTATTTTTCCAAACACTCTCTTACTTGAAATACCAGTAAATGTTAACGTAAAAAGAAACAGTCAGTTTTCATTTAATAAGTATTATTTGACCTTTTCATTTCTACAAAAAGCAATGTTCATAAACTTTGAAAATCATAGCAAATCCTTCTAACATATTTATGATATCCAACCTCAGAATATTACAATTTTCTCAGCGAAAATTCTTAGGGCATCCCTGTTGCAGATAAGGTTCACTTTCTTATATCAACATCACTCGTACATCCGACAAATGTACTGAATAGCTATCATGTCGTGCGAGCCAAAATGACCCTAATGATCTAACGGTAACAGTAGCTGTGTACAATCTTGGGTAATTTGAAAGGTTTAAAATGTCATAAATAGTTAAGTGGTATTTAGAGCCATGATTAGTGGTCTAGTGTACCCTTTAAAATTATGCTTTACTGTTAGATATAAACAACTAAAGTAATTTTGAAATAAATGTATATTATCTACTCAGTTTATTGGGGTCTAGTTAGATAGTAAAACTCAGAATTTAGCTTTTTATTTACTAGGTAGGTAGTATGAGATCTACAGCCAAGCTTTTTCACCTTTATAGGGGCGGTTTTTTGTCTGGAGAAATACAGCTAAACATCAGTACTTATTTATAAAACAAGAAACGACCGCTTACTTGCAAGATATTAAGGTATTCCTTGGAGGGACCTTTTAGTCCTATAAATATAGACTTAAATAAGGAAGGAAACGTGGCCATTTTGTCTCGGCAACAACTTCAAACAAAGTACAAGTATTTTGTTCAATAGCCCATACTTGAATGGGTCTTAGCGTCGCAATTATCGCGCCAAACAACGCGAGCTCCCAGCACATTAACAAGATGATTTATAATAACAATTTGTAAAACAAAACACTGCGTCTTACTCGCCTTGAACCAATGCCTCAGTTGAACTAACTTAGATTAATTAAAAATATTAATTGGACGCGTTTATTTGACCTAGAAAGCTTGAGATATAATGTGGAGTCATTTTGCGTGAACTGTCGGGTTCCTTTGACTTTTATGGGCTAAAAAAGTGGGTATTATTTCTGATGATGAGGCTGAGGTAATGTCAAATGAAACCTAGTTTTTGTCACATATTACTGCGGACCAGGATAATTGACTCTAAATATTTCATGTTGGTAATTGCCTAAATGAAACCTTGTCTCACCCTTGGAAAGTGGTCACCTCTAAACTACTTAAATGGCTAAAAGGTTAAACACCTTACATACCATCACTGACCGATTATAAACATGAAGACGAGCATATCCAATCCGATTTACAGCAAATCCTTACAAGGCGACATGTCTAGATTGAACTGAGAATGTTGAACCAGCACGTATTAAAATAATACATGGATAAGTTTTCCAGGACAGTAAATTTGTTTTATTCCTTTTCTCTCTTGATCTTTTATGTTTCAAGGTTAAAAAAGAGTTGAGCGTATCTTTCAATACATTAGACAAAAAATCTGGCCATATCTCGACAATTTTCCCTATTTTTTTGTACCTACATATTGTCAGGGAAACGATTTTCGGATGCGCTAGTCCTCCATTGCCTGATTTTTTTATTCTCACGGGAAAGATCGAATATTTGCATGCCCAAATATCATACCAACTAGCGGATCCCAAAATACCTTGATGATCGCTTCTGTTACTCATCATAACACTATACATACCTTCTTACTTAAATCAAACTTTCCACAATCTATAATTGGCTTCACCATAAGAGTTCAACGTATAGGTTTTCAAGTCGACCCCACGACCGTCAGTCAACGCCTCACAGGGGTCAGGGTCAGACTATCGGTTCTGTGAATCGCAAAAATACCTTACCTTTTTCCAGCAAATATTTAAAGGTAAGCCTTTTACTCTGAAGCTAACAGATATCAACATTCTGGGTCTAGTTTGAAAGGTATCTCAGAAACCTTAATCTACAATTCGCTGAAAATTTTATGTAGGTAACTATGATATTTTTATGTTAAAAATGTTGTTTTAATACATTTCTTTGTATATTCTGATGCTATTTGAGATCTTTTAAAAACGGTCCCATTATAAAGTATATTATTCTAATAGACAAGTTCTAAAGACAGTTTACTTTTCTTAAGCTACAAGCACAAACCATGTGCTCTTTCGTACACGTTTCAAGAATGGTTAATGTCCATGCGAATGGTGCGCGGGCGTCGGTCAACCGAGGTCAACGACCGGGGGCCGCTCGACAACCTTTGTGGTCGCACTCGCAACGGGTTGCTTGGCTCCGGTTGCCATTGACAGATACGTCACGACTCGCTGACTTAACTACTTATTTTGAAGTGTAAAAACAATTGCTATAAAACCCATTGTTTTAAATTAAAAAGAGATGGCGCTATCTGATTGAATAGCTCTTTCCCTCTCTGTCACGGTACAATTTTGATTCTAAAATCTTAAGTACGGTTTTGCTTCATTATCAGAATCTAATGAGGTTTTAGGTATCCGTTACGGTATTTTTTCATGCTTGAGTAGAGACTAACTACTTTTTTAAAGTTTCAAAAACACCTAATTATCGAGGTAAATTAAACTTTATACACTTTGTTTTAGTTAACAAATTGCGGGCATCGTCGTAATGAAACTTTCTTAAATTGAAATTTTCGTTCCTTTGAATTAAGTAGTTAACTTTCATAATACTTTTCATTTTATATAAAATTTAACGGAACATTATACATATAACACAAAAAGTGTTAGGTGACACATAAACTTAAAAAAAAAAAATAGATTTCTTATTTGTCACTTTTTTTTGGTAGTTTTGTAGTGGCACATTGTATGGAATTAATTTTGATTTGTAATCTAACGTGTGTAAATGGATACAAACACTATGTCACGGTCATACGCGATAACGTGGACATATTTTTTAACGTCCTCGCTTGGATACAGTTTTCTTGAATATCGCATGTTATTTTCTTAGTGTAAGCAATAACCTTACAATGGTTGTTACTGGCTTTTTAAAGTGATCAAACTAACGTTGTTTGTTCAGTCAGTTCACTATTTGGTAACAGGCAAAAACAAGTTCTAAGTTTTACAGTATAGTTGGCACAAAAATGCGTACAAATAACAATTAAAAGACAAGGCTTCTAACATTAATAAATTGCGCAATTATGAGTTTCAAAATACACTTTTCAACCATCCTTAATTTTCAAACCCAACAAATCAAACTTTATCTGACCGGCACAACAAGCAGTCATAATGAAGTAAAACTTCCGTGCAATCAAACCTTCAAAGTCGAACAATAATGAGCCAGATGGCATCCGGATGTGGTATTATGGTTCACGTACTTTCTTCTATCCCCCACTTCCGCTCACTAAACATCAAAGAACCACCATAGTTCTTTTACTGAGCATTGTCGATTTCAACTGACCGAAATTTCATTACATCCCTAGTCCGACAAGCTTAAGAGCAAATGTAAATATTACATCGCGGTTTAATCCTTCCAATTGTATTTCCTACATATGCTTGAAAATAGAATTTAAACACTTTACATCATCACGCCTGTATCCCCGAAGGGTTAGGTAGAGATGTACCAATGTACACCCACAGTTCGCCGATATGTTTAGGTCCCATGTAATAGGGGGCGAACCTATTGCCAATAACCGGGCACAAATCCAAACTCCGGCCTGTTACTGAGAATTTCATAGAAAAACCCAATAACACTTGGGACTTGGGAATCTAACCCAAGAGCCACCCATCTAGTGTAGCAGTCGCGCTTAGAACCACTAGGTCAACGAGGCAGTATGTAAATATTTCATCGCAGTTAAATTATTCCAATTGTATTTCCTACATATGCTTGAAAATATAATCTCTCTCATTAACTACAATTTCTCGTTTAATTCATTCAGTTTCAAGCTTCATTAAATCGAAAATCGTTTCGGATTGATCCAAATGGCTATTTGGGAGAATGCGACGAAAATCGATGCTACTGAGAATTTGAACTCGAAATTACGCCGAAAAGGAGCAAAGTGTAATGTGTATCCTAGAAATCGAATTTCCTTCACAAATAATAACAGTTGGCAGCTGGCGTGGAATTGATAAATGAGATTTAGGAAGACTAAGTACAATATGTTAATACTCCAGAATGTATTTGGCAAGATTTGCTGGTTATAGGCAGAGAATGTAAGCATCCAGTCCCAAAAAACAAATGACGATTTAGTAGAACACTCTAAGGTATACTTACTTGTGTCCATAATAGTAATTCAAAATGCAGATTTCGAATAAGTCTTCCGATCGGCAATTGTTTCTCAGCAGGGTCTTTCGACGAAAGATGAACTTTTCATTCTCACGTGTTTTATTTTCTGCCAGTTGTTTCTGACAATGTTTTCTCATATTTTCTTCAAAGTTGGTAGTGTCTGAGAAAAGACATACCTTCTTTGAAGTCAAATTCGTGTTTGTTATTTTATATAGCGTTGGCCTACCACGACACATAAATATTTGATGATAATTTAATTCGATTCAGCACGTGGCAGTAATACATTTACTTATAATCAATAGCCCTTGACTTTGTTAATGGTTTATAAAGAAATAAAGGTATTCATTTATTAATATAATTTGATCCACAATACAAATTTCCATCTCCACATTATTTTAAGTGGTTTATTTTTAACACAGTGCGACAAACGTTTACGGTCCGTATCACTTAATTTATTAAGTTCTAAGCTAATATTTTTTTTAGCGAATCTTTTATTTATTTTTATGTTGCGTTACATGCAACTATGCAGTTTCAATATCTTCAAACTTTATGCCAGCTACATTTAATTTGACCTCATAAACTCAACTAAATTCAAATATCTTAAGAGTCAATAACACCATATCATGGGACCGTCTTCCGCCATGAAGTCGAATGCAGAAAATATTACAGCATTCTGCATATTTCTCCCATAACTTGGGGTTCAGACGTTTAGTAGCTAACGGGCACATAAACTGTAATATGTGGTTTATGAGATATGTAGGTACCGATGGAAACCGTTTACGGAACAAAAGAAAAAATTACTGGATCGTTATGTATTTATTATGGCGTTCATGGTTTATGGTTAGGGAGTTATATATGGGATAAATTTAACTGTATGGTTATCCGATAGTGTTAAAAGAAAATATACGGACTTAATACGGCAGGATGGTTTTTTTTTTTTTTAATTTGCGTGCTTAAACTGCCTCGTTGGCCTAGTGGTGCTAAGTGCGCTACGCTAGAGGGTTCTATTCCCGAGTCGACCAAGGTCGGAGTTTGGATTTGTGCCCGGTTAGTGGCAATAGGCTCGCCCCCAATTACATGGGACCTTAACATATCGGCGAACTGTGGGTGTAGATTGATACACCTCTGCCTACCGCTCCGGGGATACAGGCGTGATGATATGTAAACTATCGAGTTTTCTAATATAGTTATTGACTGATACTGGAAATTGTTCGCTATAAAATCAGCTTTACTACTGCTTTATGTATAGTTCTTTGTATGTGGGGCCTAAGTACTACGTCATTCAGTATTATTAAAGTACTAGCAAAGAAAGATGTTATTTCATAAACCTATGATATTTCAAAAGGACTTCAGAGAAATTCTGGCTTTATAAAATAAGTAGTTACTCAGAATATGGAAATACACAATGCATACTTCAAAGGAAATAAGCAGAATCTAGATATTAATAATTTCCTCGGAAGTATCTCAATGTAAAACTGAGTTCGGGGTTCTAAAATATGATTCATAAAAATTACCGCGTTATATAACCAAGGCGGGTCTAAACCTCCATTAAATTCTCAGTTTTAGGGTTGACTGTTACCATAAAGTTCATAAACGCTTTTCTTTAGATTACCTCTTTGCAACGTTCATTAACTTTTGGAAATTATGGGCCGCTCAGAAATTAATTTTCTCCCATTTTCGATTTATTGCACGGATTGGCCAATCTGGTTTTAGAATTAAAACGGAATATTTAGGAACGAATTGAAAGAGCTATTTTACTTTAACTTATAAAGGAAAAAATACAGTAAAAGAGAGCGTTACGTCACCTAGTTTTGCTTCAAAATAGATTGTGTGTAGGTGTATTAGAGTCTTAATCGATGTATTAATTAGTAGAAAAAGTTAGTATTTATAGGTATGAATGAAATACCGGTTTTTCACAAAGTCTATATTTGCTATAAGCTCCTGTTTATTTCCGTACCTACATACATACATATAATCACGCCTCTTTCCCTTGTAGGGATAGGCAGAGACCACTTCTTTCCACTTGTTCGATCCTTGCACACTTGTTTCGTTTTGTACACTTTCATTATTCCCTTCATACATGCTGTTCGGTTTATGGTACTCTTGACCTGGCCTTCTTTCATTCACACACGCCTTATACATTTCCGTAAATACAACAGTTGCGAATTACGTAAAAATGAAACAATTAAAAATGTTTACTGAAAGCAAGGCGCTCTAAAACAATGTAAACAAAATAAAAGAAAAAATCACACCATCTGGTTAGAAATTACAGAATTTTTAATTTAATTTTCAGAAAATTGCCATCCAAGTTACTCCATTTTAATGAGTCCTGTAACGAAACAACCAACTTTCAAGGTTTTGTTCGGTTTCCTTTAAAAAACGTTGCTTCTATAATTATGCAAATGTCCACAGTGATTGTTTACATTAAATTGTTTTTTCATAACAGTTTTATGACAACCAGATGCGGTAATACTCTTACAATTTCGTTGAAAAAACTTGGAAATTGAGAACGACTATACTCATTTTAAGGTAAGAGCCACTTTAGTTAGACAATTTAGAAAGAAACCTTGTCCCTTCGTATAAAATACTGATTTAAAAACATGTGGTTAGACTGAAAGCTGAAATGCACACTTTTGGGAAAATAAAGTAAGTGATGAATGTTTTACCTTTGTAAACGGAATTGATACAATCTTGAAAGAGGAGGTTATACCTAATCAAATAGATAGAGGCATCTAATTATTATGTCTATAATTAATCACATAACAATATTGGTATAACGTATTAAAAAAAGTATAGACAATATTATAAATTCTTTTTTAAAGAAGACTATGTCTTTAAGTTTGCACTTAATTATGAATACATACATCAATATGTAACAAAAAAATCTCAATTGCAATTTATAAACTCGATGCTAGTTTAAAGAACTAGCTTTCACGAAACATGAAGCCTCACAACTGTCAATGCCAAGCCTTAATCCCGGCAAAAGAGCGAAAAGCAATTATGTCCTCAAAATCCCGAGTCAAAGTGTAATTAATTCACAAATTAGTAAAGGACAGATTATCGAGTTATTTTTAGATGAGTGTCGCAACCAATGGATGAGTAAAGTTGTTTAATTTGTTTCATAATTTTATTAAAGACTCTTCGAGGGTTTAGGGTGATTGCCCCAGCCATATTTGTCAAATGGAAATCTGTATTAGTAATGAAATTTTAATTGATAAAGTTTGCCGTTTATTTTGTTATCTTGTTATGGAGTTTGGATGGTGTTTTGGTTATAAATGAATTGTGGGGTACCAAAAATGATATTGGCTTCAACATTTTAGAATGATATTATTCTAAGCGTGTTTGTTAATTGCCATGATATGATAGTCTTATTGAAGAGCTTCGCAATGGTAAAAACGTTGTTCTAGCAAAAAGCCGGAAGTATTTCCTATTAACTACATAAATACATATAAGTATAATTAGAACATACTTAATATACTTATCATAGAATTATCTTAAGTAATTCCAAACATTTTGTCGAGACTTAATAAGATCCCCCTACAGATCCCCACCCTCCTTCCAAATCAAAATCAAAACATTTTTATTTCAAGTAGGCCTTTTTAAGCTCTTTTAAAACGTTAAATTTACTGACTCTAGTTGCAGGTTCCAAAATTTCATTCCAATGGAGAAGAACCGGCAAGAAACTCCATTACTCATAAATGCCATTAATAAATGCACCAGTCAAAACAAAACCGCAAGCATTCAAAAGGTGTGTCAAAATAAAAATACCTGGTTTATAGCCCATTCGTACAATAGCTAGGAAATCTTAGTACACAATATCTAGCCACAACTCAAGCCAAAGAAATGTTCTACCCCTAAGTGAAATATACTGTGCCTTAACACGCAACCCCTTAAATCAACGTCGTTAAGGTTTTAATTCAATTCTGAAAATTAATTAGCTTATTCAAATGATATAAAAAGTAACTGATTGTATCGTTAATGTTCCTGTTATGTTCCTTAATGAAATATTTGTTAAACTAATTATCAGAGAATTTATTAATCAAAATGAAAGGGTCTGTTTGTCAGATTATAATTAAAGATTTGTTTTAAGCTATTCATAAAACATTATAGTTATTTTGTCGATACTTATGACCAGGTATGAAAACTTTGTCTGTCAGTCTGTTTATTCCGGGTGATCTTGGAAACGGCTGGACTTATTTTGATTGTCTAATTATAATACTTAGGCCTACTACATGCCATCTTTTCATAAAGAAAGAACAAGCATTAAACATTACGATTACATTTGCAGCAAAATATTAATCATGTAGGACATTTTTTTCAAGGTTTTATAAAATTATTGTTTTAGTGTCATAATTTGTAATTTTTGTATATTAAGTCGCGCGCGAAGACTGCCAATATTGACGACTACTCCTTTCGCGGGTCCGCTGGCAGAAATTTCTTAAGAAATAAGCGGCACCTTTGTACATAATTTATCTATATGTTATTCTCTAACAAATGTTTGTGTGTGTACATAAATTATTAAATTGACATTTTGTAAAATAGTTTTTAATGAGAAATAGTTTTGTTAAGTTTTTACTCACACGTTGTGTTCTTGTTTGTTAATATTATGTGCAATGGTCATAAATATGGTCTTATCAAGATTTTTCATAAACAATGTTTATTTTAATGCTGTAAACATTCCCATTTATTTTAGACAAGAAAAATAAGCTTTTAACTTACCTTTTAAGTACTATTTACCATACTTTTGCATGTTAGTTAAATAATTTTCATACACGTTTCTTTATTTCAATGAAAAGCCTTTAAATCAATGTCGTAAGGTTGATTTTCCTCTGTTTTTGCAATGCTCGCAATCTTTACTAAGAACTCTGTTAAACACTTCTATTTAAGCTTTTAGCACTTTCAGTCAATTGCCCTTTTTGGGCGGCTGTTAACTACAAAACGGTTTTCTAAAATAAATTGCTTTTAGCGATAGAACTGCCAATTGTATGTAGTATCTAAATACTTATATACTTACTCTATCTGATTTAATAACAATAGTATTAGATTCTTATGTACTTAAAGTTGAGAGCAATGTATGTTTTTTGTTTTATGTAATTGTTTAATTAAATATGATCTATGTTAGTTAGTGACTCATTTTAAGTTATCATTATATTATTAATATGAAATACATGACTATAAATGTCTATTCTTGTTTTCATATGAACTATGAATTTATTAATAACCTAATTGCAATCTATAACACACTATATTTATCATCAGATTTTTTTAACACCCACCATTTCCAGAAAATTAAATTACAAAGCTAAAATTAATTCACCCAACTTAGAACATAATCATAACTATATAAATAAACCAGAAACGGAACAGTAATATTTAATGAAGCACTGTCATTCCAACTGAAAACTATTTTCATTGATACTATCATTTAAAAGGCTTTCAAAAGCGTATCAAAAGTATTCATAAAGTTTCAAGTTTGTTGAACTGGTCTGTTAATTTTATAACTTTATTTGTATTAGGATTAGTAGTATAGTAGATTACTCTCTACGTGTTATTAACCTTTAAAATTAAGAAAAAAAAAAAAAATTAAGTCATTTTCAAAAAAAAAAAAACAAGATTACCTATATCGAACGTAATAGTTTTGTTTGAGTAACAATAAGTTAACCGAACAATTAAATGAACCCCGCAGAGGGTGCCCTTAGTTGATATTGCTGACGTAGTTAGTTTTCCCTATTGCTCTGGCTGGAGGCCTTAAGGTCCTCGCCAAAAGTCCAGTGAAGCAGTCAAAGCCTGCGCTCAGGCTAACTGCAAAACTCTAACAAAAAAAAACCATTAAATAAGTTTACCCCCAGACAGACTTTTAACCTTGCGTGATTTCTAGATTTTAAAACTCAGACCACGATATATTTTCACATTATTTAGAATTTAACCTCAAGTCCTATGATTTGTCATTAATGAAGCTTTTACATAAACACGTCTAACCATACATTATGGCCACGGAAACGTGTCATGGGGTACGTTTGAATGAGTTATGTTCATGGTGCAGTGACTTGCAGGTAAACTGTACACAGTAGAGCTATAACAGTAATACCAGTCAGATTTGTCCTTTAAAAAACTGTCAAAATTAAGAAAAAGATATTAACAGGATTTATTAGTGACTAGAACAAAAAAAAATCCTTAAAGATTTTTCATGCGTTATGGACTTTTGAAAGTTTTATTAATGACCCATAACATAAGGCATAAGTAATGCCTGTATTTTGTTTAAGTTACAGCATAGTAAATGATACGGATTATCTCAAACGAATAATCTCAAAACTACAAAAGACAGAACATTGGTGTCTTTATAAGAAGTAGATATAATATTGCATTTTTACACCACTTTACAAATGTATAAATCGTTGTACTACTGTTCTTTCTTGTCGATACATCGAGCCTTTTGCTAATTCATCCTCATTGTACTAGTCGAATGTTTAGAGATAATTTATTATAGTCACTCTAATACTCATAATCTTTAGTACACGGTTGACTAATACGCCCTCTACGCTATTGTTAATGAACTATACAGTTTTTATAATCAATCATAATGTGCTTGTAACAGCTAGTTTTAATATCCTCCAACGTAGTACTTTAAATAAGCTTTCAAATAAAGTATTTATAAATAAATAATGGTGTTGGTGATTTACCTTAAGATTATACTTTTTTTATTCAATTAAGATGAACATGTTATTTACAGAAAATAATTGACTGTGACAGACGGACACACGAGTGATCTTACAAGGGTTCGTTTTTGTATTCGGACGTAAGGAACCCTAAAAACAAGGTAGTTTTTAAACAGCCGAAATTCGCGCTCCAATCAATACTTCTTTTATTGTGACTTCTTAACCCTATCCATTACACGTGTCGTATTAAACTTAACCTTCAAAACCATTCTAATTTAAATCTAATAAAAAAGTACTAATAAAACAAAACACAAAGAACACACAAACATAAAGGCATAATGAAATTCATCCCCAGGAGTGTTGCGGGCTATTATTCAGCGGCATACAATATGTAGTGTGGTAACCAACGCGACGGACATAGGTACAGCTGGAAGTGGTATATGTTGACCTTGTTTTTATAATATTATGTAGTGTAAAATTACTAAGGATAAGCCAAAGATTTGACCTGTAGTAATATTCAACCGATTATTTAGGGATTTGAAAAAAAATGCAGTAAAGTTCTTGTAGAGGTCTGATTGGCAGTCGCTGTAAAATTTTAATGCATGCAATTCCATACTAATAGTCGTATAATAAATGTGTAAGTAAATCTGTCGGTCTGTTAACTTTACAACGTAACTTGGTAGGGTTTTGCAGCGAAAACCGATATTAGCTAGACTCTTTATAATCAACATTTTATCAAATTTAGTAAGCTAAGAAGAAATGATAGGTAGAGAAAGTTAAAAATAAATAAAAATACGCTAAATTAAAAACACTAGGAAAGAGTTTACGAGAAGTCTTAAGTCTTCTAATTTCAATCTCTTGGATCATTAAAACAGGTGCCTAATTGGGCCTTATATAAATAACTCGGAAAGTTAGATATAATAGGCCAGAAATTATAAAGTAGACTGATAACACTCCATAATATAAAATCAGTCTTCAGGAATAAAAATAAACCTCTTCAACATAGAAATTAAGTAGCTTTTGGTATATAAATAGAAGACTTAAACATAATCTCGATTGGTACGATCCTTCAAGTCAAATGAGATTACGGTTACATTTAAGAAAAAGATCTTGTACCCAAAATTACGGATAAGTACTGAAATGTCTGGTTAGCAACAGCTCAAGAACGGGTAGACCGATTTTCGAAATCTTTGAGCTGTTGAAATTGTTTACACTTTGAACATTTTTTTTATTTGCAGATACATACTAAAAGACTTTACTCAGGAACTGTCTTAAGCACTTCTAGTAACCTTATTCCTTGGTCTCCTTCGCGATTTGTATAGGAATAATTCGTTCGCTACACACCCGCCATACATTTCTCCAGGTATAATTTGCCTTACCGTTTTATGAACAATTACAGCACCTTCTCGTGAATATATTTGTACTCTGATAACGACGCCTTTGTCGCCACGTAATAATCGTTATATCTTGTGATTTACCTGAACTGTTATCCTAGGATAGTGTTTATGAGCTTCTAAACTTGGATTACGATAAAATATTTGTTGAAGAAAACGTGCAGAATGTTTCCCACGGTATTACTCGTTGAATTTTGCAATAGGTGTAAAAATATAAAAAAGAATTTATAAAATATCAATGTAATGATTATGGCCTTTTATAGATGTATCTTAATAATTAACTTGAGTGTTAAAAAACGTACAAAACCGAATATGGTAGACGTCTTAAGTTTACAATAGATCCCAGAGCGTCAGACGGTGACAACACTTTCATTAAATAAGAGGCAAATAAAGAAACCCATTTGCACTGAAGTAGTAATTCCTGGTTACTTTATGGCATCCATTTCTGCGAAGACCAAGGAACAATGGAGGTATTTTCTTAAAACAAAGACTAACTTAGCTCACAATGTCGCTCTGTTATTGCGAGAACAGGTTTTAAAACAAGTTATAGCATTGTCCTTGGACATTTCTTCCTAATGTACAGATTACTTGGTGAAATTTTTGCTTCCTTATTTTTTAATATTGCTTGGTAATTAAAGAACGTAACACTGTGAGACATATAGAAGTTGAATCTTGTTTTTTTTTTTCGCAATCCCAAAAAGGAGAATAAATATTTTGTGTCAGTGAAAGTACTAAAATAGACAGATACTTATATTAATCTAAAATTATATAATGTAAAAACAAAGATAAAAATAAACTCCATCTGACATAAGAGGGATATTTCCATGACAAGATCTGGGGCCCCTTATCAAAAACTAATAGTCCAACTTTACAACACTGCAAGTGATTTTGGCCTTTGTAAACGGTTTGCCGGTGACCTATATCAGATAAGTTTGATGTACCCTACGTGTGCTTCAAAGTTCTGCGTGAACTTAACTGGGGTGGCTTATCGCCTGAAACACTTCATCGTAATTTATGTATGTCTGAACCATTACACTTTTTAGGGTTTCGGGGTTTAAAATGGAAATTTTAATACGATTGGTCCACAATTTTAAACGACAGGGGTAGACCTGACAATTATTTTGCTAATTTTAAGACATTTATATTGCTCCCTGTTTAAAAGTAAGTCGGTCCTGAAAATACTTCGTCAATAAAAGTTTTTCCAGTAGTAGTTGTTTCAATTTTATGCGCTATATGCGTCGTCAATCGGGCGGGTATCCTTATTCCGTTGTCATGGTTTCGCAAAACTCAATGACGCATCCAAAATGTTTTAAAGTTTTTTGCTCTACACAGGATTCGAACTCTCATCGCAGCTGTTTAAATTAGACGAATGGGTAATCACGCTTATAATAAGGTACGGAACCACACAATAATCGTGGTCCAAACTCGGTCAAACCCAGATTTTTTACTCAGTACAGAATTTTTTACTTTGTCTGCATTTTTTTGTTACTGATCCTCCCTTATCTTGCTAAACGTCGTAATGCGGTCTTTGAGTTGTGTTATTTATTGTCTTTTTGTAGCTGAGCTAGGTTTTACTTCGTGAAAGTTTTTAACATAACAGTACTGCTTTTAACATTCGACATAGGCGATAAATTATGTAACATTACTGACGTTTTTCAGAGATTTATGTGCGAGAGTTCATGTTTAACATATTTGTTTTGGCCTCTTTATTTTTTGAAATTCGTTACTTATCAACGATATGAACATAGAGTTATTCGATAAGATAATGTTTTCCCTATTTGCTTATACACTATAACAAAAAGTTTTTTTTTAGTTGACAATACATATGAGATAATTCGTATGAATGCTTTAAAATTAAGGCTTTATGTCAAACTACGAATTCAGAGGTAAGAAATATCGATTACACTGATAAAATTGCCAATAGCAACTTTATTAATAACAATTTTGTTCTACCCTTCGTTAAAAACTTCGACGATGAAAGAAAATCCCTACAACATTTAACTTAAAATGAAACTTTCTAGTTTATAATGGGTTATTAAAATGTTAAAAGCGATAACTACTAATGAGTGTTAGTAATTACCGCCATCGATCACAAATATCAAGATGGTGACTATTCATCAACTTTATTTATTATTCTTGATCAAAGAGAACATTGTAATTATGTCGACACTTTAGTTAAATATACGGTTGCTTTATATTGTTTGAACAACATGGAATAATAATTTTCTGACAGGTCATAAAGCAATATACACGGAAAATCAATCTAATGTTGAGTTGTTTAATCATTTTATAATAGATCTTCAATTAGAGATTTGGTGGAATAAATCGTGCTCGCAAAAAGGTTGTGAGAGTTTACATTTGGATTCTATAATAAGACCTATAATAGAGAAAGCATGTCATGTAACTTTAACGTTTAAATAGCTAGTAAATATCGTTCATATATACTATATTCTGCTTACCCCACCTGTACTTAAATACAGGTTTCATGAAAATAAAAATAGCTTCTACTTAAAAAATAATAATACCCATCAAATTAGTAAGTATTAATAATAATCCATTTATTTCAGGCATCAAGGCCCATAGAAACATATACAATACTATACTACAATACAACTTAAAAATACTATAAATATATGTAACATAATTATCTAATACTAATGAACACGAAGTGTCGGCGTCGTGTTTCGCTGACTGGTGTCACGTAGCTGGCCACGAAACCGGCGATACATGACTCCTTTCGGCCAAAACTCTTCTTTGAGGAACTTCTCGAGATGATGTGTCGGAACGCGCACCACGAACGACTTGAAGTTCGTTTTGTGACGCGGCTCCAACAGCTCGACCCTCAAAGTCCAGTTGGTTCTCACGCGCATGTATTCCACGACCTCCTCAACCTTCGTGGAGTGATGCAGTCTGGACACGTACAGCAGCGTTGTCGGTACGGCTGGACGCAGCAACATGTTGGGTCCTGCCAACGCAGTACCGCACTGGTTCCGACACGGAGGTTTCTTCTTCTTCCTCTTCTCCACCTTGGTGAAACCATCGCTGTCGCCCGTGTCCTTCTCTGGACCCTGCCTTTTCAGAACCTGTTTTGCTTTTGACAGGCTCCGTTTACCCCCTTTAGCTTTGGCCGCTAGTTTAACCTGCGAGTTTTGTGGCTCAACAGGCTTTTTAGCGGCGGCTACAATTGCTGAGTAGGCTCGTTTGGGGGTCATCGAACCTACACACGTCGTCGTCTCTACCGGTGTCGAGGCAGGGACGGCCGCGGCACACGTTGCAACGTGTGCATTCTCGGCAGCTGGTGACGCATTCGAGCCGGCCGACTCGAAACTGCAGACGTAGGCGTTTTGTGCCCCGCGACGCGTGTTCACATTCGCGTCGCTAGGTGACCTATTTGCAGAAATTGCATTGCGCAATAACACTACCTCTGCCCGTAGATCACTGATGGTGTTGTTGGACACCTCCAGCTGATGCTGCATCTCGACCTGGCTTTGCTTAAGGAGTGTTATGTCCTTCAGCAGCCTGGTGACATCTACGTGGTCGAATGTGACGGGAGGCAGCTTGTGCAGATCCTTCGCCACGAATTCAGGCACGTCGTCCGGGTCGGTCTCCTTCAACAACGTAACGATGTCTTGGAGGCTCTTCTCTGTGCCGTCCCTTCGACGAGACGGCATCTGGCTGAGTTTGCCAAGCGTCGTGAATAGCAGCAACTTGGCACTGCAAATCTCGTCCTCCTTGAACGATGACTTGCAGATCTGCAAGATGCTGACCTCGTCCATGTAGTCAATGGCATGTTTGATAAATGCCAGAACTTCGTTGGCTATGAGCGTTTGCGTACTCATAGCGGAAACCGTGCAGCGGCTTAAGCCGCGCGATACGCGAATATAAAATTCAGACGTAGCAGTGCACACGCGACCGTACTCGACCGCGCATCGCAACCGAATGTACGTAGTATTTAGTATTTGTGTAGTATGTAGAATTTCGTGACGCGTACAAATGGTACTAACATTTACGAAAAAAGTTATGTTGATATTTTTACGATCGTAAAAACAGTTTTATTTCATTGATATAAGTGCTGAAATTGGGCTCCACTCGCGTTATCACGTATTAAATGAACTACATTTTATTACTTCTAAATGATAAATTCGAGGAATTTATTTTATGTATGAATTTTGAGAAATTTCTCTCCAATAAAATCCTGACTAATGGTCTATTACGTCACTTCGAATCAAAGGAATCTGTATTAAATAAAATACAATAGAACTACTAAATTATCTACCTAAATGAATGTGTGACAATATGTCTGTTCCTCACCAAACATTAAACAAGAAAATTCTTTCTTCTACTGAACCATATTATAATACTGTGCCTATTTTCTTTGTCTGTAGTATCCAACCGTTAGAATTACAGGTAAAAATTATCTTACGATAGCAACAAAAAAATAAATTACAGCTCACAAATACGAAAGGAAACAAAAATCTAAATATATCAGTCAGTTACGTCTGCCAATCGACGTAACAAAAACCAACCTTATCCCTATCAATTTAAGACACCCTAAATGTCAAATAGTAACTATACATGATAACATACAGACTACCTCCAAAGGCTCCGCTTGAGTGGCGACCGTCTCAGCCGTTAATTAGCATTGCTAATTACATCAGCATATCGGGAACTACCATCGAGTTCAAAAAGTTTAAACTATAGAGTGCAAGTATTGCTAAAAGTCTATTGCGCCGAGCGTATGCACATTTTTGGCTGTGTGAACGAAAACGAATGTACTACACATTTAAATACAATTTACTAATAATTAATTATTTATAAATGATTAATATTTTCCGTGCAATGATAGACGTTTATGCGAAAATACCGATGGTTTCAATATTATTAGGGATGGAGATATTTTTTTTACATTTTGATATAATTTTTTACGACAAAACAAGTTCATACTCGTGCCAACGGTTCATACCCTGATAGGCTCTCTCTGTAGTTTCTTCTCCTCTAAGTCAACTACACTACAGGGTACACGTGAATGCAAACCCTTTGATGTGAAACCTTTTCCTTTTTAAACGAAATTATTCGAAGCTGATGAATATTTCGGTTATACTTATCGGTTTTTCTTGGGAATTATTGTTGATGTTATAGATAAAGAAGTTTACTTAACCGTGTCATTTTACAAAAAAAACTGTCTTTGGCGGGTATAAAAATAAAATTAAACGAACTGGTTTTCAATTCAATGAAATTCTGATGAATTTCGGTTTGATAGACATAAAAAAGGTTGCTTTAGACACGTATTGAAATTAATATTTTCTTGTCATATTCCATTGAGTCTCTTTGTAGGAGAAAGTAACGACAAAACTTGGTCAAAAATTGCTACATTAAATACGCTTAAATGATTTGAGTAATAAATAATGCGTGCTGAAATATATACTAAACATATGTTTAATCATATCCATTTATTTACTAATGGGATAAACTGCAATTAGTCGCAAAGTACCAACAGTAACCGCATTTGCGATTTGTGTGGTGTATTTTACGTTTAATTTACTGACTAGTTAAACGCTGAAGTATTTATATGTTGCTAGGTTTTTAACTCAATTGCAAATAATTACGAATAATTACGTTGTTCTTAAATAAAATAATTGTGACAAAAGCTATTACATTTCAAAGTCAAGCGTAATCTTTAAATTGAAGGTAATTTGATAAAGTAAATAATATAATCCTCTTCTAGGCGTATCAATCCATGGCAGTAGTTTGATTTTCCCGTACCCGTCTCGTCTCGTCTTAGCTAAGTTTACAGCATTTTTTCATTAACACAAAAATTGTTTGTGCATTGCATTGTCCGTTAATCCGACAGGAAATAAACAACACGATATTCTAAGATAAAACAACAGTCCGTATAGTAAATAAAATAACAACAAACACCTTGTCTTGTCTACCCATCAGTTCGACCACAGATAAATCGTGTTATTGAAATAAATTCCTAAGTCCGGCGAAATAGAATCTGATAGACTTTCTTTGATAAATATCGGTCAGAGGTCCGGGTCAGTGTTATCTCGAGCCACGATATCTTACTCCAAAAGGACGGACCTTACATTCTATTATAAACGTATTACTGAATTTTGTGGTCAAAAGTTTGGGTAAAAAATGTGATGGGAATCTGTTTTTGAAGTTTTGAAGATATCTGAGGTATTTTTAAGAGGTTAAATGCAAAAATATTTGCTTTAGTTGGCTATAACATTTTTGTGACCTCTTTGTTCATTTGACACTTGATTTTCGACCTTGAGTGCTGATGCTTAAGTTTAAATTTGATTAAAGATCACATTAGGTCATAGGGTCTCCATTAAACATTATCATTATCTAACGTTTACTATCTATGCAATGTTTTGTGATTATTATTGTATTCTATAAATTAGTTTTTTATGTTTTTACTTATTTATTTATGTTTTCCTGACCCTAGAAGCTTGTGTAAAGATAGTTACTTAGAGGCAGAAGAAACAAATATAATTCTTTATTCTTATTGCACACATAAATTACTTTCCATAGACATATATTTATTAAAGTTTATGTACACAGGCGAGCTTAACTCTAAATTGAGTTTCAAATATACCAGGATTTTATCAATTAAAATTCTAATCTATCATTTAAATGTATTTGCTTACATGTCTACAACGCACCATGTATTCCTCCTATCCATAATTATGAGTTAGATATTGCTCCACTTTAATTACTAGGTTAGGCCTGGGCAATGTGCCCAGTGTGCCATCTAAGCCGAAGCATATTACCCAACTATTAGTCATTGGTCAAGACCTGACGTCTTACATGTAACTGCTGTTTGGGACCCCATGTTGTGCTGTGATGCTAATTTGATAAGATTAAATTGGAGATCGTATTTGTCATGGTCACTTAACCAAATAGTCGCTAAACTTAAACGAATACATCTTTTCTGATCGAAGGTAAAGTAATGAGATATTCGATCATTATTGTGGAAAAAAAAAATGAGTCTGCAGAATCATCTGTCCTTCAACAAACTACTTAAATTTAAGTTTTAACATTTTATCTAAAGTAAGCCCTAGTTTAACTTATAGGTACTTTAACAAGCCTATCTCAGATAAAAAACTATTATTCGCAATTTACGCAATTTCCTTTATGGTACTTAACTAGATAAAAGCCTTACGTAACAAGGCGAACCAAATTTAAAAGTACGATTTGTAACCATTCCAGAACAAAAAGTCACGTAGAAAAACAATATATTCAGTGAAATAATTACGCAAACGACGAAACCCTTTTAGTTAATCCGATAAAAGTTTGTGCCCTTGCGGCCCTTACCTAGTGGCGTACACTGCAACCCACGCTGAAATGGAGCTTGTTAGTTATATGATGACTGTTAACTTCGAACTTTTTTACATTAACTTCAGAAGAGGGTAGTTAAAAAAAAAATATTTGTATGATGTCTTTTATCTTTATTATCTTTATCTGGATTATGTTGAAAAAAAAACAGGAGTACTACCTTTAAGCTTTATAATCCATTTATTCACTGACCAGGTTTAAAAATACTTTGTCTGTTCTTGGAGTTCACTCCATACCAAATGTCATCATAATTTATTGTAATTTAGTCGTAAAAGTTTATCAGACCGAGTCACTTCCGCCATTTATGTGTCCAGTTCAATAATTAACGCATCAAAATCGATTTCCCAGTCACCAGCAGTGTACTCTGCCCACGAACAGGGACACTGAATAGCCCGAGGCGTTTGCCAAACATCAATCTTGACCGACTTTGCTCAGATTGCCAAGTTCACTAACTCCTTAGTTCGTCATTCTATGCCAAACCTAACGCCAACAAGAAACAATTTGATTTCCCTAATACCCACTGAACACTAAGGAAATATTTTCCCAGAAATTTCATTGAAGTTTTGATTATATTTCTGAATTTCTTATCAATTTTCAGTCTGAGCTAGTCTAGTGGGTTGGCCTGACATAACTAGTTAAAGGGAATTAGGTCTAGAAATCGGTCTGGATTTCTGGCAATCTCGTCTGGATAATAACGAATGTCTGAATCGGATTTTAAATCGTTAAGGGTTTTACTTCGTCTGAAATAGGCTCGTTTTATTTTAGGAGACACTTTAGTTTTCTTTATGCTGTTTTAGGGTTGTGTTTTTCTGTAACTGTCATTTATGGACATTATCTTAGAAATGACCACGTTTTATCATTCACTTCTTTTTCTATTCGTGTTCCCTTCAATTTTTTTTGACCAAAAAGTTGTCTTCAATTCGTACTACAACTACATGTACTTTTCCACTTCACCTTTATTTAAGCTTTTCTCAACATTTTTATAAGTCTTTACTATCAAGCCTCTTCCTGAGCTATGGTGAGGTAGACTTTGAGGACTTAAATTATTCAGAAAAGAACAAGATTTACCGACGAATTAGCAAGTAAGATGAATGGCCCATGTTTGATGACGACCTAATAGTGAACAGATCTTTGAGAGGTCACCTTGAATTAACAAGGAAAGGAAGATCACCAGATACCTAGAAATAATAGTTAGTCTGGTATGAGCAGTACCTATGCTAATACTAAATTTAACGTTTGGTGATGTTGTGGTTACTGGTCGCCAAGACTTATCTATATTTAAACTACTAATTAAAGAAGATAATAGCATATACTGACATCTGAAAATAATTATACTATTACCATCTCTTGCCAGTGGTGGGAGGCCACTAAATTTGATAGAAAGCACTTAAATCATAGTATCTATTAAGAATACCAGTAAATTCCCTACTTAATATGTAAAATGACATTTCTTTATTTAATCAGAACACATATCCCCATTTCTAAGACTACCCTCACTAGTTCCACAGCCACCTTGCGAAACACTATCCACTGTACCTAATGTTTCTTCACCATTTCACCACCTATCCTATAAAGTATTTTCGTTTCCAAAGCATTCCAGCACATATGAGAGTGCACTTCACAGTAAATATCAGTTACCGTTTCAAGACGTTTACTGAAATATTTGATTTCGAGTTCCAGATCTGTCGCAAGCAGTCCTGAAACAATTCAATAAACCAGGATTCGTTTCAGTTGTAGACTGTTCTGTGGAGGTTTATGTGATCTTAGCGATGTTCTAACGTTCCTGCTCTTATATTTTATAGTCGGTTTGAAAGGATTTTTATTCTTTTTGTAAGTTGTTCAGGTATTGAAGGCTGCGTCACGACTTTTCTAAGAGTCAGGATTAACATATAAAGCTTTCTTGTAGAATTTTGTTCATTAGGTAAACTCCACAAAAATGATAAAGCAAGAATCTGTTAGTTAAAGTGTATGAACAAAATATATAGCAAAGTAATAATAATAATCCAGCCTATAAACGTCCCACTGCTGGGCACAGGCCTCTTCCCATCTAGAGAAGGCATTGATCACCACGCTTGCTTTCTGCGGATTGGCGATTTCAGATCCCAAATTTTGGAATCCAGGTTTCCTCACGATGTTTTCCTTCGCCGTCTGTCAGAAGTGTCGTAGAATAATTATAAATATACCAAAGTAATTTATAAAATTTTCGTTCTGTATTGTAACATACCAGTTAAAACAAAATGTATTGTAGAGACACAGTAAACCAATTATAGTATGTACTAACTATAAATGTAAGAAGGCAGAAATATAAAGAACGTTCACACGCTTTAATATTCTGGTATAGTTTGTCCTAGATCCGCGCCGTAAAAGTTTAATCATAACCGTAACGGCAGCAAAATCTATACCAAACTGAAATATATGAAACTCAAATTGAAAACTGAAATGTAGCTTACGGGCTAGCTGATCATATTAGTTATTTTGAAACAGAATGCTCTTCATTTATACTAGGTATATTATTTATCGTACACGTAGAAAATACTAAACCCTGAGTTTTTAGGACAAAGTGTGTTTTGTGAAGTTTTTTTAAGATAAGATATATTTATTTCTTAGAATATGGTACAATTAGGATATTACATACAAATTTTTTGCTCCATAATATTCTGCCGTTTCCGGCGCACAAATATTTGAGAAGGTACAAATAATTACTATACTGAAACTATTACACATAACAACAAATTGCAAAACAATTCCTATAAAGAGAAAGCATAATGACACTTACATTTAAAATTTCCAATCAGGTTTCTCGTTTAAAAAATCACTCATCGAATAATAACATTTAGATAAAAGATACTTAAGTAAATTATTTTTAAAATTTCTTACGTTCATTTCTTTAAAACAAGTTGGCAATTTATTAGAAATACGTATTGCCATGCAAAAAACGTTTCTCGAGTATAGTTGTATTCTTTGTTTGGGTATATTTTAATTTGTGTTTTTGTCGACATTTAATTTTGTTGTTCATTCCAGAAACATATTACCATCATTAACATCGCCGATTTTCCTACCGTTGGGAAAAGCCCTCTGTTTGTACGGCCTCTCTGATCTTGTGCCAATATAATCCATGTTCAATTGATGAAATAGATAGGTTAATGGAAACACCAACAAAACTAAATATACCTAGCTTTTATTACGTGTAGTCTCCATTGATTCTCATGGCGTGGCTATACCTTTTATTGTCAGCATGAACCTTAAAATCTTCAAAGTTAATTAGTTAGGCAGCTGACACGCGATGGATGCTATGGTATACTATTCTACTTTTGTTGTTATTCGGCCCAATCAAAACGAGATCGTATACCAGATTGACGGTATACACGATCAATTTTAACTTTTACTTCTATGGAGAAAACACATAAGACGTACTTGAAGAGTGAAATAGGTGGATTCCCTAAACAATCTTGTAGTTTTTTAGGCAGAAATGATGATAAAAACTCGATTCTAAATGGAAAATGTGGAGACTTTTCCCCGCAGTGAAATAACATGCACTGCCAATAAATAACAATAATAACCTTTAAATAGACTTGTCTCGTGACAACGCAAACCCATTTATATTCTAGTATCTCACAGCACATTACTCAAAACGTAACATATTTCTGTTTGACGAAAATATTTAATAGACAACGCACGTACTCGATTTCATCGGACATTTACAACATACAGTTTTGGCATTTGTCGTCCGAATCGATGTGATTGCTCGATTGCGTCCATTCGATATCTCGATTGGTGCTCATTCAAATCGATCCGTTGCATTCCGTAACTCAATACGATGCGTGTTTGCGTTCGGATGTAAGGCTGCATCAATGATAATCTCATGAATAGAGTGAACTAGATTTTATGATAAGTTTTATTTTAGTTCTATACTTACTCGAAGTTTATTGCCAAATGTTCCCACGTTCTACCATCATGAATATGTAATCCATCGAACTATATTATAAGAGGGAGCTTGTGCGAGGATTTTTTTATAGTACGTCATACATAATTTACAATTATTCGTCAAACATGACTGGTTTATGATACACTCTTAAGGCGTTTAGTTAGAAAACAGTCACAATGAATTACTGTAGCTAGTTTTTCATTCATGCTAATGTTTACTTTTTCTTTTTTCCAGGTATGTCCGGTATCATAACATCTCAGACATCTATGATATATCAATAGACGGCAATCTCATAACGTTTTGATGGTAAGATTTTTTAATACTTATAAACTTTACCTTGGGGTTTACATTTACGAGCAATTTGCGGTCACAGCACTTTCAACCAAAGTCAAATAGATTTGTCATCTTAAGCAAGTCAGACTATCCTCGATCGACGATCCTATTAATCTGTTTCCAAACTCCGAAGCACTTAAAACTTAACTCTGATTGTCCCATGTCCTGACTGACTATAAAATATTTACGACTCTGTCCAGCGATGGAGCAGTGACTAGTATGTGTAGACTGTGGAGTCATGCTCACCACATAAACGGACCTAGCGTGATCCATAAAATACAATCGTAACGAACTTACAAAGGAAGCTATTTGCACGATATATTTACACCCAGTATATCTGTCTGTAAGGTAATTCAACACGTGAGGAGCTTTGGCGCCGAGTAATTCGCCCCCAGAATATTAAGTGTATAACCGCCTCTGTTGCATTCGATGTATTGACTGTTAGGCTGCTTTCACACACCTCGCGTTAATCCCATACGCCTATTTGGTGACACTTAAACGGAATTTGCAAGGAGCATTGCTTAGTCAATCGAACGTTTACGTAAGATCCACGGTACAATTCCTAACAAATCTTTTTATGTTTTCAAAACGAGTTTATTGCATTGCTGTATACTGATCAATGTATTACTTCCCTCCGTATTGATATGGTGTCTATAACCACCTCATTATACGTCAATAACTGTTCTTTGTAACCGTGTCTCCAATTATGGGCTTCATAACAACTGTATTATCCCACCATTTAGATGCACTGTGAAGGGCTCGAATAGCTTCATATGGAGTGCAGTGGCATCTGGTATCCCTAATCAAAGGTACTCTGTATGTAAGTAACCAGGTTACCGTCATAGGCTCCTCAGCATGAATACTAAGTCGCGAAGTATTACCAAGTTACCTGCGACTGTTTAATATATTCATTGGAACCTTGCAACTTGCTATCTGCCGTGAGACGTGAGATGCAAAAGTTTTACTCACATAAATATTACTACAACTTCCTTCGAACGCCAAACATTTTATAAAGGAAATTGATGTTTAGACTTGTGAATATTCTTGTGTATTTTCATAGCTGGTACTAAAGAAATTCTGCTTTACGGGCAAATATTTAAGATGGTCGAGTTCCTTACATTACTGGAATTTAAGTAACTTTTACCAAGGAATGCTAGTATCTGATTTCAAAAGAAGTTTTTTCCTCTTAAACTATGTACTCCATAATATTAAAGCATATTTACGATTCAACGAAAAAAGAAATCAACAGCCTAACGAACAGGGTTTAAATCGACTTTTTCAAATAATAGGGCTTCATCCCTTTTGTTTTTCAGCTAAAAATACCCATCAAAATCAGGCTAGGAACAATACCAGGTAGAAATACAATATCCTAGGCTTTGTATTGTTTCTGTAAGGCATCCATATCAAGCCCTCATTCAATATTCAACGTCTAATCTTCTTCAACATGAAAACATAAATAAATTTGAATCTATTATGTCCCCATCTTTGTATTTAAAGAAGCGACGGAGTTTGTTATTGGTTTAATATCAATAAATACTTTATCTAGGTCAGTATTGGATGCCAGTCTATTTGGCAAATCAGGCAATTTAGTTTATTTGCTAGCTCAGCGTTAACCCATATCTAATATGTTCGTTTCGAATGAGACTTCCGTACCAACGATATATTTTCTGGAATCCAATTTTATTTTTATGTGCTTACTTTAAATTTTATAGTATTACTAGTCATTTTTATTGCTTATGACATAAGTATATATTAGTACCTATTATCTGTCAAAACGTCTGTAATTTATGTGCTGTATTTAAATTGAAAATGTGTTTCTGTTACGTTATATAAAGTTGACTAATATAGCTAGCTGATCATCAAGAAGTATCATTTAAACATGATGAGATGTTGTATGATACCAACTAAACTATAACACAATTAGTATCATGAGTACTATCTACAATCTGAAAACAATACTAGAAAAATATCTGAACCAATTGCGAACTGAAAGTGTAGTGCCATTTGGATTTGTAATATAACTCCAGACAATTACAAACTTGTAGCAATCTTCGAACAGTATTGAATTCAACGAAACTGTTATCAATATAAATTATAAAGAAACTTCCATCTTGTTATTTGTTTATTTAGTTTGGCAACACAACAGTATTCACTGGAATACAAAACAAACTTATTATTTGATTAGGAAAGCAGTAAAGTGGCAACATTGTTTCCAAGTTTTTTTCTTTGTTCACATTTTACTAGATCAGTATTCCGTGATTGTTTTACACAAGATGCAAACTGCTGCAAAAGAAGATTTATTACAATGTTTACAAGAACTGGCCTGTACTACCAGATCTTAAAGCAAGACTGTTACCGTGCGAGCGAGACAGCGCAATACACTACATATAGCTACGTCTTTCTTCCACAGCGGAAGTGCGGTGCTAATATATTCCAATAGTAGAAAAAGATTGAATAAAATATAAGGACTCGAAACAGGAGGATATTTAAATTAAATGCTACAGTGTATTTTACGGACACATTGTAAGATTTATAAGCATGTTTTGCAAAAAGATTGTATAGAGATCTTTGTAAAATCTTTAAACAAAAGATTCCTATGGTTTTGATTTGGGTAAGTAGGTGCTCTTACTAGATTCAAGTTATGTAGACTCGTTTATAAATATCGCATTATATAATTATTTAATGTAAGTGATTTTTCTAGAGCTCTGACTCACACTCATAGCTTGATAATGCAAGATAGATTCTTTATCACTGATTTGAATAGCTTAGTACCAGCCCATTGAAATCCATTGGTTTTTTCATCGATTCAGTTAGTCGCGATTCCGAATCCCATTTCCATTTAACACAGCCATCGATTTCAGCATCTAAACATTGATGCACTATTCATCGATTTCGCAGATCAATTCGGATTTTCGAATACATTTCGGTACTACCACTATGAGTCTAGACGTAGGTATAAAAACACTTTTGAATAATTTTATGACGAGTATTCCTATTAACTGCCTCGTTGGCCTAGTGGTGCTAAGCGCGACTGCTACGCTAGAGGTCTTGGGTTCGATTCCCAAGTCGACCTAGGTGTTACTGGGTTTTTCTATGAAATTCTCAGTAGCAGGTTGGAGTTTGGATTTGTGCCCGGTTGGTGGCAATAGGCTCGCCCCCTATTACTTGGGACCTAAAACATATCGGCGAACTGTGTACACCTCTGCCTAACCCCTCGTGATGATATGTTAATGTTTATTCCTATTTTATACAAACTTACATGTATGTAAGTGACTCATACCGAATATAAAACGTTTGTTATGCGTTACACGTATCAATTTTTATGGCAGACACAATAGGCGTGCTGCTATGTTACATCATAACTTATTCAAAAATTGACGCATTGGAACTTTAGTTTATCTGCAATATCATTACTGCATTTTAAATGGACGAACGAGCCTGTTTGGCCCTTTTCTTCTTACCAAAAACCATTGAACAGTAATACGTATGACATAATATTATAAAAAGACCTCCGTGTTTAATGTGTCTTCAGTTCTCAAGTTAATGTGGAAAAATGACTTCTACATTGTCTCGGGTGTGGTATTGGTGGTGTTTGTGGTATCTTCGTCGTCTCTGAATCCATAACACAAGTGCTTTAGCTACTTACTTTGGGTTCAGAGCATGTGATGCTGTCCACATTTATAATTATTATTTATATTGTAAGACTATCCTTTACACCTGTAGATTATCGAAATAAAACTCTCCTTAAAAAGTCCATCGCCATTTATACAGCTTTAAAGCCTTTTAAAAGCAATCTAAGTCCATTGAACAGGTTACAGGTGTTTCTGTTTATTTCCTGATATTTACCGATACTGGCCTCTCGCGGCTAAAACCTCATTGGACGTAGTGATGTGATTACCGCTTCGGTTGAGGTGGCCATGTTTTGTGGATATGAGTAGTGTTGCTGTTTTAGAGTTTAGTGATGTTCATTATTATTAACCGACTGTAAAAGGAGGAGATTGTAAAATCTACTTTGTCTACCGTTTTTTATTTTTTTACGTGATATCGGCGATAATATTTGTTGATCGATTTTGATTTTTTTTTGTCGATGATAGGTTTACCTCAAAAATGATCCCATATACAGTTCCTAGAAGAAATAAATTTTCCATTTTATATTTATGTGTAATCATACACACATGGTAACATACTAAAAGCTATCTTTGATGTAAGATGCAAGAACAAACCTTATGTGCAATCACGTAAGTATATTTTATAAAGTCAGACGAATAACAAACCCCAAAACATTTCAATTAAATAAAGCACAATACTGTTTATCATATATTTGTAGCAGGTGTTAATAAGCCGTTCATTGGCGATCGTTGACAAAGCGCATTGTGCAGCTTATTAAGCGTCGACCTATCAATACCACGGCACCTGCATTGTATGTGACTTTGATTGCTGCTCTTGATAATAACAGTTAATTATAACGTTATTAATTATTTACTTCATTAGCCATATATTTACTACTCAAATGCAATTTTGCATGTACACTATTTTGAATGAATGAAACTCAATAACTTTGATAATCTCGCATTCTGAAAACAACTATACCACCAAGCTAGACTTGAGAATAGAATACAAGATTTTATTTAATTCAAATAAGATTTGAAAACATAAAAAATCGCTAAATCATTCTCTTGCTTGTTTACTTATTGTCCCCGTTAAAACGTAGTTAAACGTGGCAGGGACTTATTATCCCCGCCACGTTTAACTATGTTTTAGGCTTGTTCCTAAACTTCAAACTGGAAATCTACTCACTTCGCTAAGCGCAAACACAATAGATAATCAATTGTTAGTCAGTCACCGCCGATCGACGCTTCTCAGATTTAACCATTCAGTATGCCTACATATATTCTTAATACAATTTGTAATTGGACCAGGAAAACGCTCAATAACTACGTAACAGGCCCCTAACCTCCGCTTACTAACCTCTCAAGCATGTTAGGGTTACATCCCCTTAAAATTCGTAATTGGAACAGGAAAAGTCTTAACCTGTACATGCCGCAGTGTCGCCGTAATAGGCCGGTTCACAGTTGATCGCGGCGCGTTAACGCGACACTGTACAAACAACGCGCGTTTTGTTAACGCGCGTTTGTTATCGCTAATTAAGCCCAGTGTAACGTAAACCGAGGATTAGGGTTGTCCCTTGTGTTCGGATACCGCTAAATATTGTGGTGATTTGAATGTCAACGCTGCTTGCTAATGTATAAAGTAAATACCTAATATCGTGTTTATTGTGTTTGGTAAAGACTTAGCGGCGCTTTTTAATACACAGGATCATAATTTCCATTAGCTTGAAGCCGTGTAGGGTTAGACAATTTAAACACAATATACTTATAATATATTGTTTTTTTTTATTTCATTGTTACCAACGTGTCATGGCTTTGCGGTTGAAAGATGTATGGATGAACACACATTAAGTTTCTTAATAAGGAATTCCTGCAAAAATGAAATACACAAAGGTAAACAGTTTTAAGAGCCATGTCCAATCAGTATAGTTATTGCAATAATGTTAAACATTCTAATAGCTAGTTATTTTCGTGTCGTTCACTCATGAAAGCCGACAATTATGTCATTAAGGCAGCCATTGTTCAAATAATAAGATATTTCGTAATAACTTTCACTTTTGCCTCGACGCTAAAATCTTGTTATTACTTATTATCCTATGTCTAGCAGAGAAAGTTAAATGTTTACTTTTGCATAAATGTTATGGTGTATTTTATAACGCTTAGGTAAAGATCATCAGTTTATCCAGTGTGTAAATTTTTTCTAATTACTGAAGTAAGTATACCTACTACAGAGTTCAAAACGTCTACACAAGGTATAAAGCGGGTTGTGTATAAAACAAATATAATATACCTATAGATATACCTGTAACTTAACAAAAAGAGTTTAATTTTAATATGCATCTAAAAAGTAACGATATTTGTTCAACCCTAAATGTTAAGCCGGCGCACACTGCAGGCGCGCGATACCCTCCCGACAATGTGCACCTCGCTTAACTATTATGTTCAACCGATTGCCGTAATCACTGCGTTAATTAATATCGTATTATAATTAGTAATTACAATTAATAAGCGTGGTTATGGGCCTTTGATCTCTCATGTTTATAATGTACTGTTTGAGACATGAACAATTGTACGAATGATTTCTATCATTATCCCGTTGTAGAGATAGTTTTTTGGTGTTTTTATTTAGACAGACCTCTTACACATGCTCTGGCTTATAGGTATTTTACTCTACTTCGTACTAAACACTTCTTTTTTATATTCTAACTCTTCTTTTATATTGTCAACTTTCAAAATGTTTCGACAAAAGTGACTATATTCCGGCTATCTATTTCGGCTATTCACAAGCATGTAAGATAAAAAGTACAGGAAAATAACCAATAAATCTATTGCTTACATATATTTAGGTACTTAAATAAATTAATATATCACCTATCTCCTTGAAAGTTCTTTAAGAACTGCAGTTGGGTAACTGGTTGGTAGTTTTTTTATGACATAGACTTCGTACTTTTACGTAATTGTTATTATTCTCTAGTGTATATTCCGATGTTAAGATTTCACAACTTTTCTTGGATATTTTTTGTGTTCAATCAATCATTTCTTTGTCGTTCGTCATATTCATCACTCTTTCGGGCATAGCTTTCATCCCTCCTCAACTACAACAATGTGCTCTTAACTCTTGAGTGACGATTAACTGAATCTGTTAACGTAAGGAATATTGTTACTCATTATATTAACAGTAAATATTTTAATATAAATAGATACAAGGCAAGAAAAGACCATTAAAAATAAGAAAAAAAATAAAAGGTATGGGATAGGAAATTTATGGATACTGATTACCGATTTAAGAATAACGTTGTGTAGGGTTTCCTTATGATAATAATGGTTACTTAACAAACATTTTCCTCTGAAGGCAAAAATCTCACCATTCTCCTTATTTTAAGATACTTAGGAGATTAGTGCGAAATCTTCACTATTTAAAATATAAACGGTGGATTTTTCATTATTCTTAAGCTCTTTCACTTAGTAAATCGGATAGACTTAATTTGATTCTAAAAACAAAAGAAATAGTTTAGATGAAAGAAATTTCGACACAAAATAAAAGACACAGATGCTACAGTTTCAGTTCAAGAAAAACACTGAAATGTGTTGAAAACTTTTCTAATATCTTCGGGCGGTCAAAATATAGTGAACTTAGACGCCTATATTAGACAAGTTAAGTTTATTTTCTCTGTATTTACTCTATTGTTTGAAACAGAGTTTAATGTAAACGTTAGCTTGGCTTCGGCAACTCCTACTCGATAATTGGTCAATATTATCGTAATCACAAACTTTGACTAATCACTGTGTGTTGTTGACTTAAGTGGGTTGAAATTGTACATTTAGGACCAATTGTTTACTACCAACGAGGTTGCATTTGAAACTATAGAGTGAGCCTATCAGAGTTAAAACCGTAAGCACTAGTGTGAACAAGTGTTATCGTGAATTATGTATGAAGATGGAGCTTGCCGTTTTAAAAAATCTATCTAAAACACTAATATTATCCTAACAATGTCAAAACCATCGATATTTTCTTATATAAGTTTCTCGTTGCGCGAAAATTAACTTAAATGAAAAACGAAATGTACTAGGATCAGACTAAAAACTGCTCTAGCTTGGTACAAGGGGAACCTAGCGATAGTAGCAGTCTATGCATATCATACGTCGATGTTTACTACTTTATTGAGGTGTAATTTGTATCTATTTAGAAGTATTTATTGTAAAACACAATTGATGACGCTTGTACCCTTATCAAAAGGCAAGATTTTTTTACTCGTCCTTTATGTTTTATTTTAGAAATTATAAATATTTCGTGTAAAATAATTATATTTAAGTGTAAAACCAAGGTGTATCAAAATAATTTATTGGTTTCTTAGGTTTAAGCGAATGAATTGAAATAAAACTACTTTAGACTCAGTCTGCCCGTGACCATGATACCTGCAAAGGTGTCGAAACGTCGGGATCTAAATCTAAAATTAAACGCCGAAAAATATCGTAAAAAGTAGTTTTATTTCAAAATAAAGTGTTTTTTCTACATGGTACTTCATTGGCCAATTAATGCAAATAGAAAACTATCTATGAAATGTTTCAATATTTAATACAGCATATTTAATTGCTACATATGTCACCATAAAAAGTTTTTAACCATAAACATTTGAACCTAACCGCTTTAAACAGCTCATTCTTTTTTCTTTTATAATCTTGGCAACCCCTGAACGTAATCAGGGGTAACAAAGAAAGGGTGTTATTTATGCAGCCCTTCAACCGACTTACATAAAGAGGGTAATGAGGTTGACACGCGCATCCTTAATCAGCTTAGGAATTATTAAATTTTCTTAAACAAAGAAACGCTTAAATTTTGTTATGCTAATTAGTTACATGTTACACGCTTTGTGGTTCGGGAACAGGCTTGCTGCTAGTACTGTTTTTGTGAAGGCTTTATATAATAAAATAAAAACTCAACATTTCTTTTGAGTAGCGTACCTACCGCTTTTTAAGGCGTCGCTAGTACGAAGTCCCGGGGTCGAGCCCCGCATGGGTCAATGTAGAAAAACACTTGTCTACAGGGTCTTGATTCTGGGTATTTGTGGTGCTCTTCGTGGTCTCCGATTCCTAAATACATGTACTTTAGTCACTCACTTAGGGGTTCAAAACAATGATCGTGCTGTTATCCTCTTTTTTCACAAAACTACCGGTATCTTAGCCCAGTTTCACACATTCCGGTATTGATGAATCAGTCGATCTATCGTGAACTCGTGACCCAGCGGTTACGAGCTAACAATAATATGTACATCTGTCTGTGAGTCACATATTAACACCAATAGTGTTGGAGATAAGACACGTACAGGCGAAGACGTAAAATTATCGTTAACTTTATTGGCGGAAGACAAATCATGCCCGTAATGCGGAAATCTTCATATGTGATTATGTAGTCAAATTTGTGTAGAATAACGACAATAATAATAATATTCGGAATTAACATGAAAGTCAGGATTTAAAAAAAAAATACTTTAATCGTGTTACTACTATTCTTAGAGCCTTCAATAAAGTTACTATTCAAGTCAATGAGTGTACAGCAGTAAGATTAGCAGCGATTGGAGTTTTTTTTATTACGGATTTCTTAGACTTAGTTAAGAACTCTGAAGGTTACTTAAATTTATTAGAAACTAGCTGTGCCCCGCGGTTTCACCCGCGTGAATCCATAGGTCCCGTTCCCGGTGTCTTTATATTATAGAGGACGGAGATAATTCCAACAAATCACTATAGTAACAAAGGTCAGAATTACTTTAAAAAAAAAAGTCCGCAAATTTTCCAATTTTTTTTCTTTCATAAGAACCTTCTCCTGATAATAACTAGCACAACAAAAAAAGAATTATGGAAATCGGTCCAGGAGTTATTGAGTTATGCGCTTACCAACACATTTAGCGATTCATTTTTATATAATAGATAACCATTTATTTGTGTGCGGACATATTGCCTAGTCTAGATTAAACAGCTGCATTTATTCCGCATATAATAAAAAGGTTTTACTTTGTTATTTCTCTTAATAATACAAGCACAATACATTTACATTAATTATTTCAGACCACTTTTGTTTCGTGTCATTTTCAGCGAGTTCAATATGCAACGATCAATGTTTCATCTTTATAAACTGAATGTTAACTCTTAATTGGCTGAAAATGAGGCTGAATTCGTACTGAATAAATGATCAAAGATAATGTACGACAAGTCTGCAACGCACTTATCACTTATCATTAATACTCCAATCAAACAATTGCTCCTAAATAACGTACCGAAGTTTCTCCAATGGTAATTAACATTCGTAAAGTCCTTTCTCTATTATACGAAACTCTGCACTCAAGTCGCGGAGAATTAGTTCTCTAACTTACTAACTAGCGAGATCATGTAGAGGAGGGTAAAGTGTTACGCTGAATAAAAAACTTGGCTCAAATCTCTTCAGGTCATTTAAGACGGGACCAGACAGCAAGGCTGTCGCGAATGCCGAACGTGTAACACATTGTGTTAGGTTCGTCACCGTCGTGACGGCAAAGGATATTAGATAGGTATTGTAGCAGTGGTATAAGTTTGGGGCGTGCTGTTACGATTCCTTTAGCTTTTTATATATCTGTATATACTTGAAGTACCATCCTTGAACTTCAACTGGTTGATTGCCCGCTTTAATACGTATTACTAACACCATAACGAGTCATATCCGTACTTGTTTTGTTATAGACACGCTTTACTTTTGCTGTTCAACTTAAAGATGCGTAGGCTGTTGGTGGATGGTATCTGGTTGAATGTAAAATTTTTGTATGGGGCAGGGATTCGTATGAACGTTAGCAATGAGCGCTCGGCGAACAGTGACGCTAAGAGCTCATGCGCCAGTATGTCTGGCCCCGGCTTTAGATGCAGCGTTCTGCATAAATGACTTATGGTATGACCGCATTCAGCCAGTATTTATCTCAATAAAAACGTTCGAGAACAAAGAATAATTTCGCCTTTACTATTTAAAATACCGCTTTATTTACTAAAGCATATATTTTATGCATTAGTATTTTATATTCAGTAAGATATCTAATAAATTATTCTGTTTCTCGAAGTGGAATCTCTGG
This sequence comes from Autographa gamma, assembly GCA_905146925.1. Classification (NCBI taxonomy): domain Eukaryota; kingdom Metazoa; phylum Arthropoda; class Insecta; order Lepidoptera; family Noctuidae; genus Autographa; species Autographa gamma. The sequence goes on along the minus strand of LR989869.1, from coordinate 4,334,523 downwards.
AGTGTTGTGATATAATTTAAGGAAATGCCAAGGCTTATAAATATTTAATCATTAACTCACGAATTTATATTTTAGATTGAACTTAGAGTTTGGAGGGCGGAGGGCGTGGTGGGGTGTTGGTGCCAAGTGGCTCGCTTTTAAATCTGTTATTATATTATAAAGAGGGCTTTGATTCCTCGTGGATTTACACGTGGACACGTTGATGGCATAAATTAAGGTCAAACATGCAAATCTTCAGTCCAACTTTACAGATTATCTTTTTTACAAATTTCCTAATCTTAAAATAGACATTATTACTCGATTTTTTAAGTTTTCAACGAAATTTTTGCTCTAAACTATCACGCTTTTAACGTCCAACTATTTGTTCTTTTGTGTAAGTAAGGATTTCCGTGCATTGGTGTATTGGACAGGATATAGAACAATAAATATTCTACAGGTTCTGCTATCCAATATATTTCTCAGAATTTATTTTTTCTTTCGCATTCTGGCAGCTGCATTATCTTAATTTATTGTTCTAGAAAATATTATTAGCCATAAATGGAATAATATCATGATTCACAACTTTGCACTTCAGACAAGATTACTCATTGTGTCCTTGGTATTGACACTTTGATTTGATTCATACTTTTATTGTTTTCTTAAAATATAAAAAAATAATATTAATATTATAATGTTCTTTGTTACAGGTAAGTCTGCTGCATTATGGCAAAATTATAGTATTTAGACAGTAAGTGAAATTACGGGTATTTTGCTCTAATGTCAATTAATACCATTATGTTGCAATTTTTTTTTTTTTTTTTTATAAGAATACATGCAGGGCCACATATAAAAATGTGAAGGTTGCTTATGCTCAGCGTAAGGTAACTGAAAGCCTTGTGAAAAAGCCTGTTAGTATGATCTAGTTCAGATATGCAGGATGTCGGAATAAAAACTTCACAACACGTTTAATATCACTTTACCAAAATATTAATTAATTACAACCGTTCGTCTTCACCTCTCAGATTCGAATGTCACACGGCCGCCGACATTGACAATACACTGCCTTAATTTGACATCTAATTTCTTAACATCACGATTTAGTTATTTTGAATTATTTAAAAATTACTATTTATAATAACAAATTAATACTTAAATATGTACATTAAAATTAACAACTTTATTTATTGGAAACTTCCTGTTTTTAAACAATAATGTCATCATTGGTAAAGACAATAATTTACTGAGTACATATTTAGAGATACACAATTATTATGAAAAATAATAGGTGAGCTTACATTAGTATGTTCAAATAGATAGGATATTTATTTTTATCTTTATTCCTATCTATTAAGTACATCCTTGTTTAAACAACACTTCTATTCGTATTGCTAAGTAACGAAAAGTATATTCAATAACAAAAGTATTTTTCTGACCATGCATGAAAATTAAATGGAATTAGACAGAATAATGTCTGTATTTGAGAAATAAAGGGGTGGGCAGACGTGTGCAACTGGCAATGTTAAAAAACTGTTTTAATAGGGGGAGAGCTTATCAAAGCCCATTGTAATTTTGTGCAAGTATTTTGTTACTATTTTACTAAAAATACTATACATACAACTAACCTAAAAAAAACTTATGAAAAATAGTTGTGCTATGTATAGGATTACGTCATTATATTTAGCCCACTGATGTTTTGTACAACTCTTTTTGTTAATGTCACGGTCCTTACATTACCTGGACATCAAACCTAGGAGAGTCCTTAGCTTACTACTGTGAGTATAATAACAGAACAAGGATATAATCAGGCTTTGAGAATAAGCCTTAAACCACATTTCTTCATTGTTTTGTCAATCGAAGTCTTATTAAATGGGAGTCTATAGTAATCCGCACCTTTGATAGCCGGCTAGTGATTTGCGTTCATTGCTGCGTTACTAACAGCTCTGATTGACTTCCTTTATACCGGCGGAGCGATGCATGTGATTCTCTAGACGAGACTGAGAAGGGATATTGAGAGCTTTACAGATTGCAGCTGGGTACAAAGCTGTTTGTATGCATATTGCTCTATTGTAACCTAAATGTGTTGATCGTATAGTGTTATAACAATGGCTAGGCAAATGTTACTGCTGTTAATATTATGTGATAAATCTTGTGTAGTTTTTGATATTGAATGGGTCTATCAACTTTTGAATGTGTCATCTGATTGGTTTACATTAAATTATAAAATTTGTTTAAGCATAATTATTAAATAACAACAATACTGCTTAATACAAGAGACGATACAGTAAATTATTTAGATTTGTATCATAAAAACTTTTTATACAAAAACTTAAAAACATCATCAGTTAGGCAATGTCCACTCAAAACTGCAAGCATACGGCCACTTCTAACTTTCCATATGTTTAAAACGCTGACAATTAAATCTATTCCGCATGTTAAGCAAAACATAAAGCAGCTGGTAACAGTAATCATCAAAAATCCTTATTAAACCACACTTGAGCCCAACAAAAGCACCCTAAAATTTATAGCAAAAATTAACCCGTTGAATGTGCTTATTCTTCATTAGTAGAGTAATAAAAATTCATTGCGTTTCTCCCATCATGTTTTATCGTTCCTTAACCGGTTGTGCTCGACTGTACACCTGTTCCGAATTTACTCTACATTCAAAATCATTCTTCCGTCTAAAACGATTTGCATTTTTATTTATTATTCAGCTTAGGGTTATCAAAGTATAAAGTTTAGGGCGAATTTTAATTTATGTTTATTTTAAGTGTATTTTTTTTTTAGTTTTTTAATTATTTGGAGGTTTATCAATGCCAAAGCCATCAATAAATGTTTAGTAATATAACTGTAAATATGCAGCGCGATACTTTAAAAGTAGTATCAAGAAAATGTATTCGAAAAATTGCGAATTACTAACAAGTTTTTCTAACAAAAGCAGTTTCAACTAAATTTAACAGTAACAGAAACAATTCATTTCCAAACACATGTTACAAATTCAACAAACATAAGTTACACAGATTTATTAGATAATTGAATCACATGGGTCGCTCGGCGCCAATACAGCTAATCGACAGCCCTAAAACGAATAGTGTAAAATTAGGGTTGAACGTAAATAGCTAGTTTGCAATCTGTTGGGGTTCTGAATATGTTCTGAATATGCCGGACGGTTTTGTACGCGGTTTAACGAACCATGATTGTGTAACACCCCACTAAATCACATTTTTGACGGTGTCATTGTACTCTTGTTAATTTATCACAAGTGCTGGCACGTTTTTTGTTCCGACATTTGGTTGGACTATGTCAAATGGTAGTTTGTTTTGTATAGATTTATTTGGGCATGTAAGTTGTATCGAAAAAAAAAAATACTGCAGCCTAGCTGGTTGTGTAATTTTTGATACGGTTCGAAATAATGAAATTTAAATATTTCTTTTGTGAAAGTAAATTGATATTCAGATCAAAGTCCAAATGGTGTCGTTAACGCCTTTCTTTAGATGGAAATAAAAGGTTCGATTATAATTCATTGAAAATTTGACCGATACCCACAAAAAGAGCACGGTATAAAGAGTCCAATAATATCTTTAGAGCGAAAACAAACAGCCTAGAGATTAATTCAACTGTAATGGAAAATCGGCCATGCAAAAAAATAATTGGTTCATTCACAAAGGCCTCTATTTCCGATGAGCAAAAATTTAAATTTTGACTAGCGTTTTACAGTGGCGATCGGTCGACGTTTTGTGGAAATATCAATTTTATTTAAATTTCGACCTGTACCTATATGTTTTAGATAGAAACATTTTATTTTCACTTCGATAGTTTTTATCTCATATAAACTTGAAATTTATTTAATGTTTTATAAATGTTATGTAGCTATTTTAATTTTGCGAACCCTGTTGCCTCATTGATAATATTTTTTAAATAAATCCTCATTCGCACTAAACCCCGATCAAAATTAATAACATCTATTGGTTTTGTATAACTATTGTTGGCTTTGACTTAATTGAATTAATTTATTTTAGGGTTAATTCAATTTCCATGTATTGGGATTTGTAAAATTCTATTGGCATTTTAAAACAATTGACAAAACGGTTTTAGTTTTCATTTCAATTAATCTATTTTAGAATTTGAAAATTCAAATTTGTTCAACTGTTTTATCGTTTTAAAATTATAGAACATTAATAAACATTTTAATAGTACTGTAGTACATTTTCATACATCGTATTTATAAAATAGTCACGTGAAAGTCATGACTGATTTTATATCATTCTGTGTGCTGATAATACTTTGAATTTTGAAGGTTATTGGTATCTTAGTGCAAGTTCATAGAATAACGTCAGTTAGAATCTATCTATAGATAGCTAATGCCCGTATCAGATAAAGATTGATATAAAAAAACATTTGTTCATGATTTCTAAAGATTAGCCACACAAATAAGTCGATCTGGTTTTCAGCTGTGTCGGGCGAGAATGCAAACCAGCTATAGCCATGCAGCTAATTTTGGACAACAGCTTTTGAGATGAAGTATTTCTGTATGGTTATTAACTAAATCCAGTATTATAAAAAAAAGGCGTGTTAAAAGTTTGCCTGGCGCTTCATTACGTTTGAAAGTGATAAAAGACAGCAAGACATTGAGCAACTTTAAAATCATTAAAACCTTTTTACATCCCAGGTATGCCTTAGGTTTTTAAATGACCGTAATAATCTTGTGTTCCACATTTGAATTGATCATGGCATTTAAGAGCTACCTAAAATTGAGTGCCGTTTCTGAGTTCCTAAGAAACTTGCATTAAGTTTCATTTCGCAAAAGCATTTCACGAATGCACCTTCTTGTAAATTCGATGACGAATTATTAAAAGCTATCAAAATTAGATTTTTTTTTTACTCAACTCATCAGTTTTGACATGATTTTCAAGCACTAGTTACCTACTCATTCAACATAACAGCAATACCACATACATTATCCCATATATTTGTTCTCAATAAATACAAAAACGAATGCAACAATAATGTGTAAATTGCCATCGAACAATGAACAATGTTAATAAAGTATGCCAAATATTTTTGTACTTCCCGCCGCGAAGTGCCGTAAACATATATTACATACGAATAGTGGCTATAACCGAACAGATTTCTTGGAAACCTGTTTTTAGGTACTATTCCGTGTATGTTGTAATAAAGGTACATTCGTGAAATGCTTTTGCGAGTTCGCGAAATGTAACTTAATGCAAGTTTCTTAGGAACTCAGAAACGCCACTCAAGTTTAGGTAGCTCTTAAATGCCATCATCAATTCAAATTTGGAACACATGATTATCACGAGCTTTTAAATACTTTTAGGCTAAGTAATATATTGTATTATATTATATATTTATTGTATGTATAGCAAAAAAGGCAATTTTTCTTTGCTATGGAAAAATTACAGGCCATTTACAAGTGATAACCGCCTGTAACTTTCTCATAGAAATTACATGACACATTATAACACGATCCATACAGTTCAAAACCATTACTGATCCAGCGATACTAGTTAATTTGTTCCTTGTTAACAAAACCAAGAAGGTTAAACCCATTGACGTACTATATACATAGATTGCTACTATCGCTAGTTTTCCCTTGTGCCAAGCGGGAGCAGTTTTTAGTCTGAACCTAGTACATTCGTTTACTGATTTAAGTAAATTTTCGCGCAACGAGAAACTTTAATACAAAAATATCGATGGTTTTGACATTGTTAGGATAATATTAATGTTTTAGATAGATTTTTTAAAACGGCAAGCACCATCTTCATACATAATTCACGACAAAACCATTTCACACTAGTGCTTACGTTCAAACTCTGATAGGTTCACTCTAGTTTCTTATGTATACTCTAAGGTTAAACCACACACTATAGGTGTAGGTATACTACTAAAGGTGCAGAGTAATAAATTCAAGTTGCATATATAACTAAGCAGTAAGACGTATAGGCGTATAGGTGTGCCCACAAATTGTTTCTCATATATCTCCGGAACCCATTCTTAGGTATGTCTTCCATACTATGCTAGTTTTAGTATAGTATCGCTTCGACTAGCTGTAAGGGCTTTACAATTGTTATGAATGAAAACAAGTGGAGCTAGGAAAAAAGGGCTACCCAAAAAAATAGACAAATAAGATTGTTTTCAACGGCTAGTGTGTGGTCGAATTTTATATTATTACTAGCCGACCCGGCAGATTTCTTACCGCCTATATAGAAGAAAAAATGAAGTGTTTTTTTTTTTATAAATTCCGAGCATGTTCGCATTTATTCACCTTTTAAACCTTCTCTGGACTTTCACAAATGATTCAATACCAAAATTAGCCGAATGGGTTCAGCCGTTCTCGAGTATTAGCAAGACTAACGAACAGCCTTTTTTTTTATTTATACAATTTTAGATAGATATGACTTACAAATTAGGTTTATCTTTTTTGTATTATAATCAAAATAGTTAAAAAATATTTATGATGTCATGTATAGGTAAACTGAAAGTAATAATGAGCCCACAACCACATTTGGTTTGTGGCTGCATTGAACTGCTATAAATAAACAATATTCATATTATTTTAACCAAAACCAATAATATAACCTGCCATGATCTACCTTCCTCAACTCGTGACATTTTTATCATAGTTTAAAGTTTCATTTATCGGAAATATCATAGATTTTATTAAAAAAAACGCGACTTCAAAATAAGTCTTATGTTGATTTCTTATGGAACCCACTGTCAAAACTGTACACACTGGAAACACTTAATTTCACTTACGTTAAAAAAAAAAAACAAATTTGGTTTACCCAGTCTTAAGTTATGAGGTAACTAACATAAAAAAATATCGTCGAATTGAGTACCTCCTCCTTTTTTGAAGTTGGTTAACAAAACTATGAGCACAGTAAACCCTGAGGCAATAACATTCCCTCGTAGAATATTAAAACCGGCCACATAGTTAACATAATCCAATTTGCAAAATGTTTCCCATTAATTACGCAAGCGATTTCACGTTCATTTACTGTTTAGATGTAAATATTCAAAGTGAACATAATGTCCTAAGTAAATAAACTGAGTTGGGCTCTGTTTGGGTTACATGGGAATGATGGCGTATGCATAGAAACGTGATATTTATTGAAAGTTTGCTGAGGGACTGGGTGTGACGTCACGTACAGATAAGTAGGTGGATTGAGTACTAAAGGTATAATAAAACTTCTTACTTTTAGGGACTGATAGTCTAGTTTTATAACCCTCTAGATTTTGCTTGCAAATTCCGGACGGTATAGAAAACTTCTGAAACGTGTATCAAAACATATAGCTACAAATTAAGTACCAATTATTTTAAAACATACTATCAGCTGTCTATGTGCGAAATTTCATCAAAATCTGTTGATAAATTATCACTTGATACTGTTACATACAAACAAAATGATCTAACCAAAAAATGCCCACAACGCCGCAAATTTTATGCATCCCTCCATGCCCTTTTCACGCAAGTTTCGGTAAAAGGTCGGGCTATAGTTGACTATAGTGCTAAAACGGTTTAAGTAAGGTTTGCCTATAGTCACCATAAAGTCTACGTGTGTACAAGCATTACGTACTAAGAGGTTAACATTTCTTGTTTGGGTCAAGTTTCGGTGAACTTGGCACGTGTAATCTTGGATTATTGTATAGTTTCATATCTTAATTGTTTTAGTTTAATTAATTTTGTTTTTTTTTTTATTCTCTTTTAAAACAATACGGATTGTAGTGTTGTAAATATTTTTTTCATACTGTTAGGGTTAGCTTCCAATCTCATTGTATTTACCTTAACACCAATATTTTACATAAGCAGAACTGAATAGCTGACGTCAATATTTAAATAAAATACATATGTTTCAGTCATACTGTAGTTCTTAACGATACCAAATGTCAAATAGGTAAGAAGTGTTTGACTTTTAAATAAAAATCGTTAGAAATATCTCAAAAAATGCTTATGGAAAGTTATTTAAATCAAGAACATAATTTAAATAACTTTCCATAGGCATTTTTAGTCCAGAACCCCACAAAACAGTTTTAGTTTTATTTCCGAGTGTTTGCTGGTCAGATGATAGAAATAGGTCAGACTAATAGACAATCGGACGTGATTAGAGCTGCACTGATTCCCAAACTTTTAATTAAATTTGGCTCTCGGTATGTGCCTTATTTTTTCGCCTACATTCGCATCAACATTTTAGCTGTGTTTACTTATGAAAGTGCTAGATTTTGTTTTTCGTCGATCCGCTTTTCCATTTAAGCTTTTTGTAGTGATTTTGGGAATACGAATCTGATCGCCTAACATTGCAATGAATTACAAATAATTTGAAAAAAAGGAAAATGAACTGACTTCAATGAAAATTATATTAGACAACCTACGAAAATATCGAAATAAATTTGGTCTTTTAATCGATCCGATTGCTAGAAAAAATTGTAACAAACATACAAAAAAGTCCAATGAAGCACCCCTCTTTTTGCAGTCGGTTAAACATCAATAACACTAGCGATTATCCTACCAGTTAATGCACATACATACCATCAAAACAGAAGGTGTAAATGTCGCAGTAATTTAATCCGACACAATTCATGTTATCCAAAACAATTTATATGTAAAACAGGCTGGTCATACAAACACTTAGAGTTTCCCCGAACACTAAGGTAAATCGTTTTAGTTATTAGAAAGTAATGTTGTAGAGTTAAAACCTTTTGATTGTGTAATAATTGCATGTTTTTTGTTAAGTCTATATTTCTCCGTATTTTCCATAGCAACGATTAACGCATTCTTTGAGTAATTGTACATCCTAGCTTACTGCAAAGCCAGAGTATATTATAATGAATCTAAAAATTTCAGAGAAGTATAATAGGTTTTGCTAGACCACCTAGTAGGTACTTATTTAGCAATGTCTACTGTCTTTGTTTATCAATTCTGTGACTTTTGCTGCAACAAGATCCTTGTCATAACTTCGATCAATATTATAATAATTAGTAAATGTGCATACTTTGACTTTATTCGATATATACCAGCATTCGCGGCACCCCCGCGTCCACCTCTGTTATGTTAATAAAAATTATAAAAACTTTGAAATTGAATGTTATTCCATGCCATGTTTAATCAAAATTGTTTAGTCAGTCAGAATATCAGAAAACTCTCACATTCATATTATTAGTTTGGATTGTTGACCATTATTAATACAAGCCGGGTATATAACCACAGAATAGTAATACGTATGTTTTTTGTTACATATTTCCTGGCAGCACTTGTGCTTGTTTTCGTATCTGAAGCGGAGGCACGTGCACGCGTAGATTCGGGAGCCCTATTGTTTTTGTGGTGCCTTTCAATGTAATCAGGTAGAGACAGGGATCCGTTTTTATCGTTATAAAAAATACGACAAGATCTTCTGTTAAAATGACAATTGCCAGTGAGCTTGAGTGAAGGATTGCAGTTATTCAGTTAATAGATGAACGAGAAAAAAGTACACAAATGAGTGCAAAATTCGTACTAAATTGTGATCAAGACCGGGATGTAGCTGAGCCGAGCACACAATGTTTTGCCTTGATTTCCATTTGGGTTGCATACAGGCTCATCTTTAGGTCAACAATGCTGTCAACTTTGCATAAAAAGAACTTCCTTACCTATAAGAAGTTATTTATAAACATTTATTTGCAAATAAACCTTTAATCATGGTCAATGAATTAAATGAATTACCATATACAATTAGTCATCGCTTTTCTATAGGCATACAAATAATGATTCATTTGTTAACAATGCTGGTAGGTTTCTCATTTCCTATATTAGTATGCAAATTATTGTATGCTGTCTTCATGTTTCAATGAAATACCTAATAATTAAATTATTTAACTTTTAAGAAACTGCGCTCTTTTAAAGCTAGGTTGCTAACGATGTGTAAGCGAGATGCCGCTATTTGCACTGTAGTGCGCCGTCTCGCTTCCACAATGCCAACAGTCTTCCCTTAAGAGCTCATAGTACAGGCACTGAACAAAAATGCTGTGTGTTAATTTTGTTTTGTTGCTTTCTTCTCTGTTCGCATAAGCCATAGATTTTCCTAGAAGTTTTCAAATCTCCCTGTCCTTCCCAATTTATAACCTCTTTTTTTATTATGATTTTTTGAAGATAAATACGACCCTGTTCCGATATTTGGTGACTTAACGATGCTGAAAATCACTGTAGCAAATAATGATAATTCTTGACAGGCTGTATTGCAAAGCAGTAAGGTTCAGTTTTGTCCCATACTCTTAATCCTGATCCTCTTTGAACTCAACACTGTACAAAGAGAATTTTTGCTATTCAATTCGGTTCTGTGCCAATCTCAATAGAGTAGTAAGTCTCCAATTTTTCAACCAATAGAAATAGAATCAACGAACTATTGTTCGGCTCATAAAAGTTCGTAATTAACCAAATTACTTTAATGTGTAAAAGTTTAGAAATTAATGACAGGCATTGACTTGAATGTTCTTTTGCTGTTGAGTAAAACTAAAATGTCTTCTAAAAGTTTTGGTAAGTAACAAAATAATTGTAATGAATTTATTCATTAAATTAAAATAACAATATTATTTACTTGATAGAACAAAGAGATTGATTAAAAACTACAAATGCAACAAACCTTTTCACATTAAAAGCTAATATCATAACTTTCTAAGAAAAGATGCAAAAATTACGCCCTTGTGTTCAAGAAATTGAATATCCCTAACTAATTTCCATATCGGAACAAATACTTACCTACTCATTTTGTCACAAGCGATCCAAAGACTTTAATAAAACCATAATAACTGATAAAAGATCTTATTAAGGCCCGTATATTCTAATTAAGGCCAGGAAGATACCACCCATCCCGACCGTTAGGGTACCTAAATTGACACAAATATTAAAACACACTTCGTTATTTATGTACAAAGTTTCGTATTAGTTTTAGTTTAATCTGCTTTAGTAATTTCGGGGTCAGGATCCAAAGGTCAGGGCGTTAGGACACCCACCTTCGCTGAATATTTATTGTAAATTATTAGTTTTGATAAACAATTTGTAGTTAACCAGAAAATTCTGGGCACATTCTTTTCAAAGCTGGCTTCGCCTTTGATTGATAGATTGAAAAGGTTATTAATTAATGCTAGTGTCAAATAATTATCTAAGAGTAAAATACTTGACTTGAATGGTTTTAGATTCTATTTCATCTGTTAATTTGGCCTTCTTCAGAAATTCCATCTGAGAACTAACTAAGCGTGGTATGTGTAATTTACACTCCTACAGCGTGTAGAATACCCTTACAAATTACAATCCTAGCACTGGCGTTATACACTTTACCTAAAGTCAAATTTCAAGCTTGTATTGCATAGGAATCCGTGCCTTAGGCCAAACCCATAAACATAATTCTTCTATATTTCAAAAGCGAAATGCAATATCGCTGTATATCAGTTATGCAAGAACACAATAACGGCGAGAAATCTAGACTTGCATTGCAAGAAGTAGGTCTCGATCTAAAAGTTTCAAGTTTGGCCGAATTAGGCCTTCTTTAGACGATGCGAGAAATTTTGTGTATTACACTGCTGGGCAGCGCAGCTGTGGAGTCATAGGTGATCGATCATAATCGCCAATGTACTGCAACTAGCAGCTAATTCTCGCATTTTCTAAATTAGTAATTATTCATTCAAGTTTATAGGCAGCTGTTTTCGTAATAAAAGCCGTCTGTCGGAAGAGGGGAAATTGCAGCGTCTTAAAAACGTGGTAAGCCAGCGTTCCGGATTTACATTCTTGGCAGGCCTCGGTAGAGTAAATCATTGTAATTTAATTTTGGCTCCTCCCGTACGTTGGGGGCTTAAGATTTGATACCTATGCGAAGCGTGGCTTGAAAAAGTGAGATTGAAATGATTTAAGTGTTGGAAATTGTCGGTTGATCTGTATTTAATTGATACATATCTATAAAGTAGCCAGTTATTACTTATATCTGATTAACTTATGTATTTTTTTAGCTATTGTAGTAGTGTTGTAATAAAAAATGCTTCTTTATCCTATTTCGTTTTTCATCTAAGTAAAATACAATCTCCTCGTCCCCAAAATGTACCTCGATTCCCAAAAAGCTATGTTGACTCCATATTCGGTAAAAGAAGAGCATAATGCGATATTAATTTAGCCGTTTTGCCACCGGCAAGGCTCCGTATTTTTATGTAATATGTTGCCATGCCGCGCCTCTGCTCATCGGCCTATATTTGACCCTTCACAATAGAAGCCTTATAAGGGTCAAGAGCATACACATGTATTATATTACCATCAAATGTTTACTCTTTTCCCTAAGCCTCGGCAACCCTATACAGGCAGTATAGGCACCTACTCATACATATTCGAGCCAGTAAAAAATATTGATGTTTCATTGGAAACACATAAAAGTTTTTTGGTTGAGGTAACGTTAAAACACCAGTTTTGTGGTTCATAACATTATGCGAGTTATAGGCACCAAACTTCACCGTGTTATGACTACATATTGATCATAAGGGGTGTTGCCAAGACTACGTAACGTTTATTAGTCATTCTTCTGAATAATGATTGTTGTTAGGGCTGTCAAAAATTGTTTAGAGATTAAAGTGAGGAATGGGTGTTTTACGTGTGTTTAGGTCATGCGAAAGCTTGTTTAGCCCGACGTAATATTTCATTCGAATTTCAATCATTTGTTAGTATTTGACGCGTTCTGATTGCTTAAGCATTTGGCTGGGTACGTAAATGGCTGTTTCCCACGTGGAACAAATATGTGCATAGCCTATGGATATATCTTCTAGCTAGTGGAACGTGTAGTATTTGAGCTTGTAAGGTATGCGTCTGTAAACTTGCCTCCGACGTTGGGGAAATACCAGTGAGGCGTCAATTGACATGAAATATATGTAAATACACAAGGCAGGTCAGACAGCTTCGTCTTCATAAAACAAAACATTGTGTTAGACTGCGACATGTATTCATAAAAATACAATTCCTAACAGTTTTAGCATAAACTCTGAGAAAAATGCTTGAGAAATACAAGTGTATTCCCCACAAAGGTGGTATGACAACCCTATTATCTACAGCGTGCTCCCTGTATACGACTTGTTTAAATTCCCTTGCAAAGCGCAAATAGCGAGCCAAGTCATATGGAGATTCTTTATGGCATTACTTGCAAGCAATATAACATGTTACACACTAACATTTTAATAGCAAACGCTGGAATAGAATTTGGTAATGTTTCTACCTGTGTTTTGTTACATGCGATAGGTACATAAAGTTACGATGTTCTTTTGTTTCTTTACTGTCTTTTATAGCCCATAATACACGGTATGTGCTGGTAGCTTTTTTCTTAGTTGGGTTTTTCAAACTAGTTTTTATCTAATATGCAAAAAAATAGGGGTGTAATTTTCAAATGTATTTAATATTTTCCGAATATTTCAAAACGAACGTTATTTTAGACAGTTTCGGTACTATATTTATGTGTTGAGCAATAGCTTGTTCATTCCTCTCCTTTTCCTAGTACAATCAAAATTAACTAAAACAGTACGATTTAAAATTGAACTTAGGTTAAAATCAGTAAACCAGTCCTGATAAAGTGAGATTGACAGTTAATTTTATTGTCAGCTTGTCTTCACGCAGTGGTTCGGTATTGTTCAATTAACATCGAATTTACTCGAATTTACTCGAATTTACTCCCCTTGTTTGATGGCCCTTCGTTACTCTCGAGGCATACTTAAATAGCATTTAAAATCTCTGTTGTTGCATCTTAAATGGCTTTAGAATATTGCGTAGATGCTGTAGATTTAATGGAACTTTAGTTGTGTCAATACTCTGGTGAGTTACTAGTGCTAATAGGTACTTTTAATTTTGGACAAAAAATAATTGAACCAGTGCAGGTAATTAAATATAGTTTTTATCGTGTACTTAAGTTAATGGGCAAATTGAAGTAGCTTATTTAATGGTATAGACGATATAGATAGGCTGTAAAAGAGGACCTATAGGTACTTAAATCTCAATCTCTGAGGAAAGTGAGTCATCTCTAGGAAAATACACATCATGTGATCGACCAAAAACAAACGTTTTGTATAAAAAAAAAACACAACATTAAATAAAATAGTAATCCAATTGTCATTTATAGTATTTTGGGAGTATTTAAAATTAAGCCAAATTTACAATTAATTTTGGTTACAATAATTTTAAATAATAAACAATAATTGTTTTAATAATTTATTTTACCTGCATATTATGTTTGCGGTCACCAATTACAGTGCACCAACCACAGGACCTTCTGCTTTAATTACTCCAATATCATTAATATAAACATTTTAATTAATGAATATTTCTCTTATTTACAGGTAATTATAGACACCACGCAATATTATGGCGACCACAGATGCAAGGTATTGAGCTGTTTGTAACTTGAATCAAATATTTTAAAAATATGCCGGTTGTATGAAGGAGCATCATTTGACACGGTTTGATCAATATTTTTATTATTTTGGCAGGACATTTTTTTTTTAATTTACGAACAATAACAATTTTTTATTTATGAGAAATTTTAATGATAACTTTTGTTTGAATTGAAGGCCAACGGGTCTGGGTTCAGCTACAGCATTATACAACAAGGGTCTCTTTCATGTACTTAAAAATATAACGTTTCTATTTCAAATACCAATAAGTCAATACAACAAAAAAAAATAGTTTCACATCTCTATACATATCCACTCACACTACAAAAACAAATAAATAAATAAAACAAAACATAGCAATACAGCTTCCACATTCAAAATAAACATGGGGGAGCGTAGGCATTCGTGAAATATGATGGCTTAGACTCAACAAACGAAGATAAGTAATGATTTAACGTCACACAGATTAATTGCAGGCGCTCCGTATCTCGATCAGGGAATTCGCTTCGTGATTTTGCAATTCCAAGTAGCTTTCTTGTTCTATATGCGGAGTAATTTGGCTATTATTTGTGGGGAAGGATTTAATTTTGTGTAATTATGAGAGTTTGTAGCAAGAATAGACTTAGTTTATACTTTAATTGTCACTTGTAGAATATATTTTTAATTACTACATATTACAATTTTATCATTTTAATTTTGAATTAAAACATATGAAATGTAGTCGACATCGGTTTAAGCTGCCGGTGGATAGGGTTCCAGAGAGAATATCCCCATACGCATATTATAAATAGATCATAGTAGAATACACCTTTCTGATTTTGTATGATAATCGTATAAAATTAACTAGCTGTAACAAACTTAAAAGAAAGAGAAACTATAATAACATTCTACTCTAGTACTTGCACCTGTATTCAAAAGCAGCAAAAACCCATTTTCTTTAATTAAATGACAATAATAACAGTCTAGTCATACCACAACATGTCCAATTTCCTGATTGCACGACAACATCCACAGAGGAGAAAAACATGACGTGTTTGCACAAAGCCGAGAAACTCAGACAATAAATATTTTGCTTTTGAATTTTGCTCAATAAAACGTTCGCTTGTAACCGGATCAATGTTTGTGTTTGCAGTACTGTGGATTTCAATTTGTTGTATTTGATTTTCGTTATACGACAGTGATACGGATGTGGGGTCAAATGGATGGGCCGGATGCGCGGATGTGCGGATGTCAAGTTGTTAAGGCTCTGTTTTGCAACCGATAATTTTAGTTAGGTTCGAGATTAATCGAAATGAGCTTCAAATATTTTGCCGGGAGAGATTGTTCCGAGAAGTGTAATTTCATGTTTTGTACTTTGACTTCAGCCCTATTTTTTGAAATATCTCTGCAAATTTCACAAATATTTTCCAAAACAAAATAAAACTGAGCAATAAAGGAAACTCATTTTATTAATACCCCATACAATTGTCGATCTCTCAAATAGTTCCAAAAAAACATAAACCAAAATTTCAATCTACCGTCATTTTTAAATCCTCCATATTTTTATCACACAACTCGTAATAGTGTCAAAACTGGTATAACTTAAAATAGTCCTCCATAGTTTTAAACAAACCAAGTTCAGCTTAAATCTCAACTTTAACATCCCTAAGTTTGGTGACGTGTAATCCGGGATTGTGGGAATACGGGATTCTTCCCCCGGGATTGCATTCCTTTCTCCTCTATTGTCTTGACTAGGTTGAGGTTCTGCTATTTTTGGCACTCACTAATTTTGAATGTGTAATGTTTAGATCTATCAGTCTAAACATTACGTTTCGCATGCGTCCTTAAGAAAATATTTTAATTTATTTATTTGTAATAAATTAAATCTATAAGTCATTAAATAAAAAAATAAACAAAAATTCTGTGATGTAACAGTGAAATTAAATCGACATTGTATCTGTTTAATTCATAAATAAACACTCCCATTTAGAAGTAACGTAACCTAAAACTTCCCTAAATTACTTCTCATTCTACACATCCATTCATATCTCTACACATTTGTAAATTCTAACATTTTTAAGGTTTGCAAGTGAAATGTTTCAGAATGTTTCAAAAGGCACCGAAATCTTGAAGTCTTGCTAGCGACGTACCCCGGAAACCGCTCGTTAAATAAATTGGGACGCATCACTTTATGGTGAAATAAAATTTGCCTTTTACCATATATGAGGTAACCGATGTCTACCGGAATGTTATATTTGATAAATTGAACCCTTTTTAATAAGCTTCTACTTTGGTTAACGATAAAAATACTTACATCTTGAAGATGGGTTGTGCAAAACTCTCACTCGATTCAAATTAAGTACTTAAATAGCTCATTCTTAATTTAACCAGTCAATAAAATAAACAGTCTCTTAACGGACCCCTTGAAAATGTATAAACAGTGAAGTTGTGATTGGGACATCCCTAGTTAGTTTATGCTAACTATTTTTATTCTTCCCTTCTCTTATTCAACGAAGGAATAAGATACGCGGTTAGTCTACAAGCAGAAATAAACTACTTAAAGCAGTTCCATCCAAAAATAAATACAGAAGTCTATGAAAGCCGAGTTATTTTATCATATCTCCGGCTAGCATAAAAATAACAAGACAAAAACTAATTGTATTACTCCAATCTTGTCCAGTGTTGTTCGAAAGAAATAGCTCGTCGCTAATAGTTTCCGTCGCCGGCTAGTCGCTGAGTTTCCACTGGACTAACTAACAAAATGAGCAATCTCATTAAGCTGGGTCCACACAGTTAATCAGAAAAAGTCTGCGTCCGGAATCCGGAATCCGGTGATACGGGTTCTGTACGTACGTGATCGCATTCAGGTTCTGCATCAATCATAGGTCCTTCAGATACATTTAACGCGCTTTCATCTTAGAGTGGTGTGTCATCATTTGTTTTTATACAGGTAAGACACTGATCGCCATGTTTTTTTGCGTCTTTGCCCTTATTGGAAGAGTTTTCATAATTATTATGTTCTGTAATTTTGTTGGCAGCTAAATCCTTGTTTATAATTAGGTTTTATGGCTGATTGGTCTCAATTTTTAAATTGCTTATGTCATCAAATAAAATAAACTTTTTTTTCGTTGATGTAACAGTGAAATTAAATCGACATTGCATATGTTTAATTCATAAATAAACATTCCCATTTAGAAGTAACGTAAACTAAAACTTCCCTAAATTACTTCTCATCCTACACATTCCCATTCATATCTTTACACATTTATAAATTCTAATATTTTTAAGGTTTGCAAGTGAAATATTTCAGAATGTTTCAAAAGGCACCGAAATCTTGAAGTCTTGCTAGCGACTCACCCCGGAAACCGCTCGTTAAATAAATTGGGACGCATCACTTTATGGTGAAATAAAATTTGCCTTTTACCATATATGAGGTAACCGATGTTACCGGAATGTTATATTTGATAAATTGAACCCTTTTTAATAAGGTTCTACTTTGGTTAACGATAAAAATACATCCTGCTACCCCATCTTGAAGATGGGTTGTGCGAAACTCTCACTCGATTCAAATTAAGTACTTAAATAGCTCTTTCTTTGAACTACTTAATTTAACCAGTCAATAAAATAAAGTCTATTAGCGGGCCCCTTGAAAATTCATAAACAGTTAAGTTGTGGTCGAGACATCCCTAGTTAGTTTATTCTAACTATTTTTATTCTTCCCTTCTCTTATTCAACGAAGGAATAAGATACGCGGTTAGTCTACAAGCAGAAATAAACTACTTAAAGCAGTTCCATCCAAAAATAAATACAGAAGTCTATGAAAGCCGAGTTATTTTATCATATCTCCGGCTAGCATAAAAATAACAAGACAAAAACTAATTGTATTACTCCAATCTTGTCCAGTGTTGTTCGAAAGAAATAGCTCGTCGCTAATAGTTTCCGTCGCCGGCTAGTCGCTGAGTTTCCACTGGACTAACTAACAAAATGAGCAATCTCATTAAGCTGGGTCCACACAGTTAATCAGAAAAAGTCTGCGTCCGGAATCCGGAATCCGGTGATACGGGTTCTGTACGTACGTGATCGCATTCAGGTTCTGCATCAATCATAGGTCCTTCAGATACATTTAACGCGCTTTCATCTTAGAGTGGTGTGTCA
Source organism: Autographa gamma (assembly GCA_905146925.1). NCBI lineage: Eukaryota > Metazoa > Arthropoda > Insecta > Lepidoptera > Noctuidae > Autographa > Autographa gamma. The sequence goes on along the minus strand of LR989869.1, from coordinate 4,316,013 downwards.
TCATTTGTTTTTATACAGGTAAGACACTGATCGCCATGTTTTTTTGCGTCTTTGCCCTTATTGGAAGAGTTTTCATAATTATTATGTTCTGTAATTTTGTTGGCAGCTAAATCCTTGTTTATAATTAGGTTTTATGGCTGATTGGTCTCAATTTTTTATGAAAAACACACCGAAATTTAGAGTATTTTTAAAGGATCTTTACCTGTCTATTTGACCGTTCATAATGTAACTTCCTACCCACATATATTTAACCTTAGCACCTAGTCCTACCATAGGGTTACAGAACAACCGTACTTTGGAATTAGTTTCTAGTTTCGCTCTTTGCTTCTAGATTTTAGGAGACAAATATTAGAGCTGTAATAGCTGAGAGCTGGAGAAAGTTCCGTCTTAGATAACTTGAGAAACTGATTTGAACTTGGACTCGTGATGTCTTAGATTTTGTTTAACGTTACTTTGATTAGGACTACATAAGGATAACATAGTTTTTATTCAAATGATTTCATGTCGTGGCCTGTATGTGAAAGGATTTAAGTGCACATGGTTGCAGGTTCGAACCCACTATCTATAAATAAAGTACTTTTGTGAAATTATAAAATTATGCGTAATTTCTTATTTAAGTTTGCACGCCACTGACAAACAGTTAAGGATACGTGAAATACAAAAAAAGAAACTGAAATCGCCAAGTAAGCAAGCGTGATGATCAGTGAAGAGGCCTATACCCAGCTGTGGGACATTTATAGACAGGTATTATTTTTATAAATTCGAATGATGTAAATCAGGTAAGATTTAGTAGGAAGCTTTTATCCTGAGAATGGACGTCTTGGCTTTAAAACTTTAGAATGGAGTCTAAAATTGAAACCGTAACCCTAGAGTCCCGTTTCGCGCGGTAGTCAACAAAGTTAAGATGGCTTTATTGATCGATAGTGCAAAAGCCGGCTATCCGATAAACTAGACTACTTTATTGTGAGCAGATAGATTTTTCACATATTTATTTGCTTATTGTCGGTAACAATAAGTGTATCTATAGGTATGAATATAAAGAACAGGAAGAGCTCTTTGAGTTTCTAAGCAAGCTCATCTCGGGAATTAGCAGACAGATTGAAAAAACTCTGTATCTTAAAGCCTGGTTCATAAGGCATAGTATAAACATACAACATATATTTTTATTTTAGAGTAAGTGATCAGGGTTTCACGCAAAAAAACATGAAAACCCCTTAAAACTAGAAAGCATGTATAGGATAAAAAACGTGATAAGAAACTTAAACGAACTTGACTAGACACCACCAAGACATCACGACATCCAATCGTGTAGAAATTACAAATGCTCTTGATATCGCTGAAACACATAAACCCGTATTTTTACGATTCGTTGATTATTAACTCAAATAAAACTGCGTGAATTTAAGTATTCAGAAGATGAGACAAAGATAATCGTGATTTATTATGTTCGTGCGACGAAATATCGTGTCGGTGACGTCCGCTTTGGACGACGTTCGTGACTGCTTGTGTGTGCCCGCCTTAACTGTTACGTACAACGAAATACGGCTGGGATACATGTACCATGTTCGTACGTTTTTCGGCTAATCTGAAAATATTGAACATGTTTTTTGTGATAACGGCTGTTGCTTTTTTCTTAAGTTTGATTTATGAAAAATGTCTGCTAAATATGAAAAAAATTGTGTGTGTATCTTTTTACTCTTAGAGACTAAAATAATCGACCACTGAACCTACTTAATATAAAGTCATAACCTTAGATATTTTATACATATTTAAGAGGTTTTAAAACAATACCTGAAATTCCACTTCATTCGTCAGGTTAAGTCGACTTTAGCCGGAATGCAAATAAAAAAAATGATAAAAATACCCAGTCACGTTTTTCTCGTTCCTCAGTTTAATTAGATTAATACATTTTTCATTCTCAACCATAATACGTCAATGTTTATTGCGAAACAACACGAAAACAGTTGACGAATTCGTGTAATAAATCGTAGAAGCTCCTGAATTGCGAATAAAAGCAGCGATCACGAATATATGGGTGTCTGCGCGAACTTTGTTCAACACTAAATTAATTATTTGTTTTGACTAATGGTTTTACGTTATTGTTAATTGTTTTGTATTTAAAGCTTTTTGTTGGTTAGCTGCTTTTCCTCTTTAGAATCCAGTGTGAAAATTATAGAAATAAAAAAAAACTTTTTTTTTTATCTTGTGTTCAACTTGTAGCCAGGCTTATTATGCCTAGGTCTAAGATTATAACTAAAAATGGGTTTTCATGTAACGTTTAGTTAAAGTAACAATTATTGAAAAAGATGTACCCATTATTTTACCTTGTATTTACGTACCGTTACCTATCAATACCTTAAAGGATCGGACAGCTTTTTCTTAACACTCTGTATAAAAGGTTCTATAATAATATAATAATAATAAACTTATTGGCGTGCCTCCGTACGTACTATGTCAACAGCATATTTTTAATTTTTAATTTCGATATTTTATTTTTGCGTAAATTTTTATTTTATTTTAATTTTCATCTTTTGTATGTGTTACCACGTTTTTTTTAAGCTCACAAGGCTTATTATGCATGATGTGGTCACCTATAATTAAGGAAGCACAAGAACACTGTAACCATTTTTTTTTTCTTGTTTATCATGTAAGGTGTATTGTTTGTTGGTGATCCATATAAATAAATAAATACATAAGTTAGCGATTACGATTATAACTGCACATCTTACTATTCGTAACTTAACTACATCTGTCTAAAGAGGTTCAAAATTAACTGAGCATATAAAATTAATTACAGTTTAAGTGTCGGTGCTGTAAACTTAACGACTGCTATTTGAACGAAGAGTTAGCAGATTTATGGCATTGATTCCAATCTTAGTTAATGACCTCTCATTTCCGATATTACATTAAACTATCCTTCTGTGAACTAAATTGGCTTAATTATATGACATTACTAGTGATAAGCTTTAGAAAATATAACTGTCTTTTGAAAGAGAATATAATTATTCACTCATTATGATGAGAATTGTGTTTTCTAAGCTTATTAATATAAGAACTACTCTTCTTTGTTTCCTGAGAAAATTCTCATATGAATATATAATTAATATCAGATTGTGACTGTTTCTCTTCTGGGCAAAGGCTATTCAAATCAATAAAGAATTCATATTCATTTATTTCTTCAAAGAAATATAAGCTAACAGTATACACAACCAAAACGCTTATATCTATGCTATACATAAAACACAAACATAATATAATAATAAAACACTAACACAAACACAATACAAAAACATAAAAATCTAATATAATGCAAATACTAAAATAAAGCTTTAAATGTCTAAAAAGCCTGTCGTTTTCTAAAGGAAACGAAACTCAAAAGACACTGTTCCAATCAGGTCACATTACTCGCTTACAGTTAAACCGTAATCATTCCACCATAACGATGAAAAAAACATTACCTACAATGTCACTGACTTGTCACCGGACGTGACGTAAGCAGTCCTAACAAAGTGACAAAACGCGGCTAATGATAAAAACATTCTCTTCACTGAAGGAAAGTTTCTTTTTAACTAATTTGTCAAAATTCTTACTTCAATAAAAGATGAAAGGCGTTACTTGTTTAGGGAAATAAATAATTCACTGTTGTCCAAAAATCAACAAAATTTGTTGCTTTTTTTCTCATTTATTAACCAACTTCAAAATAGGAGGAGGAACTCAATTCGACTGTATTTTTTATGTTTGTTACTCAGAACTCCTGTTTCCCCTGTGGTCCCATTTTATTAATTTAGTCCAGTTTTAACAGTGAGATCCAAAATAAATAAATACAAGACTTATTTTGAAGTCGGGTTTTTTATGTTAGAATTATTTATTATATTCTTTCAAGTTAACAATTTCATATTTTTACGAGGTAAGTGTGTTATTCAAAAATTCTGTCAATGTCTTGTCTGTCTTTTTTATATGCCGCACTTGGTCTTTTTCTAAAACGTTAATGTAACTAATAAAGTAATTAAGACTAATCTATATTTAAATACATGTGTAAAGGTTTGTGCTTTAACAAGTGGGCAGCCATTAAACACAGTTTTGTGTCATTTAGATAATACATCCATTAGCTTTTAACTTCTACAGAACGGGACAGATATATTATAAACATTAATACGAGGTAACGTTATTCTGATATAAATAAAAAAATGTAAACATGTTTTAAAAAAGTCCTGATAATTTTAACGTCTTAATAGATATTAGATTAATTACAGTAAAAATCATCTCTAACAAGACAGCTTTGAAATAAAAACGCATCAAAATCGGTCTATCCGTTTCGAAGCTATGATGCCACAGACAAACCTACCTATATACAGATAGACATATTGAACTGCCTCGTTGGCCTAGTGGTGCTAAGCGCGACTGCTACGCGGGAGGTCTTGGTTTCGATTCCTGAGTCGACCAAGGTGTTATTGGGGTTTTCTATGAAATTCTCAGTAGCAGGTCGGAGTTTGGATATGTGCCCGGTAAGTGGCAATAGGCTCGCCGCCTATTACATGGGACCTAAAACATATCGGCGAACTATGGGTGTACATTGGTATACCTCTGCCTACCCCTTCGGGGATACAGGCGTGATGATATGTTATGTTATGTTTCATATTGAACACATAAGACTTTTTTCGTCTGATTAAAAATGAGTCTAGTCAAATCCTATAAATCAAATGTAAAAACCTAGGTTTAACGAGCTGGGTTCGAATCTTGACCTTTGTGTCGTGAGTTCACACGTTGGCAGACGAGCATGGTAGTTAGGTAAGCTAACATAAATCTTGTGCTAAAGCCTACCTAGGCTTTCTTTTTTGTTGTTTTACTCTAGAGAGAGTAAAGGTTGGGGTTGTGTGAATAATGACGTAATAGGGCTTGATTTTTAGATATTTGTCTGCTACAAATCATTGAAGTAAGTTTTGTAAAAGACAAGTGAGAATTAAAAAACTTTAAAATACGGATAAGTCATGGTAGCTTATCAGTTCAATGAACGAATTTGTTTGCATAAGCAAGGTTGCAGGTTTGAACCCAAAGGTCTGTGCCAAGAAGTAAGACATTTATTTCTCTATAATAACTGAAAACACATTTTTTGTGTGTGTCAAGAATTGTGTCTATATTTTACCTTTATTTACAAGACCATATTCTCTTTAAAGATATTCAAAAACAAACGAAATGTCTTAAAATAAATAACACAAATACCTTTCTTATCTTATCATAAGACAATTTGTGAAACAGTGTTACTATAGTTAATGGGTAACTGTTTAGCTGTTGCATCCATCATGCGTAATGAGGTCATCGACCCGGCTGACCTGACATTACTCTGTGATGCGGCTTGGTTGACAGATGTCATGTGCTTGTAGTTTGAAGTGATGGGCAATGAACAGGTGTATAAGAATAAATATAAAAAATAAACGTAAATTGTGTATTGCCCTAAAAGTAAAAAAAAAAGTTAACGGATATTATGGAAAAAAATTGCATCCTAAAACTACTCAAAATTCTTTACACATACAGTAAATAGTTTAAGCAAGGCATGGACTAAGCTAGGACACTATCCTACTGATATATTCCCACCTTCTGTTTGATCTTTACAAGCTCCTTGTGCTTGGCGTCTTATCTCGTCGGTTACTACTGAATACAAATGCCAAAGGAGAGCTGCACTTTCTTCCTGACCTTTAAAACTATAATTACTGTGTAATATCATTGTCTATATAAATTACTAATTAGCAAACAAGTCGTAACAAAAATAAAATATAATGCTAAACATAGAACCTCCTTTTTGGAAGTCTGACTAAAACTAAAAAGCTCTAGCACAAAAGTTCCGTTCCCTAAACTTTATAATTAAAACAAAAGATTTACGAAGTTAGCTATCACTTAAAACCGTATACAAGTTAATTTGAGCACCCTTCTGGAGTAATTGTAGGGGAGCTTGCGGTGAGCGTTATAATCGAAGTGTCTAGACAGGTGTGACTGGTCTCCTTGAGTAGCTGGCGTGAGGTTTGGGGTCATTAAAGTGAAGAAAACAATAACAAATGTTTGAAGAAGTCTTGTACGAAAAGAAACGAGTTGAAAGTAGAACAATATGACGTTCAATGGGTGGTATTTTATATTGTCAACGGTTTTTAACAAAAGTAGAATTAAAAGTTAATCATGAATCACAAATAGTTGATTGAATCATGATTGAAAACATTATGTATATGTATACCTATTTGCATTTCTGCTTACCCTAGAAAAGATTTTTTTTCATCTTCAACTTCATTCAAAACATATTTGATGTTCACGTCACCTACTATAAAATATATTTTAAGTAGACAGTTGGTTTCAAAAGATTTCTTCTCGAATGATCTATTAGTAGAAGCTACAGAGCGTATTCTTATTGAAAAAGAATGCCACTATACATTTATTCGGTAGACTGACTGTTCCTCTCAACCATATACGTATAACTACCACAAGAAAAAAACGGATCAACAAAATAACTTGTTAACAAAGAAGACAGACCCAAAACGATTAAGCCTTAAAGGTACAACATTCTTGTATTTCAAAATTAACCTCATTGTTCCCTGTCAACCGAACGGAAGACGTAATGAGCTCCCATTTATCGTTAATTCATATTTAAACAGCTATACTTAGTAGATCATGTTAACGATATGAAACCGAGTCTATCCACTTAACAGAATCAGGACGCAGACACTGGAAGCAGTTACAAAACGCAACAGATCACATCACGTCACAAAGTAAACAGCGAACCAGTTATAACGGTGTATTCGCACTAAAATTGTACTGCATTCCTTTAAAAGTTTAAATATAAAATAAAAATGAAGCAAGGGTTGCGCCCGCGCTCTAAGATGCCAAGATAAGGGCCTTACACGCCCGAGTCGCTCCGAACATGCCCGAAGAAACCCGACCGCGGGAACGAGGTCATTCAACGCTCCTTTAATTGCCGTCCCTTATCAACCCGCGTCAAGCGTCCCTCTAGCCATCTCGCTCGCTCCTATTTGAATATTTAACTTTATAAGGAACAGAAAATGCAGTCGGACAATGATTTAGAAAAGCGGAGCGGCCTATATCATTTATGGTACAGCAGACCCACGAACCATAAATTGAATTAATATGAACGTCAATTTGTTTAGGGTACGGTCGATCCTCGTATTTGGAGTACCGTTTAGTGATAAATTTATTTTTGATCCAACCGATTTATTACGCGTCAAATAAAAACAATGTTCTGTGAAGAGAATGGTTCCGAAATAATTTATTAGTGACGAGATTGATTTACGATGCAAGGATTACGTTTGGAGGATAACTTTTTGATGCGAAGCTGTATTATAAATTTGCCGTCATAGTTCCGGTATGAAAGAGAAATGTTATTTGTCTGTTAATGATACTTCCGATCACTGAAACAGTAACATTTTTAAAACATGATGTGAACCTATTTCCTAGTAGTAAAATCTCAAATATTGTCATCAAGATTTTAAACAACTTACATTCCATACCACTTCTTTAACCCCCTGTCAAAGAAATCCACTAAAACTGACCGATCAGAATATACAATTTCCAAACTAAATCGTAATCTAGCAAACTCAAGAATTAGGTCGACTTGTGTTAGTCGAACACTCTAAACCCGTTCTTCAGTGCTTCCGACGTTTTAAAACGTTCTTTGAGCTTTGACAGAATTTCCTGACGATGAAATTACTCGCCGTTTCAATGGCCTCAATGGTTTCATGGTTTGTATTTCAACCACTTAGGTCTAAGTTTAATTCTTGGTATTAAAGTTGAAAGAAAAGATGGCGATTTGATTTCATCGGTCTTACTCACTTATCGTTTCCAAGAACTAGCTATTTCAAAAGATAAATTAACATTACGAAATATCTTTAAATTTTGTCAGACGATATGAAGCGGATAAAAATCCGATATTTTTTGCCATAATAGGAAAATAATAAATAGGTATTTAAAAATGTATAATTTCGTACTTTAAAATGTACTTTTTAACCCAGCCATTATTTTTTTTTTAGACTAGGCTTTACGTCAAAGCTCTATTCACGAAAACTAATGAGATCTGACTACTATGGTGAAATAGAAATGATACTATTAACTTTTAATAACGTTTGCTGTACAAAAAGTTTGGTAAAGCGAACCCAACTCAGCCTATCTTCAACCAGCAACATTAAGATTTATAGCTTTGTCTAGTTTCTAGATTTTAGAAATCTAGAAACTAGACAAAGCTCATAAATCTAAACTAAAAGGGAAAAACAAGTAAAGTGTTATGAGCAGCATTTTTAAACGTATGTTTTCTTTCATTGTTTTCTAGTAATATTAATGTTAGGAGAAAACCTTTATAAACCGTGGGTGGATAATGTTGTTTTGTTATTTATAGTATGACCTTTATTAGAAACTGTTAACTGAGGTGAATCTACTACCTATAGCTGAGGCTTATGTCCAGAATAATTGAATCGATTTAGTCTGAGTTAATACTGATGAACATTGATGATATTGAATAATATGAAGGTATATTAGATGTATATTGTGTGATGGGAAATCGATCGGAGAATTCAGTTGGGCTGGGCAGCGTATAGCAAACTTCGTCGAGTCTTTTCTTCGCCTATACCGCAATGCCTGAAGACGAAAGCATACAACCAGTGCGTCCTACCTGTTATGACTTACGGTGCCGAAACGTGGACATTAACGGTTGGACTAGTCCACAAGTTTAAAGTTCCACAGCGGGCTATGGAGCGAGCTATGCTCGGAGTCTCTTTGAAGGATAAAATTCGTAATGAGGTCATCCGACAAAGAACCAAGGTAACCGACATAGCTCGTAGAATTAGCTTGCTGAAATGGCAATGGGCTGGCCATGTCTGTCGAAGGACCGATAGCCGTTGGAGCAGACGAGTCCTAGAATGGAGACCGCGGCTCGGCAACCGTAAGGTAGGACGCCCGCCCGCCAGGTGGACCGATGACCTGAGAAAGGTCGCTGGAGGGGACTGGATGCGGAAGGCGGAGGACCGGGTGTTGTGGCGTAAATTGTGAGAGGCCTATGTCCAGCAGTGGACTATGATTGGCTGATTGATTGATTGATTGATATTAGATGTGTCCTGCAGTTGCAGCCGAGTATGTAGTTTTCATTACTGAAAGATAATGATACTTTTTTAATTATTAGATAATTAAAAAAATAATAGTATTCGGGACAGGGAAAAATCAAATATCCACACTTCCTTTACTTATAAATGATATAACATTCTTTTTCTGTTTGTAAATAAGGCATTGTATTATAAAAGATTTTAGACAATATTACGGAGCCCGAAATTTATTCTACAATACGTCACCAAACCCATGAATGACTAATATAAGTATTTAGACTAAACATATTAAGATAAATAACTATCATATTATATATACATTGCATGTTAATTCCGTTCACAAAAGGGCATAATATAATAGTATAATATCTCCACATCTCATAGGAAATTGCTTGTTTCCTGCTATACCATGGCTACAGTTTCCTTTATTTTAATTTGTTGTGTAGAAATGCTTGGCTGCTTCACAGAATTTCTTGTGATATTCATCTTGATAGAGATAGTAAATTACTAACAATAATTTTAATATTTATGAAGAAAATCCTTCAAATTTTGTTGAGTGTTTTCTCTAAAAATCATACATACTACTATATAGAAAAGTCCCCAGTCCAGTCTGTCTGTCTGATCGCAAAAACTCAAAAATTACCCTTAAAAAAATACCGTACATAATTCTTTCGATTTTTACCAATAGATAGATTGGTTCAAAAAAAAGGTTCGTGTGCATCTGTTATTAATGTTTTGTAAACCCGTGCAAAGCCGGCGCGGGTCGCTAGTTACTAATAACACCTTAGCAGATAAATCTTAGTTTACGACTTTTTTAATACAAACTTCTAGATAATCTTCACAGCGTTAAATTAAAGTTGGAAAAAGCTGCATTTACAAAAACATAGTCCACCTTAATCGGGTATAAAACAAGATTAAAATTGTCATTGCTTTTGTACATAACTGTGAACAAAATAAAAAAATATGATTAGTAGATTGCATTATCTCCGACTTCTACCATAAAACGTAATTTGTACTGTAATGCAAAGGGTTTAAGGTTTAAAATTAAATGAGTTTGTTGAGAGAATAAGTTTTGCCCCGCTAGAGAAACTAAATGACCGCATGCGACGAAAAAACCATAAAACCTCTTTTTGTAGTTCCCTCGCTCAGTTTTAGAGTATCTTCACAAAAGTGTGGGTAAAAAGTGGTCCAGTTTGACTTCCATAGTAGAAAAGTCTGTACCACAAAATCTATATAAAAAGAGTACCTTAGAAGTAGTTAGTTCCAAATGTAATATCTGACTTTTCTTCAAAATGTTCTAAAGTTGTAAAAAAGATGTAAAATATTTCATATATTATAAGAATGAAAAGGACAGAAATATTGTCACTCGTTCTCTTCTGCCTAGCCTTTACCCAAGTTATTTTGAGGTCGGCTTCCAGTCTTATCGGATTGAGCGACTGCCTACCAATATGACGTCCACACACTATTTTACCCGGTAAGACAACTCATTGTATGACTGGTTGTCAAAATTGCTACATTATCACTTTTACTGAGCAAGACACAAGCTCTTAGATTGGTATATCCAGTGGTCAAGTTGTCATTTTCTTATAGTAACTCAGAGCCCTATAAAAACTAAACTATCCTAGCCGCTGTCTGGAGATTGGTTAACAAAAAGATGACGAGTTAGTTTCAATTTCTGCCGCAATTGTTTTTCAATGTTAGAAAAAGGTAATTAGATATTTTTTCTTTATTAGAATTTTAGTATATATTTACCGTTTTGTTTTGCTGTAAGCGTGTAAAAGAACCATTTTTTATCTGTCTTAAAAACAGTGACAAAGAAGTACCGTGACAAATACTGAATAATGTACTAGTTCTAGTAATTAAGTATTTTAAATGTATAATTATATGAATATAGCATTTAAATATTCTTATTCTATACTCCATATTAAGTTCAATGACCGCCATATCTTCGATCGGCGCTCGCGCAGATATAGTCGATCAATTACAGACTGTCATACTCGTATATCACAGACACAGAGTAGAAAGTAAATGGAGTGCTCAATTTATTTTAGTGTGACATACCGCTGGGACTGTCGTGTTGGGAAAGGGTGCTTTTATCTTCGTAAGATTATCTAGTTTGTATTAACTTGAGAATCCTTTTAATCTAATCTCAAACTGTTTGTATATATGACTGAGTCGAGAATCTATTTTAGTAATGGAATTATATCTATAAATACTTTGGTATAATTTTCTTCTTAGAAGTTGCGGTTAAAAAAAGCTAAGAAAATACTGGTATCTTATAATTCAATCTCTTGAAATTCCTTTCATAATGCGTGTCGGTTTACCGTATTTTTCATAATGGCATAATAATATTTTACGATTAGCTACCCATGCAGATATACGCAGATGTTTTGCCGGCATTGGCATCCATTATAACTCCATTTGCTTACTAATCTGTGACATTCCCATACATATGAAATCATTTATTTATTTATATGTCTTACGACCTGTAAATATTATTGTTAGCTGGAATATGAGCTAGATGTGTATAGGTATGAATAATCGTGATTAATAGTTCAAATCGTTGTGTAATTATTTTACGCTTTCGTGGAAGCTGTGTTTGTAGGGTTTTCTGCGACGAGCACTAAGGTAACCCGTGCACGATTTTTAAGGCCCTTATTGACTACTATTAGCACTACACTAGCAGTTCGTGTATGGGCGTCCTAAGAAAATGGTTATAGCTTCGATACTATAGATCGCGAGTACATTGCCCTTATATCTTTTGGTAAATCCAATTCTATAGGTAAATAACAGTAATTTTGATATTATTATATATTTTTGTCGGTTGCCTTCACAATACCTTAACTAAAAACCTCTGAATATCCAAAATATAGCCAAATAGGTACATAAATGTGTTACGGTCGAAATGTTTCAGATATATTCAGAATATGAGAGTTGGACCCATTCAAGTGTCGTGCCTATTCGGTCGATGTATTTGGTTTCATATCGATACCCACTCGAGAGATTTTCTTTTGCTATATTTGACTATTTCGTTTTAGCCTTTGTTGGCCTGAGTGTGTTGTCTGGACTTACGCATCGTGTGATCCATGTTCTCATTACTTTTAGAGGTTTTTGTTTTTATATTGTGTGACAGATTCTTTTGTCCCCGTCGATATATCTTAAGCCATATCATTATTTTAATTTTTCCAACAAAGGAGGATGTGATATAGTAAAATTATTTTTGTATGTTTTTGGAAAGCACAGCTTAGTTCAACTTAAGGTTACTTCCTAAAAAGGTACTAAATAAATTATTTGCTTCTGCTTATACAGCTAATGAACTATAATCACATACCAATAATAATCGATTTACTTATAAATATCATTACACCACTACCTTCATACATAAAACAGGTTCAGAATAATGAAAAGATATGACGCAATACCTTACCTATTCGTCTTTTGTTTTCGGCCATATTTCGGCAACAACGGTTCGTCCTTCGTCCAATCAATTTTCTTCGTCCCATATAAATCATCTTAGACGTCTACCGCAAGAAAGATGCCTGCCCAACCCTGGACCATAATTCCTTAGACCAATATTGTTAGTATGTTTTCTTCCGAGTAATATTATAGGGTGAAATTACCGGAGTTGTTGATTTTGGAGCGAACGGGTTTCCTTTTAGTTTTTGATGTTTGATTTTTGTTATCTTGTGGATTCAAGTTGTTTGATTACGGGACATTTTGGCGAAGTTTGTACATTGAAAACGTACCTACAGAATATAGGTACAAAAAGGTTTCAAGTATAAAAGTATCGACTGAAAAAAGAATTCTGATATCTGAAAATTACATGGATATAGGTAATTGTAGGTTCCTTTAGAAAGATTGGCTCTTTAATAAATGAAAGGGTAATCGATAAATACCATTATAACCAATGTCTGACAAGCATTATTAATATTACAGATGACTCAAACCACTCGAATTAGGCTTGTAAGCAATTGTTGTTTAAAGGGACACCGATCAATTACTCATTTCCTGTTCCGATAATCATAAGATGTTGTCTCTGTCTTACACAGCTAACAATGTACCAAGAAATTTGAGTACAAAAGATTTACACTTTCACAAAATATGCAAACAAGAATTGCAAGAATATTTAAATTTAATGTGCGCTACCAACTTAATAGCTGGCTTTGCGAGTGTTTGAAGAAACAACAGTGTTTTGTTCTTCTAATTGTTACCTATTAAAATTCATATTAATATTCTTACACAATTTCAGTATAACATGACATCGATATTTTATCGTGTTAATGCAAAATGGAATCAGAGTGAGGAAACGCTTTATCATCGGGGAAAAAATAACAGTAATATTTCATTGGAGTGAACATGTCTGTCCTGTCATCAGGATTGACGGGCGTCCTCGGCCCGACAACCTCCCAAATATTAATTTCTTAAGTAACGCCGTATCCTTACATTAACTTGATGAGAAACATGATTATTGATGGGCATTTTATGTAACCACGAGTACGTCTATTCATCAGGCAAAATTTTCTGTCCAGGAAATTCAAGCGAAATTCTGTTATTATTTTTTTCCTTTATCGCTCGAATGCGGACGATTGGCTCTCACGAATATCGTCGGTATTCGCTCCTTTTACTCCAAAAATACGTCAATGTTATTCTACGGGCGATATTTCATCGTTTGTTCACCGGCTTTGAATGGCATTTTCAAATTAAAATATCAATGAATGCTCTGTCATTTGATGAGAATCCTGTATATACTTTGCTGTCTAGTTCGTAAAAACATTGTTTTGTTTGTTGTATTTCTGTTTGCAAAGCCGTCGTGAGCGTGGATTTGTAAGGTTCAGAGAGGGATTTTGCCGTCGTGTCGGGACACTAGATAAATTGTTGAGAAAAAACTTGTTGCTAAGAGATTTGTACGCAAGGGTTTTGGTAATGACAGTTGTAGTGATAGTAACGATGTCCCTTCAGACTCAAGTGGGGTTCAATAGGTAAGCAAAGAGGTTTTTCGGACATACAATCTGGTTTTTACGGTGACACATTTTCGGAATGTTTTGGTTTGCTTACATTAAAATTGAAGAAGTCTTTTGGTTAAAATGTAGGACTATGTGGTCCCCATTTTTTCTCTAAGATTTAATGCATTTAAAAAAGAACTGTCATCAAATTTACCTACTTGAAAATATAATTAGTACCATGTTTCTTTGTTCCTCAAAAGCTCAATAATAACGTGAACTAGGTCATTAAACCGTCATCCACCATCATTTGCGTGTAAGCCCACATTTTCGAGCAAGTTACCTGTCATCACATAATTACATACTACACTGTTCCCACGTGTATTAGCTATACCTATTAATATTAGATTTAATACTTATGGATTATAATAATATTAATGTCGTCTGTCCTCCGGAGATATAGAAGGGATAGGCAATAAACATGTACATACATACATATATGTATATACAAGTATGTTAGTTATGTACTTTGATGTATGGAATGTTGCTATGTAGTGCAGTAGAAAAGTATATAATGCTATGTATGAAGGGAATAATGACAGTGGATGAAGCGAAACAAGTATCTAAGGATCGTAGCAAGTGGAAAGAAGTGGTCTCTGCCTACCCCTATATATGTATGTATTTAGATAAGTGTAGAGAATTAGCTATAAGTTGTAAAGATCTAGGCGCTATATTGAGAGTGAAAGATATGTCTAAATCTAAACATATTATTAATGCTTAAATTCGAGTGATTTAAACTTAAATGCTTTGTTTTTTTTATTTACTTTGTTAATAGTTATTACTTCCATATTGAGAGGGAGATTGTAAATAAACGGTCACTGGTTTCTATAACTAAAAAAACAATGTAAGATTTAAAAATAAGTAAATGAATGACTTAGACTTAGTTCTTAAATGTAACATTTAAAATAAATAATTCTCCAGAAGTATTCACTATAAAACAAAGTAAAACCGTTGACGAGCCCACAAACAAGTATGAACATGCTAATTAACTAACTTTGAGAATTAACATAATATTTCAACATTTTCGTTGTAAAACTAAAATTCTACACAAACGATCCTTTACACCGGTTTTATCGCTGAAATTAGGGATACGTGTAAAGGGTACCCTTATGTTACAAAGTACAATGACATTACCTTAAATATGTTTATTATAAGTATGTGACGTAATTAACAACCTTCCTTTTTAAATGCCTTCACGTTTTGTCAGAGAAGGGTTGGAAAAAAAGCGTTATCTTAAAAACTGTTTTTGTAGAATTAACTCGTTGCAAAAAAATAGGTACTTAAATGAAGAAAGGTAAGGAAAATGAGATTTTATGTCAGGAAGTATAACAGACGACTATTTATTAAAACAATATTGGCTTGATACGGATTATCTTGTTACCCAAACTAAAATTCATAGAAGTACAAAAAGCCTACTTCATTGAAAATTTCGAAGGTATTATTCACCATAGTCAATCAATGACGGTAAGAAGAATAACGCTGTCGCATTAGGTTAAGTGGCCTGTAATGACAAGTGTAATTTGAAATATAAATAAATAAAAATAAAAGATTTTTTTTTAATTGATTTACAATTTGTTTCTTTACTTATCGCTTAGAGGAAATAAACACCTCCTCTTTTTCAGTCGGTTTAAAATGACAAAATAACGATGAAATATTCAGTACTTTGATCTATAACACATACCTCAGCCAGTCAGACGGTCGCCAACTACACAGGACGAAGTATCCACTATCTTTGTTTACGACCGAATCTAAGTGAAGTATCAGATAAAACTCCGGTACCTTTACCATGAGCTCAAAGACCAGAACTGATGGTATTGTGGAAGCGAGACAGCGCTATACACAACACATATCGGCATCTCGCTCCCACGACGGCGAGAGCACTCTTTTGAGAGTTTTTAGGTAGCGGGCGAGGTCCCAAGTCTCGAAGACCATCAACACTCGACCCTCGAACTTTCACAATTCAAACCCAACTTTGTTTCAACCGACTTGTTTAAATCGTAGTGTTTGTTTAAGCAGGCAAATTGGTATCTTTAAAGTAATAAAACAACACCGACTTTGAAACGAGAAAATTGCTGTGAATACAGTCACTCTGCGACAGATGCTTCAAAGAAAATGTTGCGCTCATTAAGACAGCTCTATAATCTTTATAAAGGTTTCTAAGCCAATAAGCAATGTTGTTACGTTCAAATTATTCTTTCTTTATTTTAAAAGATAAAGTAAGGACTAATACTTATTTCCTTTTGTGTTTGAGTTTGAAACTCACAATGGGATAACACGCTCTACGATTTCTAGAGCTTGGTTTTAGGGCTCCTTAACAAAATGTTGTTCGGAACACACTGCCTCGTTGGACTAGTGGCGCTAAGCGCGACTGCTACGCTGGAGGTCTTGGGTTCGATTCCCGAGTCGACCAAGGTGTTATTGGGTTTTTCTATGATATTCTCAGTAGCAGGTCGGAGTTTGGATTTGTGCCCGGTAAATGGCAATAGGCTCGCCCCCTATTATATGGGACTTAAACATATCGGCGAACTGTGGGTGTACATTGGTACACCTCTGCCTACCCCTTCGGGGACACAGGCGTGATGATATGTTATGTAACAAAATGTTGCCAACGCGACTCTATTAGGAGTTGTATCTTCGTCCATCCGTGTGTTTACCAGAAGGCCATAAACTGCAATAGGAAAACAATTAAAATTCTAATGGTGTGTTTTTCTTCCTTACATAGAAAAGACGTGTTTTTGGATTTTTTACTCGGTGTTAATAGCATAAATCTTCAACAGTAGTGCGGAACCCTACATACGCTTCCAACTCGCACTTAGCCCGTTTTTTGTGAGATCAGCGTCTGATTAAAGTCGTGAATCAAAACCAACTCGGTTCGTTCTCTAAAGTATGACTTATATTTTAAAAGTTCTACTATCGGGAGATTTGATGGGAAACCGATACGACATATTTATCGTGTTGTCGTGACTTGACTGCCTCGTTGGCCTAGTGGTGCTAAGCGCGACTGCTACGCTAGAGGTCTTGGGTTCGATTCCTAAGTCGATCAAGGTGTTATTGGGTTTTGGATACGACGTACGGAGTTTGGATTTGTGCCCGGTTAGTGGCACACCTCTGCCGAACCCTTCGAGGATACAGGCGTGATGGTATGTTTTATGTTATGTCGTGACTTGCCCCTGTACCGTGACCGCATAAGTTAGTGAGTTTAAATGACGATGTAGAAGCCAGGATCTGCGTATACTGGTTAGAATATATAGAACAGTTGTGTTATCTAGGAATATATATAGGATCCGTAGTGGTAGAAATAATAGCGATATTGTAGCCATGAACAGACAACGGAATATGGTTGTCATTGGCACGGTAAGAGAGCGTTTGGTCTTGCAGTTTATTCTTTTCCGCAACTGTTTTACATTTTTATATAACCGTGCGTGGAATGGGAACAGTTTTTACGTTTCAGCACAGTTCTAAATATGAAAATGTCCAAAAATATTTCGACTAATGGATAGAAATTTAAGACTTCTGTAAAATCTGCACAAATTTAAGTTATAAATTTTAACTTTTGAGTGCTGTGTACCATTTCAAAATATACCCTCTTTGACTTAAAGTGAGTTCAATATATGTTAAATTGTTCTCACCACACTTCTATAAAAAATCACATACTTCAAAAATCCATGCAATACATTAACAAAAGGTCTCACCTTTTCAATTCCTTTATCTCAGTCACAACCAGAAATCGGGTTAACAGTGTCATAACCTGGGGTCCTACAATCAGTGGGGAGTGGCTTTAACCCCAGAAATCCCCAAGGACCCCACTAGTTCCATTTTCAAAATTGCAACGCCATAAAGGTTGGAAACTCTTTGGAGACTACACTCAATTCTCTATATTTAAAAAGGTTTCTGGCAGGTAGGTTTAGTTTTTTTCAATTAATTCTGAATCGATTTGGGTTAGGTTACGTAATCATGTGTTAGTGTTTTTGTTGGGATCTCGAGTGAGTCGATAAGTATGATTATTTTTCGATCGTGTGATTTTTCTAGAACAATAGGTATAGATTTTTTTAGCTTATATTTGAAGAATATCTAACCTTGAAAGTCATTTGGGTTTTAATATGTAGATTGTGATTTACGGGTTCCTTTCAGTTTAGAGAGTAGACTGTGAATTTGAGATTAACTCATCTTACAAGGGGTTTTAGAATTCAATCCGCAAACAATAATAATATCGATTATGAGGCTTATGTCATTAAAGATGCATCTACAGTTTTGGACAAAACGAAAAATCTTCATGTCCCTGTTTACTAAAATACATTTAAACTGCACTCAAAACCAACAAAATCTCAAGTATCTATGTTAGTAATTTCTGTAAAACTTTCAGTTACATCAGCGAAGACAATAAAAGCTAACAAATATGGAAGCTTGGCGGTCACTGCGGTCTCAGTTTCAATTCCCACGTCGACACAAATATTTGTTTCCACTCCCGATGTTAGCTCACTTGAAGTTTTCAAAATCTTTTCATGCCCTACATAAATAAATGGAATTTGTTACTGGCACTTTCTTAAATTGGATAGAAGTAACCTAAATCTAGATTACTTTAAAGTTGAAAGGGTCGATAAAGTTGGGGCATCCTTTTTATTATGAAAAGTAAATGTCTTAACGATAGATATTTTTGGAAATGTCATTGCTCGAGTAAAATGAAGTCAGGGTGATGATGTTTGTTTTTATTATTTTACGTTTTTATAAAAAAAGGAATAAATGTATGAAAACACATTTGATATCCTCCATTACTCACGAAATATAAAGAAATATAGTGAAATAAATAAATGTTAAATACACTTATTTCACTGGCTTTAGATTTCCTGTTCTAACAACTAGAACGTCTATCAAATTTTCTGGTACACAGATTTCGGCATGAAACGGAACAATATCCCTTCCTTGCGGTACAGGAGACAGTATTGTCTCTGTTACCGTTAACAACGGACGACCAATCAGTGCAGAACAAAATGTAGCGACTGCAATCAAATTCTGTCTGAAAGCTTTTCAATTTAATATCGAGGAACTGTTTCTTAGATAGTATTGTTTTGTTAATTGACCTCGGTTTTAGATGTTTTGAGACTTGTAGGAATTGAGGTTTCAATAAAGTTTTGCAGAAAATTCTTGGTTTGAACCAAATTTTTCAAAGATTGTGTGCTTAGAATCAGATTCTGCTTTTGTGGTATTTGATTATAAATATGCTAATAAATAAATGTATGTTAACCTGGTTGACGACATATAGGCTTTCTGTTTAGATCATGCAGTTTTTGGATCTAATTTTCTTCTTGTCAACCTAGCCACATAGCTCTCATAGCAACGTACATACAAGCCTTAAAATTCTTAGCCTTTTCTTATAACTTTCCCAAACAAAATTTGGAAAGGAAGATCAAGTTAATCAGGTCATGATATTTGGCTCTTTCCATGCCTAAACAATCACTTTCTATCTGATGCCTAAGATATTGATCTACTATTGTTGCACGAACCGCTTTCATAATTAGAATGTAGTCATTAGCGCCGCTGCGGACGTGATAATTAATAGTAGCACGCTTAAATTAACTTTGTTGCCTGGATTGGTCAATAATCTTCCATTTTGCGCCATTTTTCTAGAAGTAAGTAAGGCTTATTGTTGGTAAAGGCCTCTTATATAAAGAAGAAATGATAGCTAAACGTAAGCTTGGGCAGTTATTTCAGGTTTTCAACAATTAATAAAATTCAATTGTAATTAATTTTTTGTCAAATGCGTTGTCTTTTACATCGATGACCTGTACTATCTTTCATGTTTCTAAATGGACTGGATTATAATTTAAAAATTTCCAACTGAATATGATGACTGAATTAAGTATGTGGCATACCTTGTGTTTTTCTTTTTAAATAAGTCGTTTTAAGACTAAACATTGATTGATTTATCCTTTTAGTACTAAGCTAATGGACGAAATCTTTCGAAAACTTTTCCGAGGTTAACAGATACTGGGCCACTTAGCGTTTCCTAAAATTAATGTGTAAGAAACAAACTTGGTGAATTAGTACCCCAATAAAATGTTACTCCGAGATTTTTTTGGCAACGGCAGGTTAAAATAAGTAACGTCTTTTTTAGAGTTCCGTACACAAATTACTGGAACGGGCACCTAATTACCTGAGTTCTTACTTGATGTTGTTCTTACTCTTGAAATGTACCTGCTTCTTTACTGAGAAAAAAGTTTAATGTATAATGTTCCTCTTATATTTTATTCGACTAAGCCTTTTAATTTGCCTTTTTTAAACTGTGTATTATTTTGGAAATAAGCTAGTTTTATTTCCAGTCTTCCCGGCTTTAGCCAAAAAATTACCAAAATTTGACATAGTGCAATCGGGTCTTCTATAATAAATATTTTGCAATTTTTGGACACATAAGACAAGGATTGGTACGGAACTCGATCTTCTTTAATAAACTTGAGCTTGACCGGTTTTTTGTTCTACAAATCACTGGCGTAACTCCAACTGGACCAAGAAAAGCTCAGCGGGTTTTTTTAACTCTTATATTGACTCTGAACTTAACACTTCTTTTGAATGTAGGTCAAAGTGCCCAAGACTGAAGCTTTTTGAGTATCATACGTTATTTTGCGGTTCGGTTGCTTGGCAACGGAGTTTTGACAGCTGCAATTGTTAGGTTTGCGTCTGCCAAAAAGCTTTTTCGGTCCACTTACGCATTTACGCGAATATAGGTACGTCGTAGTACGCCGAAAAAAAAACTATTTTTCTTTTTTATAATATATATAATATATACCATAATAAATAAAAAACATAACTAATTGAAATTGTTTTCTTTCGAAATGTGCCGTTTATCATGCGAGTAGTCTGAAATCAGATTCTGTTAAGACAGTAACCAACATTCAGTATCTTTATATCACTTTATTTAAACATAAACCTTATAAAAGCAAGTGTATTTCTGTTTCTCTTAATCTGTATACCTTTATAAAACTTTTCAAGTTCTCGCTTGAACGCCTTTGAAGCGCTATCAAGAATTACGCCAAAGAAACTCAAGTGTACAAGTTTTTGTACGAAAGGTATAAATGCTGGGTAAATTTTTTATTCATCAATCATTACTGTTGTAAGTGTTCTAGATAAAATTGTATGTTGGAATTACTTTTGTTCTAGATTACAGATAATCCCTTGAGAAATTAGGAAGCTTACTATTCTTAAACATTGGAGTTAAACTTGTTTCTAATATCACAAATAGAAACATCAACTAATGTCATAAGTAGTGCTTATTGTAGAAAAAAATACTGGAAGTTGATTTTTAAAAAGTAGGAGACCAACCTTGATACTGACCTTTTAGGGTGGGGGGACATACCAGCTGCTTCCATGTATCAATAACCAAATGGAAATTCAAGATTATTTTTTATATAAATTTTCCTTTTAAAGCAGCTTTCAGAAGTAAAACCGAGGACTAATTATCATCCTTTAGAATCCATTTATAGTTTTCATGTAACACAATCTTCTTAGAATCATTCAAAACTTAATACTACTATCTAATATATATATATAAATGTGTGTGTGTATTTCCATACTCGCTTCTTCGCTTATTGCTAATACATATACCCCGAAACGCGTACCGCACATCCCAAATCTGATTTTCTATTTCTGTCAATAGGTTTAACAGAATTTAACCTCAGGGTAAGATCAGTATCGCAATTGTATGTTCGCTATAACAACTCGAAAAATATATCTTTCGACAGATTATTCTGAATTCTCGTGTTTATAGTAAATTCCCTTCAGCGGACGGTTTTAGATTCACAGTCGGATAAAACTATCTTGCTGATAATAATACGGTCAATCTGGGTAACTTAAGCTTTCAGTACAACTTTGACTCACCACTTCCAATTCCGATTAATTTTTTTTTTTTCTGGCTCTGTACAAAACTTTACGCATAGAAATATTTTTTATTAGATACATAAAGGGCTTCGTTAAAACCCATCTAATGTCATTATTTGATAAATGTTAAAAATCCATAGATATAAAATAAAAACGGCGGGCTGTGCACAACGTCTTTTTAAAAGTGCTCAAAAAACTTTGTTGCTTTGCGATTCTTAGACGCTGAATAAAGGTGAGTTTCAGTTCAGACAATAAATTAAACTTTAAAAACTTAAATAAAATTAAAATGTTCGCAATATTTTTATAAATATTGTTAATATTAGCAAAATTGTGCATCGGGTCCTTTAGAACTATCAAATCCGGGTAACTTTGACTCGGGTCAAAGTTACACTGATAGTTTGAACTAGCTGCACTAAAGTACTGGGGAAACTTAAATATTTTTTGTTTTAAAGGTAAACTTACATTAACATGGCGCGAAAAAAGTAGGTAAAAAATATATCTAGACATTACATCATTATAATACATTTCGATGGTAAAAATCTTAAAATATCGCTCATGCAGAAGGCGATGGAGGGTTGACAGCTGCCTAATAAGCCTGATATTATACGCTGTTTCCCAAAAAATGTCGTGTAATATTTGCCTACTACTAAAGTGACCAAAAGAAAGAATTTCTTTATCATTGATGATGATTTTCTTTGTATGGGATGGGGAGAGTAAGGCTGGTAAAAAGCTGATTTTGTTATTTTAATTTTGAATTTTCATGTAATTTTTTATGATTGATTAGGATTTGTTAACTTAGTTTTGTTATTAATAAACAATTTAAAATACTTATAAGACTAATTAGATCTCAATAAGTTCTAAAAACCCGACTCCTTTTAAAAACTAGTGATTTCCCTAACTGCGCACTTTATTTTTAATGTTTTCAACCGTAACATTTAAGAAAAAAAAATAAAAATTGTTCCTAATGTTAGTTTGTTTCATATTATGGCATAAAAAGAAGCTTAAGACTCACCAAATATAACAAAACCTAATTTAAAACAGCAAAATCCGTATCAATAAATGTGTGAGGTAATGTTACCCAAGTCACCGTATAACTTTGCCTCGTCGAATTTTCAATGATTATAAAGCTGTAGTTTAAAAAAAAGATTTAATTTTTTTATTTCTTAAAAATAGGCATTGTAAAGCCACTAAAAACATTTATTTCACAGTAGTTTGGTTAAGAATTCTATACGTAATTTTAAAAAAAGCTCGTAAAGTGGGTCAAAGTTACCCAACATGATGGTATATGTTTACTGAAACTATTTCTACATGCTTTCGTACCTATATTTCGGTACGGTATTTTCGTCTTTAAGACACGATCAGCTCTTAAAATATCTTCTCCTTGTAAAGTATTTAAGTGGTACAGCCGAACTTTATAAGCCAACGTTCTATACTACTGTTTACTGTTTCAAGAATTTTGTTTAATTTCTGGATATATTTATTGTTAGCTATCTATGATACTGTGGGCAAAATATTTTTTTTTGTAATCTGCAAAACTAACTTTTTTTTGAAACGTTTTTTTACCATAATTTCTCTTATTTCTAAAACACCAGCAGCAAATTCATGAATACTTTTGTAACTATTTTGTTTTTGTGTCCAACTACAACCTAATTCTAAACAGACCTTACAAGTCCAATAAACATTTCAACAGCATCAATGAATCTAGAGGCTCGACACTAAATCTACATATTTAAACTCAATTTGAACTCATTGACTCACTCCAGATCTGTTTTTCGACCGGGTTCAACGACCCAATAGGGCACCGGAAACATTAAATACATTTAAAAACACTTGTAGGAATACTATATTGATACTCATTTGTTTATTTCAGGTATGTTCGAGTGTTGAGGAGAATCTTTCGTCGTATGGGTTATGTAGAGTACTCTTGGTTTTCTGGTAAAAGAAAAAAAGTGAAAATAAGGAATCTATATAAAAAATATGTAGGTAAGGTAGGTGGTACTTACGAGACGCAACTAACTGGCTGGCTGTTGAATCAATATTTTAACCATTTACATGGGGCCTCTTCTGAGTAAATGGTTTTCTACATATTGTGTAAAAAACATAAAAAAGTCACACCATGCTCGTCCATGCATGCTCATGCACCACGCTCCTCGTTTCGCAGTTTAAACAACTTATTTTTCTGAAATACTAAAAAAAACCTATTCCTTTCAGTTTTTCGGCTCGTTAATTTTTAGTTTCCTCAAACCATAGTGCTTTAGTTCTATTATAACAATAATGCCGGCAATGATATTAGATGTTATTATCATCTTCAATTCTGGAAGCAGTCCAGCTCATTCCACTATCTCCAGTTGCGTAAGCGTTTACCATATAGGGATAAAACTATGTTTAAGGCATTTTAAACCCTATGCTGTAAAGCTTAAGGTATGAATTGAGAATAGCTATCTCTAAGCCGTTTAAAAACTACCTTATTTTTTGACATGTACATACTTTTCGGTCATAAAGTTACGATATCACAAAATAACATATGACGGTGGGCGCACCCGCGGGCGAAAACTAGTTAATAACAAACGAAGTGTATTTCTTTGTTTATTACCAATATTAACACGTAAAAGCGAAAGTATGTAACTTAATAACATCACAATTCAATGGACACAGCGTGAGCATTTGATGCTGACAGCCTATAATTCAGAAATTCATTGTATACCGAAACTAAAATATTGTACAGTCAACCACTAACACTAACTTAAAATAACCTTTATGTCCACGTGTTAAGATTGATTTTGGGAGTGCAGTTTTAATTTGGTCGACTGTATAGTGAGTGTTCTGTAGGGTTTTAGCCCGGGGGCACAATATTTGTAATAAAATGCAATTACGCATGGATGTTGCCAATTTGATATTGGCTCATTGTGAGACTCCCTGGGGTTGTTTCGCGCCCAAATTAGGGGCTTTCTCCATGTATTGGCCATGTTTTTTCGTTTGAGTTCTGATTAGGCTATTACTATATATGTTAATGGCGAATTTGGGCTATTGTGATTTTTTAAGTGTCCATTGAGTTGTAACTAATTTGGATTAGATCGGTAATTGCGTTTCGAATCAGATTTTAGGGACTGTAATTAGTTTTACTGAACTTATGTTCAAAATATCGACAATAGAAGATACATGCATAATTCATGATACATTCATCAATCATTTGTATTGAAATAATAAGTCACTTATTATTCTCAATGATCGACCAAGAATACGTATAGTTTCAGATTGTGTAGAGATATAGACAAACTATGAACAACCCTATAATAATATATATATATATATAATATAATTCACGGGAATAAGCGCGTACATGCATATATTCGCATGTGCGCGCTAATTTCCGTGAATTAAATTACAATAAACATGCAGCGCGATAGTTTAAAAGTTTATAACACTATGTTTTTGGTGAAGCAGGCGTAATATTGCGAGTCTTAGAATTGCATCTTCTTAATGACGTCACGATCTTCACGCATGCATGTTCCGGGTATACCGTGGTGTTATACGTGTATACTAACCTCAAGTAGAATTTATCTGAAGGTTTCTCATTTTCTAAAACTGCTTTTTCGGCAGAACTGTCTTTCTCTTGATGTAAGAGTTCACAACAACTCTGTTTTGATTTAGAGCTTTCCTTCGTATTTTTTCACGTTTTCATTATTAAGACTTGAATAATCAGAATTAAGGTATACATACCAAATTCATAGTTTTTTTCTAACATTTTTCCAATAACATTTCATCACCTTTCATTTATTATCGGACATTTTCCCCTTATAAATTATTGTGCCATCAAATTATATTCCCCTAACGCATATGTTGTTTAATGACGTCACGCTCTTAATTCACACAGTTAGCCGTTAGCCCAATGTTCTGGACCATGAAATATTGAAGGGGCATGTTTTGCCAAACGCTCCTATTAATTGCTGGAGATGTACGATTTGGAGGGCGT
The DNA here is from genome assembly GCA_905146925.1 of Autographa gamma. Classification (NCBI taxonomy): domain Eukaryota; kingdom Metazoa; phylum Arthropoda; class Insecta; order Lepidoptera; family Noctuidae; genus Autographa; species Autographa gamma. Next base: position 4,290,082 of record LR989869.1, on the reverse strand, counting down.
TTGCAATATATGGAGGAAAACATTTTAGGTTTTTCGAAGGGAAATGGTTTGTGGGATATATAATATATTATAAATATTTTATTATTTGAAGTTTTCCTTCAACTCATTAAATAACACTTCCTACAAATAATAAATTGAATGGTTCTTTATTTTTTGCAACTACCGAAAATCTGAATTATAGGCGTCTACTGCTGTGTACTTTGTGACCTCAAAATTCGGGACTGGTTTCATATTTCTAGATACTTCTTTTTTTAGGACACATCTTTTGTTAATATTCAATTCAATTCTTTATCGCATGCCATACCTATCAATAAGATACACGCATGTTAAAATGCTTTGGAGGTTAACATATTCTTAACAAGTAGCTGTTTATCAATATCATTAACATCGAGATTTAACAACCAACGTACTTAATTTAATATAATATACAATAATACTTTATATAACGTGTTTTAGAGAGCCGTGAATCCGTAACGGGTGTTAAGACGGCTATAATCGTTAGTTCAATCGCCCATCTACCGCTATGGACCAAACTCATTGAATCTTACAACTTGTAAAAAGATAAGGATTTTCTCTTAATCTTTGTTCTTGTTTATTCATTGTTTTACATCTTTTTAATATTGAGAACTTTAGATGTATCTAAGCATATAACCCTTTTCGTGTCTAAGCCATAAGGAATGGTAAAAAATGAAAAAAAAAAGACGTATCGAAGGAAAGTATTCGTTAAAAAGAAGTTGGACAATGCAGGAAACGAATTAATAAATAATTAAAGTGTAAGGACTAATGAGAAATATGATATTATCCTCAGTCTTTCACCCTCTATATTATATAGCCGAGAATCCAATCACTAATATTTATAGCCGTCAAACGCAAAGAATATTAAACTCCCGTATTTAATCTAAAGCTAATTAAAATGTATTATTTCCTCATAAATAACGTATGCAATCTAATAACTTGCTCATCTCATAAAATCCTCAACCCGTAAATGCGACATTAATTTAATAAATGACGTAATATAAGTTCATAAAATATTTAATGTTGATCGAAAAATCTTATTTAGGAAAAATGCATTTAATCAAGAAGGGGTCTGTGCCCCCGGCTGGCCCCTAGCCTAATCAAATAGTTGCCATCTTGTAGTTATTTATGTAAAAGTACAGGGGTGGGGTACTGCACCCCACGTCAACAGGGGTCCCTCAATTGGAGATAAAAGCTAATAAGAATTTTATAAGGTATTTACTTCTTTAGGAGTATTTTTACTTAAGAACAGCTTTATATAGGGTGGGTTGTGTTATATAAAAGTTGTTGTCACTTTATTTACCGTAGCTAGGATATATTTCGCCAATAGGCTTTTACGGGTTTCCGATTATGAAAGTTTAAGAAAAAATAGATTTCAGGTTAGAGTTGTTGAGAGACCTTGAGAGTGTTGTTACACTTGAGAGAAAAATTATAGTATATTTAATTAAACTTGAGAATTATTTAACTTAAGATATAATATTTCGTGTGTGAACGTCTGTATGTTTGTTACTACTACCAAAACGACTCAATTTTGTGTAATGTGGTTTTCAAGAACGTACTTTTTAAATATGTTTCTGTGATTTTATTTTCCAAACACATTATTTTTGATCGCCTAATAATAATTAAGGCTTAAATGACTGTACGTACATCATTTTGATAAACAAGCTTAGCTCTTTATCAACCATCTTGAAATTGAAGATTCTCTTGTAGATTATGTTAATATTAATTTGTACTACGTAACTGCTGATCCAGTATAACCCTTAATTAAGCCTTATTGATCTAATTAACATAGTTATTATGGAAGGTAATGAGGTTATTGTTACCTTAAGGTGTCTGTCTCGTGTATGGAAATAAGTAAGTTAATTCTTTAAATTTATTTTTGTGAATTTACCGTACAGCTGTGAGCAAAAACATGCTTGTCTTTTTCTTTTCGGTGTGAGAAGAGGGTATAAAATAACATAATTTGATTGAAAATCATAATATTTATTTTTTCTAAACATGACCTAAACATTATATGGATTCATTTAAACCGATTTTCTTCTTCTAGCTAACTTACGTCTGATTATAATTTAACTTTAAAAATCTTGAGTTAGGTAAAAATATCTCTAGGCTCATCCACATGAAACCTACAAAAATCCAAAAACATAAATAATCTGTTCAAGTGGCGTTAAAATAAAAATGGTAATATAACATTTGACCCCGTTGGCACGGCGCCGGAATTATTTGACCGCAGAATGAGAGGTCTCGGGTTCATTTTAAGCACCAGTTTTTATAACAACGTAACAATGCATAAAATGTTAATAACTTAGACGAGACATGCTGAATAGACTATGTAAATTATGTCTTAAGTATGATATATTTTTGCTCTTATGAGTTTCATGAAAATGCGTACGATGATATAACTAAGAACATAATTTATACGGCCAAAAAATAGAAGATTTTTAAATAAAAATTTTACGCACCTAACTTGTTTACTCCCCAAAATAAACTCTTTAAAATAAATAAAAAGGGTTTTGAAAACTTCCATTTCTAATCTAATTTTAAAAGCTCCGTATTTGCAACGTCAAAACAAAATGAGTTTCTCTGCTCATACCATCTAAAGTCCGCTCGTCCACTTAACAGTTAACGTAATGCAATAACCATGTCATACCCAGCACTAAAATGTCGGCGGAATGCGTGTAAACTCCAAATCAATTTCATCATAAAAATGTTGCTAATACTATCCTGGATTTCTGTCACGTCCACATATAACGCTGGAAACGAAGTTACACGAAGCCACGTACGAAGATACCCGAAGACCGAGATTGGTCTCCGAATGCGTTGCGAAATTCTTATTTCGAACTTCATGGCCACTAGAGTTCACTGCCTGGTAGGGAATTAAAAAGAAAATTCTAGAATTCCCGATTTTTAACTGCCAGTATCAACGAAAAGTTGTGGAGAAAATGTTCTAAAAAAGGGTTTTGTAATGGTATGCAAACATAAGGTCAACGAAAATCGTGTAGTTTTAGTAAAGCCTGTAAAGATTTTTCTGGAACTGTCTGTCGTGCAAATAACTATTAAAACAAAGCTTTGTTATTTAAAACAATATAACCAACGACTTCCAACGAAACTTCTAAATTCAATTTCAAAACTGGAACGTCTAAGCCGTACAATACCGTCAAATATTACCCAATAGCATGACTGCATTCAACTAAAAATTGAAATTAGAATTTCGTTTCGTGACTCGTATCGACCAATCAGACGCCTGCATTCTGCAGTTATATTGCAAACTGTCAATACTTCTTTGTCCTATTTGTCGATTGTAATAAAATTGGCGTGAATAGCAAATACTGTAAAGTGCTACATGAAATGAATTGAACTTTCCTTTATGCAGGTTAAAAACATTTATCTTTTGTAGTCGTTTGCATTTGTTATGTGAATATTTAACGTTCTTAACGTAAGAGGATTAAGTTAAATGTTTGCAGAGTAGAGTAAAAATGTAAGGCGGGATTTTTTCTCCTGCGGCTTAATTCGTGACGTCATTTATCAGTGCAGATGGCGTGCCCACGCAACGCGTCAATCGTGGCATGTGACGTATTTGTAAACACGCATTTGTGTAGTTAGCGTATTAGGGTAGGTATTTTGATGTACATTGCTCATTATAATCGGACATATGTTTACTAATACACAAAGGGACGGACAATGGAATAAATCTGTAGGAAATCTTCACCCCCGCAACGTCGTAATTAATAATTAATTAAAAGTGTCAAGTAACCACGCTTGGGGTGTCTCGCGGTGAGTGAAACTGTCTTTTGACACGCGACGGGCGGAGGGAGAATAATATTTTTCGACATTACTAACCTTACTTTACCAATTTTTATTTTAAACTGTAGTGTTCGGATTTTACCATTTATTTTTGAGAGTTTTAAAGAAGTATAGCTTTAAAACTTTTCATTCTATTAACTATGCCTAATTAAAGAAGTAACATACCATACTGCGGTAAAATACAAGTTAGAAATCCATGTTAGATACTAAAAGAATAATTTACTTTGAAAACCATAATTAACTTTCATTGTAAGGGACTTTTGTTAATTTAATATACGAAAAAAGCCCGCTCCAACACATCCCGCCACCAAATGTAAACTTCTCAAACTTTCGTAGTGGAAAACAGGATTTTTAGTCACTCCGCATAGTTCTAAGTGGCGTTATATTAGCCGTTATCACGGTGCATTAAGGTTGGAGTTCGCTTGAAGCACACTTGTAATGGACACGGGGTCGGACCGCAATTAAAATGCTCATTAAAGTGTCGCTGTTAGGGTGAGACATTTTAAATTGCGAATGTCATCAGTTCAAAATTACGTGGCGGGTTTGTGTGGCGGCCATTTTATGACGTCATAGTACACTAGCGGGGAATATGGAAGTTTTTACTTTGTATATTTGCTAGAATGTTTGTTGCGTTTATTATTAGATTGTAAACAAAATATTCAATCCATTGTACTTGGGACCGCGGACAATGCTACAAACAATTGTAGCATTGTCCGCGGTCCCAAGTATTAAGGTTGTTAAAGAATATCTGAAATATTAATAATGTTTAAGTAATCCGTTGTCTTACAAATGTTGTATATTAAGTTTGTATATATGCGTGGTAATCCATCTAACATATTCAGGTTTTAGGAACCTGTGTTTTTTCAAACCTTTTTGTTTCTTCAGAAGACCTACTTAATAATTCGAATTCCATACAGTTCCTTTGACCAAGGATATACCTAATTGGGATAATCAAAACCAAATCCAGTGCCCTAATTTGATCCGGCAAAGCTGGAGGTCCGAACACAAAAGGCAGTCCTAAGTAACAAGTATAGTTAATTTTAAATCCGGGTTGGAAACCATTCAGGTCTCCTTGAGCCAATTTGCAAGGGGAACTTAACAAAGGCATTTCACTATTGTAGTTGGATAATGTTTATTCTATTTGACTTAATATTGCCTTAAAATAAAGCTATGTATGTATTTTGTATGGAGTCGAAGCGAATCTCTCAAGAATTAATTATTAGAGGTAGATGAAGAAGAACGAGATTATTAGAGGTATCTAAATTGAAGACGATTTTTAAGAATCATCATCAATAGATTATAGGCTTGAAACCTACTTCAATATGTCTGGTCTAAAAGCTGTTGGTCAGCAGTATTCACTTTCCACCAGGTGAACCGAATTGCAGTTTTTCCTTTCCCTATAAAACTAAAATAAACTGGCAATCTAGTTAAGTCCCCTCTAGCATACTGCTTTTATCGACACTTCTGTACAAACACTTTCACATAATATAAAACATAATGGCATATGAAAATGGCCAACCGCAATATTAATACAAACACACTGTTACAATAGGGGAGTTCAAAATAATATTTTCTATGATTGATTCCCTCGGTAGCCCTTCGTATAAATATACAGTAAAATAAACACTATTTTATTATTTTTCTAATATCGTGGCAAATGCACCTTGCACCAAATAAACGAATCCTGAATTGGCAATAGAGGGTCAATTCGGAGAAATTGGTCATAAATAAAATGGGGAGTGATGAATTTGGATGCCTTAGCCATAAAACACATCCTTCACATGCTTAAATTTAGGGAGACAGGGGAAAATGTCCCCGATGAGAAAATAGCCTCCATATGTACTCGTAAGTTACGTTGAGTGCGCTCTGGACATTCAGACTTTGTTGAATAAAGCTCCGGTATTTCTTCCGAATTGTGGATGCTGTTCAGAAATCAAGAGAAGTGACCTGTAGTACAAAGGCCATGAATAGCATACCTCTGTTTGTTCATTTCCAGAAAATATCCCAGAATTTGTCCGTACAAATGCGGATTCGAAACAAGGACATTTCACAGCAAACTAGGCACATAATAACTGTCCCAATCGCATCAAAATACATGCAATTCGAACTAAGTACGACCGCGAAAATTCCTAGTATTGTTAACTCATTATCATATAGGGTTGTCAAATCAACATTTACATTTGAAAACGTGACGGTTCGTGAAACCCGGTAATAGATATAATGTGTGGGCTTTATCTGCCCATCGCGCGAATTTAGGGTTGGCAAAAAGAGCACTCTCCCTAGGATTAATGAGGGATCAGGGGCTTAACACTCACGGGTGTGTAAGTACTGGAATTAGTAGTTTAACTCTGATTCGTCTTTTAAATGTTTGTTCTTTCTAATTAGAGATTAAGCCCCGGTTCTTGAAAGGCTGATGAACTTACTCTGTTGTCCAATCAGCTGTGATTGGTTGACCAAAAGACTAACAACCAATCACAATGCTGACACATGAATTTTGACAGGTGATTAATCAATTTTTCCTCCAGGACATGAGGTACCTTGGCTTACCTGGAAGTCTCTAAACCGGACAAAGGTTGGCAGAAGCAAAGACAATATGTCTAGGTGGGGATACATAGATACATCTACACTGAGTCGTAGATGTGGCATTACTCCCCAGACTATGAAACACTTGTTATCTTGTCCTTCGTGCCCTTACTCCTGCACGATGGACGATTTAATGCAAGCTACTGACAATGCGGTTCTCGTAGCAGAATTTTGGGCCGACTCTATATAATTTGATTGTCATCGACACGCTAAGAAGAAGAACCTAATTTTGTGTTGATCAACGTTTCAGAAACCGGGGGTTAAAGTATAACTTAAATTACCTTTCCGTTGCCGGAATCAATTTTATCACTGCCTTCTATATTTCTGGTTTATTTACTTTCGATAGTAATCATATTCGATCTAATTTGATTGGATTTCTGTTGTTGTTTATTCATACGTAATGCTGTAATGGAAATAAATATTAGTGTATTTTGGTATTTGAGGATTATGGTTTCATGATAGATATGCTTTTGACGGATTAGTGGTGACGTAATGAAACCAGGTTTTATAAATATAGTATAAATTAGAAAAGCGGCTTATTATAAACTGTTTATGATACTAAAAAATATATTAAATTTTCTTTTCATTGTTCAGTTGCTAATGTTTCGAAAAATGGAAAATTCAAAAAATGTTATATTTCAGTAGTAATGCTTTTTCTCTATTGGTGAAGGGTTTACCCTTTAGGGTTCGAACAGATATATCAATTAGATCTGAGTTAGTATCACCACGTGTGCCTTTGAGTGGAGATTAGAGGAACCGTTTTTGTCCGTCATGAATTATTTACTGTCCGTACGTCCGTATGTCCGTAACGTTTTGTTACGACTACCCCTGTTTGAAGTGGCTTCATTTCAATTAATTGGGGGACGTTAATGTTAGTAGCTTTATTAAAAAGTTTCTATTTTTTGTCGTTTCTTTATTTGGCAATAAAGTAGTCTTGATGTTCTGTCTTGTTCATCTGATTAAATGTTGATGTTTTTCTTCACCTTTAGTGTATTTTAACTATGATACAAAATTATTACTTTGACAATGCTCGTATTTTAAACCTGACATAGCATATAGGAAGAGAGAGAAGAGAGCTGGAAAGAACAAAAAACGTACTAAAGTTAATGCTCTTAAAATTGTACACACTGCCACAAAAAAGAAAAAAATACATACGAGTCTTATTATTTTTAATCGCAGTCCCACTTTTTGTACAACACAAAAACAACAAGTAAGGGTAAAAGTGTAACATATAAAAACAAAGAGTCTAAGAACTTTTTAAACATGTCACACAATTTATTTGTACCGATAACCCGAAAAACATAAAAATATATTGTCCCTTCCGTAACTGTCGAAAAGTCGTAAATAATACAACGTATAGAAACTTTTAAATGGCGTCAGTTATAAGTTAAAAACAAACGTTCTGTTTGTTTTTGTTAGCTCAGTATGTAATATTTACTTGACGTACCGAAACGAATGTATTTAGTTATTGCGTAAATTAGTTTTGTGGTCGTACAATTTTTGGGGGATAAATAAGAAAGTCAAACACAAAGCAAAAAACTTCAAAATATTATGGACCTTGTACTAAGCATTATTCAATACTACTAGAAATATCTATGATACAAAACATAGCTAGTTTCACCCTAAAATTCAATGATGTCTTTGATAAACCAATAAAAATCTTTAGACGTAATTTCTGCAACTACAAAAGTTCTATATACCTGCACTCCATTATACCACAAATACAGTAACCATTTAAAGTTTAAAACCTCTTTCTAAGTGCTATACCATTGTGCTATTTATAATAACGGTGTGGACAGAACTAACGACTTACGCCTCATTGGACGCCTAAGTAACGTGACCTATGAAATAATCGCTTTGCTCCATTTTGGTTTTTGTTTTATTGCTAGATTTTATTGATCTGTTAATTGTGTGAAGTGTCAATGGTATTTGTAATATAGTAAAATATATATATTTTAATCGATAATGTACAATAGATTTATTGTTTTCTGTAACTGCGACTGCTAAGATAGAGGTCTTGGGTTCGATTCCCAAGTCGACCAAGGTGTTATTGGGTTTTTCTGTGAAATTCTCAGTAGCAGGTCGGAGTTTGGATTTGTGCCCGGTTAGTGGCAATAGGCTCGCCCCCTATTACATGGGACCTAAAACATATCGGCGAACTGTAGGTGTACATTGGTACACCTCTGTTTAACCCTTCGGGGATACAGGCGTGATGATATGTATGTATGTATGTTTTCTGTAAATATACAAAATTATTTATGTTATTTTTTTTAAGTTTCTTTCTACTGCGACGCGAAGGTAGAAACAATCTAGAAGTATTTTTTTTTTCATTTTTACGTTAGACGTTTTAAGTCGGAAGTAAGTAAGTATCATAACTATACAAATAACTGTAAATAGACGTACAAAATGTCTTCAATTATATTTAACAAAACAATATAAAACGGTTCGAGTCTACGAAAATAGGACGGAACTTTAACATAAACTTTATTTTGACAAAAATAGCGCATCCTAGCTTCAGTTAGTTTGTTTTGATATTAAGTAGTGCAGTTACGTCGTTTACTGCACTTTTGGTATTAAAACTATTTCGGGCTTAAAAGGGAAGTTGTGCATTAATTAGTACTAGTTACGTAAGTGCTACACTAACAAAGAATTAACGGCATTGTCGTTAATGGGCTCCTTAACTGTCTACTTTGTTGCAGTCTTATTAATTTATTATAATTTTGCTTGAACATCTTACTTAGTAACTACTTGTTAATAGTTTTGACATGCGAAATAAATAATGAATTTATTAGTTCCCATTTTATCTACCTTATGGACACGTTTCATGCCATTGACAAGGGTGACGATGTTGCACGCATTTTATATGATTTTATGCATTAATATGTCTACCAGCTACATTCTGTTTCTAAAAGATAAGTAATATAGGTAGACAATTAATATTTAACACAAATTGTTTAGGTATAATTATTAAGGCTCAACCGGAATTTAATTGATAAATACCTATAGCTAAAATGTTGTTACTAGTTACACTGACAAAAATAAATTATCTAACACTACATTAAAAACAAATTAAATCTTTCAAAAGTGATATAAAACAAAAGAGATATAAGTTTTATCAAGATCCTTCTGATATGGAGGTAAGTATTACCATGAACGATTATTCCTATAGGATTATGTAACCACAACATGTTTCACTGATCCCTACTGAAGCGAAGATAGTTACGATAAAGAAAGATTTATAACTTGATGTCCGTATCTATAATGTTTGCTATACTAAACTCTTACTGTGGAGCTCTGAAATCAAGACTGTGATCGTTGTGTAAGCGAGAAGCAGCTAGCCGCAGAGTAGCGCGCCATCTCACTTACACAATGGCTTCACGTTAACTTTAAGAGCTCATAGTACAGGTCCAGTTTTATTTTAGCTCGCGAGTCAGGAAGCTATTATTTGTTTACTTAAAACACTCGCAGTGTATTCAAAATTGCAATGAAATTTTACATAGCTTTACGTTGGATTTTTCTACTGAAATAACCGTATTCGAAGTGGACACGGGATTTTATTATTATTAAAACAAGTTTTATTGGTAGTTTCGTTTCGCTGTTATTTTTTATTTCGAGTATAAGGACGTTTCTGCATAACATAAAGATTAAAACCATGTTTGGTTTGCACTAATTAGTTTTAATTTCGAACAAATAAAAGAGCTGTCACCACCATATATTTTTATTAGAATTATAGGATTAAAAATGGTTCTTTATAAAGCCCTTCACAGGTTTAATTTTACTTCCCTTACTGTAAAAGGGCTAGGGATAGAACGCGGATTATGTTGAGTCCGGACCCAAATCTCATTTGTAATAAGGGTTTTGATAAATTCAATGATAGGGGTCCCTACGATATAGGCGCTAGGATTTGTTGTTATAATCTTTTTAATATTTCCTAATTTAAGTCTCTGTTCGTAAAAATAAGCACGGTACCCTAATAAAGCTATTAATTAGACTCGGGATTATAATATGTTTGAGCTTACAAACCTTCGGAATCCGGAAATTGAGTCAGAGTTAATCACTAACCGAACCATTTTTTCGTAAACTTTTGAATCAAACTTAATGCGGTTAGTTTGGTTAGTTACACAAGCCGAAAGAAAAAACAACTCGATTTTTCAGAAATGGTCCGATCTATAAAATATCGTTAGTATAGCATAAGCTTTTAGGCCGTATTATAAAATGATATGGTGGCCATATGAAAGCCTCATAGTGATCCATTATATGGGTCATTGTCGAGCACTTTGGACGTAATGGATTTACCTGCTGAGACCCACAATCATTCGCCTTCCTTAGCTTAAGTGTTATAGTCGATGCTATCTGAAATGGTGTTGGTTTTGTGTTACTTACCTCTGTTTATTTACACAACAAACCTGAAAAATGTAGGTTCAATAATACGAAGACAGTTTTCTATGAAAATATTTTTTCTGTGAAGTATATTTGGGATAGGTAACAATACATTAAATTGAATAAAGCTGCAAGTATGCACTCTCATTACGAGAACAATGAAAACGGAATTCCTTGAATATTCGTGCTAAGAATCGCGGCAGTGCAGAGAAACAAACGCATTGCCCGCTCCGGGACTACACAACTTTACACTTAGGTACCGCCCTTTTTTTTTGTAACAAAAAAATTACTAAAAAAATATCCTCTTAAAAAAACGTTCTCGTATTGTCAGTCGAGTGTGGACCGTATAAAAGTGTCCCGAGTGATTGATGACCGAGTGTCGTGTGTCTGCGGCTTTATACCACTCGCTAAATGGATGGCATTCTACAATATGAACGTATGCTTTTTGCTCTATTTTTTCCTAAGTAGAAATACTCGTTATAAAACTTTGCTTTAATGGTAAAGTAGTGTTTAATCCGTGTTCGGACTGCGAAATAATAATCCATGTGGAGGTTGTTAAAAGCTCTGGAACGAGCCTTGAAAATAAATAGTTCGGAGAAGATATTTCGTCTGGACTGTTTGTAACTTGAAATGTATTAGTTTTCTTATTAAATTAGGAGTATTCGTACCTAAAAAACAACTTGAGAATGTTACTTTAGTCGCTTGACGTTAGTACTCTAAAATTATTGTACCAAAATGACATTTCTAAAAATAATATAAACATTAAGTTATTACGTTATTAAAAAGCGATTAAAATATCACAACTTGAACTATAAAACGCAACTTAAAGTTAAGTATGTACTTTAATTACATACTTTACGCGTATGTTGTACTCTTTCCTACAAAATTAGCATAAGCTTACACGTCATCATTATAAAAATCGAGGGAAGCCCAGTCATTTCGAAAATGAATATTTATGTGTCGCGTGTTAAAATAAAATGCAATATAATGATGAATCATTACTTTATATGAGGACGAATCCGCTTATAGCTCTGAATAATTAAATAATGTCATGGTTTGTTATTGTTTTGTATCGTTTTAAAGTTCACCCATGGAGTTCCTAAAGATTCAGAATTGTCTTTCTTTGTAATATTTAACTTTGAAGACGAGAAATTGTAAATATTTTCTAGTATTTCTAAATGGCATTTTAAAAGTCTGAGTTATTTCATTAATAAACATTTTTAAAGAGTTTGTAAATGGCAAAGCTTGTTTAATTAAAGTAAAGAAATGCTTTATCTACTATTGTTTGTATAAAATAACTGCCAGCGGTTACTTACTCAAGTTTTATTAACAAAAGAACCGTCTGGATGTTTTAACCAGTTAGCAAATGATAAATTTAAAACCTTTTTTCCATATTTGAAGTTATTGCAGTCATATTTTGGAACACAAAAGCTTTAACTCGGTATAAAACTCAATTAAATACTAACATAAATTCTCCGAAATTACATAGATGCTCATAAAAACGGGTATTACTCGAAAAAACGGAATGTACGAAAGTCATCCACTAACAGCGTACATTGCTGTGTAACTATGTGCTAACAATATTTTTTTCGCATTAGCCAGCAATCCATTATGCCCACAGAATCAATTAACGTACGTTACGGCAAAACAACAAATTTGACTAGTGGCAATACTGCTAAGTGCATCATTTGCTAGCGTTGCAAGTCGATGTCACATATACCTAGCAAACAGTACCTTCCACTGTAAACCCAACCTTATATCAAGGGACTAGAATGTATATTTTTATGTATATTCTTTGTCCTAAATGTAAAGGTAATCAATCTTCGAAGTGTTGAAGAAGTATTTGCTATAAGTGAAGCACATAAATAATTTCGTTGACGGATATGTTTTGACATGTTTAGATGGATATCCTTTGGCTTGAATTGATCGAGTTGACATGTAAGTAGCCGAACAAAACTCAGATTCAAGGAGTTTTAGCTTTTTATCTTTTAGGGTGGTTATTTTTTGGCTTATGTAGAATCTATGAGGTTTGGCATGTTCTGTATGATGGTTTGAGGTGAATATGAGTTAGGCATATATGAAAACGGTGGCATATTATGAACTCAACTGTATCGTGAAAACAATTATAATTGATCCATTTATTAGATAAATGAATCAAATAAATTTTATTTCTCAATAATCAAGAACAAGTATATAGATGGCAGATATTTTAGGAAAGCCTACTTTTGTCTTCCATTTTAAGGCGAATAATAACTTCTCGATGTCGTGGTGGCCTAGCGGTTCAATGAACGGATGTATGCACAAGGTTGCAGGTTCGAACCCAGGCAAGTACCAATTTGGCTTTTTTTAAATTATATGTACTTTCTTAATTATTCTAAGACACTTCTGACAAACGGTGAAGGAAAAAATCGTGAGGAAACTTGGATTCCAAAATTTGGGAGCAAGCGTGATGATCAGTACTTTACCTTACCTTATCTATATGGGAAGAGGCCTGTGCCCAGCAGTGGGACGATTATAGGCTGGATTATTATAATAACTTCATCCTTTTAAAGTCGGTAAAAAATAAACGATTGCAGCTAGACATTAGTCCCATGTTCATTAACACTACGGCGAATGTTACCTCCTGTGTTACCAAGTAGTTAGCGACTCAATTGCCCAAGTGATTAAGGACCATACATTTCGGTAGAGCCTTTAAATAACAGAAAATAATCACTCACATTAATGAAAATGCAAATGTTCTTCGGCCGTTTTTAATTAATAATATAAATTATTCATACTTATTTGTAGGTTTTAATTAATTTGGTTGTAAATGACGAAAATTACTTTTTAGTTTGTTTACTAACTCTAGTTAATGATACGTGAATATATTTGGGTTTTTTTGTGTTAATTGAAGACTCTATGTAAGTCAAATTGTTTGCGGTTTTACTATTTTAGTTGTAGCTTTTGGACAACAATTAAGACACTTTTACTAATTCTGTTGTTTATGTAGAGAATGATTTTACGATTGTTTGCTAACATTAATTAACTAGGTAGCTACACAAGTCCCGCCTAGGTTTTGGTTATGTTAATACTATACAAACATGACATTTCCATAACTTTTAATTCACATAAGTTAGTAAAGATAAAAAAAAATGGAACCATCTTGTACCAAATAAAACTTTCTACTTGATATACTCGAGAAAGATATACTACACCGTTGTATTATTGTCACTTCTTAGAAATTTGTCACACCACCTCCCATCTATAAACAAACCCTATCGCTCATCACATCATCCATTGCTGTTGATGTACAGACCTTTGTTTATAAACACGTAACAAAACCGTCAATGGATACAATACGATTGAAGCTGTCGGCTGTTGGTAGTGTATCTTGGTGTTGGGTATCTCACGGGATTCCGTTTCTCATTAGTACAGTTAGTATCAGTGATATAAGAAACTAACAGACGGTACATTTTTTTATTGTTATCTGAAGTGCTCGAGTTTCGAGCACGGTGTCACTTTATTTGGCCCGATTGCCTGTCAATTATATTCCTTGGAGTTTTTGATAAATGGGGCCGTTTCACAGTGCTGCCATTTCGTAAGTGGGTACACTATTGATATGAAGGCGATCCAATTAGTGTACACTGTACAGGTATGGTTTGTTTCGATAGTGTTTGTAGGTTTATGCTTTATATACCTTTACAAATCCTTATTAGCAACCATCTAGATAATTTTTCGGCAAACTATTTCGATAAAATGTAAATTGTAGGTAGGTAAAAGCTTACTTTTAAATTCTTATTATTTAAATGGCTTTTGTCTTATCAAGCACTTAAATGAAAGCAAATAAAGAAAGGAAAAAATATTATTTTTTATATAGGTCAGCCTAAATAGCTCTTAACTATATTTTCATTTATCAATATGGTAACATCTATAACTGTTATATAAGTACTAAAGGTTATTTTAACAATCAACTAAATTCTTACTAAAAATAACATTTGCTCAAGTAGAAGTGCCTCTTAATAAAATAATGAATTTATTTGACCTATAAAAATATTGAAGATCTGAAGTGGGTATTACAATTTTTATTAGCTTTTCCATATTATAGAGTCCTTAAAAAATATCGAAGGTTTGTTTGATATCATCTTTAGAATTAAGAGGTTCTTAATTTCATAATTATAAAGTTCTAGTCATAATTAAGAAGCGATTTTCAAGACCCATTTATCTTAGTTTTAATTTGTCTGTTGTTTTAGGTAGATGATTATTTTTATCTCTATACCTAATGTACTCAAAACATACATTTTATCAACAAGCTTTTATGAAAAGCTGTTGTTTGGTTTAGCTGTGAACGCGTAACAGACCGACAAACAGACAGACTTACTTTCGCATTTATATTAGTATAGATTTAATCTACAGCCAAAGATCACAATAATATAAAATTAATCTATTAACACATTAAGTCGTAAATTTTAATATTATCTTTGACGGACCCTCGCCCTAAGCAATATTAATCAGGATACGAATATTTATTAATTAAATTACGTTCATAAAAATTTAAATTAATTAGATGTTGCCAATGTATTTTTAAGAGGGTCGCCCAAAATAGACCTTTCTCGTCATTGCTTGCGTTAATAATTTATTAAAGTAGGGATATTGTGATGACGTCACTGTTGTATTTCTATGGATAAATATTCATTTACATAGTGCTTATATTTCTTTGCCGCTTGCAGTGCTCAAACTATTTCTTTTTATTTCTTGCGAATTACTAACATAGAGATTTGTGTTTGTATGCGACAATATTTATCTTCCTTCAAACCAAGTGATAACTTAATTACTCGAAACTTAGTTATTTATTTACATGATGAAGAATGTCTGGACGTGAAAAAAGGTTTGTGTCTAGAATTATAAAATAGTGAGCTGAAAAATATATCTATTTAAACGTGTCGTGTAATGTTATAATTTTCAATCAAAGTTACAGTTATTTACCAATTACACAAAAAATTGAAAAAAAAAAAAATATATATTTCCCTGTCATTTAATGAGCGATTTCTTTCTCTCACTTTATAATATTATTTATACTTTATCGTCGCTCCAGACATGTTGGCGATTAAAAAGACACCGCGGTGTTCCGTTATTACACCACATAATTTAGTCTGTGTAGTTTTAATAATGCCAGCTTTTGATATATTACACAGCCAGTAAAGTTTCTTGAAAATATAGACAACAAAATAGGCGTGTAACTTTGTCTGACCTTTTTTAAATAGAGTATCCACTTATCCTGTTTATACTATGATATTATGAATTCAGAAATAACTTTTTCTGTTTGTCTGTTTTTTTTTTTCATCCATTTTTTTAATAAAACTTACGCATATCAATACTGCGAGAGTTCAAAAACCCCACTCCTTTACATGTTTTGGGGAGAATTAAGCCGATCATGTATTATATCTATGATCTGTTTTACTTTTTGAAGTTATTTATACGTGAAAATCAAGAAATTTAATGCCTCAGATTTGACGTTCTCGTATTTGTATAAATATATCATTGTTCGCAACAGCTTTACTTGGTGATTTTAAAGAGAATTTATTTAAACATGCCTGATATGAGCCTGATATGCTTATTGCATTTTTTCTGCAATAACTACATTATATTTGGCCAATACTAAGATACTATTTCTAAAATGTCTGATTCAATTCTCAAAGGGAGATAAATACTTAATAAATAAAACGTTTTAATTAAGAATTACGAATGCAAATACGCATTTATCTCTCAAATTCGCTAGGGACATAAAAATCACTTTGTCTTTAAGTAATTAAAAGTATAAAAGTTTTCTTTATTACAAATCCGAGCTTATTTGCTCATCTCACAAACAACTCAATATATCTTATAAAAATATTAAATTATATTTTTGATCTTATAAATCCCTTGGTGGGTTGGTTTTTAACCCTATCGCGGCCGAGTTCATTCTATTCTCTTAATACCGGTCCAATTTGCCTTGTCTTGTCTTTACTAAGCTGGAGGAGTCTAGCTGCCTTTTATCCAACAAACTTGAAGATTGTGACAGATTAGTTGCATTTGTTTCTTTGACATCTTGGAATCTTTTAATTAGATGTTTGGTTTTGTGACTGTTTTTCTCAAGCGAAAGGAGCGGTTTAGATTAAATTGTAGCTTTGAAAGTACATCTCCGGGGACGAAATGGTGGAATTGCTTTCTGGATGAGTCTGGATGCAGTTAGAATTAGCTGTTTGCTTGACCTAAAAGTTATTTCTGGAAAAGGCGTTTCCTTAGGTGGCTTTAAATCTTTAAGTCTAGTTTTAGTCACATATGTTAATCTAAATTCAGACCATGACTTTTTATAACTATGTAAAAATGCCGAATCATCCACTAAAATAAAAAACTGCTTTTATTAAGAAAAATAAATAAATTTCATAAAACGTTAAAAGTAGGTTTACAGCGTTGTAAATAACAAATGTCAAAGACAAAATGTCATACAGCCATCGTAAAACATAAAACATTTTACGAAGTACATAATCCTAAGTCCAGTAACTTAAAGGTAGCTTGAACTGCTTAAAATTTCATGGAAGCGGCATATTTTACTCCTTAATAGATAACTTCGGATTATAAGGAGTGGCGATGAGCAATGAGCATTATATATTCAATTCGCGAAACGCAAAGAGCATAAATCAGCCGGGCCATTCGTAAATCAAAGTTTTTGTAGATATCTAAATAATTCACGAATTTCAGCGACACTCTTTTGTGCAGTGAAACCTAAAAAAGAAGGCTATATTGAAGAGTACAGTTAACAATGGGACGTTACTTTGAAATACTACGATCTAGGATCTAGATTAATGGTATTTTAGAAAAGGCCTCATGTGTTCAGGGAACTCTGATTGGCTGAAGTCAATATAAAAGCATTGTAGGATTAGGCTTTGTATAAAATAAAAGGGAACTAAAATTCTTAGAAAATCGGACTAAATCCAGACTGTACTAGTTACAGCTATAAGTTTTAATTCCAGTCATTTATCACAATTAGTAACACTAATTTTAAATAAACGACCCATTTCCCTTAATCGCATTATTCAAATTACAAAACTCATCAAAATTTATTTTAGATAGTTCAACTCTTTAACTTGCTTAAGTGTACTCGAGTTTAATCATTCGTTTTTAATATCAAATTGGGAATTAATGTACACTGGCGAGCACTTTAATGTAGCGTTTAAATGTTTTGATTTTAAAATTAGTAAAGTTTCGGCCCGTGGGATGGACGGAACAATAAAAGAGTTGGGTTTACACTGCTCGCTCCACGAAAGAGGTCATCCAGTAAATATTTACCGAGAGGGTTATGTAAATTCAAACATTATAAAAAGCTGTGAGATGTTTCTATAGCTTGTGACTCATGATTTTTAAGGTTTCCATGGAAGTCATTTTGAAAAACTCATTTACTTGGGATCCTTTCGTTGCATTATTAAAATGAGTTTTGAAATGTTCATAATACGGTTTAATATTATTTTAGAACTGAAAGCTACCTTTTATTTAACAATACTTTTCAAATATTTTTTTTTCAACTTCGTTCTTTCGTCTCAATTTTTCGAAAGTTGATTCGTGAACTCTGTCACAAGCTCAACGTACCTTACATTAGTAGTATCTTTAAACAATTATGCTTTCAAAGACAGCCTTTAACGAAATCTAAGTGTTTATCAACACAGAACTGATACATTAAACCATTAAGACCTTCTTCCCATCGATCTACACAAACTATACACAGAGAACGTTATGTCGCAGTCATTAAGGCGCGTATTATAAGCGGATCACGTTCAACAAGATACTCGTTACCCATAAATAACTACATATATAAGATAATAAATATATCCTATGAACGTCTTAATTATACTCTCAGAAGATCCTATTAGGAATTCTGGTGTTGTGTGTCTTTTTAATTACTTGTAAATAGGGTTAATGTCGAGACTGTTCATATGAGGAAGTGTTTAAGAAATACTGATGTAGGTTTAAATAAAAAATTGGTTTAAGAGTAAATGGGGTATCTTCTTTCCGACATATTGTTCTTTGGAATTCTGCTTCTCAGTAAATAAAAACTTCTGGCTTGCCCCTTATAGCTTTTCTTCTTACAAGATGTCTTTGATTCGAGTCTCACCAAATTCATTCAAAAATCTGTCTTATTAGTCATCTGATAATTTTTGTATTTCTTTAATAATGAGAGGTTATGATACTTAGAACTCTGGTCCCTCCAATTTTTTTTAAGAATATTGAATAGTTCTTAATAGCGTTCTTCTTTAAACATTTCTGAATATAATTTGTGATCAATAGAACAAAGTTCACACACAAGTAGGGCATCACAATAGACAGTTTTATCAATATCCTTACACATGTACCGTGTTTGGTGGGTTCCGATTGCACTCATATTTGCATAACCGATACGGTAGGGTTATTGAATCCTTATCGCAGGTCCCTGACCCCCTATATCCTAGGGTGGGGCTGATAACATTACTTATTCAATATTTGACTCTGCTATGTAAATTCGTGTTGCATTTTTTATTGGAATATGAATATTTGAGGGATAGAAGGGGTGGTGAAGGAAGGGATATTTGGACTAGTTTTTGATGTTTGAGTTTGGTGTTAGCGTTGTAATTGATATTTGGTTGCTATATGAATTAAGTATTTTCTTATGGTTTCGAAGCACTCTAAGGTAGTTTGTTTAGTGCTTAAAACATAAGATGAAGGAAAATGTTGACTGCTTGAATATATGTAGGTATTTGGATCCTAAATTACTATATTTTTTTGTATAATAAATGCATGTTTCTTTTTCCAAGATTTTATGTTTTACGCACCTGATTATTTACTTTATAAAAATAAATATTTATTTACAATAACTGAACTTTGTAAAACATTTTGTATTCTCGCAATATTGTCAAATATATCATGAGCTTCATATTTTGTTTGGCAAGTAGCCAACCGGCTGTCTGTCAAGTGCCTTATAAAATAATCATCAGAAATTTCGATAAACTTATAATTTATGTTGAATTTTTACGGAGGTTTTATTTTGATGGATTTCGATTTATTTCTGAGAAGAAAGCCATTTCATCTAAAGACTAATACTTAGGTTTATTTTTCAGTAATTATAAATTACTGACTTAAAAATTACGTGAAAAACAAACATGCCTCTTAACAGTCAAAACGATCATGTAATATGTAACTTAAACTTCAGGCCACGTCTTAAAAAATGTTCCTATCTGATTTATTTGTTTTTAGTTTCCATGATCAGGTGTTTATCATGATTAGGTGTCGATCTCATTATTTCCCACCCACAGCCTAGTCGATGGGTGTCGATGCTGTACTAAACTCCCGAAAACTGTTTCAATTCTCATTAACAGCACTAAGTTTTATGAAGTTTTCAAGTGAGCTACAAACCACATTAAAGCTTTCGAGCTAACATTAAGGCTAAGTACCATTCTAGGTCATGAAGCACACTTTTTGTCCAGCGGTGAACCAATAAAGTTGGTACAAACTATTTGATACAATATATGGCCAACAACTGGTCGAAAAGTTGGTGAATGTAATTCGCGGAAGAAATATAGGTAATCATAATGCGAGAGACAGCTAAAAAACATTTCGAAAATAATTTGTGCGGTTCAGTTTATTTTTAAATTGAAAACAACCTGTTTTGCTATGTTATCCAAGTTCAGCTATTTTAAATTTAAAAATAAATCGCGACACCTATAAAATATAATTTAAATCAACAGAGTTTCATGTTTGAACACGTCAAAAAATCGCGCAAATATTTACTTTGTTTTCGTTTAGTTTACCATTCTATATTCATATATCCATTCAAAAACAAGGGTCTGAAAGTACAAACAAAACCTAAATATTGTTTTCATTCTGTATTCGCCGTAGAATCTCGAAAACTCTTCAATACGCTTACTTTGTTTGACAAACAAGCAACATACGCTTGAAAATAATTTGTCAAACAAATTGTACGTTGTTTTGTTGGACGTAACGCCTCAGTCACGATCAAATTACAATTTCGAAGCGGTGTTCGACTTTAAAGTTGGTTAAAAGTTGGCTTTAAAACTCCTACCCAATTTATACTGTATTGGTGAGATATTTTTCGTATATTTTACATGGAACCACTTTTACGCAATACCTTTTTATTATTTTTGTCCGCATTATTACCCTACAAAAGCAAAAAATATGGCAAAAACATAGCAAAGTTGGAATCATTTCCGCTTATGTATGTATGTACAATGTGCATACGTTCATACGTACAAGAGGAAATAATCAAATATACAAACGAAAAAGTCGAAAGCTACAATTACTTTTTAAATGTCAAAAAAACATTTATAAAACAGTTTTTTTTTATGAGTACAGTTATATAGCGACATAGCAATAACTTCATAAAAAGCCAAAAGCACTCGAAATATTATATATTTTTTTGCAGTCTAATAAATCACTTCTTACCAGCACTCAAGTACACCTTTATCAACCTCCTCCGATATGTGAGGTCATGACCGGCATTATTCAGAGGACAAAGGGGAGGTGTGGACTCCTGGCATTAACCCTCACTATTGTGGTGATCATTCTGACATAAGTACATTAAGGGTTACATTATTACTGGGTTAGCTGTAAGGTATTTTTAGTAACTAGGTTTTTGTTTCGGAAATTTTTGTTGTCAGATTTCAGAACTTTTGACATCATCTTTTTTACTCAGAACCTAGCCCAACGATTAGCTTCTGGTGTCTTAAACGCTGATTAACAAAAAATCTCAAACCTTTTGATAAGCGATGTGATTGATTTTAGGTCTTATGGTCAGCCAGTCACAACTAACAATAATGATCAGTTGAATTGACAATAAATTAAATCGACCAGTTGTTCTGACTGTCAACAATAGCATAATATAGACAGCTGATTCAATTACAGTTCTTCGCCCAAACACATTATAATTGGCAATAATGCCTCAAAAATTTCTTCATACATGCATTTCATTTCTCCTCACTCATAATTCTCCAAAACTCTAAAAATACACTTCCTTTCATTCCCGGACGTAAGAAGCTAACGTTTACAAATTACATACGTGTATTTACATTTCACGTTAACACCATGCCTACTTAATTGGTACCGTCCGCTAGAAATTCGGCTCTGTAATGCTATTGCGAAACGGGAATCAGATATCAGGAATTCTGTGAAACGATTTCATTTTAGACTTTCCCGGTATGTGGCTGGTCAATTTAGTCCCAAGTGTGATGTTTAAAATTGGTCGAATTAGAACTGGTTAAGAGACTCACGTGTGTTCAATGTTGCCTCTTGTCCCCGAATATGTAGGCAGCAGTGTTTTTGTTATGGTCTTCCTTCCTAAAATTGAACCCTTATGGGGAACAGCTTGATAAACCGTCTACATATATGTCAAAGAGTGTTTCCGATTTTTGAGGACTTTTAAAACGACAGTAGAAGAGAGATAATTAGGTCGCCAGCACAAGACTCTGGTTTTGTATTTATTACTAGTTTTTTTCTGATCTGATGTTCCATAATATATTCATGTCAAAGTATATTCAGTTATACGCTTCAATCTTGGTAATAGCTTATAAAAAGTAATGTCATATAACCTGGCATACTATTAAAAGATACGACCCATTCAGTCGAAATAGTTTAAAATAATACATTTACTACAAAATCACGTTTTATCTTTAGTTTCACAAAATTCGTGCTTTCATCAAATCGCTTTATAAAGCTCCTCTAAATAATTTCACACCATAATCCTTTTAAAAAGGCTTCGTTTCTCGTGATCTTTTTGTACCTTTGACGCATAACCTCAAAAATGCCAGATGTTTTTTCGCTGACTCACCGTTTATTGCAAACTGAACCTTAAGCAATCGACATAAGAGTTATGTGAGGATATGCTTCATGCTGCAATTCAGATTTTAAATTCAATAAAATTATCTGCCAAGTCACATAGTTTTAAGTTCGTTCTCAAATTGGATAGATCTCTGTCGTTTTCGATATCGTTGAGCATACTTAAAATGTTTTATTCAGTTCAATAGGTTTGTCGAGATGAGGAACAAATTGGGAAATAAAATATACCTTTTTATGAGTGTTTTTATATAATAACTGATACAAATACATATTAAACATACCATCACGGCTGTATTTCCCGAAGGGTTAAGCAGAGGTCTTCCAATGTACACCCACAGTTCGCCGGTATGTTTAGCTCCCATGTAAAATACATATTGTTAACTTTTTTATCTGTAAAACTACAACCAAAAATCCTAAAAACAATATTTTCTTAAAATCTTCCCAAAATACCTCACAAAACAACAAAGCAGGTTACATCTGACCATCTGTTCCAATCTGCATCCAAAGATCGGATCTGTATGTATGTGTGTGTAGATTATCTCCCCACCTGTCGTTTTCGGTCAGGTTTCGACAATAATGGAGTCACCACCTGGCAAGCCTTTGCTTTTTTGACGGCATCTGGATTTTAAAACAGGTTTTATATTAAAACGAGCCTTTTGTTCGCTTATCCACCCGTGATTCTCGCAAACTTAGGTTTTTATCCAAAATCAAAGGCAATTGACTACTTCGTTAAAATTCGTTTAGTCGTTTTTTATTTACAAGCAAACAAATATACATACTTACTTTTAAAATTCATAAGATAGTAAATTGAATGACCAATGAGATCCCGTTACTTTATAAAATAAATACATAAATAAAATCATAATTATCCTTTCTTTTGAACTTAGACTTGGCTAGTTATTTCCTTTCTTATTTCCTCAGCTTTACATTCGCGCAAGAATTCTCGTGTGTAATTGTGCTATGAATAAAACAACGACTCTCGCGTCTAAGGATACTTTAGCTCTGTAACGTACAATTACAAAACAATAATAAGACTAGAAAACGTATTTTTCTTAGATCTAGACTGTTCTTAAAAACCTTTACTAATTTTTAATGCTGACTGTCTGTATTTTTGTAAATGTGAGCGAGTAACACGTGATATGGTAAACCTTTTTGGATTTTATGTGAACTTAAATAAAAAATAAAATTCTTGTAACTTGCTCTTTTACGAGTATGAATATATAGGATACCTAGGTGGTCTGTAAAATATAGTTCATTAACCAAGACCACCCACTTAGATCATACACTTTTTTTTATAAAACATTAAAGTTGTAATCATTTAAATGAACAATAAAGACAATGTAAAGTTGTTTGTTGATTGCTGTTTTAATTCAATCTGAATAAATAAGTATGTCTGTATACCTATCACGGAAGTTCGAAATAATCATAATAATATGTAGTTATGGTAAAGCTGTTTTTTTTTAAGTTATCTGTAAGCGTTTACCTGGATAATTATGGGAAGCTTATGTATGCGTATTTTTATACCTGCAGAATTCAAAAAATGATGCTTATGAGATTCTTAATGCTAGACATAATTTATAATCGTGAAATAAAACATAGTCCACATAACAAAGGGTTCAAATTCAAAGCAAATTTCAATTTGAAAGTCTTTTGTGGCCCGATGAAGATTTATAAGAACAATATTGATACCAAGGCCGAACCCCCAAGTTTCCTCAATAATCGTTATTATTAATTGGAATTATGCAAACGAGTGCCAAAGTTCTGTTTGTGACTGACAACCGCTATTTACAGTCGAAAATTAAATGGATTTTTGTAATTTCAGACCCTCTTTTGTTTATGAAATTGTAGGCGATTTTGTGTTTTTATTTTATGTAGACTCACTAGATGTTTTGTTCTGATACGTGCGTTTGTCTATGTAGAGAAGGTTAAAGTATTAGGTTTTCGATTGAGTGATTACGACAAACAGTTGTCAGACGATCAAAGAAGATCAGATAAAAAGAACTATGACATAAACTTATCTAAAAATTTGACTATTACCCTAGGGTACCTTTAGCCTACCTATGCCTACGTATGCCACAAAATCAAGTCCAGTAATATGTTATGGACTACATAAAATGCGTTTAACAAATATTTATCTTCGTCACAAATATTGAATTATTAATATTCCGTCGTCCGTTTATTAACTTAACCTCAATAAACTTGATAGTGTCTCCAATACAAGTTTCCGTATCAATTACTCCCTAATTGTCCCACAGCAAACACTAATTAGTTCATCAAGCATTATCATGTGGACATGCACCAAATTACTACAAGATACATCATTATTTGTATACCATATGGCCATCGTACATCCGTACGAAACTTCGTATCGTAACGAATGTTTGCTCACATTATAGGGGCCAAGTCATTTCCTTCGCTTAGTGTGACTTTTGTCCTTGTAGCACGAATAATGATACGAATTCGTACTATCATTTGCAAATGTATTCTCACACTTATTTGTTTAAATATTCATGTGATTTTCAGTTATTCGAAACAGATTTAGTAAATAGTTGAAAATAATACTTACAAAAAAACACTGACTTCTAAATAAGTCTTATATGGTTTTCTTATGGATGCGATTATCAGAACTGGACCAAATTGGAAGCCACCTTTCAATCAAAAAAGAATCATCAAAATCCGTTCACCCAGTCGAAAGTCCTGAGGGATAAATATAAAAAAAAATACAGTCGACTTGAATACCTCCTCCTTTGTGAAGTCGGTTAAAAATATAAACTACGAGTTGTTGTAATAAATAAATGTGCTATCAATGTGTAATATGCTTTGATAAATATTACATTCTACCATCTTTTGTACCTCATTTTATTAATGTTTTATCTTAGTAATAATAAAGGCCTTCGTTGTTGCAGGTATGTGTGAGTCAATGGCGACTGGTGAACCATCTCAAAGGAATGCAGTTATAAAAAGACTAATGGTCCAGTGCAGGTCAACTTAGCTAATAAGTATAAAAGTTTATAGATTTTAAGCGGGAATTCTTAAGTTCCACGTCATTGTGGATTCTGTTTAAAGAATTTTTTAAATTCTGTAGGCTTTTAAGTTAAAACATGTTTGATAACCATTTTAAAGGTACTCTACTAAAATGTTTAACGTATGCTCATATAAATGAGAAATTTGCTCGGTTAAATTGATTTGATGAATTTATTTATCATTTACGACCTCCGTGGTCGAGTGGCGTACACACCGGTTTCAAGGTGTCGCTAGCTCTGAGGCCCCGGGTTCGATCCCCGGCCGGGTCAATGTAGAAAATAACATTTTCTACATTGTCTCGGGTCTGGGTGTTTGTGGTACCTTCGTTGTACCTGAATTCCATAACACAAGTGCTTTAGCAACTTACTTTGTGTTCAGAACAATGTATGTGATGTTGTCCACATTTATTTATTTATTTGCATATTGCAGTAGTAAAAATCCGATTGCTTTTACCCATTAGTAACTGCCTACCAATTTCTAAATTAAAATTCTCTATATTTTTAACCTTAATATCTGCACAGTTGCTAGAAATGTCGAGATTTTCATAAAATAGTTTAGTGCCTTTAGCCAAACTGTTTTGTGGAATCTTGTATTATTACAAAACAATGGCAAACGATTAAAAATATAATACTACCAACATACAAACTCCAAACACGTTTTAAATAAGGCCCAAGGCAGCTGTAATCCCACAATCGTATAGTAATACACAATTCAATAATGATTTGCACACCGTTGGTACTTGATACCGATCGCGATGTATTCTCTCGAGGGATTTCATCGATACATCCTACTGCTGGTATTGCATAACTTACTAGGAACATTCATGATACGTAGTATAAATATAAAACAAAAGAGTAATGCATGTTTCTTGAACTATGCTTTGTTGAATGATATGAAGAAAAAATGATATTAGCGCTCGCATTGTGAAGAATCTAAAACGTCCTACTAGACTAGGTAGGACATAAGGAACAGATCTATCACATTTAACTACATGCAAATAATATATTTCATACAATTACCTATTTAATTAGTGAATATTGTTAATAAAATGTACAGTACCAGGCAGTAGGACTATAATAATAAATTACGAAAATACAGCATACTGTATACAGCGGTGAAAATATAGATACATAGGTCGGATGAATTGGCAGTCAATAGATAACCAATAAAAATTGCAATTTAAATCGTAATTCAAATTAATTATTTCATCAATACATTTTAGTGGACCACAGCGATACAAAATATCCCCACAAGACCAGTAGCGAGCGATCAAATTGCAGCGGTTGCAATGCCCTACGTGATACCCATATACAATTGCATTGCTTACTTAATTGACATTGCATTGTAATCATCATAAATGTTTTATAAATAACGCATTGTTACCAATGACAATCATGTTACTGGGATTGAGCGTCTGCCATGTTGTATCTGGTCATAGTTTGGTAGGTCGAAAATATAAATACTTGTCTAAAACAAAAGGCTATTTTTTATAGCATACATAGGATCCCACTGCTGGGCATAGGCCTTCCCCTCCGGCCTCTAAACCTGTCTATGTACTGCGATTTCTGGCCACGAGCGACCCGCATAACTGGCTAGATCATCACACTACCTTCGCCAAAGGCTATTAGCAAAGGTTTTTAATTTGGGATTCGAAATAGCCATAGCAAAAAAAAGCCGCTGTTTAGCCTTAATTTTGAATGACTTGGTATTATTATGACTTTGACAGACCAAACCCGAATTAACAATTTCATAAATTAAAGATAAGTCTCACCCTTTTAGACAGTGAATAAGCAAATCAAAACTACTAATAAATCGTAGTCTTCATCCGCAAATCAAGCCGAACCAATTAAACAAATTCCAAAAGTCAATCTAAAAAAGAACCCGTTAGTAATTGATACGAGGAATAGTTCAATAACTACACCTTTTAAGAATCCAATTAATTCCATAAATGTCGCTCGAATGGTCCGCGATTCTCTTAATCTTTTCCTTTTTCTCCGATTTATTCCGAGACCTCACTATTCCAGTCATCTGACACTATTCAATCGACAAGGTGATTATCTTGTACTAAACATCGTTAGGGAAAACCAAATGTTTCTACAAATGAGAGCATTCGTAATGAGGTTTCGAGTGAGAGATAATTTTGACGTTGTGTTTCAAATATATCTTAGAAAGGTTTAGCTATCATACGTTTATCGTGTGCAGATTCCTCCTTGAGTGAGCCTAGATATGTACTTAAAGTCATAATATCACAGGATGGTGTAAATCATACTTAATACCTGGCTTAAACCCAAATTGGAAAGGCATCTATCTCTCCGTTCTATTTTTTTTACTCAACTTCTTCTCCCAACTAGGATTATGCAATCAGAGATTCGGACGTCAGTAAATTTTGATGCAACCAAAGTTTACGTCAACAATATCCAGTTGAGCCTCCTTCTGAATTTCCTCGATGTCTGTAAGCGATAAGCCTAAGTCTAGGTATCCTAGGTAGCCTAGGTACAATACCTGACCACCTTCACAGAATACTCCATTGTTCCTGCCTATCAACGTCTAATCTGGTCGAAGCAAGCGAACGACTCGAGACAATAAGTACGGTGCCATGTAAGCATTAACACATTGTGTCCTAAAAGCGTACCGTGTATAAGCAGCGATGTATGCCTCACATTGCGAATGTGTAATCCGTGTTCGACTACTTAAGATGTTCCGAGTTACGAACTTTGGATCGGTTTTGTATGGGTTTTAGGTAGTTCTGATAAGAGATTACTGGAATCCTCTTTGATAACTAATAAGTAGAGAATAAATGAGGGGAATTGTTGGGATTGACGTAAAGTGGGTCTGTTATATCTTTGTGCTTGGACCTTTAATACTTTAAATCTTCCAGGGTTCTTAATTTGGCCCTTAAAGACACTTATTTCTAAAACTCTGATTGGTTTCAAATATTATTTACAAGTTTTTGTAGGTTAAAAGATCTAGTATATTGAAATTCTCCCTCACAATATCCGTCTCTAAATAAACCAGCTTACATCCAATACCTGTCTAAGCGAACATAAAATATAATCCAATTAATTACCATTAATCCAGAAATAGGTTATCTCGGTGCAGCAGTGTCGGGATCATAAAAAATGGCGGAGATTTCGCGACGGGTCGTCGTTGTGTGGGACAGGTGGCCCCGGTGTAGACCTAACAATGTGGTAGAACTCCCAGAATAAATACTTTTCGAACAGTTATTTCGGTACGAGCAATATGTATTAATGTAAAACTTTTTTTTATGTATAAGCATTTACATAACAAATTCATTTAAACAATAGCTGCTTATTTACGAAGAATACACAATTTTTCTCACCATCATGTTGACTTAAAGTCAAACCCATGAAATTTTTGTACACATAAATATTTATGTAAGTATAAAAGAAAACAAAAAAGAATAAGAGAAATACGAATCATACCATTTTTTTTAAACATAAAACAATTGATCCTTGAATATTTTTAAGAAATCATATATTAAGTTCTTAAATCAGAAGTCCCTGTCTACACCTTCCATAGTCTAAGCACAACGACCAGATGCCAATACTCAACGATGCACTCTTGGCGTCTAAAACAACATCTGGTACGCAATCTTATTTCATGATTTTATTTATGCTTCTTACAAGTTTCACCTGTTCAATTCTCTTTGCTTTCCAATGTATTGTTTTTTTTATGAAGTACTAACTCGAGTATTGGCTGGAATGAACATAAAATATCGTTGCCTATTTTATTTTTAAGGCGCTTTTTTAGTGTTGCGAATGTTATTGATGGTTAGATTTGTAAGTACATAGGTTTTTTTATTAAGTAGGTCTTGTAATAGAAGCCTACAATAGTATAAACGAAAAAAAAATATATATTTTGCCAGGAATGCAAAGGAGGCTTGCAATTTCAGGAAATTTTGAGTCTCCTGTATGAAAAATATTAACCGAAAAATTAAATCTAAATATAACGGAAAACCGAATATGCACGAAATACGGCATACGGCATATATACGAAAAATAACTAGAATTGATCCACGTAAAGCTAGTTTCAAGAAGTTTTGTAAAAAGAGCATATTACTCCATATAACCAAATACCGAATGTTTTGATAACTACCCACAATATTAGGTCCCCAGACATTTATCTATCTAGATTATGTATGATATACAACTACAGCCATGCCAAAAACATAATCATACTACTAGAGTAGTATTATAGGAATTGGATAAACAAAATAATTCACATAATTCCTAGACTGTCTTTATAGTTCTATTTATTCAGATATTCATGCTCCACGCAATAGGTGACTAGTACATACTAAAGCATTTTTTTCATGTATGAAATAACCTTTATTTTAGTATAAGTACGTATAGTAATAAGTTTATTTATCAGAATATTGTTATTACAAGGTCTTATATGTAATGTCCATAATATTCTGCCGTTTCCAGTGTACAAATGTTCGAAAGAGAAATTAATTTATTTGAAAAAAAAAATGTGAGTAGCTACAATGTCTAAAGATTTTAAGGGTTAAGAAATAATTATAACATCATATTTATAGTAAAGACGATAAAAAGGTAGACTGAGCCTGTAACAACTTTATATGAATTTTACTTAGGTAAGTGCTTAATATATTAATCCACTTATTGTAGATACTTGTAAACAAAATGTTTCCTTACTTCTTACCTTTTATTTTTATAAGTGCGTAAGTTTTCTTTAAATAGAAGCCAATTAGTTACAAGCACAACGACGAGCATTAAAAGGATTAGCCTTATTTTACTTCGTTTAATTAGCAACAAAAAGTCTTGTGATATATTTCGTAAAAATAGACTTAGTCTTATTGGTTTCTTAGGTTTACGCGAATCTTTGACATTGAAATGAAACTACTTTTTACGGATTTTTTCGCGGTTTAATTTTAGATTTAGGTCCCGACGTTTCGACACCTTTGCAGGTATCATGGTCACGTCCAGACTGAGATGGCTTATAGACTTAGTCTTCTATAAAAACTTTATTTTTCTGTAGGTTACATAATTTCTCAGAAAAAAGAACACCCTGAGTAACATAGTAATAGCAACCGGTACAAAAATCAGTGGCCGCGTGGTTAACGGTTTAACCCGTCAAAGCGATCACGGTGAAGTCACCGCATTTCGTTTAACACTACACCCCAGCCGTAAAGTACGTCCCATTTGCTTTTCAACACTGCTTACTCATATACCCCTTACTAAATAAACCCATGCTCAGCTTCAGTTTTGTTTATTTTCCGCTTCTTTTTTGTTTTTCTTAGCGATGGATTTCGAATTTGACAGTGTCGGTTTGTCCTTCGCTTTTTAGGGTTAAGAGTGACATGAGATAGTTTAATTTTGAAATAAAGATGAACAGTATCTTGTATAATTATCGCAAAAGTATTTTAGAAGGTTTTTTGTTCCAGTCACACTATAAAACTACTGAACTTCTTCATTTCTATGATACATATTTTCATACTTATAAATATGAGGAAAGTAAAATTTATTAACCTACCTGGTTTATGTGTTGTATTTTTGTGGTGTACCTAGACGAATATCTTTTAAGCATAGTAGAATAAGTTATAAGCTAGCCACAAAGTCTAGCTTCATCATGAGGCTATTAAATTCCAAACTAATAATACTGAAAGCCAACTGCTGCTTAAAATAACTCTTAACTTTATTATCATTAAATTAATCTTCTAAAAGGAAATTGTATAAACCAGTTTTAGTAGTAGTTGTAGACACAATAAACTTAAATATTCTATTTCAACATTATGCGTAGGTTTACTGTATTATGTTACTGAATCTAAAATTCAAAATGTCTTGGTATGTTAGTACTAAGAACAATTGAAAGGAATAATAGAAAAGCCCACTGGCTTCGCGCCAGATTGTAAGTGGACGCCACTTGATACAAAAAACTTTTCTTGTTTCTGGAATTATCTTAGTTGGCAGAAACACATTATTGTTCACATTTACGAGCACATTTGCATTCCACTCACAAAGGTTTACAAACTTAGAAACTTTATAAACAGTATAAAAATCGTAATACAATTTATGCTTAGCATAAAGGAATGAGTGAGACACATCCGTCCCGTTTTATTCAAGGAATATTGGAAATGTGAACACATTAGTCTTTATAACGAACTCCAAGCTTTATATTCTTTGCCTACGAGCAAGCCTTTTATACATTAAAAATAAACAATTTATAAAAGACATAATACGTTAAGCAGTGACAGGTTAGCAACCTTCATACATTTATTACAAAGTATTAACCCTCTTTCGCGCACGTTTCCTAAATAGGAATAAAAAGAATGATATGACACTCAGTAAACAGGGTCATATCGTTAAGAGGGTTCTTATAAAAAGTCGGCCCACATAGATTGTTTTGAAGCCGTTGTTTTAGATACGCGTACCTAATAAAACAATGATTGACTCAGTACGGGGACAGAGGGACGTGACTAGAATTTTACGTCCAATTTTATATCTGAACATAAAAACAAGGCCCTACACAACGTGAAAGATTCATAATACGGGGTGTGTTGTGTTCGTACAGACTTACACAACCGAGTACCTCATGTGTCGTTGACAATGGATTTTGTTTGGGATTCTCGCGTACATTTTCATAGGTATCGTGGTATGTACACACAGTTTCTGTCGAAAGCATCGCGCTATGTATGAGCAGGCGATGTTCATTTTATGCCTCATTATTTAGGTCGTTCGCTGACTCCGTTATTTATACGTGGATTCCAGTCTTGTCATCAGAAAATAGACTGGGTTTAATCGAGACACCTATGCCTACGCGTGTAATATCGAACATAAAAATTTGTTAAGCAGCTGTCAAACATACCAAACGCTGTGTGTTAGTCGAACAATCACGTTAGTTGATGTTACATTTGGTGACAAATTAAAAGGAACAACTTTTCAAAAAATGATGATGAATTTTTTCTAACTTAAAATATAAATAAGCAAACATAATTCAATTATTTAATCTTCTTCGAGGGTAAAAGCTTTCGATCTAAATGGGAATCAAATTAGTCTGAGATTACCTGAAGCCGGCAGAGCGTTGAATTTCTGTTTTCTAAAACTGTTGATAGGTTTGTTAAAACAAAGGATTAATTGGTGTATAGTTTATAGGTACTGAGGGTCGATTTAATAAGCTTTTGGAATCCATTAACGAAGAGATTAACGGCCGAATACTTAAACGTCACTCAATTAAAAGTCTCGTGCTATCTCTATCATTTTAAGGCGTAAATTTGAGACAGATGTATATTTAGGAGCCTCTTAAAGTTAAGTTAGGCTTAAGTAAGGGGTAAAAGTGTGGTTTATGAGACCGTCGTTACTGTGCCAATAATTCTGGTCCGAAGTCTACTATCTATTGTTTCATACCTCAGTTGGCAAATTATTATTGTTCTCATTACTTGGTATTTACACGTGCGTGCAAAATATTTTACACTGACTGAATCTATTTTGATAAATAGGGTTGAATTTCTTGCGTAAAATAAGACGATTTACTTAAGTTTACTGACATTAAATTAACCAATTTCTATACCTACACATTACTCTTCTTATAGCGATTACAACTTATTCGTTAATCAGATATTCATAAAGTAAATATTATTTATTTACTGTTAATGTTTCAATCAGTAGAATAAATATGTAATTACTCATAATTGTAGACAAGTGGACGCTTAATATTAAACATAATAAGTGATAAGTAAAGTATTAATTAAGATCTTTTCCGCCTTTTAAGTCAATTATTTAAACTAAATATGTAATCGTATAAATCATATCAGCTTAAGCTGGTTTGCACTAAAGTGTGTTTCAATAATACATGAAAATATTTATTAAACAAAAATGCTACAGCCTAGAGACATTGTATGGAAAAGATTAAAGTATGATACGGCAATAAAAAAATAATATGTACCCAGTCAATAAATATACATTTTCTTTAACAATTTTTCCTAGTCACATACGTTTTAATCCCAAGATCATATACTATAAAAATTTACTTCACATTTATTGGTTCACTAAAAAGTTATACCAACTAAGTGTGTCCATATTTTCGGCCTACACTGTACTAAGCTCGGGGCATTTAATTAAAACTCGAATTGAAATTCCCGCGTTTTGGGTGCTCGTTCTCGCTTTGTTTTCATTATCATTAACTGGAGTGCGATTAATCTTCGTTACATCGCCAATTGCAAGGAGTTTGAGTTATGTGTATTGAGGGTAGTTAGTGTTTGTTCGAGTATCTAATATTATAGGTAAAATTTGGTAAAATAAAGTTAATTAAAATTGATGCAAGATTGGCAGTAGATTTATTTACTTATAGGTACACTAACCACTGAGAAAAAAGAAAAACATTTTATTTTTTATTTACCATCGAAAAAGTATGCTGTACTTTTCGGCGGCTATGTTCTAAATTAGGTTTTTTTATTTGATAAGTGAAATTATCTCACCTTTTGCCAAAAGCAAACTGCTGCTTATTTATTTTGAATAAAGAGAATATTATTGACAGCAAATATAAATTTATTAAACAACAAATTACTAATATATCAATAATATAATTTCTCATACAAAAACCTGTCTTACTTTAGCCGGTTTGCCCCTTAACTCCCTAGAATTTACGTAGAAAGCTAATTTCTAGATATTTGAAATACCTTAACGTTCCACCAGCTCTTGAAGTCTTAGCTTTAATGAACACTAACTTAGAACAAAGAAATATCTGAAATTACTGAGGTAATTAGTTTTAAATTAAAATCCTCTATATTGTTTACTGCCTTAGCAATTTATGTCCTAAACACGTTCAAACAAGAGTATTACGAAAAACAACTAAGGTTCAGTGTACCCTAAAAATTCGTTATTACAAGACTTTCAACAGTACTAGACAGTCTATTTTATTTACTTTTATATTTTGTTTAAATATAAATTATCAAAAACAATATACGATACAAGAATTGCAGGTAATATGTACCAATATAAATACATAAGCACTTTGAAGAATAACCTATAAAAAATAACGCACTTTTAACTTTTGTGTCTTTTTGCGTTTTTTTTTTGGGTTGTCCTTTTGCAAAAGTGTCACTCCCGTCAAGACTCTTCGAAAAGGATAATTTCCACTGCCTCCAAAATACTAGCTACATTATTAAACTACCATCTTATAATTTCCTGCCAGATACCAGATACGAGTACATCTCTAAGGATGTCGCGATACGTTTATCGCATTAGAAACTTAGCTAAACACGACTGAACTAGATATTATACTAGCAACTATGTCGGTACTGTACTTAGTTCAGATGTATGTAGTACCTGTGTACGGTGATTCCCAAATGGCTGAGAGGATGTAAGATGATAGCATTCGTGGAATTTGACATAAAGTGACTGATATAAATTGACAGTAGTTGGACATTAAACAAAACATGTTTGAAATATGTTTCTCAAGTCTTTACCTTTATTAGAATTTAAAAAACAGATGATAAATAGTTTTACTTGAAATAAAACTACTTTACGCTCAGACATGACCCATGTCCACGATACCTGCAAAGGAGTCGAAATGTCGGGACCTAAAATCAAAATACACCGCCACAAAATCCGTAAAAAAAGTAGTTTTATTTCAGTGTCTAACATTCGCGTAAATCTAAGAAATCAATAGCTTTTAATTGGTTGGCGATTCGCAATATTTACAATAGGTATAATCATAATAATCCCATTATATAAAGTGCAAGAAAAGCCTATGTAACCTAAAAATACATATCCATACTAATAATACAAATTATAAATGTGAAAGTAGCTCTAGTGTTTGACTGTTATAACTTCCACGTCTTAACCGATTTTGATTAATATCTAAAAAAAAAAGATGATTTACTACGAATAAAAGTTACTTCTAATATCCTTATTCATTCTTCAATAATCCCTAAAAGAAATCAATTACTATTTTCATTTCACAAGTAAGTAACTTATACACAGAAATACAACTTAATCACTCACCATGTACCAGGCGTCCAGAAAAGGCAACAAATTAGTCAAATCACAACAAAACAAGCCAAGTTATTTACAGCATCGTTTAATAAACGCTCGAAGGGCAATAAGTCATCCGGTCATTAGCGTTAAAACCCTAATTAGTCAAGCTTTTATTGTTTTGTGTCAAATATAAGTAACTGTCTCTCGTTATACAAACTAATCGGTTTTGGAATAGTTTTGTTTGTTTTTTGTTTTTTTAGGGCTTGTTATTTCTAATGAGGTATGTGTAGTGTTTGTCTCATTTAATAATGAGTAACGTTATAATGCCCTACATAGTTAAACATTTTGATTTTTTACATAGTTGCTTTTATCTAATACAGGTTTATGAATGAACTGAAACATAACTTACAGTCTCGTTACTTTAGTTAAAAATCTATGAAATTTGAAACAAAATACAACGTTGAAATGATCTTTTTTTTGACTATTACAGAATCACAATATCTCATTAAAGTACGTATTACCGTACTTATAAATAAACTAGCATTCCGTTCTAGAACCTTCACACGGGTAGACAAAACATTAATGAATTGAACACACAAACCTTCCTCTATCCATTGATGAATTGATGAGATTTAGATTAGAAACGAATTTAGCGTTCAGGCAAACAGATGCGAAGACTTTTTGTATATTAGTTACGTGTCTCTAGGCGTATATGGTATCCCACCGAAAACATAAATGTAAAAAAGAAAAGCCAAGTTCAATACAAAAATTATGGTTAGCTGTGGATTTCGCCGCAAAAAGAATGGAGATCTAAAGTTCTATGTAAAGTCCCAATATGTATTTGTAGGAACAAAATAACATTATGAACTAGTATTAAAGTCTGTTTCTTTGCCTAATTGCATACCTATATCAATTGGTGTTATTTAAAAATGTGAGATCTCAAAGTAGGTTAGATTTGACTAAGAGCACAAACTATTCTAATTAACACACACTTAATACAAAACCTCGTCAATCCCTTCAAATGAAACTAGAGCATAAAACAAAGTTGACAATTAACAAAGAGACTTTCTATCGAAAGTGGTGCAGTGGCCGTGACCCGGGGTACTGAACCGTGGGGTTCGTGGGTTCGTGGGGATGTGCGCCCGTGGGAACCAGACATAAGGTGATTACTTCTTTGATACAAGTACTTATGTATCGTGAGCAATTATGGTTAGAGAAATGCTGATAAACCCTGTTTTTTAAGAAAATATTTTACATTTGTGTAATTTTAATCAAATTTTTCGGATACATGTAAAAGACTACTGTTAAGACATAAATAGTATGCAGGTATAATTTGTGATAAAGTGTAGTTTACAAAACGCTATCTTAAAATAGATATCATCGTAGGAAAAAACAAGAAAAAAGGTACGTTGCTCAAAAGATAGAATCAATCATTCTTACATCCATTTATCGCAGTGAGAAGAGACTAAAAGTTTCTTAAAATAGAGATTTAAAAAGCCAGAGGCACCAGACAAAAATAGACTTTTGTAACTGTGATAAATTAACGAAGTATTTTTCAATTAGTGTAATCAACACAAAGCCTAGCTTTAACATAACATATCATCACGCCTGTATCCCTGAAGGGGTAGGCAAAGGTGTACCAATGTACACCCACAGTTTGCCGATATGTTTAGGTCCCATGTAACAGGGGGCGAGCCTATTGCCACTTACCGGGCACAAATCCAAATTCCGACCTGCTACTGAGAATTTCATAGAAAAACCCAATAACACCTTGGTCGACTTGGGAATCGAACCCAAGACCTATATATATGGTCTTCATTTATTATATAGGGTGTTTACCTGTATCCGTATCCAAAGCACTAACAACAGTAACCAGCTCATTAATATTAGCATTCTCAGCGATCGACTCAGCTACATACGTATCCTGAGTAAACCGAGGCGGGTTGTCATTCTTGGTCGACTCGGGAACCGAACCCAAGAACTCTAGCGTAGCAGTCGCGCTTAGCACCACTAGGCCAACAAGGCAGCTTTAACCTAAGCTACATAGTATATGGGAATATCTGATAAACAAATACTGTTACGAATTTCACATTCCTAGTATTGGGTTGATACAGATTCAATATCAGTATTGCACATTTGAAATGGGAGGTATCAGGCCTTTGTGCAACGGCTTTCGGTTGCTCTCAAGAAAAGGTGATTCAATTGAATGCATGTCCTTTGTCATGTATCCGGCTTTCCAAGTACTATTCGGACCCTGTACCACGAGCTTATAAAGCATTGCTTGCATCGTGAAAGTGAGACGCCGCTATGCGTAGTGTAGAGCGCCGTCTCGCTTACGCACTGGAAACGTTTCGAAAGAGCTTGTGGTAAGTGCGAAGGCCTGTTAACCCGTTTGAAATTCTGACGTTTGTCTGAATTGTTTAATCATTTAAAGGCCGAATACTAAAATGAAATTCAATTTTAAGTCACCGTTAAATCTCGTGCTATCTCTGTCACTCTATAGTATAACGTAGAGATAGATAGTAATACAAGACGCCTGAGAGATAAGTTGCGTTTCAGTATGTTTCAAGAATTTCAGGCTTAGCCTTGGAATATTTGGGCTTACTAAGAAATGTTTAAGCTTTTGATTAGTTTCTGTTTAGTTTTAGAAGTCCATTAACTATTCTATGGTAAGCTTATTATTTTATGTCTTGATTTTGATTACATTTTCGGGGTAAAAATTATCGAAATCTCCTTTTATTGCGTTTCATTAAGTGTTTGTGCATATGCTAAGAATCGTTTATTGGTTTGTTTACTTTTATTGTATAAATCAAAATAATACAAAACAATTGGACATTAATTACATCCATTTGAAATTAACTGTTCAAAACAAATTAAGGCCAAGCTTTACATTTCAACTTAAAATAACATTTCAAATAATTTTCAGTAATTTAATAAAATAATAGTCCATTATCATCTGAAATTTATGTACATAGAAGAAACTGCATCTCTATCTTGCACAAACCGCGAAATTATTCTTACCTAGAAGTCTGGCTAACATTTCGGCTAAGTTATTTGCTATATAAAACGGTCAGCGCGACTAGCTCATGCGATAACAACGCTTGTTTATTTAACTTAGCATAGAATATCTAGAATATTATAACTTCAGTTATTCCTAGTTTTATTATACACTTTTTGAACTTGGGGTAACGGATTAATTGTATATTTTATCAACATAAAACTTATTCATTTGTCATCAAGTTTAAGGTTCTTCTCACAAAAAGAGAGACAATTGTTATGTATTAACCCTTTCATAAGTCCAGAAAAGGCTCATTATAACGCTGCCCGTAGGATGTGCGAAAAATAGAACACACTGATAGCAATAGTGCAACGCATACGTCCTACAAAAAATAGGTCAGAAATCGGTACTAAGAATCGGCGTAAAATAGGCCCGATTGGCTGACCTACAAAAAGTCTGACAGCGGGCAGCGTCATATGAAAATAATAACTTTTAACCTGTCAACGCGAAGTACTTTACGATAAACACATAAAAAAAACATCAAACAAAAGTGTACACACAATTTATTAGCTTATTAGAAGCGACCGTTAATTTCCCTGTCAAAATCCGACTTTCCCTTATCAACCCCCATAATTACATAACCATTAATTTGTGCTCATACAACCAACCTTTTGTTGGCCCTTAATGGACAAAAAGAGGCCATTGTGTAGTCGTCAAAACAGCAGTCGAAAATCTTGAAAATATACCGTAATTAATACTAGCTTCTATTAGTGATGGGACATGATTGACTAAACTTCAAAATCGACTTTTGAATGATCGATTATAATATTTAAAATATTTTGACATGCTATCCTTACCACAAAATTCTGCGTTACCTGGCAAAATGGGTTGAGTGAGACTTGTAGTCGTAGTAGACGGAAGAAATAATGTGGTCCTAAAATCATTTTATGTGGCATTGTAAGGACTCTTGTATGCACATTTTAAACTATGGAAAGATTTACCAAAATCGCCACATAAATTCACAGATCTGACGTTATCACAAATCTGTTAAACGCTTGTTGTTGTTTCTCACATAATAAATTATTACGTTTGTTTACGCTTCATGTAGTTTTATGTATTTTCGAGTAATAAAATTGACTAATCGACGTAGTCCGGTGAAATGTGAGTTAGTACCAATATTATTTATACGCTGTTTATTTGTGTGAACGACTACGAATGCGAAGTGTTTTATCTTGTGCGAAGTTTTTTTGTTCGCGCACTTTTTTATTATTGTTTACAAGATAAAGATAGAGGCTTACTACATAAATAATAGTTATGTTATGTTGCGCGAAATCTTTTGTTATTTTGTACCACTGTTAGCAACTTATACAAAGCGTTACTTATACACTTATAAACATAATTCGACATTCAGTGTTTACCAAGTAAAAATCTCATAATTGATGCTAGGTACTTGTGTACGTATTAATATCAGTTAAGGCAATTCAGTGTACAAATAATCGACTAACACAAATCGACTAAAGACGGCTTAAGTACCTTTTACAAATCCCCTCACTAGTGTTTCATACATAACAAAAAATAGTGATGGAAACGTCGGATCAATTTAAAGCCGGTCCGAAGCTTGATTGATGGCCGGCTTTGACGAAGTAAATTAAGAGACTTTACGACTTTTTCTTTCATTTTTTAGTTCTCATTAGGACGTAAATTAGGTACCTAGATTTATTTAGGAAGCACCCGGTTGGCGCTGCTTGAGCTAGCTAATTTATTTCGAGCCGGAAACTTTAGAGGTATTTAAATGTTTTTTGTTGCGATAAGGTAATTTGTAAGCTCGTTAAAGGTGAGTTCTCA
Organism: Autographa gamma; assembly: GCA_905146925.1. Taxonomy (NCBI): domain Eukaryota; kingdom Metazoa; phylum Arthropoda; class Insecta; order Lepidoptera; family Noctuidae; genus Autographa; species Autographa gamma. The sequence continues at coordinate 4,249,642 of LR989869.1, read as the reverse complement.
TCTCGGTATATTCTGAAGAACAACGTTGATAGTTTTATTGAGCAAAATGTTATCTGAAACTGTTTTATGACTAGTTCATTACCAGACATATTTTAACTTTTTTTGTACTTTTTACTGTTCATTATTATTTGGGTTGTTTACTTGTTTATAGTAAAACCCGGAAAACCAATCACAGCATCTAACACAAGTGTTTGAACCAGAACTTGTATGATAATCTAAAGTTTCACCAGTCTAATCACCAAAAATCTTACTTAATTATATGATACATGGTTTTATATATCTTGTTAAAAATAAATCATTTAATTGAAATACCCTTACTCACTATCAACTGACCAACAAACCCAACGGAAATAAACGCGTTTTATTTTGTTAACGTTTTCACGGGTAACCCACTTTATACTCGGGATATTTATACTCGGAGGGATCTATAAGGTACGGAGATAAGCTGGGGAGGTATTATCGTATAAATGGAAGGGAACACGCGACGCTAGGATAACACTTTGATGTGTTTTATCTTACAAATCATTATTATTATAATTGTTACCTGCTTGAAGCTGATAGTGTAGGCAAGGTTGTAAAACTTTTATGTTAACATGACTTTTAAATGCCTATGTGAATCGAGCTATTTTTGGTAATATCTATTTACTGTAAATCGTAATCTTCCTGTTTTTGTGGCATGCCAAATATTCACGCTTTTGTATTTATTGATTGACGGGATTTCTCATAACTTTATTACATATTATATTACTTAGTAGTCCTGAAGATGCTGTAACCACTCATCCTTATCCCTGTATTGAAGTAATACTAAAGGCAAATGTCGACAAATACTTATATGCATATTATATGAGTGTATCATGAATATTTGCTCAAATATCACCTGAGTAAACCTCGTCTTCCCACCAGAGAATATATCAATCAAGATTCAACCCTTCTACATAATCTCAACACGCTGTATTATCACATACACATCCCATACACAATCACTTGCTCACCTATTAAATATTCATCTCGGAGTATCTCGTAAACAGTTAACCCTGAAAATGCGACGCGGGGTCCAAAGCGACCATACAGGACGTTACAACCTCCCAGGGGTACGATTCGTAAGGCCATTGTACAACAGCAGGCGATAATTAATGTATTTGTTACGCGAACCTTATTAGCCTAGCGAGATAGTTTAGTGTTTTGGATTATGAATGTTCCAAAAGATAAATCGCTTTACCCCCAAATAAAGCAAACAAATAAAGTCCGTTTATTAATTTTGAAAACGTTTTAAGTTTTAACATAAAATCGGATGGTCCACTTAAACGTTCGCGGTAGAATAATCCTGCTTTTGAACTCCGAGGTTGTATTTCTAATTAATTATTTTATCTCAACCCGAACCGATATTGTTTACGTAACCCAGAATCAGTACCGAAACCTCTAAGAACCTTCAGCTTAATATTAATCTCAAACGAACCAGAGAACGATACAACAAAAGCGCTCCTATTTTACAACACAATATACTTTCACACTTTAACATGAAACGTGAAAGAATACAATAAACAAATTTATTATACTCGGCGGAAGAATAAAGGTAGGTAAAACCTCAGGTACAACATAGTCGTGCGCATTCAAAGGGGTGGGGGTCTTGTATCGCGTGCCACTGACACCGGAACCAAGCCTTTTTTCTCAGCGATCCTTTGTTGGACTTCCTTCAGCTAAAGGGGGGTCATCTAAGGGGGAGACGGGAGTTCTATTGTGCGGGGTCAATTTGAATATTCAAGTATGGGGCACGCTTCGTAAACGATGTCAATGGCTGGCATGTGGAGTGATTTTTCTAGTTAGGGACGCAACCCGGTGGAGCAATTAGGGTTTAATATGCGCTTATATTTAAGGACGTCGCTTTTTTAGGGTTAATTTTGTTTTTGTTTTGGTATTTTTATTAAACTAGGGTAGAGTAGGGTCAGTTGGTAGTAGATAATGTACTATATTATAGTGCACAGAGAGAGCGATAAAAACGACTTTGTCCTTTCTTTATAAAAACAAAAGATACTTTTATAGTTATTTCATTTAAAACAAAGCCTAAATTATCAAACAGACAACCTCAAACACAAACAGAAAAATTAGAAGCCTTTATACGAATCTATAAGTTCAATAAACCTTTTAATTAAAGCTTCTGTTAAAAGAACTCTGGAATATATTTGATGTGTCGTTTAAATAATTAACTAGGCTGTTTATTTTGGTTGCGAAAACTGTCATTTTAGTTCAGACACGATCGGCTCTGTGTTAAATGGCAGAAATTTTCCGCCTGTTTTGTCCCATCATGAATTTTTATTTACCCTAGACACGCCACCGTTAATTATATATTATGTTTATTCCTGTTGGTATTATTGTGTATTTATTTAACTCAAATAATACCGTTTATTTTGTATATGTTACCAAATAATTTTACATATTTATTTAATATTTAAGTTTCCATTAGGTATGAAAATGTAGGTTGTATTTTGTTCAAATAAATCGCTAGTAACTACCTAAGCTTAAAGTCCTAGTTTTAGGTTTCATGCTTTTCCTATTTAGATACCTATATCTAGATACAAAATATATTACTTTTTTGTCTAGACCTTTCTTTTAATTTGGTTAGGTAAATGCATTGTATCAGTAAATCTACTGAAATTGCCAATTTAGTTTGAATTAGTTTTATTTTCTCTATTTTGACCTCAGCTACCCAATTACTGTTAGATTCATATCTTAAGATTGAACCGGTAATCATGCCAATAAGATTAAATTACTTTATTATACTAAATAACATATATATGTGTTTTTGTTTAATGCAAGACATACATAACTAGATAAAAATAGTTTGCATTTTTAAATAAAGTTTATTTAATACAAAAAATAAATGAACAATAAAAAGTTAGCATTTAATTAACCTTAAGTACTTATTGCAAAAAATACAGAAATAAAATTAAAGTTTGCATTTAAAATAAACTTAATTTAATGCAAAAAAATAATTTCGAATTTATATTTTGCATTTTAATGAAAAAGATTACATTTTCTGTAATTTACCTTGTTAAGTGTAAGTTAGGATTGTGTAAACATTATGTAAACACGGCTGCGTATCTAAGTGATATTATACCTGAGATTATATATGATAACTTAATGTAAACGTTCACGTTTAGGAAGCGTTTGCTAGATTTTAACATAATCCGAGGTTGCATTTACAATGTTCTCTTCATCCTGAGCTTCTAGGAAATAAGACTGACTAACGTCTAAACCTAGATTCCTAGTGAGAGCTGCTTGGTAAGACTGAGGTCTAACATCTATATCAGGGATGATAGTACTATTGAGAAACTTTTAAAGCAACACCAGCCAATGTGTCAACAATACTCTGCAAAGTTTTATTTTAAATTAAATTATTTTTTTATGTTTTGACGCGAATTAATAAAGTAAATCCACTTAACCAGTAGTGCATACACGTTGGTAATGTTATGACAGTGAACAATTACGTCTTAAGTACATACTAACAGTGTTTGTGAAGTACAATGGAACTTTGAGTATACTCAGAACTAAGGATAATTACGGTAAATACTATATAATAAATAAAAATATTATAACATAAATAGTGTTTGCAGTGACATTCTAATAATCAAAAGTGTTAAAAAGTGAAAATAATTTAATAAAGTCAGTTATAAATTCGAACAATGCAAAATTATATGTAAACACTAACCAGCTGACTCATCAATCAAGCAATCACCCAATCACAACACAACATTAAAATTTTGACGCTAAAATATTCGTTCGGAAACTGTCAATAATTTTTTTTTGTTGTTTGAACACTGGTCTTTTGGGCGACGTTTCATTTCACTCAGTAAATAATTTAAGTAAAAGGATAACAAACAAAATCGACTAAACATGTCGTTTGTAACACAGAGGAGTAAGCTAAGGTCGCAATCAAATATCGACGTCTCTATATTATCAGAAGATGAGTACTCTGATCCTAGTAATATATTATTGGAAGATACCCAAAGGAGTTTACCAAATATTGATGTAAATTCAACAGAAAAAGAGGAATTAAAACTTAAGTTAGACCAAATGAAATTGCAACTTGAAGGTGCACATGCAAAAATAGACCATTTATGCATCGAAAATGAAAGACTAAAGCAAGAAATAGAGAAGTGTAGAAACACTATAGAAATATTTAAAAATGAAAGAAAAACTGAAATTAATACTTTACCGTCTACACAGAAAAACAAAAGAGATAACTTGATTAAACAAAAAGAAATCATAAACAATACAAACAAAGAAAAAAACATTGCAGTAATCTTTCAAGAAACATTAATTGAGCCAAGTGCTATCACAGAAACAAAAGCACACGAAGAACAAACAAAAGAAATACCAAAAATTAATAAAGAAAATAATATTACCGCAATGAATGAAGAAACATTAAATACGCAACTACTTTTCACGGAACGAAATACACCAAAAAAATGTGAAGAACTAATTAAACCAAAATACAAAGTCTTGATTCTTGCGGATGATCAAGGAAGAGGACTACAACAAGTTATATCAAAACTTCTAGGAGCACAGTATGAGGTCTTTACTTTCTTCAAACCAGGAGCAAAATTACAAGATGTTCTAGAACCAACGCAGAAACTATCCACAGGTTTTTCAAAAAATGATTTTATTATTGTATTAGCTGGATGTAATGATAAAAACCCTAAAGAAGCCATATCAATGTTATACTATATGATAAGTAAAACTAAACACACAAACGTAATAATAAGTGAGGTACCACATAATAAATATATAAATGAATACACATTTAATAACGAAATTAGCTGCATATGTAAACAATTCCAGCACTCGACATACTTAGATATTATTATGGGGCACTACAAGGGTATATCTATCCGTAAACAGCGTTTCATAAGTATGATGCGAACAATAGTAAGAGAAATTTTACGATTAGGCTATAAAAACAATTATGAACATTATATTAAAAACCTACAATTTAAAAATGTAGCAAATAAAACTAAAATGTTTCTAAACGTTTCAACCCAAACTGAGAACGCTGTGTACACTGAAGTAGGGAATGAAACTAATAGTATTGCAAATAACGAAATTTCATTTTTTCGAAAATAAACTGATAGTCTTTCATCAAAATATTCCTAGCTTACTGTCAAAATTGTACGAACTTCATTTATTGTTAGACGAACTAGATGCAAAACCTCAAGTATTATGTTTTACCGAAACATTTATAGCAGATGGATGTGAATCACTTATAAAGTTATCTAATTATGTAAATGCAGCAAATTATTCTAGAAAAAATAAAAAAAGAGGTGGCTCAGCAATCTTTATACAAAAAAACATTGAATTCCAAAAACTAAACTGGCTAGATGAACATGCTGTTGAAATAAATTTTGAATGTTGTGGGATATATGTACAATCGGTAAAATGTATCATCGTCTGTATATATAGAACTCCAAATAGTCAAATAAATATATTTCTCGAGAAATTAGACACTATGTTATATAAACTTATAAAAACAGACAAGAAACTATGTAAAAATATAATAATAGCAGGTGACTTGTATATATAGAACTCCAAATAGTCAAATAAATATATTTCTCGAGAAATTAGACACTATGTTATATAAACTTATAAAAACAGACAAGAAACTATGTAAAAATATAATAATAGCAGGTGACTTCAACATTGATATATTGCAGGACACAGTTAATACTAAAAAATTTAAAGACCTTTTAGATATCTATAACTTGAAGTTTGAAATCAATGAACCAACTCGCATAACTCCAACATCGAAAACTTGCATAGATAATATAATTAGCAACATAAAACAAACCAAATCCGAAGTCATTCAAACTGGGCTGTCGGATCACACTGCCCAATTATTACATACTTGTAAAAACGTCAAATCAGAGCAAAAAGTAAAATTTATTCTAAGAAGAGATTATCATCCAGAAAATATTGTCAAGTTTAGGTCCTGTATCTCTTGTTTAAGTTTCTGTAATGTATACACATCAGATGATCCGAATACTGCATATAACACATTTATCCAAGACTTTAAGCTATTTTATGATCTATGCTTTCCTGTTAATAAAATCAAATTAAAAAATAAAGCCAATATACTTTGGACGACAAAAGGAATAGTTACTTCATGCAAAATAAAACGAAAGTTATTTATAAAAACACAAAAACAATCTGATAATAGAACATTAAATAAATATAAACAATACAAAAAGCTTCTGAAAAAAATAATAAATTATAGACAGAGACAAGCTAATATAAACATGATACAAAAATTTGAGAATAAAACGAAAGGAATCTGGAACTACATTAAGAAAATAACAGACATCGGACAAACGGAAAAATTTATTAGGTGTATAGAAGAGGAAAACAAACAAGTAACGGAACCGCAACAAATAGCTAGTATTTTTAATATGAAGTATGTAAGTCAAAACTACGATAAAAATTTTAATGAACAAAAATATAAACCTTTGGGCCATAGTCATTCGAAATCGTTATTTATGAAACCAGTAGACGAAATGGAAGTATTAAGGTACATACTATTATTAAAAAACAAAAAAAGTACCGGATATGACGATATAACCGTCGAAATAATTAAAAGTTGTGCATTAGTAATACTCAAACCTTTAGCTCACATCGCAAATATTATGATAGAAGTAGGTATTTTCCCTGAGAAACTTAAACAAGCTATTATTAAACCACTTTTTAAAAACGGAAAGCAAAATCAAATACAGAATTATAGACCTGTCGCATTACTACCAATCTTTTCTAAATTGTTTGAAAAAGTAATTTATACACGATTAGTAAATTACCTAGAAAAAAATAGTCTATTAAACGACGCTCAGTGTGGCTTCCGTAAAGAAAGATCGACAACTTTAGCAGTCTTTAAAATTCTAAAAGAAATATTAGATGCAATCAATACAAAAATGCCCGCTACAGCTATACTTTTAGATATGTCTAAAGCCTTCGATTGTGTTATTCATACCATACTACTTAAACAGCTGGCACATATCGGAGTAAGGGGTATTCCTTTAAAACTAATGGAAAGCTATTTAACCAAGCGTAAACAAGCCACAGAAATAACATTTTCAGACCTTAAAACAAAAACTTTGTCTTGCACTCGCTCACCTTACACACATATAAAAGTCGGAGTTCCACAGGGAAGTATTCTGGGACCCTTACTGTTCTTGGTCTATATAAATGAATTCCCACAAATAATACAGGATCAAACTGTCTTATTTGCCGATGACGCATCAATATTTTTTACGGGTAAAAATATGAATAAAATGGAATATGAACAAAAAATAAATAATTCTCTTGCTAAAATAATTGAATGGTTAAAAACATTAAATCTTAAAATCAATATAAATAAAACGAAATATATACAATTCCAAACATACAAAGCCGCCCACAATAATCTAAAGATAAGTTACAACAATAATAAAGTAGAAGAAGTGAATGCATCAAAGTTTTTGGGTCTAAATATAGATAAACACTTGAATTGGAAGTTACATATAGAACATTTGAATAAAAAAATTAGAACATATTGCTATACACTACAGATAATTAAAAATACAACTAATATTAAAACCGCACAATCAGCATACTACGCAAAAGTTTATTCCATCTTAAATTATGGAGTAATATATTGGGGAAATTCCGTAGACTCTAAAACTACTTTTCTACTTCAAAAAAGGTGTATACGAATAATCCATAACCTTGATAATGAAACCTCTTGCAGACCGACATTTAAAAAATATGGATATTTAACTTTAACAGGAATATATATTCTCCAAGCAGCTATTTTCATTAAGTGTAACAGTAACTACTTTCCTGACAAAAACTCTCTAGAATATAATAGAAGATTGCGAAACAGAGATAAATTAATAATACCACAACCTCATAATGAAATGTACAAAAGGAACATGTATTTTACCAGTATCAAAATTTATAATCACTTGCCCTGTAAAATAAGATCACTCAAGCTAAACAGTTTTAAAAATGTTGTGAAAAGACTTCTAATTGAACACTGTTTCTATGATTTAAAAGAATACTTTGAAGCTAAATTATGAAAACTGAGGAAGTGAAAGATTATTGTAAGAAGACAATGCATTTTTTTACTGTTTACTGTTTTAATGTAGTTTTACTAAAGTATGTAAGTAATAACTTAAGTAAGCTAAAATTATATGTATATACACTAAGTGTTCTATTGCATGCCTATATAGGTAAATTGTGCAGAGCTTCAAAACCTATATTAAGACCATACACTGTAACCACAATTAGTGCAATAAAGATTTATTATTATTATTATTTTTGGAAACATTTGTTCTTCACGGCGAACCGGTAAAACTGATGGCACGGGCCTAGGCCAAGTGTTCATCAGTAAAAGTAGTAGAAATATTAGGTTGGCGCTATTGGTGCTGTACTAACGCGAGAGGAAACCGAATTGTCTGGTTCACATTGTAGGAATTTCCTTACCAGTCTGCATGTATTTAAAATGGCTGCCTTCTGCATAAGGTGGTAGGTGTGCGAAGGTAAGTTTAAAGTGTTAAGTGACTGGTGTAGTAATTTTGGTATTACTCCTGTAGCGGAAAGCACTACAGGGACTATTGTAACTTTCTGCAGATGCCAAATTCGGGTGATTTCATCCCTCAGCTCAGTGTACTTAGATAATTTCTCGGCAATGGTGGTCTGCAAATTATGAGTATTTGGCACTGCAATATCTATTAGGTATCCAGTTTTACTAGTTTTATTAATAAGCGTAATGTCTGGTCTATTAAAATGAACAGTTCTGTCAGTAAGGATGGCTCGATCAAAATAGAGTTTGGTAGTGGAATTTTCTAGAACAATCTGGGGGATATACTTATAATAAGGTACTACGGAATCTACAAGTTGGTATTGGTGCGCAAGTTTCTGGTGTATAATGTTAGCTACTTGATCGTGTCTATGTTTGTAGTCACTCTGAGCTAATGACTTGCAAGCACCTGTTATGTGTTGTATAGTCTCTGGGCAACTATTACATTTTCTACATGTGTCGGTAGCTAAATTCTTTATAATATACTTTCTATAGTTTCTTGTTTCGATAACCTGATCTTGTATAGCTAACATAAATCCTTCAGTCTCCGGGAAGAGTTCACCTCGACTCAGCCATGCGTTCGACGCCTCTTTGTCGACATTTAATTGGCAAAGGTCTTGGTGATGTCTTCCATGTAGAGACTTCCGGCTCCACTCTAACATTTTGGCATTGTTGTCAATTTGCTTTTCGTTATTCTGTTCTGTTGGGTCTTTCATGTTAAGTGGTGTTAGCTTTAAGTCGTTCTTTACAATTAATTTGTGTAGTGTGGATGATTCAGATTTGGTAAAGAAATACTGTCTAAGTGTAGTTATCTGTTTATTGTGTAAGTTACAGATGTCTATTAATCCTCTGCCTCCCTCTTTACGTGGTAGAGTGATTCTCTGTAAACAAGATCTAGGGTGGTGTTTTCGGAATCTAGTCATAGAGGTGTTTATTTTACGCTGTAGATCTTTTAGATCAGATTTAGACCAGTTAATAATTCCGAATGAATATGTTAGGATGGGAATAGCAAAGGTGTTGATTGCTTTTATCATATTTCTGGAGTAAAGATTCGATTTCAAAATAATATTTAAACGGTGCTGAAACTGCTGTCTTAATTTAGATTTCGTTTCTTGATATCGAATCTGTGATGACTGGCTGTATCCTAAGTATTTATAAGTATCTTGTTCATCTAAAGAATCTATTTGCTCTGAAGTGGCTAAGGTGTAATGGTGCTGATAATTCTGCCCTGCCCTAATAGAATTTATTTTGCATTTATCTATTCCAAATTCCATTTTGATCACGTTCGTGAACTGTTCTGTTAAATTAGCTAGTTCATAAAGTTCGCTCTCACTATTCGCGTAAAGTTTTATGTCATCCATATAAAGTAAATGATTTAATTTAATTTGTTCTGTTAGCCCATCATGTCGGTAAGTGAGAGGTATACCAAGTGAAGTTGAGTTTAATATTTTAGAAAGCGGGTTTAGAGCAAGACAGAACCACAGTGGGCTGAGGGCATCTCCCTGGAAGATACCTCTTTGTATTTTTATTGGATCTGTTTCAATCGTATCAGTTGCAGTAGTAAGTTTAAGCACAGTCGTCCAATTAGCCATCATGGTCTTAAGGAAAGCTACTACTTTTGGGTGTATCTGATACATTTCTAAGACTTTAATCAGCCACGAATGAGGGACAGAGTCGTAAGCTTTTTTATAGTCAATATACATGCTATAAAGGTCAGCTTTGGTTTTGTGAATTTTATTTAGTATAACGGAATCTATGATAAGCTGTTCCTTGCAACCTTGGCTAAATTTACGACACCCCTTCTGTTGTTCTTATTATTAAGCGATTTGTACAGATAATTCACGTGTATTCATAGACATGGACACCATTGTTATTATATTAGCCTATCGCTGTCTTCTGCTAAACGTAGGCTTAACCCAATGAGCGCGTACCATCTCTGTCCTGGGCAGACCTCATCACTCCGCTGTCATCATATTGATATTTAGTTACAATAAAATAAAGTACATGGTTTTGAGTATCTTTAAGCCCAGCAAAGCAGATTAATTCCATCTTTCAAGATGAATTAAATCAATGTATGCAACATCCGACGTAAGAACCTTAGAGTATTAATGTGTACACTATGGAGTGTTCCTAACAGAGTATCTATGCACTGTCAGAATCTGAACAAGATTCTTTGTCAAATTAGAACACTACATTTTATCAATATTATCTCAATAACTCAAAGTATATCGCAACCATCGATATATCCGCATTCAAGTCAGCCGTTGAGCGGAAAATCGTACACGCGTAGTACTGACAGGTAAAAATTAGCGTACGCTTGGCACACCGGGCTGCTAGCAACGTGCTCACTCTATGCTTGCTTATAATATATACTCTAAGGTAACAACCTATCATAGTTCTGCTACTGCAACTGAAGCTTTGAATCGTACGTCGGATGAGCAATTATATTGACGACCGCATTGGTCTGGCAGACCGCGTCTCAGACGCTCCAGACCTCAGACCCATTGGTCTGGAGATAGGTTCGTGCACCTGCTATGTTTCTAACAGCACAGATAATTCGATTAATTGATTAAAGAAATGATTAAAACTGAATTATTTTATTTAATGAAACTAATTAATGTGAGTTAATTGTGTATTTTGTTTACTTTTTTAATGATTCCAGTGTTTCGAAAGTAGCAAATAGAAAAAGTTGTAAGCACAAGGTCATAAATAATGTAACCGTTTTTTCCTTGCCCTTATTTTTATGTTAAGGCATTGTTTTGTTATCATTGCCATGTATAGACATTAAGTACTCGAGCTTATCTATGTTCTAAGAAGGAAATATAATCCTGACTTGTACATACTATAGCTCAAAACAAAAAACAATAAAATCTAATTATGATTTTTTCTTCCACAGCCCGTGAACACACATCACACCACGTAACAAGATTACGGCACTCCAGACACCTAGAGGGGTACATGCCGATACGCACGTCATCTGTAAGTAAAACATTATACCATCCATCATCAACCATTTAACATCATCACCCAACCCCAACAGCTTAAACCCCATAGTTTTCAAGTTACTTTAACGCTTCTTTATATAATCCTATATGTTCTGCATGACTACTATAAGTAAATTTAAAGATTAATAAATTTAGCGATCACGGATTTACGTAAGTGAATTAAATGATAACTAACAATGATTACACTTTTAATCCAAAAGCATTTCCCGGGAAATATTCAGGTACTAATTATAAATTATATATGTGTATTTTATTTGAAAATATTCATTTTACTGCACGCCATTTTTATAACGATTCTCGAATTACACACCGGGACAAAATTATGCGACAGTAAATGACAGATTTGATTTGTTTCACGTCGTATGGTTTTGTTCTGTTTTACAAAACTAATATGTTTTCAGTGATGTTAATTTCAATAAATGTTTATTATTTTGTTATCATTGCATGTTGGCTCGTACAGAGTTGTTAATTCAATTTGATCTTAATTAGATTTCGAGAAAGCGTTGAAAATTTTTGTTTACGAACCAAATTGTATGTTCGCGTGATTAGATATTTTCTGTAGACAGCATGCAATGTAAGGTAAATAATTACCAAAAATGTGTTTATTTGTATAATGGGTCTCGCTAATTTTACAGTGTATCCTGTGTCAGAGCATAAATAATCTGTCATATGTTATGAAAGTTCTTCAACACGTAATGACAGGTTTTATCCTTCCATTTGAAATAAATAAAAGCAACCAAATAAATCACTGTAAAATATGAGCGAGACCTTTAATAGTTTATGTAGATATATTGTGTAGCCCAAAATTGACGTAGAGGCACGGCCTGACGCGGTTTCAGTTTGTAGCTGCGACGCCGAAACTCGCGGTTAAGGATAACCACAAACCGCTGTTTACCGAGTGCCTGAACTACAGGCCGACTGTGAAGGAAGAGCAATCGGTCGGGACATATGTATTCACAGTAAGTTTTATTATTATTACTATTTTTATTTTGATTTTACAATGTTTGAGAGGAGGCCTAAAGTGAGACAGATACGGGCTGATACTATTTCGTGGGTCAATAAATCTGGCCAGACGTGTAATCAAAATTTGTTAACTTGGTAAATTTCAAGGGCAAGATATATTGCTGTGAAATACAAGGAAGGTTAAAAATAACATTTGAAAAGTATCTACCGATTTTCTTTTAAACAAACAATATTTCTGTTCAGCAAAGATAATGTTCCCATATTATGACTCTAAAAGATCACCATTTGGACGTAATTGTCTAAGTTACACTACAAATAGAATTAATACAATCAAGGGTAATTTGGAAGGGAACTCCCTCTCAATTAAATACGAGTATCTCGAACATAAATTCCCCGAAATCCAACACTCTTCTAGTGACATAATACTCTAAGAATTGAGGAAAATATACTGTTTATCCGTTTGTGAAATCGACTTCCGATTTCGTTTGATCAATCACTTAATATTTCATGCCTCAAATGTGTACCGTGTCGTACTAAAATATTGGCTCCTTATATCTTCGTGAATATATTTTGTGAACGATTTTGCACGCCTCTCGGCCGGGTAAGGAAATGTCGGAGTATTTCTTTGATTTTATTGAGGCGTATTTTAGAATGGATGATGGAAAATGCATTGAAGAAATAATCTGGGTTTCGATGCCTAGGAATTTTGGAATATTTGCTACCTTTACCCGTTTCAGTTCTTATAAGGTTGATGAATAATACCTGTATTATCAAACTCTCAATGAAAAAGCTCTTCAAGCAGGGTTTCTTATGTAAGATTATACCACCCATGAAATAAGGTTGTAATTTCCGATATATCTGATGAACTATAATAAAAAAGGCACGTATTAACATAATATATAATTCTAGGTACATGCAGAAGACAGAGACCCTCCAGAAATGGGTGGGACGGTGACATACAAGTTCGTCTCCACGCCGGGAGAAAAAGAGAGGTTTCACGTCGACCCTGAGACAGGGAAAATCACTACGGCCGATGTAAGTACCAAACTTCTTTAAATGTATTAAATAAATTCGAAAAATAGTTAGAGTTTGGAGAAAACCTTGGATTTCTGCTGCCTTGAGGAGGCTAAATTCAGATGCCAGAGTTATTGGCTAAAACTACAAGAATGCTACTGATGAGTTTGCAACTGATAGTTCCTCTAAACTGGAAACTAAAACGAGAAATTAAAATGAAACTCTATTACACAATAAAAAAGAAAAAAATCTGATTGAGTGACAAAATTGAAATGGATCTAGTAATTGTATTTTATTTGATGTATAATTCTCTGAAATGGAAATTAAGTTTAATTTTATATACAAAACTACGAAGTCCCAAAGTTAATTTCATGCCTAATAATTTTGTCTCTTTATTTGCAACAATTCTATTTCCAATTTTACATTAGCAAGAACCAGTGTTATTGGAACTAAGGTAGGTGATGGAGGATTTTCTCTTAATCCTATAGATAATTATGATACTAATAATGTTAAAATACTACAGATTTTCGACCACGATGAACCGTCCAGAGAAAAAGAAGCGTATATAACAGTTCGTGCCAGTGACAACGGGCAACCACAGTTAGACGATGCGTGTACGATCAAAATTATTATAGAAGACGTCAATGATAACCAACCTGTGTTCGACAAAGTTGTAAGTATTGCTTTCTTAAATATTGTTAAAAAAACGGTACTGTACAAAGTCTTAAGTATGTATGACCCAACGAAAAGATGTGTCCTCATTTTTCTAGCGAAAAACTTTCTAAAAGATGTACTTTCAGATTTTGTTGTCTTGTATTTCTGTTTATCCTGTTTAAATAAGAAATACTTAATGATCTGTTTTTGTTTCATCGTATCGTGGATTTGAATTGTGTGAATTTTTAATTAACGTTTCCTTCTTACTTTCGTTTGTACCGTTAGCTTCGACTGGCAGCTGATAATTTCCCTTAATTGTGACTAATTAACTGTTCGTTCATTAGCCTCAAAACGTGGCGCAGACTATATTAACGCTTGCCTGTTTTTCAAAGGTCTTCCGTGGAGATGTCTGGAAGGTTTGTCCAAATGAGAGAATTTCACAAACAGAGAGATCCGCACAATAAAATTGTCATAAACTTGCAATTATAACTTGTATATTATGTATATTTCATCGATTGTTACCATTTATGTTTATATTTAAGTTTTATTTGAAAGTTTTTGAAACATGGTACCAATCGATATTAAGTACGTTTTTTTGAAAAATATTCTATTTCTCTACTTGCATGTTGCTGCATGTCTGATTTAGGACCATAAGCCGCCGCTCAAGGCGTTATTGGTAATAATATTTTATGTGTTTCGTGTGTTTCAATACACTTTCTTTGCACATTTGTAGTTGGTGTGTTTTTTTAGCTAGGCTGCTCTTTCCCCCTAGGCGCATTTTATCACACTGCACGATTATAATTATTTTGGAAAAATCTTTCTCTAAGCTTTGGGCATGCTTCGCGTAGAACATGTCTTTAGATTCTCTATTTATGAACTGTGTCAAACGAATTTTATCTTCTTATCTTTAAAGGTATCGAAATGGAAGAAGAAAAACAACTTTCTAACATCCAACCCCACGAATCGGAAACATAAGTAATCCTCCAAACCAGACCCAGACTTGGCGCAAAAATCTCAAATTCAGTATTTTTCCTCAAAATTAACATGTATTTTTATGTATACAGTCGTATTCGGAGTCGGTTCCTCAAGACCTGCCGAGTGGACGAGAGGTGATGAGGATATCTGCGACAGACATAGACGATGGCAACAACTCCATCGTCCACTACAGTCTGGACTCCAATTCGCCGGACCAAGCCTATTTTTATATAGACCCCGACAACGGAGTTATATTTTTAAATAAGACTATTGATGTGAGTATGATTACTATTATTTATTTTGTTAAGTTTATCTCTATATTAATTTTATAATAATTATTACTTTTTATAAATTTTGGCTCTTCTGTAGCAACATTATCTATGTTCTTTTCTCTATTCAAAGTTTTATGTAACTCAATCCCAAGTTGATTGCTTTTATCATAAAACTTATTATGCAACACAAGTTTTCGATTAACATAATTTTATTGAAGTTATAACAGAATTCTTATCGTAACCATTACGCAAATGTAACTAACTTATATTTTGTAAACATTTCTTACACGTGTCAACTAATTAATGTATTTTCTGAACAGAAAGCGCCGGGGTATAAGTTTAAGCTGAGCGCGATAGTGAAAGATATGGGGACCCCTCCGCAACAAAGTTCTATAACTTTAGACATACAAGTTGTGGAGTCGAACAAGAAAAGCCCATCGTTCATAGAAGTACCTGATGAGCCGATTAGATTAAAAGAAAACTATTCGGATTTCAATACCCCTATTGCGACCGTGCGGGCTGTGTAAGTATAGTTTATTTTACACGTTAAAACTAATTACAGTATAAACCTTTTTGAACTTATTGGGATACCAATAGCTGATACTATCAAATCAGTCTTTAATTTTTCCATAATGATTGGTATGATTTATTTTTGGTTTGAAATAGGTCTATGTGTTGCTTCCTATGTATCTTAAACATTATGATTATGGTTTCAATACAAGAATTCAGATACCTGATTAGAGTAAAATATTTCGTTTCTCGGCTAATGGATTTGATAGATCGTAGTCTATTTCCATAAATGAATTTCTCCAATACTTTAGTTTTATCGAACCCTTATTCTAAATAACCAATCCCAAAAGCTTTTATAACAATATTAGCGTCTGTATTAGTTGAATATTTTTCGTTAATGTCTGTTTTATTGTTACTCAAAGTTTTCCAAGTTTTAATGTTCTCTTAGTCCGAAGTTTGAGTATAACAGCAAGTGGGACCGCCATTATAATATCTGGGCCTAATCTTACATTAATTGTTATGTAGGTGGGCTACGGCGAATTCTCGCTGTTGGCCCTTTGGGTCTTAGTTTACGTTTCGGTATGGTAAAAGTTTGTTAAGTTAGGTTTAAATCCGTATTATATTTTGAATAGATTATACTGTTTATGGTCTACAGTGTTATGTTATTTTAATGGCCATGCACGGTTCTGTTGGCTATTAAAACTGTCTTTCGAGGTACTTGTTTTAATTATATTCAGGTCTTACTCGACATTAACTTTCTTGATGGTGTCACTTATTTTCATAAGATGACCCGATTTCTTGTTGAATTGTCTCAAGCATTTCCTAAACTTGGTTCTATGACGATGGTTTTCTAAATTATGTCAACAACCACAGGTCAAACATAGCTGAGGAGAAGAAGCTCCAGTTCGAGCTGGTCCAAGGTCAAACGGAACAGACCAACAAATGGCACACGTTCGTGTTGGAACCTGAAGCTGACTCCGCCTACATCAAGCTCGGAAACCATCTGGATTATGAGAAGATCACCGATTATACGCTGACTGTTAGGATACAGGTGAGAATATTATTTATAACTGTATACTTAAAAAGAGTGGCCAACTTGCTCTAAACAGAAACGTATGGAAGTGTAATGTATGAAGAAAACGGCCGTTGACAACAAACTGTTTTTTATTGTATCATAGCAACGCACACAGATAATCACAATATTTACACAGACGTTACACCTCTCCTCACTAAATATACAAATAAACTTAACCAAAATTCTACTTTTTAATAAACTAAATACAAATAAACCTAACCCATTTTCAAACATCTCGCTCCTGACGTTTCGCCCTATTTAGAGCACGCAGTGCCCGAGCGCTTGTTGCCACAGGTGGTGACGACGTAGGCACCGGTGACAAAGGTTGACTTATAGCTGATGTGCCCACCACGCTGTCACTACCTAAAGGAACCTGATCGTTATCGGTATCATTTATGCCCCTAGAATCGTCTAAAAGTCGACTGCTTATACGCGCTAAAGCATATCGGTTCGTGTGACTGTTTACCGATATTAACTGATCGGCATGACGACGCCATTCCAAGCCATCACCCACGTTAACGACGTACGATACTGGGCCTGTCTTTTTTACCACCGTTGCCGTGGTCCACTTATCCCCCCCAGCTGCGTAAGACCGAGCTAACACCGAGTCTCCAACGTTAAAACTCCTGTCCGCACCTGACACGCGCGTGACCTGACGCTCCTGTTTAGCGCGCACCGTAGCCGCTAAGTCCGGCCGCAGTGCATCCAGCCGACTGCGCAGACGGCGTCCTTGTAGCGCCACTGCTGGTGATACCCCAGTGGTTGCATGTTCACAATTTCGGTATTGTAACAAAAATTTCGAAAGTGCTGTATTGACGTCCTCATTCTCGTACAACGCCCTTTTAATTACTTTCTTTTATTTGTATATTTCTTCATTTATAGCCGAGATGCGACTACCCGTATCTACTTCACAATTCACGTTTACGTTGTCAATCATTAGTCTAACAAAATAGGGTTTGTTACCTTGAGTTGCAATTTCTATATTAAATATTGCCTCATCAGACTCCTCGTCGCTTATATAAGTTTGCCGACTGCCTTTGCCGCTGATTTTTTTACACATTACCTTTAAGTGACCTTTATAACCACACTCGTCACACGTAAAGTTCTTAAATCGGCACCTGTCGGCCATGTGTGCCTTGCCACAACGCCAACAAAATACTGCACGCGAGTTGTTTGCCTCCGCGCCGCTGCTGCCACTGCCGCCGCCGCCACGTTCAGGCGCGCGTTGTAGACGCCCGCGCTGGCCGGCTCGTCCGCCGCCGCCGCCGCGTCCGTAGTGCAGGTCCTCGCCCGCCGCTGTCGATGAGTTTGTCGCCGTCGCCGCCGCCGTGGTGTTGCCGCTCACCTCCGCATGCCTATCTGCTGCCTCTAGAGCCAAGGCTAACTCCACCGCTTCTTTATACTGAATTTTCTTCTCTGCGAAAATCCTGGACCGCATACCATCACTCTCCAAGCCTGAAACAAACTGGTCACGCAAGTTCTCCTCTAACGTCGAACATTTGCCGCATTTACCAAAGTGGCAGTTTACGGCGAGGTGTTTCAGTGCTTGGAGGTAATCAGTCAGAGACTCGCCAGACTTTTGTCTGCGTTGTCGGAACACGTGGCGCTCTGCGATCTCTGAACGTTGTGGCTCCAAGTGAGACGTCACTAAGCTCACCAATTCATCGAAGGTTTTTGACTCAGGAAAGCTTGGAGCACACAAGTCGCACATCAATCCGTACGCGTCTTCACCCACCACGGTTATCAACATAGACACTCTAAGATCTTCGCTGATTTCGTTCAGCTTTATAAATTGTTTGACCCGTCGGATATAAGCTGGCCATTTCTGGGAATTTATTAAAAACGGTTCTATTTTCCCAATCGGCATCGTAAAATTAATTATTTTTATCCCATCCTCGTCGCCAATGTAATGTATGAAGAAAACGGCCGTTGACAACAAACTGTTTTTTATTGTATCATAGCAACGCACACAGATAATCACAATATTTACACAGACGTTACAGGAAGGATAAAGGGAGTACTTTGTCCTACAGTGGGACATTTCATGGTCAAACAAATTATAATAAATACTTAAATCATATTATAGTTGACCTTTTCTAGTAAGGAACAGATAGTAACATTTCTTTACATTTTTTCTAAACATAAACAGGCCTTTTGCAGCATCTACACAGGTTAATTGAATGGGTGCAAATCGATATCGGAAACTGATTTTTAAAATAATTGAAGTTTTAAACACGAACCCTGATTATGATCTAAATCTGAAACGCAATCAACAATAGTATAAAATATACCTAACAAATTATTATATTTCCAGAACAACTACAAATTAGCAGCTGAAACGATCATCCAGATAGAAGTTGAAGATGTAAACGACAATATTCCAATCTTCAGTGAAATCCGATCTGGCAGTGTGCTTGAAAACGAGAACCCTGGAACACCGGTCATGCAAGTCCGAGCCTTCGACTCCGACGGCACTTCAGCTAACAACCAAATAACCTACGAACTTGGAGACCCATCAGACCCCTTCGCCATTGACAGTATAACCGGAAACATTACGACTCTCAAAATGTTTGACAGAGAAGAAAGGAGTTTTTACAACATCAAGATCATTGCCACTGATAATTCTGAGTCTGCTTTGATTCCTGGCAAACATAACGCTGGTCAGCAAGTGTTCCTGATAGAGATTGCTGATAAGAATGACAACCCGCCTCGGTTTACTCAGGATACGTATGTAGCTGAGTCGATCGCTGAGAATGCTAATATTAATGAGCTGGTTACTGTTGTTAGTGCTTTGGATACTGATACAGGTAAGATCATTATATTAGAAGACATTTATTTATATATTATTATATCATATATTTATTTATTTTAAAAGAAAGTTTATTTCTTTAGTTCAATTAGAAACTGTACCGACGCTAGAAGAGAAGGTAGTAATAGACTTGAGCATTCTAATAATAAACTACCAAACTTTTTAGCGAGATTCTAGCAAAATGACATTTTTGCTTTTACATGTACCTAACATTACCAAGCCGTGCAATTTTATCACTGTTAAGTTACATATTCGTAAAGCATTTATTGGAATATTCATTTTAACGAGCACTTACTTAATTGATTTTTGATCTATAATTATCATAATTCGATATAATGAAAAATAATATAGCGCATGCTCGATGTAGTTTACAAGTATATGCTTAAATGTATCATCATATATCCCACCCAAAAATATATGTGGTTATAATTTCAGTTATATCAACTGTATTTTTACAGTAACGAGATTTCATGTTTCTGATTGAGACGTGACCTTTTGTACTTATACGTTCTGACATGTGTCTGTCCGATATATTTTAGAAAGGTTAACAAAGCGATCTCGTTCATGTAAATATTCTGATTCATATTAGACTCTGTCTCATGAAGAAGTCCCGCGGCGAATGGTGTAACTAAAAGGTAAAAATTAAGATTGGAAGTAGGAGCAGACTATTAAAGTAGGAAATCAATTAAATATGTATTATTTGTATCTTAATCTGATATTGTTTCTGTAAAAAAAGGTAATATAGAAAAAATATTAAAGATTAAGTAATTTTATTTTGCGACACTAGCGCCACGCCCACGGAAACCCACTTTCATGAGACAGAGTCTGCGTCTGGAATTGCTTTTAATGTTTCTCATTTTACAGCATCTGTGGTAACATACAGCATTGTCGCTGGCAATACATACGACGCTTTCGTCATTCGGAACTTCACTGGCGAGATTCGAGTTAACAATGAATTGGACTACGAAAACATAACGAGTTACAGCCTAGATGTCAGAGCCTTTGACGGCATCTACGAAGATTATGCCAAAGTAATAATTAACATTGAGAATTTGAATGACAACCCACCTGTGTTCTTGGCTAATTATACTAAGACTATTGAGGAAGAGAAGCTTTATGAAGGCTGTATTGTTAAGGTTAGTATTTTTAATAATTTCTTTATCTATTTTAAGGTTCCGATAAGTTTTTTTACGAATTGTATCAATGGATACGAAATTGAAAGCAAAATGAAACCAGAGACTGTTTGATATTCTTATGTCGTTAAGGTTTTTTTAAACTGTTACTATAATATTTCTATTTCTCATAAATAAAGGGAGCTAAAACAAGTTTTTGAACAAACGAACACTGTTTTACTATTGCTTGGCAGTGAGACCAGAAAATTTTAAAAGGCAATCAAATTAAAACTGATTTAAATTGATGCTATTTTCTATTAAATTCGTTGCCACTTCTATTAAACTCTTGTTATACCTATTCCTATTACTAAAATTTCTTATTTTACCAGGTGGAAGCCTACGACCCCGACATCAAAGACCGAAACGCCCCTCAAAACATCGTCTACTCCTTAGTCAAACACGAACAGAAGGAGTTCCTCCAAATTGACAACGATGGCTGTCTCCGCTTAACCAAGCCCTTGGACAGAGACCAGCCCCTAGGGTTCACTAGGTGGCAGATCCTCATCATGGCGGCTGACCACGGCGGAAGACTGGGTTCAGACAGCCTGAGATCCACTACAGAAGTGATATTGGAGCTCACTGATATTAATGACAATGCGCCGTTTTTGACTAATGTAAGTGTTATTTTCTTTTTTGTTACCTTTTTTTGTGTTGGAGTGTAAAGGTGGAGATGAAAGGACGATCTGGATACCTCAAGTGAGAAGTGACCTAAATACGCCAAAATTTAAATTAGGAAGATTTTAAAATAGAGAGGCACGGGAGGGCTTAGCCCAAGATTCGATTTGGGCTCTAAATAACGGAATAATTAAAAGTTAAAGTTAATTCCATTATGTTACTATATCGGCGCCAAATTTTCTATTTAGTTTAATGTCTTCATAATAGGATGCTCCAGATTAAATACTAAAAATAAAACTAGTGAAACCACTATTATAGGTCGCGTCACGTAAAAAGAACGCTGGCGGAAGGTGGGGACTGTACGTTTGCGCATGAGTATACAATTCGGCAGGCGAAGGTCGTCCTACGAACCAATAGCGCACCGGCAAACATGCGGCTCGTGGCCCCCGCACTTCATACCACCAAACAGACCGATAAATCGCGTTCTGCGCATCTTAACAGCTAGCGTTCTTTTTACGTGACGCGACCTATACCTAACTATTCACGGTAATATCATATTACAATCTTATACACAATGAATATACATAACCATTCACAATGAAGTGTTCGGTAACTAATGGTCTATCCCCATATTTTATTATGGGCGTATACCATGATTGATCGGTTTTTTGATAGCGTGCAGACAAGTGTCCAAACTATCTATCATACTAGACGCTGAAACAATACATAATAATGTTTAAGAATAACTTTCCTTTTTTGTATAAAAAGATACTAAAAAAAAATCTTGAGCATTATATGTGGTAGCTTGTCATTAGCAATTGTCCTTTTTTCTGAGTCTGTAAGCTTTCCTTGAAAATAAATAAATAAATTAGACAGATTTTATTTAAATGGTACATTTTGTCGCAAAAGTAGAGGATTTTTAGGTTTGATGTGTCTGTCTGTTGTTGGAATCGAAGCTCATAAAAGAATAGACTCATTATGATACAGTTTTATGATAGTCCGATTTTCGTTACTGTTAGTAGTTAAAACATATTAGTTTAGTTCATTTATAGTATGCAATAGTATTCAACTTAAGGGTATATCTAGTAACAAAAAATTAAATTTAAAAGATAGCTAAAATCTAAAATTCTGCCTACAGTTTATTTTATGCTATCTTTCTGTCATCATAAAAATACTAAGTAGTTAAAAAAGTGTAGTAATAAAAACCTTGTTTTGTCCCACAAAAGGTGGCGCCACTGGCATTCATTTAAATAATGTTTAGTGGCAGTAAACTTTAAAACGTTATTAAAGTACGAATAATAATAAACTATAGCTGGACTAAGTCGGGTATTGTCTACAATTTATTAGTCTGTCTGTTTTGTTTAAGAAAACATAAACCAACTATTTTACACTTTGCTATCTCCGACAACATTAAAACAGATAGTATATTTCGATGTATTTCAACTATTGTGTAATAAATAATAGATAGAGACTCCGTAGATTTGAGACCCTCGTTCTTTTTTAAGTTGGTTAATTATTATTAGATATAGTATGTACCTACCTATATCATTTAAGTACATTAATTAAAAAAAATGGCTCGCCCCCTATTACATGGAACCTAAAACATCGGCCAAATGTCGGTGTACATTGGTACACCTTTGCCTACCCCTTCGGGGATACAGGCGTGATATGTTAAGTTATTAAAGAAAAAAAGCAAAGCTTAACTATAAAAATTGCATATTAAAATAAAGCATATAATTAATTCGAAATCCAATCTTTACTAGCATATTAATAAAAGCCAATCCTATACTTTCCAATCCACTGAAACTTGATTAATAAGTCTAAGTTTCTTTAACTCAGTAACTGAAATGAATAGGTCGCAATAGAACCTTTAAACTACCGGCATTTTACAGTCTCTTGTAAAAGAATTGCTAACGATAAATTCAGTACTACATGCCTTTTATTTTAGTTGCTTTGAGAGTTTAATTGCTATTAGTTTAAAACGTTTCATTTGGTATAGTAAACAGGTTATATTGTATAATTCAGACTGTGTATCTAAAATACAGTTTTTCTCCTTTGAAATAGTCATACATAAGAAAAAAAAAGAGCTATTTGTATTTCTTTAAAAATCGATATATTTCAAGTATTCAACAATTATCTTTGATTTTCTTTTTCTAATCAGACTTTTTTCTTTCAACGTGAGAATAATCTATAAAATTTTCCACGAGCATGCCTGTTATAATACTGAATACTGAAAAGAAAATAAAGCTTTATATCAAACTCAAAATTAAAATACCAATTTGGACCTTCAAAACCACTTGAACCTCCGGGCAGTTAAAGCCAGTCGTTTTATGGTCCCAAACACTTAAAATATCCATATTACAGTTTGAACCGGGACAATTGGCCGGGCTCATTTCAAATTCGACCACCCGGGTACGATGAGAGGCCTTGGATTAAGAGCAAATGTTATCCGGATCCGCAGAATCGTTTGCTCTAAGAATGTCTGTGCATGTCAGCGTTTATTCATTTGCCGATAATGTCACCTTACTAAGCATAAGCTACGGGTTTCAGCTGATGCGTTTTGTATATGTATAAGATCCCCAATCTTTGTGTAAGAATTTAGTAGTAGTTTGCGAGTAACTTGTTCTTTTTGTTTATAAGGGAACTAACCTACCAGAAAACTTTTGAGAGTTCACTATCTCGAAACTGTTTCCAAACTTGTATCAACTTCTTTTTTCTTTGAAATTGGTTCATTTAGTAACCCATGACCTTGGCGACGAGCCAAGAAAAACAGGACAAAAACAAAAGCATATGCGGAGCCTTTACGAAGTACTCTCAAATTTTCAATTATCTCCTTAAGATGGGATATGAATTCCCATTTTATTTTCATTTTATACCGAACCTTTCCATATTGCCAATAAATCAGGTACCTCCATCGCACGTTACATTATATTATGTAAATTTTACGCTTTATTTTACCCGTGTGTTTGTGTGTATGTCACATGAAATCCTTTTGACGGGGGTAAGAATAACAGCTTACGTTACTGTGGACACACCGTTATTTTTATTTAGTCCCTGTCTATAAAAGCCTTTTAGATTTAACGTATGGCTGTGGATACCCAAATCAGATAACTTTGGACGACAATGTTCAATTTAAACCAAAATATAGTATCCCTAGCAAACTGGGCATTTTGAAACTTGAATATCACAACAATCTACTTTTTATGGGAGCCACTACACATTCAAAAAGGTTGGAGCGAAACTTTACGCATGGCAACATAGTGGACCCTCAACCCTTACTAATTAAACCGCCAATCTAATGAACAACTCCCAAATAGTCTTGAAGCCCGAAAATAAAAATGTAAAGCGACATCCTTTTTCCACTTAAATGTTAACTGGATACGCATTGGAAAGGGCCAGTTGTCAATTTTTTATGCAAATCTCATACCTATGGGTGTTCAATATCTTATTTTGGGGATCCCTTGGTCCTCAGTTTTGGGAAGGGTTGGTTAATTTCCATTCCGGAGGTCTGAATGGTCCTCTCGAGAGCTTTGGAAGGAATCAGAACCATCCTCATGTGACGTCAGACTGTTGGTTTCTGTAACGAGGTTTTATTTATATTTAGGGTTTGTTTACTGGCGTTTTGGTGCCAGTGAGGATGGCGAAAACTTCGTCGAAAAAATCTTAACGAAAAATGTTTTATCATTAGTTTTTGATCCGATTCAATCAGTTTATGTACAGATTTACATAGTTTGCGATGTAAATAAGTATTACGTTTCCATGTAAAAATCTCGTTATGGAAACCCTACATAATTCTTTTACATTATGTCTCCTATAACCTATAGGTCTTGGCACTAATAGTACCTACGTTTTGGTCGGAGTTTCGAATTTCACCGCATACAATGTCTGCCTCAAGAAATAATGTAAGAAAATTTATTCGTCCGTTTAATATTCGGTGCGTTCATGGATTTCCGAAGATTTGAGCGAAATTATGCAGAAATACATATCGAAAAGCTTGCAATAAAGTAGTTGATATATGAAGGTCATTGCTAATTTGATTAGAATTCTTATGAAAGAAACTGTTGTCATATTTTTTCTACGTAAGCTGTATCTCATTGTTCTTTGACATTTGACTACAGAGTACATGGTACAAGATACCTACTAGTAGATTAAAAATATCTATCTAAAGTATTCAGCATAAGGGGCGGCTTTTTTCTGTGTCAGCCATAATTGTAGAAAATTCTATTGAAATCAGCAAAAAATCACTAGTGAACTTTTCAAATAGGAGATCTTTTTAAGTACTAAAGCGAGGTTTAGATAAAAATGAGAATTTGACGCCGATAAAACCACTACTATTTACCTACATCGTGTTCTCTATTTTCTACTTAGCAAGCTCATTTACTTTAATTTTCCAATTAATTAAACCTAATATTAATAAATGATTTTACCACCAGACCCAGCCAGTAATTTGGTACGAGAACGAGCCTCCCGGTCAAGTAGTGATTCTGACCGCGAAGGACTACGACTCCACTGAAAATGGACCACCCTTCACCTTCGCCCTGAACGAGTCTGCCTCATTTGATATCAGATCCAAATTCCATATACAAGGTAAGTTTTATTTAAGCTAGATAATTACGAGATGTCTGCACAGGCGTCGAGTGAAAATATTAAAGAGCAGAATTGATTTCTTTTGAAAATAGATCAATGTGGTACTTAGATATTGTAAAATTACAGTCAAGTAGTAGAATCTCCTACTTAATTTTATTCGTATTTACCTTTAGAAATTAAATTAAGAAAGTCAAATTAGTAAATATACAAACATTATTGTGTTATGTCTAGGTTAAATATTTAATAATATAGGTATGAATTTTTGAGGTGTGACCTTAAAAAATATGGCTATATCTTAAAAAGATTCTTCCATAAGTGCTTTAGAACTACGTAACGACCGTACCAAGCAATACGAAGCACCTAAATCAGATCAAAGCCATGTCTGAGAAAGTCCGACCACAATAGACCAATCCACACGAATTCCGATAAACTCAGAACTGGTACTGAATTGCTAACTTTCCCGATACGTCTTTGGAGCAATTCCATTCCATTTCAATTCGTCCCATTCGAGAAACCTGAAATTTTCCGAGAGACGCCCAAAATCGAGTTTCGATCAATTAGTGTAGTTAACATGCAATAAATGGCGTGCCAAGCCTAAGTCCAACTTTGTTTGCGAAGTGCCAATTCAATTTTGGTCCTCTCCATTTTGGATAGCGTGTTGATAATTTTGTATACGCCTTCAATTTGTATTTAAATGTTTTGTGACTTATTTTTGGATAATTAAGTCTTTATTTCCAAGTATCGAAATGAGGAAAAGTTATGGAAGTTTAATGAAAGATTACAAAACTTTAAGTATTAAAGCAATTAGCTAAAGGACAGTGCTTAAAATAGTCTACAATATAGCAGAGATTTTAAATAGAGATTGTAAGTATTGATTTTACACTCACCTCGTCTGTCGCCGTGACCGATTTCCTTAACGTAATAATAACGTAACATACGAGAAACTACAAGAATATTATATTATGAAACTATAAAAGAACATGCAAGGACATTATTTCCTTGTTACCAACTGAAGTTCCTTGGAAACGAGATATTTTAAGCGTTTCCTTTAAAAAGAAAAGTCTAACTACCGATCATTAGGATCCAATCAATAGGGTGCTGTCCTGTTTGAAAATTGACGTATAATAAGTGATATTTTGTAGGGTAAGTTATGTAAATAATTTTCGATTTTGATTGCTATGTTTGCTCGTTCATCCAGAACTACTGTTTACATAAAAAAAAACTCAAATTTTTGTGAAAAAAATCCTTTAGGACATTTAAGTCTTCGATTTTCCACATATTTTTGTAGAAGGATATTCATACCAGTCTTACTTTGTAACCTTTCAGTGACATCGGCAGCTTGATATATTTCACTACATATCTCACAGATATATTTATCAGTTATCAGCCATTAAATCAGTCAGCTATATAAAAAATTGTCATGTTACTAATTGTTAGTTCAAAAAAGTATTTATAACCTACGTTGGTGTTCCACATAAGTCCTCAATGTCACTTGTCAAGAAAACCTGACTTAAATAACTTGGAAAACTTTGCTCAGCTCAATTAAAAGTTTATAGAAAATTTTCCTTTCCTTTCACATTATATAATTTTAGTTGATATTTAAAAGTAAGTTTACTGTTTGATTGATCAATTGTTGCTAGTGATCGAAACGTTTAACTGCCTACACATAAATTTAAATTGGTTTGCATAACTATGGCGTAGTTAACATGCAATAAATAGCTGCTTAATAAATATATTTTTTTAATTTCAATATTTGTCATACATTTAGCAACTACATAGTTTATCTACTATTTCCTAGTATATTTGTTGAGTATTTGGTTACCTACCGATAATTTATATTGGTGTCTCTCTAAGCCGGATAGCGTTTCAAAGGCATTCTATTATTAGTTGATCATTCCTGGAAATCGTTACGCAGCAATCAAAACATCTCTCTGTACCCATTGAGTCGGCTTAAACACGACAGCATATAATTTAGCGAGGATTAATACCTAAAAAAGTATTATTTTCCATAGATATCACAGCATATTTACTTAAAAATACAATATTTTTCGGACTATTATAATAAAAACCTACGTTTTTTGTACAGGCAACATCCTATCTACACTCGTATCATTCGACCGCGAACAGCGCAAGGAGTACAGGATTCCTGTCGCCATCACAGACTCTGGAACTCCTCGACTGACAGGCGTCTCCATCCTTCACGTGGTCATAGGTGATAAGAACGACAACCCCATGGCACCAGGACACAGCGACATCTTCGTATACAATTACAAGGTATTGTACTTTGCCGCCATTTTTTCCCATCCATATTTTGACATTGACGTTCTGTAATCCGAATTGACAGTTTCAATTTACACTTTTTAATTTGTTGTGATAGAGAGTAGCGAATGTTTTTTTTTTTAGCGATTGATTTGTTTTTGTTCCTAATTGTTTTCTTCACTAATTGAAACAAAATAACAGTCCGTGAAATTAGTACTGAGATGTCGTATAGTTCACAAAACAGGACATTATAGTAAATAAAGCCGGAAAATGTTAAAGGATTTTAATATTTACCTACATATTTTAAGGTCAATTACATTCCGAATAAAGTGGACCGACAAAGGCCAAAAGATTTTTCTGATCCCTTCAGGGACCATCACATATTTCCTTTGAGCCACCAAGTAGACCTTTAATATCGTTCGCCTTTTAGTTTTCAGGTTATGTTTAATTTTGCGTAAAGTTGTTATTTATATATGCACAGTTACATGTATATTTTATTAAATCTTGACCATCCAGTACAGTTGGGCCGCTGGCATTCTCAATATTTAAGAGTACGTGTGCTTACTTGCTTTAGTTCCTTTTAAAAATAAGCACTTAATAAATACAATTTTGTCTTTTTAATTTGGTTCGAAATATCGAGAATGTCATCGTTGGTATGTTAAAGCAAGATTTAAAAAAAGAAGTTCATTTTTCGATTCTTATTTTCACCTTTTTTTTTATTTAGCGTTCCACAAATTTAAAAAAACATTTTTATTTCTTAATATTTTATCTAGAACGTTCCATAATTTAAAAATAGAAGCGTATTTAATTTGTTTTGGTTTTTGTTAGAATAGTTTTGTTTTCTTATGTCACGAATAGTTAACATTTCATTCGTTATAGTTGTTTATGAATACAGTTGTAAAATGAATTTTAATATCAAAATTGTTTTCTCTAACGCAATCAGCCGGAAACCTACTTCAATGAGATTTTATACAGTTGGAGATACTACGTAAGTATTAACTGGTATTATACTCGTATAGTTGTTTTTGTTTTCTTCGCTTCTCTTTGTTTATTTAATACAATTGAATAAAATTGTATTGGATGGTAGGTACTTCTATTCGTTTTTCTCAGTTCGTCAAATCTGTTGTTTTTTGTTGGGTTTACATTTGTTTTTGTATAGCTTTTGTTTACAGAAATGAGTAGGATAAAGTTCTCTAACGACTGTACAATAGGTATTTTAAATACAATTCCATTTCTTCGAGAAGAAAATCGTGTCATAATGAAACGAGAATATAGGAGTTAGTTTCCTTAGAAAATGAGTGTTTGAGCATTTTGACCTACATATTGTTCGTTTATGTTAGTCGACTGCCTCGTTGGTCTAGTGGTGCTAAGCACGCCTGCTACGCTAGAGGTCTTGGGTTCGATTCCCAGGTCGACCAAGATGATATTGGGTTTTTCTATGAAATTCTCAGTAGCAGGTCGGAGTTTGGATTTGTGCCCGGTTAGTGGCAATAGGCTCGCCCCCTATTACATGGGACCTAAAACATATCGGCGAACTGTGGGTGTACATTGGTACGCCTCTGCCTACCCCTTCGGGGATACAGGCGTGATGATATGTTATGTTATGTTATGTTGATATTACACAATCCCATAAATCTATAGTAACAGCAACAATATATATACACAATTTATGTATACTATACATCTATTACGTATAATAAATTAACTATTGTTAGGGTTCACTAATTTACATTATGATTAATTAAATTAAAACGCTAAAGACTAGTTTCCAAGCCAGTAAATATTTGATTCGAATATTGTGTGCTGGCAACAGTTTGGTTTTGGACGACATAAAATTGTCAACCAATCACAGCACTCGATTTTTACCGCGGATTTAGAAAAACTGGGAAGGCGGGAAAAGGTCGGTTGGACATTCGGGCTTGAGCTGTTGAGCGGGAAGAATAAAGTTGTGTTCTTGAAAACCTGGATTTTCTTCAGTACTCCACCTAAGCATCCTGAAACTAAGTTTAGTCCATACTCCATAGTCTCGGTTATATACTATAATATTTGAAGTCGAGTTTCCCTGAAATTTATATCTGCTTCATTACTTCAACAAAGCGGCCAGATACTGAGAGTAATACGTAGTCTCGGTATTATAGTTTTATATTTCAGAAGTGACACGCTAACCAAACTAAAAAGGCTTACACATCATGGACGGGCCACCAGGACGCAGAGAACGCTCGGATCGCGACTCCAGTCTACGAAGGCTGGAGACACCTAGCCGAGAAGACCGCTCACGAAGTCGAAGTGGCTTGCGTATGCGCAGCCCAAATCGATCTCAAGATGAGCAAGACTTTCTGGTTGGACGGCAGCGAGTGCAGATGCTGGAGCAGGAATTGCGCCGAGAGCGTGAACGACTTCGAGCAACGGAGGATCGTCGTCGATCATCGTCACGACGTGCCAGCGAGCATCGCGAGCCCTCCAGACGTCGGGAAGCTGAGCGTCGAGTTGCTGAGCGTCGGGTTGCTGAGCGTCGCGAAGCTGAGCCTCGGGAAGCTGAGCCTCGGGAAGCTGAGCCTCGGGAAGCTGAGCTTCGGGAAGCTGAGCGTCGGGCAGAACTGTTTGCTGAGCAACGTAGTAATGCGGGAGCAATTATAAGGTCACGTAGTCCATCTTTTTCTAAGAACGATCTTGTAAATGTTTTAAAACTGTTGAAGGAGGATCTGTCGTCACAACCACATAACCAAACTGCACAGTCATCCCAAAAGATAGACCACAAAAATATATTGCCTAATTTTGACCCTTCAACTAAAAATCAACGTATTGATATATGGCTAAAAAAGGTTAACGAATGTGCATCGGTATATGGTTGGGATGACAGAACTACCACTCATTTTGCTATGCAAAAACTCCAAGGCTTGGCTAAAATGTGGTACGAAAGCTTGAATTCCATTCTTTTCAGCTGGAAAGAATGGCAAGATAAATTAATAAATGCATTCCCTTGTGAACAAAATTACGGCCAGACCTTGGAGGATATGCTGAAAAGGAGGAGCAAGTTCAATGAACCTATCGAAGTTTATTATTACGAAAAGCTTGCTCTCGTGAATCAATGTGATATAGTAGGAAAGCGTGCCGTGGACTGCATTATTCACGGCTTGAGTGACAGGACGCTTAGATCGAGTGCTTTGGCATTACGTTGCAATCACCCTGACCAACTTTTGCAGTTCTTATTAAGCAATAAAGATACTCATCAACCTCTAGTGGATCGTGGACATTTTCGTAATAAAATTGTAGACAATACATATCAGAATAATAACCAAAACCAAGCTCCAAAATCTATAGCTAGATCGGGTCAGCCTAACGGTTGTTATAATTGTAAGGAGAAGGGGCATAGTTTTCTACATTGTCCTAAACCTCTCTTGAAGTGCCAACACTGCAATAAACTCGGTCATACGACAGAGACCTGTTTTAGTAAGCTAGGGCAAAAACCACTGAATCCTAGCGCTAATGTTTCTAAGACAATGCGCATAGATTCAGTCAAAAAGGGTATTGAAACCCCAAACTCCAAATTTATAAAAGAGGTTATTGCTAATGGGGTGCCCCTGCAAGGGTTCATAGATTTTGGCAGCGAGGTTACTCTGATTAAGGAGTCGGTAACTAAGGAGCTAGGCTTGATTCACGATAACACACCTTCTCAAATGAAAGGATTCGGTAACAGTATTGTTCAATCTCTTGGAGAGTTGTCGCTTGATTTGAGCATAGACGGTGTCAACGCTAGGGTTATTGGTAAGGTTGTGAGTGACGACTTTTTGGAAAAGCCTTTGCTCATTGGTCAGACTTACACGGAACTTCCCTACATAGTTGCTTATAAAAATGTTTCTGAGTTGAAATTCTTCGACAGCGGCAATAAATTGCCTTTTGCTGATGTTGACATTGAGAATGAGACTGGTAACTCATTTAAGGTTCGCACCTTAGGAGCCGTCAAATTTTGGGGACCTGTTTCAATCAGAGCCAGCGTTGAACCTACCATTAATGGTAGTATTTTATTGAAAAGTAGTGTTGCAGGAAAACCCAATCAACAATTTTCAGTTTGTGGAGGACTTTATTATTCGACGAATGGCCGTGTGAATATAGTTGTTATGCCACATGCTAGTTTCTGTTTGATTCCAAAGTACAGTGTCTTTAGCCGAGCTGAAAAGGTTTGTTTTGTCAACAGAGTTGTTGTTGAGTCGCCTGAACCGATGAGTGATGCTGCCGATAATAAATTCGATGAAAGCCAGGTTCGCATTTGTCAAAAGGTACCTGATGTTACTAGGAAACGGTTGCTAGATTTGCTCAGAAAGTACAAGCATTGTTTTGCGACGTCCTTGAAGGATCTAGGTTGTACTAACGTTACTCAAATGAAAATAGAGCTTAACAGTGAACGTCCTATTGTATACCGTCCATATCGACTGTCTCATCATGAGCGCTCGCAGGTGCGTACAATGGTAGACGAGATGTTAGACGCAGGTATAGTGCGTGAATCATCTTCCGACTATGCTAGTCCTATTCTGCTTGTACGCAAGAAAGATGGATCTCATAGAATGTGTATAGATTACCGCATGCTGAATTCTGTAACTCTTAAGGAAAGATATCCAATGCCGATCATTGAAGATGAAATAGCTCGGCTTTCTGGTCAGGCCTGTTTTATTTCTTTAGACCTCGCTTCAGGTTATTATCAGGTACCAATTGTAGAGCAAAGTAAGCGATTCACTTCATTTGTCACGCCGGACGGCCAATACGAGTTTAATCGTATGCCTTTTGGCCTGGCAAATGCGCCTGCCATATTTCAGCGCATGATCAATACAATTCTAGGATCAGCTCGTTTCTGTAAGGCAACCGCATATATGGATGATATTCTAATTTTTGGGAAGGACTCGTCGGAATGTCTAAATAATTTTGAAGACATATTGCAATTGTTAGATAAGGCGAATCTTACCTTGAATTTATCGAAATGTAATTTTCTTCACGATAAAATCGACTATCTCGGATATGAAATCGGTGCAGCAGGAGTTAGGCCTGGGGCGAAAAAGATTTCTAGTGTAATGAATTTTCCGCGCCCTGAAAATGTACACAATGTTCGCCAGTTTCTCGGGCTGGCAAGCTACTTCCGGAAATTCGTTAAAGATTTTGCCTTGATAGCTTTCCCACTCAGCAAATTGTTGAAGAAGGGTGTATCATGGGAGTGGGGTGATAATCAGGAAACTGCTTTTCAGGATTTGAAGGTTAGGTTGATAAGTAGACCTATTCTTGCTATATTTGATCCATCAGCAGAGCTGGAACTGCACACTGACGCGAGTAGGATAGGCATCGGAGGCATCCTCCTTCAGCGTTCAGTGGATAACGCGCTGCGACCGGTTGCATACTATAGCAGGCAAACATCGCCGGAGGAGAAGAATTTCCATTCCTATGAACTGGAAACTTTAGCAGTGATCTGTTCCCTGCGAAAGTTCAGAGTTTATTTGCTAGGGAAAGACTTTAAAATTATTACAGATTGCAGTGCTCTTCGGTCTACTTTTACTAAACGGGATCTCATTCCTAGGATAGCGCGCTGGTGGCTCCAATTACAAGAATTTAATTGCATAATCGAGTACAGGGCTGGTATAAAAATGGGACATGTCGACGCGCTATCCCGTAATCCCGTAGTCGAGTCCGAGGAGAACCAATCTGATAATCTTCCGACCGTTATGGTCATTTCAAGCGAAGACTGGTTGCATACTCTCCAATTAGGCGATTCAGAACTTAAGAGGATTAGAGATATTTTGGATAGTAGTCTTGATCAGAAAGACTTGCAATATATTAAGGAAAACTACGTCGTTAAGGACAACAAGTTATTTCGTTGTTTAGGTGAAGACAAGGGAGATGTGCGCTGGGTAGTACCAAAGGGTGCGAGATGGCAATTATGTCGGATGAATCATGATGATATTGGTCATTTTGGGTTCGAAAAGACTTTGGAACGATTAAAAAAAAGCTATTGGTTCCCAAAAATGACACGCTTTGTTAAAAAGTACGTGAGCGCTTGTATCGAATGTGCATACGCTAAAAATAATCAATGCGGTAAAGAAGGCCTTCTTCACCCTATAACGAAAGTGGAGGTACCTTTTCATACACTGCATATTGACCATCTCGGACCCTTCGTGAAATCCAAGCGAGGGTTTTGTTACCTATTAGTAGTAGTTGACGCATTTACAAAGTTTTGTTTTGTCAGACCGGTTCGGAACACGCATACTCAGAACGTTATAAGGGTGCTAGAAGACATATTCAGGATATTTAGAACTCCTGATCGCCTCGTGAGTGACCGTGGCAGCTGCTTTACGTCACATATGTTTAAAAGATTTTGCCTAGACGAGGGCATTAAACATATCCTGAATGCTGTCTCTAGTCCCCGATCAAACGGTCAAGTCGAGCGGTATAACCGAACAATTCTAGATTCTATGAAGGCGTTTAGTGTGAAATATGGCGAAAAAGAATGGGATTGCCATTTAGGAAAGATTCAGTGGGGACTTAACAATACCATCCAAAAAACAACCGGCCGGACACCAGCCGAGGTGATGTTTGGTACCTCTATGAATGTCTCGGCAAATCCCATCCTTAATGAGATTTCAGACGAAACTCGCGAATCCACTGATTTAACCACTATACGTCGAGAAGTTAAAGGTAGAATAGACAGTGAGCAGATTAAGCAAAAACGGTATTATGATAAAGGTAGGAAACCTGCGCGCGTATACGTAGAAGGTGACCTTGTTAAAATTACTAAAACCTCTTTTAATAATGAGGGGCAGAGTAAGAAGCTCCTGCCGTCGTATATCGGACCCTATCGGGTTTCGAAGGTCTTGGGTACTGATCGATATGTAGTAGCTCCAGTACCAGGTTTATGTAGCACTCAAGGCAAACGTCCAACGACTGTTGCTGCGGATCGTATGATGCCTTGGATCCACGTGGCTGCATTAGATGTGCACGAGAACTCCGAGTCTGCTTCCGATACAGATGATGATTAGAAATGTTTAGTTAAGTTTTGGTGTCCCTTGTGAGGCATTTAACTACAGAATGGTGTGTTGTTTCAGATTAGACGCGAGAATCGATTGGTTCGCGTCTGATCAACTTTGCCAGAGCTACTCGTTCGTCTTGTTCAAGCTTAATCGATCGGCTTGAGCTAATGGTTAACAGAAGCTCCCTCGATTAATCGATCGTTGAGGTAATCTTTGAAGTATATCGACTAATCGATCGTCGATCACCAGGTATCCCGACTAATCGATCATTGGGACCTGAGTTCTTTATTGCTTATTTTATGTTAACACATCTAATCGATCGTTGTGATAACTACACCATACCTTATGCCCATGATTAATTTCAAGTTGCTTTTTCGTATATCCCTATAAGCTAAACAATTTTGTAAACGGGTATTATTCTTTGATTTACAACTATGTTTTAATTTCTAAAATTATTAAAAGTCAATGTGGTAAACTTTGTTTATTTAAATTTGTAAAACTTTTTTAAGTCAATAAATTAGTTAAATAAATGTATAAATAGATAGTCAACAAAAAGTTTTGTATGTTAATATTTTTTTAGGTAGTAGTAAGCATTTAATTTAAATTGATTTTGGAATATTGTGTACATGGATTGTAAGTTTGTTTAACTGACCTTATTCCGATTGTTAGGGTTCCACCCGGTGCCGTGTGCAGGGACTCACACGATATCAGGATGGTCGATTGTTAGGGTTCACTAATTTACATTATGATTAATTAAATTAAAACGCTAAAGACTAGTTTCCAAGCCAGTAAATATTTGATTCGAATATTGTGTGCTGGCAACAGTTTGGTTTTGGACGACATAAAATTGTCAACCAATCACAGCACTCGATTTTTACCGCGGATTTAGAAAAACTGGGAAGGCGGGAAAAGGTCGGTTGGACATTCGGGCTTGAGCTGTTGAGCGGGAAGAATAAAGTTGTGTTCTTGAAAACCTGGATTTTCTTCAGTACTCCACCTAAGCATCCTGAAACTAAGTTTAGTCCATACTCCATAGTCTCGGTTATATACTATAATATTTGAAGTCGAGTTTCCCTGAAATTTATATCTGCTTCATTACTTCAACAAAGCGGCCAGATACTGAGAGTAATACGTAGTCTCGGTATTATAGTTTTATACTATGTACTGGACCGCGTGGTTCATAGTGATTATTGACAAAATCCAATTAGCTAGCCGGTAGTGAAGTGACGCGTAATAACAATATGATTTCAATTGTCTGTCGTATAATTCAATTAATTGATATAAAGCGTCCATTCCAACTATTTTCGATGAACGGATTTGTGAATTTGACGTTTAGTGTTGGCCGATTTGATGTAGTTTAATTATGATGATGTTGAAATTTATTTAGCTTAAAATATGATTAAATTATTGCAATGTAAATAAATGAATTAGACGGAGACACGCTATGTAAGAAAAAATATTAATACCTTAGGAATCCGATAACGTATTTTAGGATTCGACATTTACTTTACTCTCTGTACAGAATAGGTTTCATTTTAACAATTTTTAATTAAATTAAAATAATAGTGGTGTATACAAAAAAGTGTCTTATTTTTCCGTAGGATACCTTTCATTCATAGCAGTAGTATCACAACCAAATTAAAGAAAACCTAAATAACATAACTTATTATTAATTCAAACAAGACACATCCGCGATTGTTTGTAGTTTAAACAAGAAATCACGTACTTTTCTTTCTTAAATTGTCAAGCGTCTATTTCATTTGTGTTACAATTCTTAATGCTTCATTTCATTACACAATTTGTATTCAGTGCGGTCCCTTAAAAGGCATGAATTATGAAAATGTTCGTACGAGACTCGTTCGAATAAACAGTAAACTGTTTTACGGGCTTTCATTGTGCACTCGGTTACGTAAAATGGGGAGATGGTTTTAGTAGTATAAAACTTTTGGAAGTATCACCACAATAGTTTATTGTGTAGATCCAATAGAGAAATGTAACTGATGCATAAAAGTATTATATTAATGGCTTTATTGATATTTATATAGAAAGTTTTATGTGGGACCAAATATTGAGGCTTTCAGACCCTAATCGACCCAAATTCTAATAATAAAATGATGTGCTTTAAGAATTTTCCAAGTTCTAAAATAAAAACATATAAAAAAAATAATTTTACACATAAGCATCTATTTAAGAATTCTTATTGTATTACAATCTTGACAATGCAACTCCCTCAAAGATTTTTCATTTGCAATCCCAACATTGTTTTGTAAATTCAGCGGTTTCGGCCGTACCTCAATGAATAATCAAGGCTTTCAATACCCTATAAACCTTAACGATTATGTCCTATACAATATATAGCTATTAAAATGTTAATTTTGCTTTAATGAAGGCGGTTTAGTATGTATAAACAGGGATTATGTCGAGAAGACACTTTTTACTGTCCTGCCCTGATTTCTGAAGACTCGTTTACTAGATGTGCCTTACTGACTTTCTTAGGAAACTGTGTCAAGTGTGTAGGGGTGATAGAAAACTCATTAAGGGTTTTATTTAAATTTAATTTATTTATAGCGTCTTGAGAACCTTGTGGCACAGAAGTAGACTATTGGGAAGAGTTTTTCGGCTACAAATTTTAAGCCTATTGAACCTTTATTTTCATGTAAAAGAAAACCAGAGAGTGTACGACAAATTGTTCAGAATTTTAATTGTCACGGTATAATTTATTTTTTCTCTAAAGAAAAAATCTCAACGAAAATATAATTAACGGTAAACACGAAACGTTTTTAAGACAAATGAATTTGCTGCACGATGATACGTAATACACTGTTATAAACTTTAAACAACGGGAACGTAGCGTAGACTCGCTATTAACTTTTTAATACAATTTTAGAGAAATAAAAGAGTTCCATGTATGCGTTGTACGTAATCTGTGTAATGTAGGCGGGATTCGCTTCAACTGCGCGGATCTTAATGAAGGGGCGACGTTGCTGCAAATACGGTGGAGCCGCGTTCACTGTGTTACTGGAAGACAGTCACTCGACTCATCGATTATACCTATAAAAACATGACTGATTTATGTGTCCAGACTTTACTTTTACTAGTGTGTAAACAAGAAACTGATGTATCATGATAGATTATAGAATACTTATAATACGTAAATAAGTAATTGCAATACTGCCTGCTGTGTAAATCAATTTTCAAATGTCAGAATGTATTTCAAAAGGTCAAATAGGATTATTAGACTGCTACCAACAAATTATTTTAGCTATAAATAACTTTAAACGGTTTTAGTAGTCCCACACAAATTCCAACTTATTAGACACAAAGTCAGAAAGTTGGTTTGTTCCTTGCACAGAGAATCGTCATGGTCATTCAACGTAGCAATTCTGCTAGCCTTCTGGGCACGTTTTCCGCCCTTGACAAGGATAACAATGAATTTTTTGACGCGTGTTAGTTTGACTTATTAGTAAATTTTGTTCAAATGTCGCACGAGTCCAGTAGCGTACCAGTAGATACAAACGGGTCTTAAGTCCGTATTCGTTTTAACGACTAGCTTACGTCGACCGCTGTAAACCATGGATTGTGTCCGAAACTCTGCACGCTAACTTTCCATGAAAAGCTATAGCCGCCATAATTGATTTGTCGCAAACACTTTTAGTTGACAACTTTGGTAAATTAAGTTGTCCGTAGGTAATTCGGTTTAACTTACATTTTAAACAGACATAGAGTTGGTAATTATTGTTCTGTAATTATGATGTTGTCTGGTTAATTGACCAGGTTTAGGTAGGTAGAAAAGAGGTATAATATTGTTTTGTTTCTAATTAATTTCTAAACTGTCTTAATTTTATAACGGTAAAGACACAAGAAATTTCGAAGATATTTTCTATAAATTGTACGATTTTTAACAAATCAGTCAGGTGATAATTTGCTCAATATATCAGTCAATTGAATTGTTTACTATGAAAACAATAATTCCGACTGTAATATCAGTGAAGGGTTTCGTATTCCCGTAGCCCTAATTAATAAATGAATTGGAAAATTAACGTACCGTACTACCGAATAAAATTGGTTTAATTAGTTAAAGGCTCAACATTATTATTAGTAAAACGCTTCACCGGGATTAATTGGCTATGAATTCATATTTAATCATCGATGAAAATCAATTTGGTAATGTAATGATTGTACCTTCATATCTTTACTGACAGTTTATAATAAACTGACTATACCAGGCAAATATTGTTGTTTTGTCAAGTAGGCTGCAAAATCCTCGCAAATTAGGCCTTCAGATGATAAAAGAAGCGTGTTTTCCAAAAACATACTCTTAAGCATTATTAGGTGTGTCAGAATAGTTGTTATAGCTGTTTTGTTTGTCAGTCAAAACATCTATATGTGATACCCTAAAAGGGTTGGTAATAGTATATTGATTATATGTTGGTACTTCAAGTATTTTATTTGTTTTTGGTTATTTTCTATTGGTGTTGACTACCTGATTGTTGGTTTATTTCTATTATATAGATCGTGTTCTTTCAAAATCTTGTGTGTAAGTTCTTCGTATGAGGTTTTTTTTAGTGTTCAAAGTATGTTTTTTAAATCCTTGATTTGTTGTTGGTTATTTTGTTTTATTTCCATACAAGTTTTTAAACTATATCCCTATGTCTATGGCTGTGATTGCACTAAGGACCATTTTTGTGTCCCCCATTTTTATCATAAATATATATTGTAAACAGCATATAAATAATGTACAATAAATTGTATAGGATAACGCTGTGCTGAATTATATTCAGCTAAATCCTAGAGAGACTGAGAGTCCTGTCATAGCTTGGGATCCTATTCGGAAGAATCCCTAGCTGGCTATTCTCAATACCCTGATAACCAAACTCCTATTCGTTATACACAGCATTTTCTCACACATATTTATCTCACAGGGCGAAGCACCAGACACCGAGATCGGCCGCGTCTACGTCGACGACCCAGACGACTGGGACTTAGCAGACAAGCGGTTCATGTGGCTGCCCTCGTACGAGCAGCGGAGTCCGTACTTCGATATACATAGCAACACTGGCATGATCACCATGAAGGAGGGGACCCCGAACGGAACCTATTTGTTGAGGTTTAACGTGAGTATGAGAATGATTTTTAGTTTTAAGACTCCAACAAGGTATCGGAGGTTTCCAAAAATAAAATAAAAAAGGAACCTATTTGAATGAAATCCATCCACATTTTCTGTAGATATAAAGTTCCAAAACCTCTTCTTTGTAGTTGGTTAAAAATTCAAGGGGATAGTCGGAAAACTCTTGCAGTTTCATTGTTAAATCGTGTTAATGTTTGCATTTAACTACCATCTTGGCACATAACAGCAACACTATGTAAATATTGAGTAGTAGTTACTTTCTTATTGTATTTTTTTTGTCATATTTTTTTTTTAAGTCTATTGCTGTATAGAAGAAATTAACCCATTAACACAAAACTTTTGTCAACTGACTCTATACTAGATGTACTCTTCACCCCTTTTGGATAGATGTACGGTAGCACCTTGTAAATTTAGTCAAAACCATTAACCTAACAAAAACACACAATCGCAGGTGACAGAAGAGAACGAGCCTTTAGTCCCGTTCCACTGGGTGGAGGCGACAGTCAACGTGACCATCAAGGAGATCCCAGAGGAAGCAGTGGACAAGTCCGGCTCCATACGATTCGTGAACATCACCGCTGAAGAGTTTATTGTTCCTGAACCTGATGTAAGTAACTTTTGGATTCTGATGTAGGTGACTGGTTTCTGAAAGGTTGTTCATTTTATCGTTGTCAAATCATGACTGTGATTGGCTGACTAAAAGACTGAAAATCAAACTAAAAGTGCTTAAAAAGGAGTGTGACGGGTGATTGACGAATTTTTGAGTTGATCAACGTTTCGAGAACTGTTTTTTTATTATATCGAACACTAGGTGTGCCCCTTGACGCGTGAAGTTTATCTCCATTATTTTTTATAATTAGCTGTTCTGAGTAGAGATCAAATCAAAAATCAAGAAAATCGTTCCACCGGTTCTTGAGATAAATGGTGTGTGACTCGACTTACCTAACCATATATTTATCAAACCAAATCCAAAAAGCCACTTTAACTACAAAAAGCTTCAAATTAAAACACCCTTACTCCAAAAAAATTTAAAAGTAGATAAAATTAATGTTCTTATAAAAATACACTTAGTTTGCTAATCAAGAATTCTTTAAATCAGCTTAGTCATTGTCTGGCGGCTATTAATTTAAGTCTGAAAATTCGGTTAAAAGACTGGTAAGTTTCGGAAATGTTGAGAGAAATTAAGCTGTTCATTGAAACTTGTGTACTAAGTGGCCGTTGCTTTAGTGCTCTTCA
Source organism: Autographa gamma (assembly GCA_905146925.1). Taxonomy (NCBI): domain Eukaryota; kingdom Metazoa; phylum Arthropoda; class Insecta; order Lepidoptera; family Noctuidae; genus Autographa; species Autographa gamma. Next base: position 4,207,759 of record LR989869.1, on the reverse strand, counting down.
ACTCAAGACGCTTTTCGCCTTCCTACTGTGTAGAAGACAGATATTAAATAAAATAATATTTATTTTCTGAAGAAGATGGTAGATAATATTAAAAGGACTGAGGTTTGTGTAATGGACTTTCTTCTGATTAGCTAAGTAAATATTTAAGCTAATTGTGTCAGTATATGCAAAAAATAAAATGACCGAGTAGGTAACGTTAAAGTGAAGACAAACTTAGATTTATGAAATAAATGAAAATTAAAAAAAAATGGTTTACTAAGATTATTCGACATGCAATACCTATTGTATTTTATGCCTGTTGCCAATTGCCTTACTGATACAAAATAATTAAAATATTTACAATGTAAAGGTTTTCGAAATTTCTAGTTCACAAAGTCCATTGCGACCATCTTAAAACTTCTGACGTCATATCCCTAACCTTGCCCCAAATAACGCTGACTTAGTTTCATCCGGGGATTCGTCTTAACGATAGCCTGGTTAACGGATAATTGGCTGCTAGAAACTAGCGTGTCATTCCTGAAGTAATTATAATTATGTAGACGAATGTCGCTTTTGTTAAGTTATGAGTTATGGACACTATTGTAGATGTCTGGGGAAATCATGAGGAAGCCGTTTTAAGAGTTGAAGAATTAGGACTAGTACTGCAGTAAAACGTTTCATTTTGATGTACTTTATTGTTTTGGTAAAAGGGTTAGGCAATTTATAGCTGTTCCGTATGACAAATTATTAAAGAAAATACTTACAATATTACCACTAGCATTTTTTTCCCCCCTTAATAATCCGTTGGATTTTGCGAAAAGCCTGTTATTTTTAATCCACTTATAGATAACAATATTTTTTACTTACATAATTTTAATTTTCGTCACAATCGTCTGCCTTGTATAACCCATTACTAGTTCTAAGCTTTACTCTCTCCTACACCGACGATCAAACAACGCTTCTCCAAGAAGCATTCGATTTAGCTAGCAGTAGCAATACAAAACACAACCGCCGTATATTACGTCCTCGCCGGCGAGGCCCGTCGCGTATTATAAATAATAGTAACGTAAATGTTATCCTCCCGTCCCTAGACCAAGCTGGCCCGAGCCGGCCAAACTAGCAATAAAAATATGTCCCTAAATAATAAAAACTTAGATCCAGCCATCCCTTGCTGTTTTGCTTTATTAAGATTGTTAGCAACGCACTAAGTCGAGGTCCGAACCCGCAGGGGGTGCCCTTAGTGGACGTTGCTGACGTAGTTAGTTTTTCCTATTGCTCTGGCTGGAAGCCTTAAGGTCCTCGCCAAAAGTCCGGTAAAGCAGTCAAAGCCTTCGCTCAGGCTAACTGCAAAGATCTCTACCAGAAAAAAAAAAAAGTCTAAGCTTTATTTCGTCAAGTATAAAAGTACATCTATGAAATGTATCTTTCAATCAGTAACCACTAACCCTCTCTCTTTCCAACAGGGTACGAGTAAAAAGGACAAGCTGCACCACGTTCTAGCCCAACTCTACAACACGTCACTAGACAATGTGGATGTCTTCACAGTCTTCACCAAGAATACGGTCAAAGACGTATTCCTAGATGTCCGGTTTTCAGCTCACGGATCACCGTATTACCCGGCTGAGAAGCTCGATAGTATGGTTATTGGGATACAGGAAAAGGTATGTTGGTTTTTGTTACCTTTCAGAATATTTTTATACGAAGGAATCCAGTTTGCCCTCAATAGAGGAAGGTAGGGTGGCCTCAACACCTGAAGTGATGACTACGACCACTCGGTGAAGAGTGGTGACCCCGACTAGGAAGAAGAAGGGTGGCCTTAACCCAGCAGTGGGACAGCATGGGCAAAAATAATAGTATATATTTTTTTTTTAATGGGATTCTGTTCCATTTTATGTAAGACATTAGGTTTTAGTTTTATGTTAAAGACTTACAATCTTAAACCAAAATTGGGTACAAAGGAGTGAAAACTGGTTGAAGTACAAAGCCTGTGCTCAGGACAACTGCGGTCGAAGCCGTCTCAGATAAAGGGAAACAAAGGACCATTCTAGCCACAAAATTATAATTTCTTTAAACATTATTCTCGCGTTCAAAACTTAAGAACTACATAAGCTCTACAAGTCTTAGTTTTGAACGTAATGACACCTGTTTTTCGCTTCAACTTTCCTCTTACCAACTCGAAGATATTTCAACTGAGTTTGAAAGTAACTCGTCGCTTTAGTTGACCTTGTCCCAAGCAGTTCAAGATCAAAGTTTTCCTCTTGAGTTCTGGTTCCTGTATTTAATAAGGAACTGTCTGCTTTATAGAAGATTTTTATTTGTGAAGGCAATATTGTTAGGCAGCAGTAGTATTAATTAACTAGATATAAATATGAAGGGGTTCATAAGGATTATAAGCTGGAAAGGTGTTAAAATATTTAAAAAAAAAATAGGCATGGTTTTTTTAAATGTCTTTCCTGAACATAGCATTTTGATTTCGATATAAGCTAGCAACATTTGTGAACAATATTACTAATTAGTGTTTTATTGTGATTGCACACCCCGACTAATCATGATAGATCAAAGTGAATAACGAGGGGCTGGTGAACTAGCAAAGCGAGCGAATAAAGCCCTCATCATACCCCTTCATGATATTTAGACCAAACCATTACCATTTACAAAGTCTATACAACGAGTAACAGAATAAACGCAATTCCTGAAAGCAGTTGGTTCAGAATGGGCTTTTGAATTGATTTCTGGCATTAAAGTAAACTGTCTAAGGTATTGCCATTATTTGTTACATCCTGTATACCATAAAGTAAACATTCTATTACATACATCAGTCTATGTATTATTTTTTTTTAGAAATATGTTTATCACTTTGTTTCTGAGTGTAGGCTTTGACTGGTTCACCAGACCTTTAGGCAAAACCATAAAGGCCCTTCATCAGATTATATGCATATCCACATTACCTCAAACTCTTTAAATCTATCAATCTAACCCAAATTCCCTCCACAGCTGGAAGAAGAACTCCAATCCAAGATCTACATGGTGAAGATCGACGAATGTCTAATAGAGAAGGAGCAATGCGAGGACTCTTGCCGCAATGTGCTCATGAAGAACAACGTGCCGCTATCCGTATACACTAATACTACAAGCTTTGTGGGAGTGTCGGCGAGGGTCGAGTCGGAGTGTACCTGCGATGTTGTTGAGCCGCTGATCTGCTTGAATGGAGGTATGTATAACGCGACGTTTTTAACCGAATTTAAAAAAGGAGGGCCTTATTCTGTCAGTTTGTTAGTGGAAGATGTTTTCAATGTAAATTTTAAGTAGATGGTTACTTACAGATAAATTTTTTAGACCGTTTAAAACCGTAAGTGGGTTATAAAATATGGAAATTATTGTCATTTTGATGGACAAAGAGTATCTTAATTAGTGTCCTTTAAGCCATTTAACTTTTTAATGCATTGGTTTTAACAGTTTAAAATTAATATTATTTTGATTAAATTACCGATGCCTTGACACAGAGCGATACATTCCTAGCTCCTAAAAAGGAATTGTTTGGAAAAACCTTGTATTACATATCAGTTATAGTACATTTAAAAGTAACATAACTGTAGTTTGCTTACTAACCACAAAATTACTCCTAGGAACCCCCTTCGCGGACAAATGCGAGTGCCCTGAGGGTCTCTCCGGCCCGCACTGCGAGCAGACCTCCATCGGTTTCCATGGCGACGGCTGGGCCATGTACGCGGCCCCGCCGGCCTGCCAGGAGGGCCACGTGACCTTGACCGTCACCTCCCACTCCAGTAACAGCCTCGTGTTCTACTTGGGACCTCTGAAACATAACCCGCTGTTGGAAGTTCAAGGTGAGTTTCCTTACATGATGTTTAGAAGTGTGAAAGATATGAGAAATAAAGGATTGAATGATGAGGTGACGAGTAGAGATGAATGGAAGCGGAGAACGCATTGCGCCGACTCCAAATAATTGGGAACAAGACAGGGAGATGATGATGATGTCGTATTGTTTTCATTAAAAGTTTTGGCAATTGTGTGTTGAATTATGAACGCTAGTTCTTCGGATGATCTATAATAAATTACAATTTAAACTGCAGTTACTTAAGTAGTTATGTCGACTTTAAAAGCTTAACCAAAAACATTAGGTATGGTTTTCAGCGCTGGTAAATTAATGTTTATTTCTTAAAAAGGAAGAAAATGCTTAAAATGAAATCATTTCCTAAATAGACAATTATTTATAAAGATGGAATTATTCGTAAAAAAGATAAATTTACCCTTCAGTAGATAAATACTTCAGATACCAACATATTTCAATAGCGAAAAACGGAAACCTTTTAAAAAACGCTTATTTGATACAAATTCTGCAAGCAACACCATAAAAAATGAAATATGTTCGTAAAATCAAAATCCAATTATGAATCGCGACACGACATCAGGCTCTCAAATTAGATGGGCGAAAAATGTCGGCGTCTGAAGTGGGGCCGATACAATTATATTATCGATTCTATATTTATTTCATATTGCTGTTTTTGTTATATTTATGAGAGTTTTCCTTGTAGAGAGAGCTGAAATGTAGGTTAGTTTGAAATAGAAAATATTGTGGAAAGATAATATACTAGGTTATGGTTAAAATTTAAAATGCATTTCGTTTTCAAATTTTAGCTTTTATTATTATTTCAGGCCTATCAGACTGTTGTATATTTAAACAAAATTTTATTACATGGCGCGTCTACAGACTATTCATTATACGCGATTGGAAATTATATGACTATACATATCGTGCCATTTTTACAAAAAACAACAGATTCAAAGCACTAAATGACAAGACAAAAAAAGAATAATCATGAAAACTTTTAAACGTATTAACAAAGTCCTTATTGTACTTTCACGGTGAAAGTAAATATTTTCCGGGTGAGTGCCAAATTGGCAATCACCTAAAGTGTCGTGTCCACATCAGAAAAGCGAAGGACCCACTTAATTCGTGTAAACTTACTTCCCAAAGAACGTTTACGTAAAAAACTTCATCGGATTTCGAAGGGAACTCGAAAAACAAAATAACAGAACATTTGGAAGCTCTCTCAATTCTAGTTTTGTGGAGCTAATTGAAGTAAACGAATGTAAAAGAAATACGGTTTATTTGCAAGGATTCGTTTTCAGTTACTTTGTGGTATTCGTTTGTAAGCCTTGTTTATATAATGTTGATAATTTAAGCATGTTTTGACGCGTCCATTACGGAATCAGTCAGGTCAAACATTAACCTTTATTCAAATGAGTTCATCAAACTTCGCGGAAAACCAATGAAAAATAACCCTAAATTATTAGGTTCGACAAAAAAGCTCTAGCAAACTAGACTTACGTCGTAATTCTGTATTATTACTACTATCTAAATAGGAATCGTAATAACTCAAACAAAGCGAGTTAGTTATACAAAAGTTCATAAACCTATCGTTAACTAGAGCTCTACTCGAAGCATAACAATTCGAACAACAATGAACATGTCATAGTAGATTGGCGTAACTACTTGAATAATGATTTCCTTACCACAATGGGCCTCATTCACAACGAAAAAATGTCCCTTTATTTTCTGTAGCCAATCATGGGACGCGATGTTGCGATGGCGACAAAAACAGCCAATCAGAATCGAGCATTTGCATTCTTGAATACTAAGGTTATGTGAATGTCTTTGTGCTTTACTTGGTTGTGTTTTGTTTTTTAGGGTGACTATGATTTGTAGTATAAAAGAAGATTCATTGAAGTGTTGAATGTTATGCTGCAAATTATGCCTTTTGAATTCAAGACATTGGAGTTACAGATTGAAATACAGTGTCTGTTTATCTGTTAACATATAAAGGATTAATACTTTGAGCCTTATGACGGTTACCGGTGACAAAAAAAATATTTATCTACTATTTTGTCATTCAACGCAACTGAATTCTGATTATTTACTAAAACCATTATATATAGGTCAAAACATTCGTAACTTTAATTCTCAAGTAAATTATTATAAGAGGCCATTTTAGTTGCCTTCAAGACAGTTTACCACAAACTTATAAACTAAGACATACTATAAATAAATTATAACAACGAAAACTAAACTTGACATGCATTAATAAACTATACCATAGATAACGCAACAGAACGCCATCGGACACTTGAATGAGGGCTGTAATGATTTTTTAATGATCACATAATGACTGACAGGCGTGTTCAGAATATTATGATTTATGAAAGTAACCATCGCGTGATAGGTAGAACCTTTCACGGTACAAACAACCACACATCAACATCCAAAAATTAAACACAAAAATCAACCTTATTGCCTCGAAATAGAGTCCATACAATGTTAGAATAGTTTCGACTTGTGTGGTGTATTGTACCTTTCCAAATGTTACGTAATTATTTTCATGTCTAGTAGTTTGTGTGTGTTGCCGTAAAAATCCGAATACCGTTACTAAGCGTAATTACTAGTATAAAAGCGAGCACTTTACACGCTTTGGTAATTTCGCGTTTTACTTCTATTTGATCTATGAATTAAATGTTATTTGGATGGTGGTGTGGAAAGGTATTTTATTTTGGACACGGAAAAACACAGTTAACAGCTTTTTCGGCTTTTTTGGCAATTTGGCTTTTGAACTGGGTTGTTTAAACTATAAATAGGTATATCATTTCGAAATACTGAAATTTTAACCTTAGGTAATAAATTAATGAAAAAAGAAAAATACACGTTTTTTTTTGGAATTTTCTACTTCACAAATTAATTTAAATATTTCCTAACTAATACATGGTTACCGTACCGTTTGGTTTTGATGTTAGCAATTACCAGATTTGATACGTCTTTGTGAGTTTGTTGTGTGGTCCTGAAACAATCTAATTTGTTAATTAATGTTTATGATGTTAACATCTGTTGGCTCAATAGACTAGACTATGAAATAATAATGTGTATTTCAATTTACTTTAGACTGGGGCTCTTTAGCTTGTTACCAATATTTAGGTGAGCTGAATGATTTAGGCAAATAATAATTGGTTTGTTGATCGAAATAAATAAATCGAAACAATTTTCCAATGTATGAGTATGTCATGTTAAATTGACGTTCCAATTACGCTTCATACAGTGATTTATAAAAAAGGAAATTAACACAATTCGTTTATACTTACCAATTAGAAATACTGTTTAATACAGTCGTGGTGAAAAATAAAAGGTATAAAAAGTCTTTATGTGAAAATACCTACCACTCTAAAAAAATGATGAATACAGTCATAGTGAAAAATAAAGGCATTTATTGTATGGGTGTATTGCATTTTTTGTGGTTTACAAAGGCATCTGGTTATTTTTAGCCTTACATTTATAAGCTATCGCAATTTCATAGCCTTTATTGACATTACTAACAACACCCTTTGTCCACAGACTTCATGTCTTTAGAACTGGTCGATGGTTTCCCCGTCCTCCTCGTCAACTACGGTTCTGGAACCACTCGGCTGAACAACAGTGTGGTGCATGTGGCTGATGGGAAGCCGCATCTCATAGAAATAGTCCTCATGAGGAGCTCCATAGAGATGTTCGTGGACAGATGCAAGCTGTCCACCTGCATGTCTCTAGCTGCACCCACAGGGCCCCGGGAGATACTTAATGGTGAGTTTTAAATATAAGCTTAATTATTTGACTATTAATTAGTGGTGTTGTCATGGCTGCGAAGAGCCTATTGGGCCGGAAAGGGAGAAGTGGTAATCAGACATGTAATAGTGTCATGGAAGCGCCTGATTTAGGATTAGAAGATTAAAAAAAAAACAAATGTATTTTTTGCTTCCAATTTTTTTTTTTGGTTTTGTTTGAACTGATGAACACTTTAGGTAAGGTATTACACGTGTCCTGTTGACTTCTATCAATATACCTACATGCATATTACTCAAATAACTTCTATCACATACGCCTAAAAAAAACAAAAGAAACGCGACACAAAAGTGTAAGTCCAGTAAGAGACCAACTTATAATTAAATTTCGTAGTAAAGTAAAAACATTAAAAGTATCAGTGTTCTCTTAATTACATCAAAAGTTCGAACTTACTAAGCTCTTAACTTGGAGCGACATAATACATTTCTTCACTGAAATTCAATTGTTTTTTCACAATAACTCAATTATGTTTTGAAGTTGCACGATTTATTGTCGCCGACGCCTCAAGTCATTAATTTTAATGAGTTTTCGACAATTTATAAGTTGCTTTTATTAAAACTTGGTAATAGTTTTGAGTTTTAGCTATTATCTACATTTAGTTTGCGTTATAGTTAAAACGATTTATTTAAGCTCCGTAGACATTATGTTCGTTTACGTTTTCGATTCAAATTTTTGTGTTAATTATCATGAAATTAGATAATATGACTTGAAGAGAGAATATCACGGAACTGATGGTATGTTTAATTTTGCAACAAAAATTACAGGTTTCACGTTTTCCCTACGCGACAAAAATTGATGGAATGACTGCATATTAATATTTAAAAGTTGTAGTTTTCAGTTTCAGTTATATTGTTTTCAGCTGACTTCAATCAGTATTTGAAATACACCAATCTTCGGACTACAAATTCATCATCTAAGTACTATAATTCTTTGTTCCTTCTTTAAATATTTTTTTCTGCTCACAGTAAACGGACCCCTACAACTCGGAGGCTCCAGTATAGACCTGCAGAACTTGGCCAGGACCTTCGGATGGAGACACGTGCCAACAAACCAGTACTTCGTAGGATGCATCAGTAACTTTACGTATAATGATTATGTAAGTATTTCACATATACTTAACCAGTGTTTTTAATTAAATCACAGCAAATTTATATTTTCTGAATTAAAATGTTTTCTGAAATTAGGGTTTTGTTCAGAATATAGTTAAGGTATTGCTCTTTATCTGTCACTTAAAATGTAAAATTAAATAGCTTAAATTTAGAAAACATTTTTAAGCAATGTGTTTAATTATAATATAAAAATAATTACACAAGGTCCAAACTTATTTAATACCTGAACATAAGATTTATGTGCAGAAGTGTTCAACACCAGTGAACATCTTGCTGTTTAAAAACTATCAAATAGATGACAAAAATCCGATTTTTTGTTCTCAATTTATCATTAAAAATACCCATATTTAACAATAGTCTGTATTATCAGTTATCTTAAGCAACAGTTCAACATCATCTAACAACCTTTCTCCCTAGATGTACAACCTCGGCGAGCCGTCTCTACATCGCAACGCGGACCCGAGCTGCCAGCGCAGCATGTACACCGCCGTCACCTTCGGCATCGACACCAACTTCCTAGTCGCTATACTTGTCTGCATCGTTATATTGGCAAGTAAGTACCCTACACTTTTCATATTAAAAGTGATTATCAATTTTAGAATAAGGACATTGCAATCGAGAAAATTACTTAAGGACATTTTGTATTTACTCTAACATTTTTTGCACGTGTCACATTGATAGATTTACTGTGTTGTTTAAGTTCCACTTTATTTATGCTGATGATAAACTCAATCCACTCTATATACAAGTAGCTCAAGGAAGTAGTATCAAGGAAGGTAAAACTTGAACAGATATATAGAGCTTAAAAACTCAACAAGCACGGTTATAGAGTTTTTAAATTCATTTCAGTATTCATTGATTATTACATGCTTAGTTTGACTATAAGGTATATAAACCAGTCGAACTAAAAACTTTAGAAGTAAGTACTTAAAAAAAAAAATTAAGCTTGGTTTAAAATATTGCGATATAATGTCATTGCTGAAAAAGTATCTCTGTTTACCCACCATTGAAAAAGGCTTGTCAAATAGTCGCCCCTATCCGACGTTACCTCACGTCACGTTACTAGCCATATCAAACGAAGTGACCACAAATTGAATTAACTTTACAAGCACATCAAAATGTGCCAACTTGACCCAAAACCCGCCTGTCAAAACTTCAACAAGTTTATTAAGATAGACAGAAAATAAATATAAGTGTTTGTTTAACCTTTTTGCACGAAGAAATTCGATTGAATTGGCTTTAGTAGTTACAATTTTTGTTACTTACAGACTGGTAATAGTTTTGAGTTGTTATAACAGTTGTCAGCAATGAGCTATTTAAAATATGTTCACTAAAATAGAATCAAAGAAAGAAATAAAAAATACACGACACAAGTCAAATAAAAATAAATTTAGGACCATTGCATTGTTCATAAATCATTTGGGCTGTGTTCAATTGAACATAAAATACTTCAACACTTGGATAAATTATTCTAGATAGTTAAGGCTCAATAGATAGACAGGTTTGGAGGACGGAGGGGGAGGCCTTTGCCCAGCAGTGGGATCACATGCAGGCTATTAAAAAAAAAGGCTGAAAAGAATATCTAATACTTACATTATCAACATTACTAAGCTATTAAGGATCATCTTAGTAGTACTATCTTATAGATTACAATGCTATAGTGAACTTTCAATAAATCCTCAATTTGTGAAAGTATTCACAATTTTTGTCCAATAGACTGCCTTTCTGCCAGGTCTCATTAATTAGAGAGCACTTTAAGAAGCTCGTGTAATGGACGATCTACATAGTTATGAGACGGTGACTGAGCCTAATTTAAGTGTAAGAGATTGGATATATCTTCTTTCTTAGAAAATTTGTAGAAGAATGTAGTAACTAGTTTTTCTTTGTCTTTCTTATGTAACTGATCATAATTATAACCGTTACCAACTTTACTTGTATATTAGAAGAAGTACTTAGGAATACATTGTTTTTAATTAGGTAGTTCAATGTGTCAGATTTTTTTTTGTGTTAGCTCAGCTTCTTAAAATAAGTCCTGATAGAATACCAATAATTGAAATCCGATTCCACAATTATTTTCAGGCCCCCAAATAAATTACTCGTATCTTAAATTGTCAATAAACTCAAACAGCCCCCTTTTCTTACAAAAAACTTAACTGTATATTTCTTTTAGTACTCCTCCTAGCGGTGGTAGTACACAGACGAAGAGCAGACGCGTGGGCTGAGAAGGAACTCGACGACATCAGAGAAAACATCATCGCATACGAAGACGAAGGCGGCGGCGAGGGCGACGCCGGCTACGACCTGCACGTGCTGCGACAGATGTACGACGGCCCGCTGCCGGACACCGACACGTTCATGCAGAGCAGAGGTAAGACACGTGCCCCACTGCAGGGTACATGAACATGTAAGCCATGTTACTTTTTAAACCCGTGAGACAGGAAGCCAGCTTCCTACATTGGATCGAAAAAGGCTGGTAAAGAAGGTAAGTGACGCCGTGGATGATTGTCCTTTTTGTAACGCAAATCATGTTGTGCGTTCATACTTTATAACTTGTAATTATTTACAATCGAGGAGTATGTCGAGCTGTCCATTTTCCATCACTTTTCACATACAGAAGCCCATAAAAAGATGCCATATTCAATTCAAATGAAATCCATCCTACATTTACAGTATTCATACTAAAATTTCCTATAAAATTATCCGTGGACGATCGTCCGTTAAAACTATTTTCATTATCTGCGAAGCTCGATTCGTTTAAAAACGTTTCTCTCAATGAGATATCAGATATCGCCCGGTATTTTATTGGCATCCACACTTTCAATAGTGATTCAGATCACCATTCAAGCTTGAGTCTGATAAAACGTGGAAAGCTTATATAAAAGGTATATATTGCTATTAGATTTGATTATTATTATTATTCCACTGTTGGAAATATTGCTTTGTATGAACGTACAGTCATTGTGTTTTTTTTATTGGTGTCAGAAGTACATACTAGGTGGATTACCTATTGTTATCTTTGATTTAATGATCAATCCCAATTCCCATGTTTCTGCTTGTAACTGGCCAATAAAATATGAGTTTCACTGGAAATGTGGGGGTGCAAACCAGACCATATTAATATTAGTTATATCCATAAAATATATTTTTATCAGGCAATTAACCACAGTGATATTAATCACTACTTATTTGACCAAATCTGTTTTTATAACATTTTAAACTTCTGCTTTCTCCCTAGGTATGGTAGGCGCAGCGCCTGACATCTCAGGGTTCCTGGACGACAAGAAGTCGGTTCTGGACCGGGATCCAGACATCACGCCGTATGACGACGTCCGCCATTACGCGTACGAGGGAGACGGGAACACTAGTGGCTCCCTTTCTTCACTCGCCAGCTGTAAGTAAAATATTAAAGATACTTCTTTTTTTATCACTGATTCTTAAGTTTTTCTGTCCAAATTGTGCTATCGTTTAATTCGACATTCTCAGAATATCGTTATTGATTACATACTTCACACATAGGAAAAAATATGACTATACTTTAATTCTCCTATCGACAAAGCTACGTGTAAATAATAGGAGATATTTTATTTAATTACGAAAGTAGGCCTTCTCTGCCTAGAGCATAAATGAGGTATGAGGTACCTCACTAGTAGTCTCTCTGAATCTCTGCAATGCATATCACGGGTAAAATCTGATAACCATATATGATACATTAATAGAAAAGCTACAAAGTACTCAGATTTAAGGATGTTAATTTAATTAAATGTCTTCCACACAGGTACGGACGACGGCGACCTAAAATTCAACTACCTATCAACATTCGGTCCGCGGTTCCGCAAGCTAGCGGACATGTACGGCGACTCGGATGACGACAGACCGCACGAGGAGTCTTGGTGCTAGCGCCACGCTTGGCTCGTGTAGCCAGGCCCAGTGCCAAGTGACCAACTAGACCAAGTAAGATGCCTTACAGCGCCACGTAACGTGTTGCCAGTGACTTACACCCCACCGGAATTAGCCCCCTTGAATTGACGTTTGAAATCCTGTGATAATGTGACTATTTTTAAAGGTTCGCTTTGGGATTGTATGAAATTGTAACGGTTTTGTGACGTATTGATGGTGAGATTGTTTTAGGTTCACATTTTTTGTTCTTTTTGTAATTTTTGGAAAAGGCATTCTAATTTTACGGCTGAACTGCAAATGTTAGATAGTCTGTAAATCGAGACGAGAAGTAAATCGATGGATTTTATATCGATAGTTACGATCGAATAGCGTTGCAGATTGGGTGTAAAATTTGATGTCTGTACTCTAAAGCCTAGTTTCGGTGTCGAAACCCGTAAAACCATGAAATAAAAAGTTTCGTTTGCACTAGTCGAGACTTTCAGTAACTTTGTTATATTACGTAATATATTGTAGCTGTAACAGTAATATTTTTCATGACGCGCTGAAACTTTCGTTGACGTCATGAGTTATTTTAATTTACTTTTTGCAATTCAACCGATCCCTCAGCTATTATTTTTCATACGAATTTCAAACATTAAGTAGATATTTTTCGTAAGTTATACAAAATAACAACAGTATTAAATGTATACTTGCATTTCATATTGGATTTAATTAAAAATAGTCTAATGACATCCTAAAATGGTGGAAGCGAAAATTTCAATTTAAATGTATTCAATGATTATTGTATTCAAATAAATCACATTTAAAAATGTTTTAAGAAAATGACTGATGTATCATTAGGCATCGTTGTAGATTCGCCTAAATTATTTCGAGTATGTAATTTTTATATGTAAAGTGTTTAGGTCGGCAAATGAGTGATGTAATAATATGTAAGACTTTTATACGTATTCATTTAGTTCTGTAATGCAATAGGTTGGCTTGTGTGTCATCGGTATGGGACATCCGCTTAATATACTTAAATATCCTAATAGTCTCATTCACAACTTCCTTACTCATAGGCTGTACAAAACAATATTAAATAAAAAATTATATGAAAAACATCCTAAGGTGGCTTTCAGATGAAATGTTCAAAACGCTCAATTTTTGCGTATTGGATGAAAACAACCTGCGTTTTTATAAACCGTTTATAGCAACGCTCGTTGCTTTGTCATCTGAACACACCTTAAGAATATTTAAAATTCGAAATTAAAATATTTTTCTTTTTATAAGGCTTTTTGTTTTGTGATTGAGGCCAATATTAAAGGAATGTTCCTACCATAAACAATTGAAGACGGAAAGGAAGTGCCATTTTGTCTTATGTATTATGTTAAGCCATAGAGTTTATGTTGACACGCATTTTGTAACTTAATTGAAAGCAACTGGCCTACAATAAAAATAGGTTTTACATTTTACAAATAGCATGTGTCATGGCAGACAAGAAAGTGATTATTTATTTTTGTGACTTGCTCCCAAAAGGTGCAAATACAAAAATGAAACTTTCATTATTTTAATAGACGTCTAATGTTAATTAGTCTCGGTTAAATATAAGATCGTCTTAATTGAAACATAGTAGATTATAAATGTAAATATGTACAGCGATGGATAAACATTGTGTGAACTTAATATTCAGTAAAATAACTTTTGTATGTTTAATATTAGGCAAATATACAAGGTGTCTTATCATTATGCATATCAACGAATTGTAATATTAAAATTTATCCTGTATCGGATCCGTTGTTTGGTAATGTTCTCGATGTGACATATGCCTAACTATCCTTAGCATAAAAATAGTATCTATACCTATAAATAAATATTCTCTATTTATTTTGGACCAATGAAAAGCTATACCCATAAAAATCCTTTAAAATTTCCGTTGAAACTAGTCTAAAGAATAATGATTTGAATTTAGAGCACAATATTTTAAAATTCGAACTAAAGTTTATGAGCTTCCAATGATTTTCCTTATTCAAATTTTCTTGAACACGATTCGTCGTTAAAAGTTTAACGGTTTTTTTTCGAACAAAAAGTATGCATATGGATTTCATTTTTGTATACAATATTTTAGACGAATTCTTATTATTATTTGTATGTGTCCATAGAGTTAAGTAGTCGTTCGCTTTATTTTCTTTTGTTATTGACATGTTGTTTTGTAATTAGAACGTAAGTAGCTTTAAGTTTTCTTTTTTTATAATTTTGATACCGAGCCTATTCAGCTGTTACGTAGGTATATAATGTCGCGTATAATTTTTACAACGTATAGTAAAATAAACATTTATATTCCCTTTTTTATTTTCAACATTATGACATGCCTTATACTTTGATGATTTAAGTTTTGTATAGAATACATTCATTCTATAATCACAATGATTATTTATTTTTGTAGCTTTTGTATCTTTTATATTTATTTCGGGTTTTCTAAAGAATTACTCTATTATTCTCCAGTTATTGAAATATCCATAGCTTTTATAAAAGTTCGCGTACAAACGCCAAAATGTCACGATCCCCGTATTAGGTTATTTTTTCTATGATTTTTTTAGTTATACTTGAGAGCCATTGGGCCGAGATTTTCATGTTGGGCCAATGTTTTTCAACCATCACTAATAAGTTAGGTGACGATGTAAAAAGTAACTTTGATTACATTCCAATATACATACGTTATAAATGTAATGTTATTGATCAATTACTCGTACTTAGGCATTGTCGGTGGACATTTTTCAAAGATTACCATTCTAAAATGGCCACCTACAAATAAAACACTGCCATAAAAAGTAAGTATAGGGACGCTTTTAAAAGTTTTTTTAATTTATTGACTTGTACGCGAGTTTAATTTAAATGACAACTTTAAGCGATTAAGTGCCTTTTGTTCCGTACGAACATTATATTTTAATACATAAAGTAATTTTGAATTTCGAATGTGTACCGCGTGTACGGTCTACAGTAAACATTTTTTTACTTATTTTTAGTCACTTGCATTTTTGAATTGAGAATTTGTTTATCTTTTGTTTTTTAACGGTTTTTATTTGATTTTCTAGAATATGCGGATTTATAATTTTGATACTTGCTTTTTTGTTTCGTCAAATTGATTATTGTATGCAAGTGACTGGGATGGGTCCTCTTTCAATAAAACGCAACCTATGTCCAGACTTTGAATAAGGGCCCATCATACGTGTTACGATAAATATCGTTTTTATAATTAACATGTATGATATGGACTATATAAGTTTATGTAAGTAAAGAGTATGTGTACCTAATTATCGAAGTAAAATGGATGCGTTTTAAGGTATAGACGAGTGCGACTGAAGATTGTCATATTATATTATAGGCTAGCTTGGACTTTGTTACATAGACATTTAAGTATTCAAGGTCGATATTGGAATAAACGAAATGAAATAGATGTTTTTGATTTTTATTTAATTCCATATTTTCTTTACCTCTTATACACTGCTTTAAATTGAATCAGTGGTAGTGATTTCAAAAGGATAAGTACTATGTGATGATTGATCTTTGTTCTTTTGGAATGTATATTATTATTTGAGGATACAAAAATAACTCAAAATGTTAGGCAACTTTGTATTGCATACTATATTTTGAAATTTAAATGAACTAAGTTAGGACCCAGAACTTTTGAAAAAGAATTAAAAATATTCACCCATAATGTGCTGAAATGAGTCAAAATATAGTCGAAAATATTTTTAATACTAAAGTGAAACTGGTCTTTGTGAAATTTCTGAAATGCTCCGAAGTTCCCAAACAATTTCTATTAAAGGAAAATCTCGTCTCCGCTAAGCGAGACAATATTAATTTTAGTTAAGTCTGTAGACACTTGCTCGTACCTACCCTATGTGTACATGAAATTGGCCGTAAATACATAAACTAAAACTATAATAATGTGTAAATTGACGCTGTTTTCAGGCAACTTGAAAAATATTATGGAAAAAGATGAAAATTTAAGGTATCTTATTGTCTTTAAACTATTCTCAGTTTAAACTTTTAAACTATCACGCTGCATGTTTATATAATATAATTCACAGGAATAAGCGCGTACATGCATAAATACCTTTTTTGGGGCTTGTCGTTTCGACCAGGTTACACCGGCCGTGGTCGCAAGCAGACTCAATGTATTCTCAGTGAATGTAAAGATGGGTCTCGGGTCCGGGTCTTAGATGTAATAAAAACCATTCCGTATGTATTTAATTTATTTTGGAAGATAAAGCAAACGATATAATAAAAACATTTTCAAACACCCAAACGATAGCTATACTGTAGGCACACGAAACGCGACATCGCGTTCAACTTAACAAAAAATGAAAAAACACTTTAACATTTTAATAAACACGTTACATTAATACGGGTGTACAGCTAACATTACTTGAGGTGCAAATCCACAACAGATCGTGACAGGTAGGCGTTCTTGACACTTTTATGTTGAAGCCACACGCTAGGCTCTTGTCGGTGCGAGCGTACTATACAGAGTTAGTGGTTTTTTAAAGGCGTATTACAGTGAAAATAAATGAGAGGAGGTAAGTAAAAAATACTCTAATATTTCTGTGATTTATGTAATTGTCGGCAAATATCTTGGCTAGGATAAAAAATAGGAACTTGGTGCACAATTTATGGTATGTATGTAAAATTATATGGTAACTTGGTGCTTGATAACTTGAATTTCCTAAAAATATTAATGCAACCTTTCAGCGACTACCGTCATTCAGGCGGGCGAAACCGCGGGCAAAAACTAGTGTTAAAAACTCCGCTAAATAGAAATATTTAAGTACAGTCTTTCTTATCCAGTATACAATTTAACATATAGGTATTGTCAAATAAATTAACTCTAAACACTTTCAGCGCTTTAAATCACAAAGCTTCACCTATATATTTGAATGTCTTGTGTCCACAATGGGCTCTGTATATAATTATCAGATTGCAGTCCGGGCACAAAGCTGAAACCAGGATTAAGGTGCTTCCGACCGAATTTACATTTTAAAATACATTTCACTTGTAAAGTGATATCTTGGTAATTAATACGAACGGTGGAGACAGTTTGGATTCTAAACGTCACGTTAAAAAGGACACTTCATTTTCTTTTTTACTTTTAAACGCAACTCTTTTAGCAGTTATTTTTGGGCCTACATAATTTTGGTAAAATATTTTTTTTACTCATTACTGGCAAAGATATCTATTAAAACTTGACTATTTCTTGATACTTTTAAAATATTATATAGTTTATTTTGCTGGTTTTTTTAGCCTTTTTTCCAAGGTATGTCGGGTTCGGTTTCAATGACAAATACCTAGTATCTCTAGAAAGACTTTACGAAAGATTGTGACTTGAAAAATAATAAAAAACACAACAATATTTATTTATAAGGCAGTTCATATAGGTAGTAAATTACTAGCAATAAGTAATTCGCATATCAGATTTTAGTAACAACTGAACAGTAAAGTTTTTCGTTTAAGCACCTTTATTGCAGTTTTTTGCATGTGCATTATTCTGGATTAAAATAATTCATCACGCA
This sequence comes from Autographa gamma, assembly GCA_905146925.1. Classification (NCBI taxonomy): domain Eukaryota; kingdom Metazoa; phylum Arthropoda; class Insecta; order Lepidoptera; family Noctuidae; genus Autographa; species Autographa gamma. Next base: position 4,189,562 of record LR989869.1, on the reverse strand, counting down.
ATGTCTGAAAGTAATAACAGTGTTCAACAACTGTTAATATTATGGTCTCATTAAAAAATAGTAAAATATAGGCCTTTGCATTTATTGTATGTAATTATTGGCCCCCATACACGAATTGCGACATAAGGACCGGACTACACCAAGCAAAAGAAGAAAGAGAAAGAAAGAATTAAGTAGAACGAAGTGAAAAGCTTCTTAAAAACCAGTAGAAAGTCGTTTTTCTACTCAGCGAAGTTTAAATAACGAATTTCTATTCGCTCCCGCTCTGCTCGTCTCTGCTTTGGTGGAGTCTGGGTCTTAGGTATTCTTAATCGTGGCTAGGTATATTCTTTTAGATAGTCCTACCAATGAGTATTTGATGAGGTACCAAATTCGTAAAACAAAAATATGTTTTTGTTTTTCTAGTAATGAAAATCAACTTCAACTAGTGTCACTTCCTCTATATATTATCTGTGGTTCGCGCTCTACTCTGTGTTCTTATCTTGTTTCTAAGTTGTAAAATTTCAAAATAGTCTAATATAATAAATTAGTTTTATAAAAACATAAACCCATGAAAATCTCTCAAAAAGAGAAGAGGTATTTTAACTTAGTTACGTATTTGCTTAATTTGTTGACACCTTTTCAAAAATGATAAATGGTAGGTAGCTACATCATATTTTTTTTTTTTCGTAAATATTTAAATGATTTTCAATCAACCACATGAGTAAAAAAAAAACAATGAAATATTTAAAAAGAAAATGATTTGATATTTTTAAATCTTCCTGGCTTTTCGATGTTTTATGTTGGTTGCTAAACGAACAACTGCCACTGGCTCTCTCTTCAAATTTCCATCTACCTACATATTTTGAAGTTCCTTTCGAAAAGTAACATTCGCACGCCTGTGTAGTGCGCTTCCTTAAAACCCTCGCGTGTGATTGTGGACTAATTTAGAGACCTGAAAAAGTGGTGTAGGGGCTTTTAGACCTTCAAAAATTGTGTTTTACATGTTTTATTCTTTATGTGTATTATGTGTATGGTGGAAATTCGGCTATCTGACTGACTGCTATCCTCGTGGTCTAGTGGTAAAATTAAATGACCTTGATTGCTAAAGCAGAGGTATCAGAGAATATAGTTTTGGCTTTCGTATACTCCTTAGTAATGTAAAACAACATGAAACTAGAGGTGATTATTTCTAGTGGGTTCAATTCCCACCCAGGAAAAATCTTTGATATCCACTATCATTAATTTGTCCTGTGTGAGTAAAATTTTGAAAAATATGTTTATTAGTTGACTCTATATGTGTAGTAGTGATGGCCGTGTGTGTGTGTGAGTGGTGTACGAGGTCCCAAGGTATCATCGACGTCGGACGCTGAGCCAGTAAGGATCCGGGTCAGCGGAGCAGTTTTCGGTAAGTCTTCTGATAGTTATAAACACCTTCTATCTGTTACACCGATGTAAATACACACATTATTCAACAATCTGCAAGAACATTCGTCACAGAAAGTCGTTTGCCTAGAAATTACCTACTAGTCATTCAATTTGTCTATACTATAAGAACTTCAACATAAGAAGAGTAGAATGGTAAAATGTATGTCTTTTTTAGCTAGTTCAATGCTGACTATACATTATTAAGACTACCGTAAAAATGACCATTACACAGGCTAATATTTACTGCCCTATATTTAACCCCAAGTAACCACGCTTAGCAACTATTTAACTGTTTTAAACTTGGACACTTACTCCTAAGTTAAGGTGCGTCTTTATTCGGGGCCTTTTAGACTCCAAAGTAGGTTATTTAAAATTTAACAACCTTTGACGAGCGGCATTTGAAGGGTTGCTGAGAAGATGTCTACTGGGTCAAGGATGTTATTGTTATTATTATACCAATGTTTAATGAAGAAAAGTAATTTGAAAGTGTGAAGTTAATGTCTGAATTCTTGATAATTTATGCAATTGACGTAAGTAAAGAGTCATAATTTTTCCATAGGTGCTTCCTATGTGTTTATAGAATAAAACATAATGATTATGTTGATCCTCTTAACATAAGATCGAACCTTATTAGATATACTATTGTTTCTTTTAAATTGTTTTCTTAGTTGTTTTTAATGAACATAAGGAATTTAATGAGTAATAATTAACGCGCATAATCAGTAATTTATTTTCGGATTTGCCCTTTTAACATTTAAATATCCTATATTAACTCGAGATCTCTACTTAAGTTTAGTATTTTGTAAGTAAATAAGATTTAATTTTGACCTCAATTTCTTGTAAGTAAGGAAGTGGGTGGGTCCGGCTTACACTCGAAGGTAAATCCCATACACGTGTATTGTATGACATACTTGTATGTCTGTTCATGGCATTTACTTTATATTTATAATGTTCACAAGTTTAGTTTAACCTAAATCAGGGTTTTGGAGGCGTAAGAGATTTCTGTTTTGAAGATTATATTATATACATTTTATGTTACCTATATGAAAGATGTTTGCGAAAGTATATAAAACAAGATTTTTCTAAGATTGAAAACTGAAATAGATTACGTAGGTGATGTAGGTACAAATTATAAGTACGTTTTAGTTTATTATTCACTTTTTTACACACTTTTATTTATAGGTTTACTGAAAATATAAACTATTAGAAACCTTTTAAATATATGCTTGATTTTTTTTACTAAAGATGAATGAAATTAACCGGTTTTTTTTATGTGTTTAAATAATATATTTTTTTGTTTAACTTTTTCTTTTTATAGTATTTATAAATCATTTAACGTCAATTGTTCACGTAGCATAATTATAAGTTCTCTGGTCAAAGTATTTTGATTTTACCAGAATAGGTCTGTTGGAGCATCGCCAGATTTAGTTTAAAGTCTTCAGATTCAAGAGCGGCGCTTTCACAGCCCATTGACCAGGCGAGCCAGCATCAATGAAAAATTGTTTAAAACTTGTCTCTATTTAACAACTTGTAATAAGTTCCAATGGCTCTAAGTTAATATTTTAGAGCTTAGCAGCTTTCAAAACAGAAGAAGAGCGTTGTACTATGTTACTTATCCAGTATAGCCGAAAATTGATATCAACATAGTTTGGAAAATGCAAGGCAAATTATTAGCAGTATTTTCCCATAATTTTACGTATCTAGAAACTAGTGTACATAGTCGCAGTTTTAGGGGTTTCCATACGGGAAAACACATATAGATTTTTTACTTGCTATTAAGTATTATTGTGTTTAGTTTACAACAATAATACTTTAAATTCTCCTTCTAAATCCTAGTAGACCACATAAGACAAGAACGATTTGAATATTACATGCAACTCTGACCATGCCTTTCGGAGAGCACCGTGATATTATATAGAACAATATTGGTAAACAAACTAATCCTATTTATGTGTGTACACGAAAAACGTCAGTAGCCACTATCTGGGCATTTTGTGTAGATAACAAAGTTTATGTTTATAGAGGGAATATGAATTAACAGAGGTGTGTGCATAGGTCACTTGGGGGTTTATTAAGGGTTGCGCTGTTTTCATATACAATACATGTTATTAACCGACTTAAAAATGAGGAGGTTGCCAATTCATCTGTGTTTTTATTAATATTTTTTATGTAGGTATGTTATGCGGCATATAGGGTAATTGTAGGTCTTTAGAATCGGTGTAACCTACACCGATTCTAGCAACAATTTTTCATCGATATAAACTTCATTAAAATCGTCCCAGTACGTTTTTTTAACTCAAATCGTTTTTAACAGATAAATGGAATTAATTATAATTTTAAATTGAATAAGAAATAAATAATTATTATTTTTTCTGCCCTGATCATCCCTCATACATAGAATACATGGTCCAAATTCTGTTTTTGAGATTGCGTGTTTGAACATGTTGTTCTTTTTACTGCTTTACAAAATAAATGATACTACTGCTTTTGTAGCAATAGTATCATTTAAAAAAAAGGAAATGATTAGAGGGAAAAATTGTAAATACAACAAACATTCGCTTGAAAAACTTTCAGTCATGTTTCCTACGTAACTAAAAGTACTACTTACATAAAAGTCCTGCCCGAGTAGTTACATTTATTCACTCCTGTTACTTTATCGATACAATTAGGTTGAACAAAGAAATGCTTCAACTAACGACCGTGCAATATTTCAAATCAAACAAAATCACAGCTTATATAAGTACAGTTCACCACTCATCTGTAGTAACACACTTTAATTTACATATCACTCTTATTTTCTAGACCGTAAGCTTGAAATTCGCAAATCATGTTTACTAATCGCTTGCTGTTAAGTGTACATATGTCCGCAACATTATAATCAACATTGACAGCCTACAAAAAGCTAGGCTTCACTGATTCCTAGGAATCCTACATTTTCTAGGAAGTTATCAACGAAGGTGTAATCGCAATTAGCCATAAGCTAGCAGAGTCACGCAAGCCCGTTGTTATCAAATTATAAAGCTTTTTGCATAAACATGGCGTTATGCTATCGTGAGAGAAAAATATCGTTTAATTTGCAGTACATTGCCGCCTATGATCGATTACATATGAAACAAAAGCCGCGCGGCTCCGCAATGTATTTCAAGCTACACGATATTTCTCATAATCTAAACTGGGCCTCAGTTTTACGGCTTTCTTACTTTGTTCCTCGAGCTATTAGTCTTGGCTAAGCTGTTACTATGATTTCTAAGTAAATGTATACCTGTTCATTATTAAGACGTTACTTGAAGCTTGTAATGGGACTTTGACAGGGTAACGCGAAGGCACATGTATATGTATTTAGAATAATTGGTGTAAAAGCTTGATTTGTACACTCAGAGGTATAACTACAATAACGTTTGTAATACGTGAAGGGGTACGCAGAACTGCAGAAGTCGTTTGAATAATCCGATTTTAATTGTATATATTGTATATAGGTATTGTTGTGTATCGAAATCTGACTGTTCCATAAAAAATAACACTTTCTTGGTATTTCATCACATACAATAGTATAAATATGAGCTACAGCACAAATATAACAAATAAAATGATATGTACAGTTCTATCACAACACAAACATTTTTATACACTAACGTAGTTCAAAGCTCTAGTCGTGTAACTAAACTAACACAGCTAACATATTTGTCGGGCCTGTTGGTCTAGTGGTTAGTGACCCTGACTGCTATACCGGAGGTCGTGGGTTCGATTCCCACGCAGGACAAATGTTTGTGTGATGAGCACGATCATTTGTTCTGGTCTGGGTAATTTATCTATAATATGTATGTATTTAGAAATATATAAGTATGTTTATCAGTTGTCTGGTTACCATAACACAAGCTCTCTTAGAGCTTAGCTTGGGATCAGATTACCGTGTGTGAATTGTCCAGGAATATTATATATTATATATATTATATATTGCTTATTTTACCATCTAAAACTAAACAAAAAGCAACTAAAGTCCATCATTAAAACTACACTAAAAAGAAACTAAAGGTCGGTCAGAAGCTCGTGTGATCAAGGGAGCATTATGACAATAAGTACCTGCGTCAAATATTATGTACCTCGTTAAAATTCTATGCTCTGGTACACAGGCGAAGTTTAGTGCGACTGTGCTAGGCTGAACTAGAACAAGGGCTGCAGAATGACCTACAAATGGTCTATATACACGTCAGGGCTTTTTGTTATGATACTTTTTGAGGGTCATACTTTTTTTGTGAAGAGAGATTTTAGTTTTTAGTTAGTTGGTTACAAGCTCTTATGTGGGACTAGTCTCTTTTTATATAGAGAAAGAACTAGCATTGATTTACACGTATGTATTTTACTGTATCTCTGTATGGATTTCAATCGCAGGCGTTTTTCACGTTATTTTCTTTTACACATTTAGTTTGTTGCCATTCAAATTACAAATCATAGCAAAGTATTCATTTTTTAGAAGCGTTACATTATATCTTACTAATCGAAATTCTTGGGTTGCAGGAGACTAGGGCGACGAAAACCAAGTTAGGTCTCAACACTTTACACAATTTAAAGACTTACAAGACTACCGATACGCAAATTACATACAAAATCACTCTTCGTTATAATGCTTAGTTATAACTGCAAATATAATATAGTGAAAATGTATTGTATTGTCAACCATTAATTATCACAGGTTATCCACCCCAAAAATTCCAAGCACTAAAATTCCACGGAAAAAAATCCTCAAATATTTTAGAGCGATTCAAATGTAGTCGGAAGTTTCCTCCATTTTATTTGACGTCGTCATGAAACTGAATAAATGAATGCTGAATGCTCTAGGCATTACGATGCAAGAATTGCCCGTTGCTCGTCAGTTAGCAGTTCTTCGAAACCCTCATATCGGGACCAGTTTCCCGGCTTTTTTCCATTCAAACGCCGGCTTGGTTTTTGAAAAGTCGCATGAGTCTGACTGTTTTATACAGTTATTCAAAGTTGTTTGAAACTAGGCTAGGATTTATTTTAAATTAGGTTAGTTAGATACAGACTAGATGCGATTTTGTTTTTGGAGTTTGAGAGAGATTTTTTAGCTGAAGAACGGAGCAGGCTGAGTTATTTGGTAACTGTAGTGCTGGGTCTGTCTACGGTAATATAATTCAACGGGAAACGTAACGTGTACATGCATAAATACCTTTTTGGGCTCGACGTTTCGACCGGGCTACACTGGCCGTGGTCGCAAGCAGACTGCAATAAAAAAAACAAATGCGCCTACCAAGTTTTATATTAGATGGCCGTGTATGCTTTGCCCTAAGATTGAAAATAGTACAAATTATTATTTGGGGTCCTATGAGAAATTCCGTACATTTTGTTTAAAAATTTGACAAAATTAAACTGTGTGTCAGATTTAATGTTAATTTCATTAAACATAAAGCGATGCTCTCTGAATATCGGCGCGAATTTATTTACGGAAATATTGAAACGGGCTTGTAATTTGATTACAAGATAGGTTAACTGGATTGTGGTATAGCTATCTCTTCGTGTTTAACTAAAACTTCATGATGGTCGTATCAATTTGGGATACAAGCTTTTACTATTATACAAAAACCCCGTATTTCCTGGTAGGCGCTTAAATGTAGGTAAACATATAAACTGACCCTTAACAAAATTGAAATAAAGAAATCTGAGTCTTAATTCAGCACAAGCAGTAGGGCAAAGTAGTTACCGCCTATAATGATTCTGTACTTAAATAATGCTCTCAGGATCGCCATAAAAATATTCACATTAAGTTAAGAATTTGATTTACGTGTTATCAGAATAAAGTAATACCCAGTTTTTCGATCAAGTGCTTGACTTTGCATCGACTTTCAAATTAGGATGCCTGAGACCTAACTTATCTAATGTCATAAAAACATCGAAGAAAACTAATAAAATAAAAAATGCTTTATGGTGGTTGAAACTCGGTAACAATAGACTTTAGGAAAAGCTCAACTTTTTATTAAAATGAACATATCTGAACTCTGACGCGCCCATCGCATTTTATAACTGAACCACTTCGGTTTGAGCGCTTTGACCAAATATGTAATAAAAATATATTATTATTTCAATAGTAAATTATTATACTTTGATTTACAAAACAATAGCTTTTTCTTAATTTTAAAATTTTTCTATTACTTTTACTTTTACGTGGTTATTATAATATGTATGTGTATTATTCAATATATCTGTGAATCACATGCTTTTCCGCGATCATTAACAGATGTAGCTTTATTAAAGCAAAAAAAAACTAGATTATGTGGCCTACAAATATTCTTTAGAGTTGGACAAATAAACACAAAACAGACTGCCCGTTCTATAAGTTATTGCACAAATTTGCCTTCATTTTATTTAAAGCTTTTATATTTTCTGCATTCCACGGGCGCCTTATTCAAAGTCGTCGTGTTACACTGACTGGGCTGTACAGTTCCTTAGGGATTAAACTTTTAACTAGAGGATTTTATGTGACGTAATCATTGTTGTAAGCAGGAGAGGCTGCGACGAAAATATCACGAGAAAAATATACCATGATTTTATACATAATTATACAATGTAGGTTTAAATAACTGGGGGTAATGTTGCTGCTTGATTTTTGCAATAAATAGGTTTGTGATAGCTGTAAGTTTGATTAAACAATAATTAAGTTTCATTAATTTAACACAATGTTTACCTATTCTAAATAATTAGTAGTTCTTTTTTTTCAGTATTTATACACATATTGGTCTAATTTTTACAGTCACTTCTAATACACATGTTATGTATTATTTGATGTACACGTGTTTTGTACCAATTAATTATATTTTATTTTATTTTCGTACACTCCGAATTCTTGTATCAAAAAATTACTTTTGAATCGCTTGGATATTGATATGTTATTAATACCTTATTTCTGCTCTTTGTAACACATTAGTTACAGTAATTGCACTGATTATACATTGAATTAAAAATTTGCAAAACAATTCCAACGGTCTATTATTCTTTATTCTCATTCATAAAGTTCAAAGCATTTCATATGTTTCTTTATTCGACTGCTTTTTAACAATTTTATGTCTTATTTACTACAAAACCATAATCACTCCAAATTGCAGCACACCCATACGATATAAAAATAATTGGCGGTCTTAAGTGACATTTAAAAAGCCGCCATTTTGTTTGTTGTGTCCTAAACTAACAAACGAGTTGGTCTCATGTTATTATTAGTTGATGCTCATGTAAATTAGAGGGCAGTGGGTCAGGCCCCAGTTTATTATGCTTGTCGCTTTCACCACAGTATCCTTCGTATTAAATAATTTAGATTTATAAATGAGGGTGGTATTGCGTTTCAAAAATGGCTACTTTATTTTACTAGGATGATAAAATTGAAAAGATTTTAGTGGTAGTGCAAAGCTGTTATAGGCAGTGTCGAGTTAGGAGAAGATCTGTATCATCAAACTTATTTGACAGCACGGCAATTCGTCTTATCAAATGTCCATTTGCCAAAGTGATATTTTACCATCTGAAGTCCGTCTGTCGACTGTGCTATAAAAATAATAGGCAAGGAAATCAACATAATTCGTTATCATTTCAGACTATTTGCTTCTTAAATAACACAAAATTACTAAAGAAAATGTTATCCTAGGTATATCTAAGACAACATTTTCGTATAATTTCCGGAACCAGCATTACGGGCGCCTAAATCTGAGCAAAAGCAACCGCAAGCGGCGCCGCAGTATGTTATTATGCTTTGAATCTGTTACAATATGCAAATAGACAGCACAGCTGTTAAGATGCCACAACGATATGCCTAGAGTCTAGACCTAGAGTCCGACAATATTGGCCTACTTGTTACCTAGAAACTGCAGTTTTAGTAGTAAGTATTAGGTGAAATTTTAAATCGAATTTTGGGCTGAAATCCCTTTTTTAAATTTAAATATAGGTTATTTCTATTTAAAGAAAGAGACAAAGAGTTTTGTCTTAGATTTAAAATATGGTTTTAGTTTCGAATCAATGGTAATTAGGGTTGTATTCCATGTAAGTCGTGTATTATTTTTTCTATTAAAATAAAATACATAGATCAGTACCATCTGAGTGAGCCAAAAAGAAACTGCTTAACTTAAAATAGGAAGTTATTAAAATTAACTTACTTTACTTATTAATTCACAATTAAATCTAATATAAGAACAAACAATAGAGACTTGTGGAAGGAGGAAAGGGAGGCCTTTGCCCTGCAGTGGGACAGTTCAGGCTTTAAATAAATAATAATAAATAAATAATAAGAACAAACTCTAAATATACTAAAATTAAAACTTACATAAATAAAAACTAACAGGCGTTATTAAAATACATTGTATTTACTTTGAAAATGTCGTACAATTATTATTCTGCTGTGTAAATTTAAAAATACTTTACAGGATTTAGTTTTAATTATTTACCTTAAAATAAATACTTTTAACAAAATTGTATGAACAACAAAGTGTTAAGCACCTTTTATTTTCAGTAGCAGCTTATTAAAAATGCTAAGTCCGTGCTAAGCTATTAAAATGCTGTCACTTACATTTATTGGAAGGCCACCGGCAGCAACGCTTACATTATTTTAGTTATTATAGGATGTACTTATTTTTCAATTTAAACGGTAAAAGGAGTATTATGTTGTAAAGGTTTTAAATAATGTATTTTTAGGTACATAGAGGCTTAGTAAATAAATTTCTTTAAGTATAATGTGTAGTTATGTTTTGAGCCGGAATTACCCAATAGTTACACGACTTTATAAGTATGAAAAGTACAGTTATATTTGAACTCGATTAGATAAACTTATCAACCAAACTTATGCGGTATATTAAGGCAGCCAACGAAAAGTTTGATGTAGTGTAAATAGATATTCAAAATGTTTAATGTATTGTATAAATACTTATGTCCTAAATAAATTGTTTCTCAGATCACGTAAATCTTACTTTAATTTAACAGCATCAAATTTTCAACATCACTCCATTTTAAATTAGTTAAAAATCCTGTCCCATCGGATCACAGAACTCCGAACTATTTCATCATTACTAGAATCCAACTGAAGATCACACCTTTTATAATTAGTTAAAAAAACCTCGTCACCAGTGACGTCCGGTTTCGAAGTCGAGCGAAAACGAGCATAAACAGAAAATGAGCAATGAGCATCTGTAGCAGTTCGCCCGAGGGCTCGAATTGTGCCGATCCTGAATGCAAATTACTGGCGCCGCCTGTACTAATGGATGCAGCATGGCCTCTTTCGAAGGTGGGCTATAGAAATAGCGTACCTGAAAAACGCCTGAAGAAAAAAAAATATTTATTTACTTAAACTTACATGTAAAATTGTGGTACCTACATAAGGAGGACTGAATGCCGATTTACTTAACGTTAATAAAAAAAGGCTAGGAAGAGTGTGTTAATCTTTGTTTTTTTTTAGTTTGTTTATGTAATTAGTGACTAACATCGGTATAGAATTAAATGAACAAAATTCAGATGAGTCGTCCCGATTAGACCTCATTGGTAGTGGGTATATTTTGGTTAAGGTAAAGATTAAAAACAGATGCATTTTCTTATTTATAGTCTAACAGGTACTATAGGAAAGGAATATAATTGCGAAAACATAGGAGATCATTAAACAAAATACAGTTTTCTGTACTTTTAAACAGGTAGTTTAAAAGTGCATAAATTATATCATACAGAAAGTGACGTCTCCATTTATTTCTTTACATACATATTTTATATATTCACATAGCGACCAGATACAAAATATAAAACTCCTTGCCCAGTAAAATGTAGGTGCGATAAAGTGACGTAATGCTCTGAGAGATATCTTATTGGATATAATATTGCTTTCGTGAAATCGTACGCGACAAAATATAACCGAGTGCAAAGCTTTTTAAAGCGTACGTTTTAAATGTTACTTTTTAGATACAAATATTTTACCAATATTGTTCAATTTTCAACCGACAAAATAGGAGGTTTTCAATTCGTCTGTTTTTTTTTGCATATAATATGTTTCTCGATGATTACTTGTCTTCAATTGTGGACCAACTACTGTACATTTTTTTTATCGTTAAACTATACCTTAAAGGTCCTATACCTATTAGTTTCATCAAAATCGATTTAGAATTGTTGGGTTATTTTATTGAATGTTATGTGCGTAAGTGATGTGTGACCATTAGGATCGGAAAAAGAACGAGCACAAAATAAGAGAAAATTATATTATCAAGTACGTTTGTTTCAAGATTATTACTAACTGTAGCACGAATAACGCTTTACACAAATTATTATTTTCTTGTGCCCAAAGTGTCCGGACACCTGCACTGTGGAGGACTTAAACCTCGCCAATGACACTGCAGTTAGTGTGGCCAACTACTGGGCGCAGCGCATTTAAACTTGAATATACAATTACCATAAAACTATCATAACATATCATCACGCCTGTATCCACGAAGGGGTAGGCAGAGGTGTACCAATGTACACCCTCAGTTCGCCGATATGTTTAGGTCCCATGTAATAGGGGGCGAGCCTATTGCCACTAACCGGGCACAAATCCAAACTCCGACCTGCTACTGAGAATTTCATAAGAAAACCAAATAACACCTTGGTCGACTTGGGAATCGAACCCAAGACCTCCTGCGTTGCTGTCGCGCTTAGCACCACTAGGCCAACGAGGCAGTTGAGGTACAATTACCATCGACTCGAAGAGAAAAAGAAGAATTATTTCTTAGTCGAAAGATTAAGTTTTTGTTATTTTAAAAATCTAGCCATAAGTCCCAACAAACAAGCTATAATGTCCCAACCCCTTACCACAATTGATTAGATTCTCGTGGCCCCGCTGTCACCTGCTACGTATCTTTGAACACGCTCAAGACCTTTATTACTGCCCAAATAGACTCGAGTCGCTATATTAAGCTGTGCAGTAATTAACATTCAGTTTATAACTATCTATATAGCAGCTATTGATATGTATGCATCGGGTAGAAATTTAGATTTAATTTTTATGTTGGGTTTAACTAGTATTTGGATTCCATCAGTAACGTCTTGTAAAATGTCTACTGCTAGAAGTAGGCCTCTCCAGTGTTGGGCTAGAACACCAGTTCTCAGCCTTCTGCGACCTTTTTTTTAGGATAATTAATGGTTTATCTGGTTACGGTATCAATCATTATTACCTATTATCTTTCATCCGATTTATAAATTAGATTAGAAGTTCAGTATCCAATACCTCCTGGCACTTTGATAGGCTCGTACGTTTCTGGTATGATATTGAATCCTAATATTGAATCCTAAAGGTTTCTCAAATACTGGGTTATCAAATACTTAATACTTTTTCAAATACGTCTGTCAACCAGAGATTAGCTAGATCTTAGAAGTTCAAACAAGCGTCTTTGTTATATTATTATAGATTGAAGTCCTCTAGATATTTTTTCTTATTCCAAACAAAAATAAAAGCAAATATCATTGTTATCTTCAAAGAATAGGCTGCTATCCCGCATTGGAATTCAGGGAGCGCACGAATACTGTATTTTCATGATGTGACAAATATGAAACAAATAAAAATAAAACGGGGTATAGGAATATCTTCAGTCGCAGACGTTGTCTGTAAAATATTCATAGGGCCGCACCGCGAGAAATGTTTTTAGGTCCTATAGAATCGAATTGGGGCACAAATTGGGCTTGGAGTATCCTGTAAGAAAACCTACCTGTTTTAATTTTAGATAAATACTTTTTCTGTGTTTTCGGAACTGTCAGGAGTGGGAAATTGTAATCATTGAATACTTTTTGACAAAGCAACAAAATTTTCAAACCATTTGTGAGAAGGGCATGCTTTTAAAATGTTGCCACAATTCATAAATATATAAGCAATGAGCCTTATTGAAGATATTTACTGCTATTAGTATTATCTTACATTCAAAGCAACATACTTGTAGCTGGGTATTTTTTTCATAATATTTGAACAGGACGCCTGAACTTTTTTCCTTTATAAACTCACATATATGAATCGTTTCTCGAGCAAACACAGACTAGAATATAAATATACGGTAGTTATAAAGCTACATACCAAACATATATAGACCAGTTGTCAAGAGAGTAAAAAGAGTTAATGAGAGAATGTAATACAGGATGTGCTTTGTGAAATACTGACGACACAACCGGATTTCCGTTTGCGTGAACATAGATCGAACGTTTTAATATAGAGAAAAGCTTTTTCTATAGTTTATTTCAGTAACAAAAGGGGTAAGTAGTATATAATTACCAAGAGTATGTGTTGTGAACGACACAGAGATTTTTGCTCCATATTTGACCTATTTAATCACTCAATTTAAAAAATACGGGCGATTTTTGGGGTTTTTCTGTTAAGTTATTAAATATAGCTGTCTTTTGTAAAAAAAATAACGTTTGATAAGTGCTACTTTGTAGCCTAAGTTGAATAAATGATTTTCTTTAATCTCTGGTCTGCTCACAGCTGAATTCGATGATAAAACCGACTGTTTTGAAATACAGAAATTATGGTTTCAATACTTTATAAACACGATTGTTTTTAAGAACATGGACGTTAATCCTAATTGAAGATTTCATTTAGGAGTTAATATTTTTTTTAACGAAAATATACAAACCGTTTTAACACTGTCAATGTCCTAAATGTTTAGTTTTATAATAAAGGTGGTTTTATTTATATACGCTTACTATAGATATTTAAACGTTAGTTTAAACAGTATTTACTAGTATAAATGATAAAACGGATAAGCAGCAATTTGTATGCAGCGAAATAAGGTTGCGAGTGCGACTGGAAAACTCTTTTAACGAGATCCACATCTCTGACATTTTTATTTGTTGGACGGTCAATAATATGAAGAAATACTGATACTTTACTGGTAGAAATGTTTATTCCGAATATTTACGACCATAACAACCTGCAATATTTCTATGCTATTTTATAATATTGTAAAATTGTTCTTGGAACAGATCGTGTTTAATTACACAACAAATGAAAGACTATTTAAAAAGCTTTAAAATTACATAATAATAATAATAATAATATTCCGGGACAACTTACACACATGGTTGTCTGATCCCAAGCTAAGCAGAGCTTGTGTTATGGTAACCAGACAACTGATAAACATACTTATATATTTCTAAATACATACATATTATAGATAAATTACACACCCAGACACCGGACAAATGATCGTGCTCATCACACAAACATTTGTCCCGGGTGGGAATCGAACCCACGACCTCCGGAATAGCAGTCAGGGTCTCTAACCACTAGACCAACAGGCCCGTCATAACATAAAATGAAAATATTTTTCTACGCGTATGAAATTGCAGTATAGGTAATCTTTTCTTTAGGGATTTTCACTTATTTATACTTATATGTATGTCTTTTTCTACCTCAACTTCTATTTAAAGACTATCAAAGAACTATAGCGCACTTTTTTAAACAGACATTGCTTGTCCTATTACATTGCTCTTGTGTTTTCAATGTCGTCATGCTGTGTTTATTTACTATAATGATGTGTTAACTTTGTATACAGGCTTTTATCATTAACAAACTCTATTTATTTTACAATTTCTTATTCTAGAAACCTCTTAAGCTTTTCAATCATCACCAAAGCTTAATATGAAAGCTTCCGATCCATCCGAATCTAATAGCTGGAGCTATCCAGCTTGCAGCTCGCCACAGACTAGGACCGTCAGATAGACTTGATTAGTTTCTCAACGCCGAGCGCCCTTTGTGAGCGACGAAATGTTACCTTCTAATTGTTGGAGCGTCTTATGATAGTACAGTTCAGTTTTAGTGATCTGTTTCTTACAATAAAACTGTAAGTTTTTTAAGTTTAGATATAGAAAAAGTAACGTGCACATGAGCTATGGAAATAAGATAATTTTTCTGATTAATGAATGTCTGTTTGCTTGATCGCGCATCATGCAAAACTACTGTTTTAAAGACAAAGTCACTGTCACAGTACATTCTAGTGAATATAGTTAATTGTTGTTATTTTTACTTAAAATGTGGTACGTTACGAGTATGAACTCATGGGCAAAAGTTAGTTTAAAGTAAATATATTTTTAACCCAAAAACTCAATATAACATTTGTTAAACATAGACTAAAATGAGGTAATGCAATTTCCTTTGAAAGAGATGAGTCACAATTCAAACATAAAAAATTAAGTGAAGTGTAAGCGAGAAGTTCAAAATGAGAATAGAAATAATATTGTCAGCAATGATATTCTAATAAACAGATATGTTATAAGCGTGCAATCGTGAAGACTCGAAAACGTCCTAATTGGGACGTATTGCCGTTAACAACAACACTATTTGTCTCTTTTTTTCTTATGGGTTTTATCGCGCTATCTCTTTCGCTAGCTGCCGCGCTGCGCGGAACACGTTTTTCGATTGTTTTGTATGTGTATAACATATCTGTTTATTAAAATATCATTGATTGTCAGTCTAGTTCAACACTTTTTTTACAGCTGATGGGTAACAACGAAGATTCTTGGAAAATTTTAAAAGGGATAAATATCTGTAAAGTTGTTTTCCTTTTCTGCACAACTTCTTCATTCTTC
Organism: Autographa gamma; assembly: GCA_905146925.1. Taxonomy (NCBI): domain Eukaryota; kingdom Metazoa; phylum Arthropoda; class Insecta; order Lepidoptera; family Noctuidae; genus Autographa; species Autographa gamma. The sequence goes on along the minus strand of LR989869.1, from coordinate 4,173,578 downwards.
AACATTCAAATTCCATTCAGAATAAAAACCCAGACATAGACAATAATTTGTGGTTTACACAAGTGCTTGTAGAAAGTCGCGCTCTGTGGTAATTGGCACGATGACCTATACCACTCGCCTATCCGTGCAGGCAATATTATTTTAAATTGTATTTTCTTTACACAAATATGAAAAACAACTTTAAAGGATACAAATCCATAAAAATATAACATCGCAATAAACAAAACAGTCAGAATTATTCAAATGCCGATATATTGTTTGGTTGGATGCAGTCAAAGAAAATTTCAAGCGTATTTCACAGCAAATATAAAATTGCATTTGGTCTTACTATAAATCGTCATCTATATGAAATGGTATCGATAAATTTCATTGGCTCCACAATATCGGACGTCGCACTACTGTATGAAATATTAACGTCACTCGATTATATTTCACTATCTGCTACGTTTCAGGCTGTAAGGAGGTTGTATATTCTTAGGGAACTTAGTTTTATAAATACGAACATATCAGAAGTACGAATTATAATTTTGTTAATCAAAGTTTTTTGTTAAACACATGTTTTCTTTCTAAATCAGTTCAAGTTATCATCCTAGCCCTTCACTATTCAAGGCCCGCTTCTATTTAATCTCAGAAAAAAAAATACATACAAAAATACGTAAGTAAATAATCAAAACTCTTACAAACTGTTGTCACTCAGGACGATAAAACGATTTTTACCTATACATCTAAGTATTTTCAGATATAATAAAAGTTAGAACACAGACGAATTTTAAACTTTCATACACATAGATAACTCACTTTTTAAAGTAGTAATGTAGTGAAACAACAAAATAATTACAAAAAAAAACATACCATAATCAATTTCCAGCCAATTCTACACAAAACACAATACAGTCGGCGATATAAAAACACAATTCTTTATCAAATAAAAGGAACCCAAAAATACTTAGAATTTACATAACACTCCGGGTTAGGTCCAGGGATGATTGTCCCTGCATCTTATTGTTACCTTATAAGAATTCAATACTCCAAGATGAGGAGAAAGAAAAATATTGAATGTATTTCATCATCATATCAGCCTGAAAAGGTGCTGTAAAGTGTCTCTGTAAAGTATAGGCTTTGTGTAAGTTATTTTTAGGTAGAACTAGTTTTACCTGCAAGTTATTTGCACACAAAACGTTGAAAAATAAGATTTATAATGATTAAAAAAATCATTATAAAACTGCCTCGTTGGCCTAGTGGTGCTAAGCGCGACTGCTAAGCTAGGGGTCTTGGGATCGATTCCCAAGTCGACCAAGGTGTTATTGGGTTTTTCTATAAAATTCTCAGTAGCAAGTCGGAGTTCGGATTTGTGCCCGGTTAGTGGCAATAGGCTCGCCCCGTATTACATGGGACCTAAATAAATATACCGGCGAACTGAGGGTGTACTGTGCTACACCTCTGCCTAACCCTTCGGGGAAACAGGCGTGATGGTACGTAACAAAACCATTAAGTTACGCATGACAACATTTGATGTGACGAAGTTTATTTTAAACGGGTCCTCCATTTTAGAGATTAGCCTGAATTGACAGACCGACTATTATACATGTCATTTGTAGATCCAAATTTTACGTTGTTTTCAATTTCAAATAGCCATATAATACAATCATACATAACACAAGCTCTGCTTAGCTTGATATCAGATTACCGCGTGTGAGTTGTCCCAGGATATTATATTATTTATATATTACTATTATACATATAACGATAACAAAATCATCCGCGTATCAATTTTATAAATGAGAGTCCCTCACAATTTTCACAGCCTAGCTGTATCTAAAAAAAAGTAAATAAAACACCGCTGAAACCAGCAAAACCTTTATATAAAGCCTTAGACAAACTGACAAAAACACTGTATACTCTTTTTAACACGTTCAACATTTAGAAAAATGTTGCCAGTAAGTTAAATGAATGAACCACGAGCCGCGACAACGAGCCCGCTTTTCTGTAGTATTTAATTAATGAAGAGAGAAAAATGAAATTTTCTTTTTAACTGAAACAGTTAATAGTTTGCTCGGTGACAACTTGAGCTTGACCCGTAATTGAAGGGATCGGGTTTTGGATCTTTTATCTTTGTTAAAAGGATTTTTTAGGGGTTAGTCTAATTTTGGAAAGGAGGAAAGATAAATAATTTTTTGAAGTAAATAAAGACTTTTTGGTAACTGATTACAATTGGATCAAAAACAAATAAAACAACCTACCCACAATGATTAATCTTGTTTATACAGATAAAATAGTTTCCTATTATAATACTTATAACAATCTGTATACCTATTATTTAATTACATTAAATATACTGCTAAATTTTAAACTAATAAATAAACAAAATAAAGTACACAAAATCTTATTAACACACTCATTTCAAACAGAACTCAACAAATTTCGAAAAACAAACAAAGACAGCCGAGGCTACAAAATAAAAAATAAAAATTTCAATATAGCCAGTGTCAGTGCATTTTTCTATCAGGGGTGTCTAGTGTCCATTAATAACACATGGTGTCTTACGACGTTGATATTAAACTTCAGGGACAGGAAAGTGAAAAATGAAGCGAAGATAGCGCTTCGGACAGCCCTGTTTATTTTAGACGTCTTTTCCTTATATTTGGTGCAACGTATATGGGACCGCTTTAGTGTAAGAGGGTTATGTGTTAAGCTTTTGAGGGTTAAAGTGATTATTAAACTGATATTAGAGTTTTTTATTGTACGTGTTTTAGCATTGTCTAATAGTGTATAAAAGAAGAGTTTAAACCTAAAATACCCTTTAAAGTTCTTGATGTGCACTGAATGAGATGTTATAATGAAGTCTTATTAAACGGATAATTGACAAATAAACTAGAGTGACGATTTGCGCAACGCTGGCAGTAACTGGATGCGAGAAGCCCAGGGGCCAGGATAGAACTAAGTTACGTGCAATTGGAGAGTCCTTTGTCCAGCAGTGGACTGCTATAGGCTAATGATGATGATGACAAATAAAATAAATTAACTAGATTTGAAAACCATAGATCCAACCTTAAAACATTGGAACCATTCGGGAAAAATAGTAAGAAGAAACAAACTTTTTCGTAATGAATGCAATTGCAAAACAATATCATTGTTAATTAATAACTTATACTCACATACGACTTAAACTGAAAGTTTCAAGTTGCGGGGAACCAGGTTTTCATGTAAATTGCTGCGGTTACTCGGAGCAACTAGCTGACGGTAATAACACAAGTTTTGAGGGCACCGAGTGTTGCTCAAGTATGCTACAATGACAGGGGTGTTCGTTAATGGGCTTTTCATTTTACTTATTGTGATATTTTTGGTTTAATTTTGATCGAATATTTTTGTAAATATAAGAAAAGAAAAATTGGAAATTGGGGCAGGACTTGAACCGCGACTTCTGGTTAACACACAGAAATAACCTTTCTGTTATTTGTATTTAAATACAAGTAATCGCTAGACGTTAAAGTGGAACAAAAAAATGGTACCTACATGGAATTTTATATGTAAAATAAAAAGTAAATTACCTTCATTCTTTCTAAAAGCAAATTAAGCATGATTAATTCCGGGAAATTAAAATTTATTAAGGTGTTTATAAGTGGCAAGGTAGGTACGCTCAGTTCGGTGCAAAAATGATCATCCAGCAACATCAAATTCCTACATGGATAAAATTGTAGTGTTTTGTAAAATAATCAAAATACATACAAAATCGATTGTAATCACGTTAACAGCCTAATTAGAGCACAAGCATAATTTTATATAAAACTTTGCATTAATTTGTATTTAACTCAATAAATTATCTCCTAAATTATCCACCCAGACAAAATTTCCTCAAAATATATGAAGGTCCCAAGCGTCAGTAAATAGTGCAGCAGATAGTGGCGAAGTGCAGTGTGCAGGTAGAGGGCGCCACCATTACTGCACTATTGCAACTCTGTCCCACCGGCGACGTCATACAGAGCTAATTTGCATTTTGGCATAGATTAAGATTTGTACAGATAGGACGGACCGAAGAAGTAAATTTGGAATATAGGTGGATTAAGAAATATCGTCTATCTTATAAAAATGAATTGATGTTGGTTAGTCTCGCTAAAACTCAAGAACGGCTGGACTGATTTTTCTAATTTTGATATGTATTTTTTTGTGGAAGCCCAGATTTAAAAGGAGAATAATAATGAAAAATTTTGCTATTAATGAAACAGGAATTCATAAAAAAAAACAGTTTATTTTAGGTATACAAAAGTTTAGGCTTTTAAGCTAGTTTAATATAAAAAGCTAGCGACACCTTGAAGCCGTAGGTCGTCAATTTATATCTCAGCATCTTAAAGGACCACTTAAAATCATATCTGTAGTTAGGTACCTACTCTTTGACCCACGCCGGCACACTTAATTAAAAGCAAGCGAATAAGTGCACAGTTAATTGTATTTTATCATATCATTCTAGAATATAGAGAAGTAGGTAAATCACTTGAGATACGCTCAACTATGAGTGGACACTTTATATTATATACGGCGATACGTGACGAGAATAAAAGCTCTAGTCTTTGAAATATTTTTATATGGTACTTAGCTTCTTAAGAAGCTAAATTGTTACTGGATTAGACTAATGGTGGGCTCTTTATTTGTGAGTTTGACTTAGAATAGTCGATAATTATGACCGTCTTCACATGCTTTAAGATACTGCTCCAATCAAATAACATAATTGTTAATGACCTTCACATTTGTAGTATTGCAATTTTTCTAGAATATTTTTATTTTATTTAAGATTATCTAACAATAATTAAGCATTGAATGTTAGCGTCTGTAAGGCATCAACTATGTATGTGTCGCAGACAAATAGTATAATATGGCATTTTACATACGGCGTCGTCAGTTTAAAAACGTTTGCGGTTATGTAATATGCCGAAGGCAAAATGACAGCTCATTCAATCGTTTTAATGCGACGTTAGTGTTATTTTAGGGTGACTAATAAAATACGCTACTGCATTTCAAATCTCACATTATTTTTGATAATACTCATCTAGATTCTACTCTCGAACCACTAAGTCTTTAACTGCTTTTATTTAAATGGGTCATCTAAAAGTGACAGGCAGTCAGTGGTATTTTACATTCAGTGAATAACATCATAAGAATATTGTAAATTATAACTATAAAGAACCAGGCCAGGCCAACCAGGCCTTTGAGGCGCCTTAAAATATATAATTTTTTTACTCATGATAGTTTTTTTGCGATTATGTTTCTCTAAATGAGAAGAGGTCTGTGCCCAGAAGTGGGACGTTTACAGGCTGGATTATTGATTTATTTATTTAGGTATTTATATTTCGTAGCAAGTGTAAAGAAGTGGTCTCTGCCTACCCCTACGGGAAACATGCGTGATTATATGTATGTATGTATGTATTTATATTATTACATACTCTGTATTATGCTCTATATGTTATTTAATGGGTATACAAAGCATCTTATTTCGTAACCTTTGTAACACAGGATATAGGTAAAAGTTAAGCTCGAAGTATTTAGGTCACGAACCAGATGACCTGGTAATCAGTAGTTCCGAGGCTGGCTCCTGATTAATGGCCAGCACTCGAACTTCGCAAAGTGACCACTTATGTTCGTTGTTGTGCCGACACTGTAAATACAAGAGTTTAAAAGGTAAATGCGATTGGGTTTAAGCAGAGAAAATGACTGTTGTTTCTTTATGATGGCTCTTAAAATATAATATTACAAGCTGCCCAATTTTTTTGAATATTCAGTCATAATTATTCAGTTATAATTTTTATTAATCATACAAAACTAAAACGAGTTATTTTACAGAATTGTAAGTCAACAACAGATCGACGATTTTTTACTTATATTTTTTCTTGCATTCTTCTGCATCCCTAATAGTATGACAACTATAAAAACATCGGTAGGGTAAAAGATACCTTATGGGCAGGGGCACTATTTAGCCGGTTTGCAGATAGTACTTCTATAATTTTCCCCTGAATTTTCACCTTTCAAAACACCCATGAAACAACAGAAAATCGTAGCAACAATTACTTACCATAACCAAACAATGTTCATAGTAACCAACAAATTACTAAACGAATACCTGTTTTAGCCTGTTTAAATATCAACAAAGCGGAGGCCCGTCATTTTACCTTCAGAAACAGTATTACAGAAATTAATAAACGTTTTGCCGTGGGGTTGCCACAAAATTCAGGCATTATACAATTTGGATACATTCCAGGTGGAAAGGCAGATTATTCGCTGCGCTTACTACTGTCTTGAAGTGTTAGGTATTTAACTAGGTAGGAATATTATTGCAGTTTGTGTTCTTAATACAATAATTTTGTTTAATTTTAATAAAATATGCAAAATTAAATGAACAATTGCTATCTCCTCCGGTCTTTATAAGACCTATTTAGGTACGATTAATCTGTATACTATATGTTAAATACTGCGGAAAACCCAAAAAGACGTGAAGGTATTGTGTGAAGGATGATATTGCACCACTAGATGAAAACTCCGGGAAATAAAAAAAAAACCTATTTTTTCAGAAATTACTTAACACCTGGAGTAGTGGCGGGCCGACACAGTAACGGATATACATACATGACACACACAGCTCAAACACATAACTCTCCTTTCGAGCTTTGCCGCAGTCGGATAAACACGTTCTAGAAAAAAAAAAAAAAACTAAAAGCTCTTACAACCTCTGTATATAGTTTGCCTTTAAACTATTATTACATAATCCTACTTATTGATACCATACCTCAAAAACCGTTGACTCAGCCAAGTTGTTCAAAAACAGTACAATATATTATGGAAGTAAAACGCAGAGATTCCATTTACATAAGCTCATCTCATTGAAATCGGTTGGTTCGCCAAGCCAGCGTATTGGGACTTGGAATCGTCCCAACAGGTAATAATGGTCTAGTTATGGTATTAGTAAATAAAGTTTAGAGATTTAAAGTTTGAAAATGTTGACTCATGTTTTGGATTACAATAAAAATCTTGGTTATTACAAGTGTATTTTGTTGGATTAAGTGCAGTATGTTTCTAGTAAACGCGTAAAATAAAGTTGCTTTTGTATAAGTGTACTTCAAGTGGAATTTTTAAGCAATAAATTGACATTGAAACTTTTCACATTCAAGCTAGGCGCAGGACAGACAGAAGAGACGTAAAACGCAGACGGGGCGCGGACATTTATCTCTACCGCGTCCCTTTCATACAAAATGTATAGAAGCGTAGCGACGCAAAACATACAGAAGAGACGGGGTGCCGGTTGATGCTTGTCCTTAAAAAAGTGGTACTTTGCCGTTATTTCATAGAGATGTTTCTACTTTATCCACCTAAAACTGAAATGGCGACCTCTAATCGGGAAATCCAGTGCTAGGTATTTACCTTACGAGTACATTATGGACAGACAAATAAATTTAAGGTGCAGAAAATCGCTTTCGGCACTACAAGAAGTTATTTATTTCCAGGCGATCTTTGTAGGAAGCCAATATTGAGACATCAATTAGCCAAATCAACCCAAAAAATTTGTACCCAAACTTGTTAAGCAAATCAGACGCTTTCTCGACATGGTCGCGTCTCGATATACATGTAGGTTTATGTATAAAGTGTCGACCAAACTGTACCCAATGGACCGGCAATGTTTGTGTAAATATATGACACGATTTGAGCGCCGCCCCGGGTGTGTTTACAACTCACATAACTCACTTAAGACGATTTTACTTACACCCTGTACTTGGTAAGTAGGCAAATTATTTATAATAATATATATTTTAATACATTTTTGTTGAGACGGATAAAACCTATGTACTATACATACCAAAACCTGTTTAAAACTATTTTCTTATTTTTGCACTATTATAAGAAGCTAACTTAGAATATCTATTTATGGCAACATTCTTCAAAAAACCATTTTACAGATCATTGATCAGAAATAGCTGGTAAATTAGAATCATCTAATTACCCGTATTCTTTTGTTGTTTAGTGGCCTCTTCTCGTGGTCAGTCAATGTGTATTTTTAATTCCAACCCATCATAATATTGCTAACATTTAATTATTGCATTATGAATCAACATCCATTTAATTAATTAACTACCAAACAATTAACAATGTAAAATAAAGGCATGTACCGCACAAAGGGCGCTCGGCGTTGAGAAACTAATCAAGTCTATCTGGGCGGTATCCTGTATTTGTGGCGACAGGAGCTGCAAGCTGAATTACTGAAACTATTAAGACCTTTGGGGTGGATCCTGAATTTTCATCTTTTAAGAATACTTATTGCCTAAAATTATGATGTTTACACACAATAAGATTAAATTAGTAATCTCCAATCCCAGGCATAATAATTGCTTTTAGAAAAAGCTGATAAATACAAGCGGCAAAATAGTTGAAAATAACGTCGATTAGGTGCTTTTCAAAAACAAAAATCGATTGAATTATAGGCAAATAATGATTTCACAGATAGACGCGCTTAACATTAATAGATATAATAGAAAAGATTAGAGATTAAAAAAAAAACAATTAAAAAATACATTTTGGTTCTTGCCTTTTTGCCTTAAAATCCTTGCATTCAAATTAGACGTAGTTAAGATGTTGTAGAAAATCGCTCGACAATTTTTCAAAAGCATGCTTTTTGGGTCAATTTTGTCAATCTGACACATTTTGACAATTCGAAGGCCCATGTATTGCCAGTTTGGGGTTTGGACGGAAGAATCAAACCAATCACACAGGACTTTGATGAAGTTTCGATGTCAGTATTGCGATGCAACTCCGCGGATATTCGATGCTTCCAATGCTGGGATTGATGCTTGGCAGATTGCATCGCTTTTTAAAATTTCTAACATAAATTTATGAGATAGAATCCGATATGATGACTGATGTTTTATTGTAATTTCATTTATCAGAAGACAAGCTTTACAAGTTTATTAAATACTGAAACCGAAGTCCATATTTTGATTCAATAGTTTTTGACTAAGGACAATGCTTGTACTTACAGTAATTTGAATATTCAAGAAGTAGACAAAATTAATATTTTTTTTTGTAAAGAATTAGGTACATGAATATCACATACGACCTAAGACAGACCTTATAATATTCTATTAAATATTAATTTCCAATTCATTTCGAAATACAAGACAAAATCTTCTCATCCAAAAACAAATCTTCAAAAGCACTAAACTAAGATATTCAGAATATCTAGACTTCTAGACCTTTAGCCCCGATGCACACTGACCTAGCTGACAGCCTTAATTTGTGCCTGACAGTAAAGGCTCGCTTTACGCTCCCTGAAACTACAAGATACAGGGATACTCTGAATTATTCAGTATTTTACAACAAAAGCATTTGTATTGAAATTCTAAGGTTGTATTATTGTTGTATGGTACCTAATTAAGGTTCTAGTTTGGTTTTTGGATGTTTAATTTGTTGTTCCAAAAGGTTTTGGATATAAAAAATGTTTTGGAAAATGAATTGTAGAACATTAGCATTTAAAAAATAGTGTAAGTTCTTCATATATTTATCAAAATTGTTTTGCTGTAGCAGACTAAGACGTAGAGCTAATAATTAATTGAATTATTAAAGGATAAGAAATTAAAGTCAATATTTAAATCTAAAATATTTATTTAATACTAATCCACAGCAAAATATAGTTTTCATACGAGACCTCTCTATAAATTAAATGAGAAATACGGAATATCACGGAGATCTGTCAATAAGAATAATAATCAATATTATCCAACTTCAATATTATATTAACTTAAATATAAGAATACACGTCTTAACATAAAGTAAAAGAAATAAAAAAAATAGGACATTTAAACGCAAAGTAGAATGTTTAAGTAATATTATCTACTTGTCTTAATATATTAACATAAAAATTGTATAGTAAATGAAAATAATCATAAGTGTAGATTCTTAGCTAGGAAATCAGAAATCTTTGAAATTATCAATCACCATTTTAAATGTAATGAAGGAACATAAATAAACTTATTTTTAATCATTCAGACCAATAGGATAAATATAAGGCTTGACTAATCCCAACTTAAACATAAATAATAAATATACTAAAATAATCAGAAATTTAAGCATTTTTTAGAATTTATACAAGAAAATAATTAAAAGAAAAATATAAAATAGGAAATTCAAAATTAAATATTCACCAGTCAGGGAACTTAGTCAAGAGACATTTAGCTAAAATACATGGAAATGACATTTCCTTTATAAAATAATTTTCATACATTTTAAGACCTTCATACTTAAGGAAACATTAACGAACAAAAAAAATGGACACGACATAATAAATAAATGATAAAAGAATTTCGAGAAAATGTTACTTTAGCAGATCCTTGGAATTAAATAGTCTAATATAAATCAAGTTCTTTGTACATTGTCTATTGGTTTCTTCTCATCGACGACAACTACCTCATTCGTTACTTCGTAGCTCGGTGGTCTGACGGGCGCGTTGATCAGGCATTCGATGTAAGAGGGTGGCTTCTCGATGTTCTGGTCTGCTGCTTTCTCCATCCTTAAGGCTTTGGTGTACTTCTGAACGATGATCAGGAATATTACGGCAATCACTGAAAAGAAGAAGAAAATTTTTAATATGTGATATTTTTTGAGGAGTTTTACTTAGTTTTCTTTGTAGCCAATTTGCCGATTTTCCCGTTTGAGGGTCAAATATTTTGGCTGTCGCAATTTTGTATTTTTGGACAAAAAGTAATACATGTAAAATGATAAATATTAACCCTATTTTGAGAACCTCTTAAACTACATAAATGAATAATCATTTAAGTACCCAACATCGGAAATGACATTTGATATGCCATAAAAGCAAAGCAATAATACATAAACATTACAATCCCGAATAGATGTACCAGAATAATTTATATTGGCTCGTTATATTCAAAACCTACAAAACCGTATCATGTTGTTTTGAAATCTAAATTATTCTAATGTTAGAAAGGGATGACGTCATACATAAAGATAGCTTTATCTCTTTCTCACAACAGAATAATAATGGTCGACAATTCATAGTACAGGTGGTTGGATATTAGTAGGTATATATTCAATATTATATTGAACGTTCAATTCAGTATGAAAACAAAGAACTGCATATGAAAGGCTGCGTTGTGTAGATAACGCATTCGTTAATGACATTCGATCCACACTCGTGTTCCATTATTATTTGAAGGTGATGTATTTTTATATCCACCTGTGTTTATATTACAGTCATTATTATTAATGGCCAGAAATCGCAAAGGACAGACAGGTTTGGAGGGCGGAGGGGGAGGCCTTTACCCAGCAGTGGGATCTGATGTAGGCTATATAAAAAAAAATAGTTTACTCAAGTTTACTGTAACCGAGTTCTTTGGGAGGTGTTTTTAAATCGACGTATTTTTTACAATTATTTTCAAGAATTAAATTATTGTTGTAATCAATAGGATAGACCTGAGAGGTTTATACATATTAAATGCATAAAAGTCAGTTTTCCTTTTACATGTAAATTAGTAATTTTATGTGGCATCGTCTGTAGGAATGACATTACAGTACTCTTCATTCAATGTCAAGGAATCAATTTGGTAAAGGACATCTCAATTAGCGAGAAATGATAAGCATATACAGTTAAAGACCAACCTTAAAAACCTGGTTATCTGTATTTTAGAATATCGATAAAAATACATTCAGTCAACTTAGAACCTACTATTTTAGGAGTCGTTTAAAAGTCTCTCATCTATCATTAAATAAACTTTAATCTCTTTAACAGAAGTACATACATACGTGTATTCTCTTTGTACGTCGGATAAAAAGTAGTCAGTACTTACAGATATCAGATAACTTGAGGAACCACACGGTCTCGACGGTGTACGTGTAGTAGAAGAAGGGCTGGTACCCGAAGTACATCGCCTGCATCACCAGCTTCACCACTGATAGGCTGAAGAACATGCGCATTGGCTCCGGGTTTTTCTGTTAACAAACAAATCATTTAATTACTTAAAAACTTTTAATATAGTTTAACTCGGAGATGGAGGGATAAAATAGACGCATACAAAAAAGAGTGGCAACAAACAGCTAACAATAGAGACCTGTGGAAGGAAGGAAGGGAGGCCTTTGCCCTGCAGTGGGACAGTTCAGGCTTTAAATAATAATAATAATTAACTCAGTGCCTTCTGGAAAATTTCATAACTATTAAGTAATCCTATCTGGTCCGAAACTGGTCGGGTGATTCTGAGAAATGCACCTGAGTAAAGCATTGTTAATAGAAATATGATCCTGGGTGTTTACACAAAAAATACTTGATCCTTAAAAGGATATCCGGTAGCACATATTTTTGAATATAAGGTTTTGGTAATTATCACCGTCATAACACCCGACATTATCTATTCAAGGGTGACAAGGACAACTGCAGGTCCGACTAAATGGTCTAAATAAAACAATATAATAATAAGATGTTTGACTCTCGCCTATTTCCTTCGTCAATATTGAACCAATTTAAAAAATATTCCATTATTAGTATGCACCTATGCTTCTTGTTATCTACGCCTCGGAAAACAGTGATCAAAATCGCGCGAATCTTCATCATTTACTCAAAAAAATATCCTAGACAGTTGTTAGCGGTCTAAAAACTAAGTACATGATCGGAGATCGGATAAAATAATACAATGACGTTTCAGTTCTATTTTTTGTACGAAAGATATTTCTATAGTCATCACAACACTTGCGCTATTTAATAGCTTCGCTGAAGATGACTAATAGACAAACATCCAAACTGTTCACATTTTTTGTATTGTCTAAATTGGCGTGTGAACGTGACTAGTTGTCGTTCGTGAGTAAGAGGGACAGCGCTATGCGCAGTGTAGAGCACCGTCTCGCTTCCACAACCGCTACAGTACTGCTTAAAAGATAGGCCCCGAACTTTGTTTCATTCTTAATTTTCAGCGGTAGTTGTGCAAATATTTGACGATATCGTGATTTAAATTGATGATTCAACATTTAGTTTTGATGTGCTAAGTAAACTTTATGAATCATAAACATGTGTATGATTGTATTGTCATTAAAACGACAATACGCTTTAAACGTGCTAACGAATGGTCAACATATTTTCAGAAAATGTCGTATTTTCATGATAATGTACTCTATCTATTAACGATACTCTAAACATTAGAGGGCGATAAATACGTTAAAAGTTTTACTTTATCCATGCCTACTCCGTCTATTGAGTCACTTATAAGCATTTCCGTTAAAATTGGTTTGTCCGATTTTAATCGGACAAATCAGTTCTTTTTATGTTCTATTCTTTTGTAAAATATTTCATAACTATCATAAGAAATAGCAACTGTTTAAAAAGTCAAACAACTGTCCTTACGCAAGAATATCGAAGATGATCGAGTAGTTTCATATCAAATCTTCTTAATCATCAATTCTATTTTGAATACGTTAATTTATGTTTTAAGACTAAAAATAAATAATAAATATGGCTCCTTACCTTATGAACAGCCCCAACATAAGACATCACAATCCTCAACCAGATGACATTGATCAGGAAGTTGAGCAGATCTATTAGATAGATGTGTAGCATCCCAGGGTAGCAGCGAGGTTCTGTGGTGACGGACATCTGTTCCACGTAGATGTGGTACTGGTTCCGGAGTACGCGAGGGTAGGGGTAGAAGCCGTGGGTGCCGAGGTTTAAGACGATGAGGACCGGCTCCAGCCAGGGGAAGGAGATGGCTTGGACCTGTGGATAAATAAATATTAGTGGATGTTTGCGTTGCTTAGGGTCGTCTCCATCCGGCGAATGTGCCAGGATGAGCATCTCAATAGTCATTGGCGAGCCGTTTGAGAGAATTTGGCGGTGCATCCTCCAGACCTGGACGCACTTTTAGATTACTTTATAGTAGAACTTTGACGTCATTTAATCATATATTGTATGGAGACAAAAAGCAGCTACTGAAATAGCCTATCAAATAACTGTCTCACACTCATCAAGTTTATTTTTCTTATTTCGATTGTATTCTTCGTGATGGGTTTTCTAACAATAACGACTAAATACTTAATACTTAGCTATTGTTAGATATTTAATGACATTTAAAATTTTGGATTTGTGCCCAGTTAGTGGCAATAGGCTCGCCCCCTATTACATGGGACCTAAAACATATCGGCGAACTGTGGGTGTACATTGGTACACCTCTGCCTACCCCTTCGGGGATAAAGGCGTGATGATATGATGTTTAAAAATTGGCATCTGATTTCATCATGACTTTTTTTGGTGATTCGCAGATACCAGAATCAAGATGACTCTAGTATTTGCAAGTGATAAAATAGACCTTTTAATATATTTAAGAAACAAACGCGATAAAATATATCTTGATCAATGGTATTTTGAATACATTATATTTCGTTGTGGTTGCAGGTGGTAGTGGTATATTACAATACAATGCACTCGGTCTTGCGGCTTTTATTGATGCAATCATTTCCCCGTATTGAGTTCTCATTGGGTCTTAGGAGGAAAAGGTTCGCTTAGTCAGTCAGTTCATCATTAGTGGTAATTATCGGAACAAAGGTTTACGGTAAATGTTTACCGGTCAGATTTGTTTGAAAAGATTAAATGCGGACAACATCACATACATTGCTCTGAACCCAAAGTAAGTAGCTATTAAGCACTTGTGTTATGGAATTCAGAAACAACGAAGGTACCACAAACACCCAGACCCGAGGCAATGTAGAAAAGTTGATTTCTACATTGACCCGACCGGGGATCGAACCCGGGACCTCAGAGCTAGCGACACCTTGAAACCGGTGCGTACGCCGCTCGACCACGGAGGTCGTCATAGGTAAGATTGAAGGTCTGAAAACAAAAAACATTTTAACTGACATCTTGTTTTCTAACCAACTTTAAAATAGGAGGAGGTACTCAAGACTCAAGACTGGTTGTACCGATTTTGATAATTCGAAATAAATAAATATGTGACTTATTTTGAAGTCGGTTATTTTTGTAATAATTATTAATTTTAATGTTGAGTATTAGTTATTTTTCTGAAGTTATGGGGATTTGTATTATTTTTGCAACAATTTAATTGAAAAATAATGAGGCTACTCGTAGGGAACACTAGTCATCAACTTATTTTGAGCTAGAATTTTATGCACCTACTCCATATCAAATGTAAATTTCTCCCTTTATGGAAAGATATAACCTTCCGGTTACGTCCTGTATATCTATCTTATTATTGCACCTCCATTGATAAGCTATTCAATTCTATAAGGAAGCAAGCCATAATATACTTTAGGTATGGAACCTTCTAGAACATTTCTCATAACAATCGTCAACTCGTTCATCCTTGAGAATCCCACAGTGTTTTGTTTCAATACCGTCTTGTCATTAATTGTCTTCATTAACCGATACTAACACTTTAGTTGTTTTGAAATCTATACAAAACTTAGACTTATCAATATTCTATTGGTCAGCCTTGGAATGTTTATTAACATGTAATAAAATATCACCACTATCTATTTCTTGATATTGTGCAATTTACAGTGGACGGAGTATTGTTTGTGTAATAGGAAGAATTATGACTTATTTAATTTTAATCAAAAACTTGTATAGAGGGTGTCATCGAAAGGGTCTATTCTAAGCAGCTGCAAAGTATATCTGGTATAGAGTCAGTGTACAAAAGTTCACCTCAAAATTAGTTGAATAAATAATTGATATTAAAATTTTTCGAATCCTGTGTATCCAATTTTGTCTTAATTGTTTCTTTTTATTTCTATCTAACAAACAGGTTTGATTTGATGGGTTAATCTTGTTTTTAATACATGATCATTGACGCAATCGTTTTTTTAATCAAATATCGTATTTTCCCTATACGTCAACATTACATAAAATTGTAAGCAAATAAGTCCAATATATAAACTTCCTAGAATTTAAAATATAAGATTGGGTACATAACGACTTGTAAAGTTGCAAGTTCTTAATAAAAACACTTTTCACCTAATATTTTATGTACGTTACAACGAATTCCATTAAAGTTTTTGAAATGGATTTATTTCATAATCTCCTAAGATTTCTAATTCTCAAAATTATTATTCCACGATATCTTCAAAGCCGCGATGGTAATATTTGCAATATTACTTCATCAAATATGGTTTTAGGAAATAAAATACTTTTAAAACAGTTGGCTGAATTTTATTTTAATATCAGCTATTAGGTGATTTTATAAGTTTGCTCGTAACACTAAATTTTCCGAGGTAGAGTCATTGTCTTTTTGAATCCGAATAATTATTTTAATAATTATAGATATTATGGATCTAATTCTGAACACAAGCTCAGTTAATCAAATTCAATCTTTGTTAGAGTAGATATCTTTTCTCATTTAAAATCATAAGAACCTTTTACCACCGAACCCTAACCGCAAGACAAAAACAACCACCAAGAAAAACAATTCATGAGAAACTGAACGCGAATCGATTGTCGAAATCTCGACAATATGGACAATATGGACAATAAGCTCACTTAGACATCGTATTACTCACGCTCTCATTGTTGACATCGCACTGGAACCCGTTGGTGACAATGGCGACCGTCAACAAATGACAGACGACGTCCACTATACTGGAGACCTGGAAATGTAAACAGTTGTTGTAAAGACAAAACATTGGTACGGTATTGTTGTTGGCAGGGAATTTTTCTGTTTGATACTTCTGATCTTGATGGAAATCTTAATCTTAACATATTAAGTGATAAATAATTGATTACACATGATAACAAAAAATACGCAATTTCAACAAAACTTCCGAATCGATTTTAATGATTTAATGGGATGGGATTTGATCTGATATCGGATCACAAGTGTCGAAGATATTGCGTAACAAATACTAAAATCTGTCTTTTTTTGTGAGATTTGATGATTTAAGGTTAGGAGTAAAGTTATTTAGTCCTTAATTCGAACCTTAAATCATCTTGGGCACATGTTTTTCTTGTGAACGCTGTGCCAGAAAAACGTTGAAAGTTTACTCCCATAACAGAAGGAAATGATGCAGAATTTATGATTGGAACTATTTTGTTCAAAATAATAACAGTATTGTATACCACACTAATTAAATGTAATGAGAGCAGCAAATTCTTAGGTATGTCGCGTCAGGTGTAAGCGGACACTCGGGACACTGTCAACAGTGTCGGTAACCACAAACCTCCATCCGGTCTTATAATGTACCATCGTAATTACCTACAGATGCTATACTTCTCAGAAAGAATACTTAAAGTTAGGTACACAATACACACAAAAAACTGTAAGACAAAAGTGCATTTAATTCTTAAGGAAAATAATATTGATGGTAATGGCAGGGAAAAAAAATGTTGAAGTGTTTTGCAGACTTTGAGGTTCTTACTAATTACTTAAGTATTATGTTTTTTTTCTTTTTTCTTTTTCACTTGAAAACCACGTGTAACACCTAATCATGTACCATTTTGATATGTAATTTCGCACGCCAGTTCCAGCCATGTTTGCATAATCAAAAAGCATACTAATCCAACATTCATGTTTAGAGTCTCGAATCAACGATTAGCTTTAACTTTAGGCGTCGGAGCCGAATATTTGGACTTTATCGATGATAATTATCGACAAATTTGGAGTTCCAATCGACTGGGCTAATATACATGATTACACACTTGATCGAGTAGGACAATTAGGCCTAAATGCAAACGGCTGGAGGGAATCTAATTGTCAATAGGTGGCATCTAGAATTCTAGATTAGTTGGTTGAGACTAGCTTCTGAGTAGTTACTAAATAAATGGTTCGACTACGCTTGGATATATTTTAGTGACGTCAAAAGTAATGAATGCAGTAAATAGGGTCGGCTACAGGACTTATAAAAAAATGTTGGTCCTAAATAAAAAAATCTAAAAACAATACATGTAAGTGGCTAAAATATTATGTGCAAATTAAGTGTTCCTTTAAGGTAACTAATTTAAATGCCTCTCCATCCATTACTTAAAATAAACTAGAAAACTACCTAAGACTAATACTCGTATGTCAGGACCAATAACTTCGTTGGAACGCATCACTCCATAAATAAAAGTGCTAGCCCGCAGGCAAACCGACGCACTATCCGAACGAATTTCAATTTGCTTTGTATAGATCCTCATAAAATCCACTTCGGCGACCAGAAACGTGCATACCATCCGTTAGTTTCAAGCTTGGCAAACGATTCAACCTTTTTTTAATGGACGCATATTTCGCCTATTGACCATTTAGGGGAAAAGACTGGGGATTGTCGCAATCATGTGAAGATTGTTTTAGGGATAGAACTAATATATGAAATAGCTTCAAGGGAAATTGGACCTTAAAGTGTGTATCTAAATTTACTTTAAGAAAATGCTAACTCATTCACATACGTCACTAATTCAAATAAATGGCCAAATAAATACCTTTTTATAAGGCCTTAAATACCGATTTAGGTAACATTAAAACTTTTTAGGTAGACAGAACTAGTGATAACAAGTTGTCTGGCATTTTACGACGTCTACGATGACACATAGGTACCTAATCGTATTTTCCTTATTGCTATCGTCATAACGTCAATGAGCTTAATTATGATGCAATGGGTCCCACTAAGCGCCAGGGGGCAGACCCAGACAAACAAACGAGTTTGGCTCTTTTATTATAGACTAGTCCAAGTAGTACTAAGAAGAAATTTTAAGGCCTTAATTTAGTGTGCGGAATGCAATAAATGAATGGATTATTAAGAGTAGAGAGGTTTTTAAATGACAAAGGGACCAGAAAAAAATAAAGGATAACTGAGTCTGTACTAGGCCCTACACAGCTCGTCAGCACACCAATTTTTTAGCCCGGGGATTTCCCGTACGAAACAAACATTTATGATTGTAATTCTTTGAGTGGGTCTTCTTTTCGGGGAAATAGTAAATCCGTAAATAATAAGTTTGTGTGTTTTTGTGTATGCGATTTGAATGTTTGTGGCATCCTCCGTGACAGGTATTAAATTCCATAACGCAGGAGCTAATTCAACATGCTTGTGTAATAGTATTAAATATAATTATTTTTCTCTTACCAAATGCATGTATCCGATGAGGAAGCATAATGACCGAAGGTTGATCCCACAGCAGCGATTTTCTTTCGGTGTCATCGTGACACTAGAAATAAAACAACACAGTTTTTAGATAATAGGTTATATCATGGCCCACTAGACTTTGTATAAAAGTAAACCAACATAAGTAAAAATAGTTCACAATCTTTTTTTCTGCTCGTGATCATCACATAATAATGTTGATTCAGTTTGTTAGGGATTAAAAAAATTATGTGGTGGAGTCAATACTGCAGTCCTTCTTACCTAAATAAATATATACATAATTATCAATATATATGTACTTAGTACTCGTAAATATATGAAGATACGTAAATAACATCAAAATCAGTCAACAACCTTATTTGTATGATTATTTTTGGACGAGTCATGAGACACTCGCATAAAAATCTTACTTATCAGACTAGATAGTTAAATAACTAAGCTTTAACTTGAATCAAATTATATCCATTGAAGAATGATTAAACACCACTTTTTCCTCATAAAATGACGAGTGCTAATGACGTACATACACCCATAGCTCCACATATCTCAGCCTCATTGGTATCATTTCATTTACTATCGAATGCAATGAGGAAAAGTTTAGTTTATACTGAATGTTTAACTTGGTCATGGTTACATAAGGTATGTGACCACAGACTTGTTGAAAAGTTTAGATAGAGTGAAACAGGAAAAAGTGGTGTCAGATTGATAATTAGAACCGGTTAGCATTTTTTTATTGTAATTATTTTATTTGTCGAATAGGAAATTATCATTCACGGTGATTTAAAAGTGACTGTGCTTAAAAGAACGAGCATATCACCTGTTTTGCTTGTTTCTGGTTGGCTGGTCTCAACTAACTCGGAAGGTTTTTAAACAAGTACAAAGCGTTATTTTGCAAATCCGACACGTTCAAGAGATTTC
The DNA here is from genome assembly GCA_905146925.1 of Autographa gamma. NCBI lineage: Eukaryota > Metazoa > Arthropoda > Insecta > Lepidoptera > Noctuidae > Autographa > Autographa gamma. Next base: position 4,153,568 of record LR989869.1, on the reverse strand, counting down.
CTTGTAAATAAACTTTGTATAAGTGTTTAAAAAATATTACAGATTGAATAAATTAATGTATGGACAAATACCAATGATTTTAATACTGAGAATTATTGATGAAGTATTTTTTATAAAATTAGCTGACTAGAGAAGGACATGACAAAACCACAAGGTGCAAATTAATTAAGGAAAATTTGCCACAATTCATAATAACTTATTAACAGTTTAGTAAAAAGCTTAATTTTTTCCTTAAATTGATGGTTTGATATAGCTATTGGAGATAAGGTAGCAAGTCTGTCGAAGGGATATTGTACCTCAACAGTTCAAGTAGTTGTGTACAAGTCAAATGCAGTAATTTTAAACTTGTTACCCATCTTTATTCTGTAAATTTTAGTGACGTTAATAAAACACATCGTTCGTAATTAATTTTTGAGTGACGAACTGGATATGTTCTTTGAAAATTGGCAGGAAAAAGCAAAAGAACGGAACCGCTGCGCTAGAGAGACTAGAGGGAGGCCTTTGCCCAGCTATGGGACTATTGCAGGCTTAATATGAAAATAGCAAATATTAGGTAACCTGATTCAAAACTTCAAAAACATGAATGATAGCTAAATAAAATATTATTAAAACTTCCAAACATAATCGACTACTATTTTTACCAAACTTATCTCCTTAATTTCGCAATACCATGCTACCAATTTGGCCGAGTCTACTTTTTGCGTACATTGTAACTGCATTGTCATGATTGATCTATCACAAACATTTTAGCTTATAACAGAGGATGTTGTGCTCGAGAATGTCGGAATAGATTCTAGTACAGTCCACCACACATCAAACTTTATATAAATTAACTTTTATCACAAAGGAATAAGGTGCATTTTCGTAAGTATCTGTGACTATTCACTTGAGGTTGACTGTACACACATCCTGTGTGTTAGTGTTTGTTATTGTTCAATACATCTCACGATTATTAAACAAACTAATAATTTATCAACTAACAGCTTTTGATAGCGATTTTGTCTCTAAGTTCTCCCACATATTAACTTAATAGTCCTAGTTTATAAACACTGAACCATTCTGGATCGTTCAAATGGAGTAACAGTAAGTATGTAGGCCCGGCTGCTACGCTAGAGGTCTTGTGTTCGATTCCCAAGTCGACCAAGGTGTTATTGGGTTTTTCTATGAAGTTCTCAGTGGCAGGTCGGAGTTTGGATTTGTGCCCGCTTAGTGGCAATAGGTTGGCCCCCTATTACATGGGACCTAAAACATATCGGCGAACTGTGGGTGTACATTGGTACACCTCTGGCTAACCCTTCGGAGATACAGGCGTGATGATATATTATGTTTCTTATCTTATATGTTAAACCAGGCTCTGAACTATCTATGGTCCAAGTGTTTTCAAAATATGTCGATTGGTTTTCGCGTAAATAGGAAACAAACGTCGCATTTGTAACATAAAACGATTTATTTCAGACAAGGTGATAAAGGTTTTTATGCATTTAATATTGTCAGGCCGAGATTGTATATGTGTAGGTATAGTAGTAATTATGAATCATTACTGAAACAGTTAAATACGTAGGTAGTTAATAATTGATGTGTTTAATTGCATAATTTGCACCATATATTGTGTATGTTCCAGAAATTATTTCTAATTTATAATCAAATATGATACTTGTATCAGTTACACAAACATTAGTTAATTAATATTTTCAAGGTTAAATAGAAATCTGCAATTAATAAACTATCTAATAACTTGCAACTAATTCACTGTAAGCCAATAACAAACAATAATATGAATAATTGTTATACATATTAATATTAATTACCACTTATAAGCTGTTAAGTAAACATATTTTTTTAAGATATTTGTATAAATATTTATCAAATCGTTTTTTATTTGCATTAAATCTGACCAAAATAATGCACTCGAGAGAAAAATAGTTAGTGTACAATTTAACGGCAATTATTTACTATCAGAAAAGGGAAATTACAATAAATATTTACATCAAAAACGTCACATTGTTTATAATATTAATTGGAACTTGTAACCTTGAGAATATAAATTCAGTACTCATATTACAATCATACCATGATATTAAAATACACTACTATACATATATCAATTATACCCGTAATTAATCAGACATAATATTTTGACAGTTCATCTCCAAAACAAACCGGCTTCTACACAACGAATCAAAATTGAATTAATAAATGTTTTCCTTTAATACACAACACTTTTCACTGAAACACAAACGAGTCTTAAATGACATTAGATTTAAAACACGTGATACTCAAAGAAAAAACAATTGAAAAACTTTACGAACATTACACCATCAAGATTTGCCTTTTCAGATAGTTTTTTAAAGTAGTATAGAGTGAACAACTTACCGTATTAAAGTAGCAAGATAAAATCCAAATAAGGTATAACAAAAATCAGTCTTTTCGATAAAACGAACAAAACAAACTCTTAGTTCATTAACTGAGGAGCACCGGTCGCGGACTGCGTAGTTGCGCGGGCGCCGACTGTTGCAACGAGCGCGCGTGTGTGAGCGGGGCCTGTCTGTGTGTGTGTTCTTGGAAAGCCCCTCGTGTGTATAACCGGGCAACCCGACACAAGGAAATTAAACGTCGAAGTGTTTTTATTTGCTTGCCTTGTTTATGAGAACATGATATTTAAAATACCTACTTGAACGGCAATGTATAAAATTCTAGCGATACTATCTTAAATCTCAAATTCTGCTTATATTCCAATAATTTATACAATAATAAACATCTGCTAGTTTTGTTGGAAAGTGCAGTTATGGCAAACACTTGTTCCAATGTTGGTGGTTCTAAGCCAACGTTGATAAAAGATGAATGCATTTTGCCTTGAAATTTATGTGTTTTTTACTGATAGCGTTGGCCGATGACTCATTGGCCGTGATTGTAAATGCATGTTGGTACTGTTTGATAAGATTATACCGGCTTCTCAATTAATATGTTTTTTTTTTTTTTTTTTTTTTTTATACTCTATGTATTATAAGTCTTTTTATTAATACACAATTAAATCTAATATAAAAACAAACTCTAACTATACTAAAATTAAAACTTACATAAATAAAAACTAACAGGCGTAAAAGAACTCATCGTCATCCTTGTCAATGGCGGGAAACGTGCCCAGAAGGCTGGCAGCATTGCCACGTTGAATGGCTATGCCGATTCTCTGTGCAAGGAACAAACCAGCCCTCTGATCACGAGTAGATTTGTTTATTGTTTTTAATGAATGAGATTTGTTTCAAGAGGATATTTGGAATATACTGATGATTAACGATTTTATCATGAATGACAGTTCTAATCTATTTTCAAGTTTGAAGTACTTAAGTATTAATCAAGGTATTTATATAATTAGGGAAAAAATACTTTTCTGTTTTGTTTTCAGAAGCATAATTATAACTTTTCCTTGAAATGATTTATTGATTGTAATGGCTACTTTTTCCCTGTTTTTCTTCCTGTTTTTTATATTGTACAAAGACTATTTTTTATCAGTAAGACAGGAAAATAAATGCTAGTAAATATAATAATAATTAATGGTCATCTGATCCCAAATTAGACAGTGCCTGTTCTATGGTAACCAGACTACTGATAAACTTACTTGTAATCTATTTCAAAAATACATACATATTAATTTAGGCAATTTACCTCCAGACACAGATAAAAATATCACGATCTTTACATAAAAAGTGGGAATCAAACCCAAAACCTCCAGTTCACCGGTCGGGTTTCTAACCACTGAACCAACAGGCCAATCGAAAAAATAAGGTATTGCTGTAAAAGCAGTCTAAAATTTTCATAACCAGAAATTAAAAACAAAAGTGATGGGACATGCTATCAATATTTATACTCGATGGATTTCATCGACTATCGGATGACCTAGTTCTTCGAACTATCCGTGTCAATACAAATTGCGTTCACCTAACGACGGACTATCATTGTAAATTATTCCTTTAGCTGATAGCGCGGCGTTGCCTGCCTTTCTTTTGTTTTGTTGATTATACTCGAAGATCGCGTGTGTATCAATAAGTTATTAGAGATGCTATATGTGGAAAACACAAAGAACACCAATTCTGTCCCTTATTCAAAAATAAGTGACAGAATTGGTACAGTACTGTGCAAACTTAATGGCGGCTTTGAACACGAGGCGAGTCGCTGCGCGGTAACAAACTTATGCGCCAGCGGGGGTGCGGGGAGAGGTACTGCGCAGCGTGTAGCTAACTTCAGAGCCGCCATTAACTTTGAATCCAACTATATTCTTTGTGAATTTTCATTGATAATCTTGTAAATATGATAGTCCCTAGTAAAAAAAGTTAAGTAAATATAATTGATAGGTAAAATTATTGAATATGTAATATATTCAATAACTTACTTTTTTTTTTCTACACAAAAAGTGAATTTGAAAATCACAATGAGAAAAGACATATAGTACTCATCTAGTTATGTCCATATCGGCTAAATCAGAATAATAAACAATACTACATAGCATTGTCTTTTTAAAAGGAATATAATAGCGTATGACATAAGTATGTACTGAACTGCCTCGTTGGCCTAGTGGTGCTTAGCGCGACTGCTACGCTAGAGGTCTTGGGTTCGATTCCCGAGTCGACCATGGTGTTATTGGGTTTTTCTATGAAATTCTGAGTAGCAGTTCGGAGTTTGGATTTGTGCCCGGTAAGTGGCAATAGGCTCGCCCCCTATTACATGGGACCTAAACATATCGGCGAACTGTGGGTTTACATTGGTACACCTCTGCCTACCCCTTCGGGGATACAGGCGTGATGATATGTTATGTTATGTTTTTATAAGTATGTAGCATTTACAGGTCGTAAACAAAGCCCTATTTATTTTAGTTATGTATTCAGTTTCCTAATTAAATTGGGACCACACTGGAAGCAAAAATATAAAAAAAAAATCATCAAAATCAGTTCATCCAGTCGAGAGTCCTGAGGTAAAAAACATAAAGAAACAGTCGAAATGAGAACCTCCTCCTTTTTAAAGTCGGTTTAAAAACATAAAAGTATCATAGTGGTACTTTACATAAATATCTTTTACATAGTGATTTAGTAAGTAATCGTGTGTTGACAGCGATTTACTAGAACATGCATTCTTTTCATGGCTGAGTGCATGTTAAGAATGCATGTAACTAACAAAAAATACTTGTGATATTATCTATTGTGTATAACAAGATAATAACTAAGACACATATAGGTTACCCGTTCACCGACAAAGTATTTTAATTAGTTATTGCGATGTTGTGCCAAACGGTTTATTACGCTTTTAAGAGAGTTAGCAATACAAATTAATTATAAAAAATGGGAGTTTAAAAAATCTATTTTGTCTCGTCCGGGGATCGAAGCCGGGACGTCAGAGCTGGGCACACACAACTGAAACAAATAAATAAAATATTGTAGTTAATCTATTGGTTTAAGGACATCATTTTGGGTAACCCAGGTTTGATTCCTATAATAGATTTATTTTTACTTCACATACGCACAAGAAATTCGTCTGTTTGTTGATTTATCGTGTTATTTTCAACGAATGTCGGAATAATCAATTTATCATAGAAAGTAAAAGCATGTCGTGCATATTAGCATTTTAAGTACGTTTTCCTATTTATCGATACCATTAGTTCCACACTAGCAGTTTTTTTATCGATTGATTAAGTCAGCACATCATTATATTATGTTACTTTTACCTAAATATTGTTTTTGTACATTTATCCAAAAAATATGGTTTAAATAAATTTATAGTTTCGCGAAGATAATTTAATATTTATACTGTTTCAAAAAAATACTGTCATTATATACCTATAACGCATAATGTTGTTTTAAAAACAGGTTTTTCACCCTCAATTTCTATTTAGACGCCACTCTCCGTCTATCAGATCAACAAAACAAAACCACCTTATCAAAACAAAATAAAAAACAAGAAAAAAAATCCAATTCATTTCTCAATAAAGCACCTACAAGCATAAATATCTTGTCGACAGTTCATTCCGTACATAAAACAATGGACTGACAGACAAACATAAGTACAGTTGCAATCGATAGCCGCCAGGTGGCAGCGCTGCATTATGTATGCACAGATGGCAAGCCTCTTGAATATTATATGCCAGTTCAAATGCTAGCGCTACAACCTCGGACAACCTTTTATTTAAGGCTGTCTTTAAGTTACTGTGAATTTGCTTGGACTGGGGTAATAATATGGCATTCTTGTTTTATTTATTGTTAAATGAACTTAGATGAAACTGATCGCCATTTGTTGTCATTCTGGAATACGTCATTTGTTTTTTAAAGATTTTAAAAACAAATGATGCGATTGATCACGCCACGAAAATTGTCAGAAAGATTGTTATTTGAAAACTACCCAGGTTGTTTATATTTGTTTTTATATGGAAATTAAGTTGATATCATTACAATAAACTGACTACTTTATACAGTAGGTGTGTTTATGCACGATAAATAGTAACACTGTGTTGGTGATTTGAATTTCGTAAAAACCATATACAGCACCTTTGCACCTTGCTATGTAATGTAGTTTCCATTTTGTATATAAATGACGTATGTATCTGTACATAAAATAAATGTATTCATAAAACAATAGCTATTTAAAAATGTTCTTACATCGACTAGTGATCTAAAAACATTAATTTAATATGATACAACGAAATCTGTTTGACTTACTTAACACATACCATTAAATACTTAAGTAATCGGAAGAAAAAACGCATAAAAACCAATTTTAACAAAATTCATAAATAGTTAACCTGAAAATCTAAATCAGAAGACATTATTGATTCAGAGCAATCACTCATATTTAAGGCCAATAACAACAGAGGTACAAAAATTCCCTAATATAAAATGTGTAGCTCCCCTGATCACCGTCTGAGTACATTAAATGAGTTTCCCTGTAAACATCTCCATTCGGTTCGGATTCGTATCCGCTACAGATTGCGTATAGTTGAATAAATACTCCTTATTCCAAAGGTGTTGCGAGCAACGATAATCTTTACAGGGCTGTGTTGCCATGTAGAAGAATGAATTTGTTTGTGATATTTTTTATTTTATATTTATGTGTGCATTGGGTTATTTATGAAGCACTAGTAAATATTATTATTTTTTCACATACATTGCTCTGAACCGAAAGTAAGTTGCTGAAGCACTTGTGTTATGGAATTCAGAAACAACGAAGGTACCACAAACACCCAGACCCGGGACAATGTAGAAATGTTGGTTTCAACATTGGCCCGTCCGGGGGTCGAACCCGCGACCTCAGAGCTAGCGACACCTTGATACCGGTGTGTACAGCACTCGACCATGGAGGTCGTCAAACGTGTTCCCTGTTTAATTTAGTCACCAATATAATAGCTTTGTTTTGGAAAGTCTATCCCATAAGTATGCATTTAACCAAATCCATTAATTGAATAAGTATGCCAAAACATCATTTATTAACTACTGACACTACAGTAAATATGGACAAATAAATTTTATCTACCCGAAAATCACATTTATAGAATTCTTCTGAAACTGTCATTTAGTGTGTATAAAATTGCAAAATAAAATATATTTTTCCATAATATTTTTCTTATGCTTGGCAGCCCTGCCTAATAAGACAGGAAGGAGCTCACTAATTCCATCTAAGCCGTGTATTTACAATGTGGCAGCTTCAGAGAAAGACGTAAGTGTGGACTTACCACACATCTACTAAAACACCTCTTCAACCTGAAGAATTCATTCTCCAAAATAAATAGAAACAAGATTTATTTTTAATCTTTTCTCTAGGGTTTTAGTTTTATGTCATTCAGAGCCTAAAATTAAGTAACTATTGATTTTGCGCATCTGTAACCAAAAAAAATGATTTTTTTCGGCAACTTTTACAACAATATCAGTAAACATAACATAGATCTATACAAATCTCCATTTAAAAATGTAATATATCTTCTTGTGCGCTATTAAATCTTTTCTTTTAAAGATTCAATAACGGAGGTCGTGGGTTCGATTCCCACTCAGAACAAATGTTTGTGTGATGAGCACGATCATTTGTTCTGGTCTGGGTGTAATTTATCTATAACATGTATGTATTTAGAAATATATAAGTACGTTTATCAGTCGTCTGGTTACCATAACACAAGCTCTGCTTAGCTTGGGATCAGATAACCGTTTGTGAGATGTACCGGAATTCATACTAATTCAAAGCCACACATTGCATTTGGTCACTATTATTCAGTATTTCTGAATATATCGAGCCGTTACCGCCAAATTATCGTAAGCGACACTTTTGTCGAAAATGCTTTTTTTATCGTAAGTAGTATTTTAAACCATAACGGATCTATCCCTGTTGACATTTCCCGCCAAAAGTTAACCGTTGTAAAGTTATAGCAAGTGCTAAAATTATCGTAAATACATATATTTTTAAAGCCATAACGTAAGCGACAACAAGCATTTTTATCGTAAGCGCCTTGCGATCAATTTTTTGTAGCGCAAATGACACTACTTGTTATCGCAACCGACATAGGTGATAGACTATGAGGCGTTTACTATAAACAAACCCGTCGTGACCTGTTTATTTCTGTGAAAGTAATGCGACAAAAACATCGTTCTTATTGAATTGTAGCAAATTATGCAGTTAATATCACCACTTCCCATATCAGAAGATAGTAATCCTGGAACTGCTTTTCCCGAGAACATACAGCAAGATAAGGCCCCAAAAAAATCGTAAGGCTGCTGTAGGAAAATCTATACAACCAAACCCTTGTATGAATAAAAAATGTGGTAACTCATGTGCAAATAAATTTACGGAAGATGGTCGCAATAATATTTTTGAAAACTATTGGGGATTAGGTTGTGATAAAAGAAAAAAAAGAAAAAGATCCAGTAGTAATGTTCGCAAAATACATATCATACGATTATTTTATCACCTACAATTGACAGAATATTAAAGTATGTCAACAATTTTTGCTTAAGACCCCAAACATATCCCAAATGTCTATGAGATACACCATCGAAAATGCTAATAAAGCTTTGAATACCACTCGAGATGGCAGAAGAACTAGTCGTCCTCATAATAAATCTGATGAGGTAGAAGTCGCACAGTTAAAATTATTTATTGAGATGTTGCCTGCTGTTCCATCCCATTATTGACGCAATAAAAGAACAAAAGCATATTTACCTCAAGAATTTCAAAATATATCGTTTTTGTATTTACAGTATGTTAATTACGTGAAAGAAAATAATCCAGAATCATCAGTATTATCAAAAAGAGTATTTCGTAACATTTTCAAAAGGGATTTTAATATCGGATTCCATCTGCCTAAAAAAGATAAATGTGCTTTTTGTGAGAAGTTCAAAAAATTATCATCTGAGAACAAAATTATTTTTGAGCAAACCCCTGAATATAAAAATCACATTCTAGATAAAGAAAAATGTAAGCAACTGTTTTTAGAAGACCAAAAAATGAGCAAATTAACTGATTCTAACTCCGAAAAAGTCCTGAATACTCCACACGGTAAAAGTGTTACCCTATACTATTCCAGGAAGTATGCATACTATAATGAAAGTATATACGAAAGTGGTACAAGGGAAGGTTACTGTTACCTGTGGGGTGAATGCGACGGAAAAAGAGGCTGTAATGAAATTGTTACAGTCCTTTTTAAATACTTGATTATGGTAGACCAAAGAGGTACCAATGCAGAGATAAATTTATACTCCGATAGCTGTGCCGGGCAAAATAGGAATCGAGCAATGATATCTATGATAATTCATTTCTTGAAAACCGCAATTACTATTACACAAACAAAGGTAACTTATCTTTTACCGGGACACACCATGATGCCTGTTGACTCTATTCATAGCACTATTGAAAGTTTTGTGCGTGATAAAACAGTATAGGCTCCTTCTGAGTGGCCAACTATGATTACTAATGCTAGAAATAAGCCTAGAAACTACAATATAAATGTTTTAAACTATGGAGACTTCATGGATTGGAAGAATTTTTCGCAAGCTTTATTACCGGCAAAATTTAAGATTAATTTTAATTCATTAAGGGTGGTGCAATTTCATAGAAATAATCCTATTGTTAAATTTCAATACGGTTTTTTCGAAGATAGTGACAATTACGAAATAAACATGGATTTCATCATCAGATCGAGAGCAAACAAAGCTATTGTGGAAAAGGGACCTACACCTTTATACGTCGAAGAGCTCAAACTTTCATTAGCTAAATACAAAGATTTACAGGATCTGTGTAACAAAAACGTGATTCCAAACAGATACCATCAAGAATATTTAAGTATGAAGCATGATGGAAACGTACGTGATGCTTTAGCTGAAACAGATGAGGATGAGGAGAATTAAAAATATTTAATTTAATTTTATATTAATACAATATTGATCTCACTAATCCAAATGATTGATATAATTATTTAATTAATGTTTTGTGTAAAAACCAAGATAACCCTGGTGTTCAGTGAAAACAGGCTAAGATCATTCGTACGAGAAGAAATACTTTATTTCATTTTAAATAACTAATTAAGTTTGTAATTATGCTGATTGATCTCATTACTCCAATAAACTTTAATTTTCAATATTTTATAACTATTTCATTTAAATGCCTTTTAAAATATCTATTTATTTATCAAAATATAGTTTATTGTATTAGTAATATTAATGGATATTTTTATCGTAAACGCCAAAACAACCGTAGATTATGACAGCAAAAATAAATTAAGCGACATAAATAGCTTAAATACTAAATATTTTAGCATTTTTTTCCATTACATATGTAAATGTCTGAAAATCATTAGTGTATGTAAAATTTCAATTGACTAGCACATTTATTTTTAAAAATATTTAAAAAAAACCTTCTCCTGTAAAATTTGTTTTTTGTCGGTTGCGCTAAAACGGCGGTAAAGGCTCGATATGTAGGTATATAGATGCTATTCAGAAATACTGAAAATAAGCCCGTTATCTTTGACCCACACTTTGACCCACACCGTAACTCACCTAGTCCAATTGATTCTAATCTACTTCGTCTTACCACCCCAATAACGATTATCTCAACTTAATCGATTAGAAATCACGCCTGCACTCGCAACCGAACATACTTCGATATTATTATTACGACCCCATAGCTGGAGCTAATATCATGAAACTGTATAGCCACATAACCAAGCCGGGTAATGGAACTTCAACCGTATCGATACTATCGATACTATCGATAATGTAAATGTCCCCATTGTTTCATTAATAATACCGAGTCGAGCGATTTTATCGATACAATCGAGATCGACACTGAAGGTTGAATCGAGTTCAAGATAATCCGTTAATCGTGTTTGAAATCTTTCGTTCATCCGTTTCCTGGGAATTAGGTTTGATGTAATGTATTTTATATTATGTTGGTGTAAAACAAGTTTCAGAATCGACTGGTATCAAAGTCGGATAAACCAATACTATGTATTTATATCAAAAAGGCGTAAATGTTATCCCCCCGTCCCTAGATGAAGATGGCCCGAGCCGGCCAAACTAGTAATAAAAATACGTCCCTAAATAATTAAAACTTAGATCCAGCCATCCCTTGTTGTTTTGCTTTATTAAGATTGTTAGCAACTCACTAAGTCGAGGTCCGAACCCCGCAGGGGGTGCCCTTAGTGGACGTTGCTAACGTAGTTAGTTTTTTCTATTGCTCTGGCTGGAGGCCTTAAGGTCCTCGCCAAAAGTCCGGTGAATCAGTCAAAGCCTGCGCTCAAAAAAATAAAAACAAATATCAAAAAGTGTTCCTTAGGCATTTTGCTAACTCTTATATCGACAATAACCGCTGGAGAAGAAAGTTTCGCGAGTGGTGACCACGAACCGAAAGACGCAGCGTTGGTAGGCCTCCCACCAGCTGGACTGACGATATCGTCAAAGGTGCGGGCACCCGGTGGATGCAATTGGCGAGTTGTCGTTCATTGTGGCGTTCTAGGGGGAGCCCTTTGTTCAGCAGTGGACGTCTTCCGGCTGATGATGATGATGATGATATTGACAATTTACATCTTGATTAATTAGCATGAAACATAATAAGTTTTATGGACAATCGCAAAGGTATCTAACTAATACAGTATATTTACAAAAAACGCGACATGAAAATGACGAAGTATGAATTAAAAGTCAAGTCATGGAACATGATGTATCATGATGACTATCTTTTATAAAAACAGAGAATATGGTTCAAAAGACTGGAAAATACGGTCATTGTCTCATTGAATTTGTCTGGTTTAAAATCCTGTTAATTACCGGTTATAACCAGTTTTAGCCACATTTATTTTTAATCAATAAGTCCAAGACAATGAAAAAAATATATGTTATTCAATAAATTGCGTACCTAATTGTAAATAGATTAACTAATAATTTTATTGATCATCAAAAGCGTTGTAACTATTTTTAACCGAAGGAAAAATCAGTTAAACTGCATAGTTTTTGTATAAGTCGTAGTTAGCGATGTTTGTCTTCATCTCTCCATTATTTTCTTACAATAATATAACGACTTGTCTAAAAAATCACGATATTTCTATAGGCATTATATTTTATTAAATATACTCTAATAACTGTTTCGGCTAGGCTAAGCACTGGGCCCTATTTAATTAGGTATCTGTATAGGTTGTGCCACCGTATAATACATGTCCAATTTATGCAATCTGATTTATGATTACCTAGCGGTGGGGTCACACTGGTGTCTTTTATAAGTATTGATTAACTAATTATTATTTAGGAAGTTACTTCAGTGTTTCCTTTTACAATGCAAATTAATTTACGAGTGTAGAAGTAGTAGAAGTATTTTACACTGCCAGAATGCAATATTTTAACCATGAAGAACTCATGAACTTTGATTATAGATTCTGAATACATCGCTGAAATTTACTCAGACTCATGCCAAAAATCTGGGCATACATACATAAGCTAAAAAAATACATATGCATTTGAAGATCAACTAACGTTGATTTTTTTGAGTTTGAAGGCAACCTACCTCTAAAATATATATTTTTTTAAAACATAGGCACTTCTACTTCTGACTTCTGCCTTGCCTTTTTCCTAAGCTAAGTTCAGTAAGTATAATTTAGTTTTACCGGATTTAATTAAGTACCTTATTTTACTTAGACCGACTGCATACCTCCACAATCCACTTGACTGCGTAACATATGAACATTGACAAGAGAAAACTGCATTCTAATTGATATACAATCTCGCTGTCATTCACACTCCACCCTATTAGATTCATTGAGAGCTGATTAATGTGTTTGAATAGGCTCTAGTAACTCTGATTAGTAATCAACTGAAAGTAACGGCTACTAGTATTGATGGCATATCTATAACTATTATGTCCTGGAAGTGTTCAGCAATTAACTCGAGTTAAGGGAGACACAGTTAAAGTCTCGGGTCGAGTCTAGATGAGGCTGGCACAGGACCGTAGAAAATGGCACGAAAAAGGGGAGGCCTATGCCCAATAGTGGGAGGACAAGGGCTGTGTATGATGATGATGAGGATGAATGGAAGGGAAAAGACTGAAGTTGAGATACGCAGAGGATTTCAAGATGCCTAGATGGCAGCGACTGGCAAGAGATGTAGGAGAGAGGTATTAACAAAGGGAGGCCTATGCCTAGCAGTGGGTTTCACACAGTTGAAGATGATATACAGATTTTTCAGTATGTCTGTCTTTCTCCACCAATGAGAAACTAGTTACTGACTTGTGATTGGTAGAAATAGATTGATTTCGGATTTTAGACTCGCAATGGCACCCATTGCATACATTGTCCAATATTAACCAACGAAATTAAGTTACCGAACCCCTAATAACCAATCACAGCCCTTTATATGATGGTCAAGTAATGAATGAGCTCTTAGAAGTATAATTGTCGCCAATGAGTAAGCGATACGCCACTACGATGTGTAAAGCGCTTTTTCGTGTCTCAAAAGTACTTCTTCAAGAGCTCATAGTAGACAGAATTTTGGTATTTAAATATAAATCAATAACCTAATCAATTACTATAGTCTTGTTAAGCCAAAGCAAACTATTTACCCACTTCATAATGGTTTGGATAGTTAAATATAACTTTGATCAGCGTGTGGCCGCCGTTACAGGATAATTATAACCAACCTTAATTACTATAATAACCGCATTTTCATTGAAAATGATAAAGGTTTAACATAAAGGTCTATTAAGTTTAACGTTAAGTTAATTTAACCGTCGACCAAATATCGATGAGATTAAATAATGTACTACATAGGGTAGGTACTAACCAAGCTTGCTGAAGATCGCGGTAGTTTGCATTGCTTTCCCGCCTGGTCTCCAGCATAAGGGGAAAGGTGAAGCTCTCCGGTGGTTTTAGCCGGTAAAAGTCGGCATACCACTCCGCCTTCCCCAGGGTGGAGAAGGCCATGAGGATTACCCCGGGTATTGAAAAATGTACTACCCAAGCTTCATTGTGAAAGATGCCTGATAGACCCTTAAACTGATTTCAGACCTTTTTTTTTGTCAGAGATTTTATTTTAACGAGATTTTACCAGATGGATGGTTTTTCAAATCTAGTAGTAGGCTAATAATAACTTTTAAACTATCGCGCTGCATGTTTATATTAATATTATAGAAACGGGGATTAGCGCAAACATGCATAAATACTTATATATATAAAAACAGTCTGCTTGCGACCACGGCCGGTGTAACCCGGTCGAAACGTCAAGCCCTAAAGGTATTTATGCATGTTCGCGCTAATCCCCGTTTCTATAATACTAGTAGTAGGCTATCGTAAGAGTACATATCTTGAGTGTTTTAAACAGGCTCTTTGTATATTTGATAATTTCCACAATTATTTGTTTTGTCATTTAGTAGCAATGCAGCTAAGAAATGGATACAGAGTGTAGCTTGCTATGATTATTTATGATTTGAAGCAAGGATTACAATCAAGATTTTCCTGTGAAACTCGTTCAAATAATTGACTACAGTTCACGAAATATTTGAAGTTTAATTACTAAGAAACCCAAGTGGTCTTGGGTAATCTTTCAGGGTGTCCGGCTAATGCGATTTAGTCGTAACTAATTACGCGACGTAGACTGTGTGTGTCGCATCTAAAGAGAATTAGGCACTTCCCTAGTGGCGTATAATTGCTCTAGAAGGTCTATTAAGAAACTACCACTTGCTATTGCTATCAAGGACATTGGAAATGTCAAAAACATTTCAAAATAAAAACTGTGTTCCATCGACGTATGATATGCATAGACTGCTACTATCGCTAGGTTCGCCTTGTGCCAAGCGAGAGCAGTTTTTAGTCTGATCCTAGTACATTTCGTTTTTCATTTAAGTTAATTTTCGCGCAACGAGAAACGTATATAAGAAAATATCGATAGTTTTGACATTGTTAGGATAATATTAGTGTTTTAGATAGATTTCTTAAAACGACAAGCTCCATCTTCATACATAATTCACGACAACACTTGTTCACACTAGTGTTTACGGTTTAAACTCTGATAGGCTCACTCTATAGTTTCAAATGCAACCTCGTTGCTGTGTTCATTTTTAAATCGCCAGTGTCAGATTCTCATTATATCAGTGAACAAAAAGTGTATTGTATATATGTACGCAATAGCCCTGGAATCCGGATATTATGTAAAGACATACATTGTTGTTAATATGACACTTTATTAAGCTGTCCGTTGAGTTATGACGTCATTGGCTATATGATGCCCATTACACCATTATGCTTGTCACTCATTTAGTCATGTGTAAGATTAAAATGCACTTTTTAATTGCCCAGTGATTCTGTGAACATGAGATAACGTCATTATGTCGAGAATGCTCTTGTAAATGAACGGGAATTAAGCCTTAATATGAAGTATTGTTTTCTGAAATATTAAACTGCTTTTCGAAATTATGTAACGAAATAGGTTTTCGGACTATACAATAAAGTACGTAGTGAACGGAAAATCTAATAGACATAATTGTATCTATAATATTTGTGTATATTTACGTAGTGCGTTATAGTGTCGAGATGATAGAGTATTTTACAATCGAGGATAGAATGTTTTAATTAAATGGAGTCAGGATCGATTAGAATGTGATCTGAGCATAATTCTTAAACTGTATGTGACGCAGTTAATTCGAAGTTGTTGAGGCTAAAAACTAGCTAAAAACCTAGTTTACAACCAACTAAAAGCTCCACAAACATTCTAACGCATACAAAATACAAACCAACATTATTATCATCTTTGCGAGTCTCCGTCAAGAAAAATTGCACCGACGGGTCTAATTATAGAAAGTGCATCCACAATAGTTCGACGAAGTCCGAAGATTGCAAGAATTATTCCATTTATATATCCGAGGCTCCCGTGAGGAAAATGCTAAAGAACCTTCAATGTAAATAATATAAAAACTAAGATTATTATCGTTCTAGGAATGTTATATTGAGTATTGAGTGAAAGGTTGAGTCCTTTGGATAGAAACAAGAGATTACATAGACTTGAACTGAATTAAGTATTGTTTGATTATTTTATAAGAAGACACAGAAGTTTATTAGGGTGTTTGCAAGTTAAAGGGTTAAATAGCGTTGAATTTCCACTAGGTTTCCACCATTGTTCTTCCTCTCTCCTAAATTTTGCGTGCCCAACAGGGTCCACGATGTACTATATATATTTTTTTCTTACCACCTACTAATACCATTGTGGAAAGCAAATAAAAGTTTTGAGTTTGAGTTTGAGGTTATCTATAAATTTACACATCTACATAATATTTATGAATTTTAAAAAACATTTTAAGTAAAAATTTGTATTTTCTTTGCGACATACCAAAATGGGAAATTGAAACTATCACAATCATATTACGTATTCTTAAAGGTAAATGAGTTTCCTATCGTATACCTAACATGAATTATATTTAGATGGTAGTAAACAAGTCACCTGTATGACGTCATATTACGCAACGCATTTGTAAAACTACGTATGAATGTAGAGGTTGAGGAAAATAATTACGTTATTTACGCTGTTTTACTCTTTATAGTAATTATTTCTTAATTACTCATTTCCCGTAAGCTTATGATATCACGGTTGGTTATAAAGTGATCCAATTTAGATGACTAAAAATAATAATATTTCCATAGAAAAATTAGGAAGAACATTGCCCTGAAATCAAAGTAAGTACATAAAGCACTTGTGTTATGGAATCAGAGATTTCGAAGGTAACACAAAAAGCCCGGGTCAGTAGGCAAAACTTGTTTTTTACATTGACCTACCCGGGGATCGATCCCGGGACCTCAGAATTATTGACACTCAGAATTATTAATAACCTTTGTATAAGCTTCTGAAGCGCTTAGGCCATCAAATTGAAACGTTCAAAGTAATAAAAAATCCACAATAAATATGAAACCGTTAACGAGACCAAAGGCCCAGATAGACACCACGACACACATATTATACTAATCATTTGCAACAAAGTATGATGATAAACTTGGTAAAGAATTTCCATAGCAACACGTAATAAGAGCCCGACTACTCGAGAGAAATTAGAACGTAAATGCATTAGCGTTAGCAATAATAAAATTGCTAAGTGAAGATCGTTACTTGTTTCCTTAAAACTATGATGGGAATTATAATGTAGCGGTGGCTTAGGAGTTTAGGATTCGTGAGCTCAAGGTTATAGGTTCGATCCCAGATCAGTATCTACTAATGTGAATGTAACTCATTCAATATTATAATCCTGTTTAATTTTCGTCTGTTTAAGTTTGTTTTTCTATGAAATTCTCAGTAGTAGGTCGGAGTTTGGATTTGTGCCCGGTAAGTGGCAATAGGCTTGCCCCCTATTATATGGGACTTAAACATATCGGCGAACTGTGGGTGTACATTAGTATACCTCTGCCTACCTCTTCGGGGATACAGGCGTGATGATATGTTATGTTTAATTTTTCTAAGTGAACGTCCACATCTGACGAACGAGCATAACACGAGCAGCTCGTGAGTATGCCTTGAGCGGCGCGCACATCTGTCAGACGGCGTTATTGACACTAGTGCATTCGCGGCATGCTCGCGAGCTGCTCGTGTAATGCTCGTTCGTCAGATGTGGACGCACCCTAAAACACAGTTGATTATTATTATTTAACTTATTATTTTCGAAGACAAAACTTGAATCAGTTATTATTATCTATTCTCTATTTATTACTTTTTTATCTATTTTTCTACTATAAAACTTAAGAAATTTTTATCTCCTTTCACATTTATAAGTGCGATGCTTAAAATGAAAAAATATATTTTATGCTGTCTCAAAATTCATGCTTCTTTTGTTTTTTAAAAGGGCCTTTCTTTAGTTTTAATCTGTCTGAGCTCGTATTCATAATATTTTTTACGATTAAAACAAGAATA
Source organism: Autographa gamma (assembly GCA_905146925.1). NCBI lineage: Eukaryota > Metazoa > Arthropoda > Insecta > Lepidoptera > Noctuidae > Autographa > Autographa gamma. The sequence continues at coordinate 4,135,176 of LR989869.1, read as the reverse complement.
TTTAAGAAGAATATAATCTAAACAATTCAAGTACCTAATTTTTATGATCTGACTTTTAATCTGTTTTGTTTCTAGTTTCTCATTAAAATTTACCAAGATAGAAAAATAGAATGTTATATCTTAACAAACATCATTTTTTGTATCTTTGATATTTAACTATCTAGATTTGTTTGTAGAGTCTCTTTTATTTTGGCTATATTTACTTTCTCCAATAACTCAGTCCGCCCTTACTAGGTACGAGCATAAGCCGATACTAAGATATATTACTTGATCCTTCAACTAGGAACAAAATATATTCACAGTATTGGTAATTTAGGCTGTAAACTATGTCCGCTATATTTTTTCAATAATTTCGTTTCAATTTCAAACTGACTCAAACTGACTTTATTAATTTTAGCGTTTTTATCTAACAAAAAGTAGGTAACATGATTGTGTAAACATTTATAAACACAGTTGTGTGTTACCTATGTATTATATTCAAGTCCATTAAGATAACTTCAAACCTTTATACTACCTTAAACACCTACATACCTTAAATAAACCGACATCCAGCGTGATTGTAAAACTCGCCCCAATTTATTTCAGTATCGCAAATGTTACCACTTTAATGTATTCAGCGGCATATATTTTTGATGGCAACACATCAAATATATGCAGAACAACGTGCTCAGGCCTAATTGAGAATGTCCGGCAGTCGTTGATATTGCAAATATATTTAAAACTGTCAAACACATGAATATTGTAAGAAAAACATGCGAAAGTCAACCTTAGTGAGTTGTAATAAGAGTGATTTTAATTTTTATGTTTTACGACGGACTTGTGGTCGGTTGTACGGTCCCTTGATTGTATCTGTGAATAAATATGGACTGATTTTTGGTGAAGACAGTTTTTAATTTATTTACCTGTGTATCTACGTAGTGTCGTTTTTAATTGAGTTCATGATGTTTTTATAGTGGTATTTTTCCGCAAAATGTCATAAGTAGTTTTTTTTTTTATTATCTCCAGTTAAATTATTATTTTACTTCATTCTAACCTTTTCTTAACATCGTTCTTTAAGTAAGACTCTATACGTCTTTAACAAATAAGAAACAAAAATAACCAGTCTTATTCGTGCAAAAAGCACCTGTACATTGACCTAATTTAGCTAAAAATACACCGAATACAAAGTCAAAAATATTATCCTTTTTTTAGTATATTTCCGGAGATATTTTCATGTACGTAGCACTTTCCCGCTAAAATATATGGTTAAGTGTTATGCAAAACGCATAAACGCAAGAGTGCCAAGTAGTGTTCTAGTGAGTGTACAGTCGCTGTGAAAACTCATAGCGAGGTTAAAATTGTGATTTAAAATTTTCATAACCCAGTGTTTTATGTTTAAGTGTTATTTTTATCCTGAAATGTGGTATTATGTGTGAAGTTTTAAATTTTGGTGGAGCGGTTTAATAGTTACAGGTTTATATTTTAAAGATGAAAATATTCCTATTTTAGCAAGGTAGGTATTATTATTTTAATAGAATTGTATTTTTCTAATTATTTACTAAATACGCTTCTCAAGATCAAAATAATAAGGCTATTATCAAGTATATAATAGTTTATAAGTATTTCAAGTCAAGATGATGTTTTTGTGTTGATAGTTTTTAAGCATTACTAGACTACACTTCTTATAGACTACTATAAGAACATTGTAACTAATAAAATGGACACCATGGTCTGAATTAATAAAGTATATTATTATTATTATTATAAAAAAATATGATTTAGAGACTTATAAGCATATTATGCATCTTTTGATAGCACCCTTAATAATTACACAGCTTGTAAAAAGACTAGGCGACAGCAGAAGACGAATAACGCCTAAAACAGAATTATAGCAATACATTTAAACGGGTTTTACTTAGTTTTTGATCATGAACTTTTAGAAAACATGATATAAGTAAAGACGTATTTTTTTTTGGTTTTCACTTCTGCAAACGTAAGACACGTCTTAACTATTAAACAATCTCGCTGCATTTTTATAATATAATTCACGTGAATAAGCGGTATCATAATTCCTTTTTTGGGCTTTACGTTTCGACCGGGTTACACCGGCCGTGGTCGCAAGCAGACCCTCAGTCTGCTTGCTGAAATAAAAGACACGTCATTTTCTTACACTTTTGCCCTCGCCTGTACATTCACAGTGCATATGAACTGAAGTAGCAAGTTGGTACAACATTGTCACAAGTTTCCTTGCCTTGCTCTAACAGTTGAAAAATGTAATTTTGTTTCTCTTACACTTTTATTATGAAATAGGTGACACACTTTTGCTTTGGACTCAATAAACCTCGAATTTGGATTTACATTGTCATGCAGACGTATAAAGAAAATCTGGAAACTTTTATCTAAATAAACTAAAACTGAATGTGATTATTTAGTTTTAGTATAACATTGGAAAAGTAGCTCTAAGTTTTTGGTATGGCTATACGCTATTTTGGAGATTGATAAAGATTTTTAATAAAAACTTAAACTTATTGATGATAACTTTTCTTTATTTTTATTAATAAACAAGTGAAGTGCTTTTCTGAACGTCAATTGATAATTTACCGCGCTACTATTTAAGAAGACTAACCTTAAAAAAAAACTTTATGAAGACACAAAGAAGTCTCAAATCTGAAAAAAACATACTTTCAATAATCCTTCTTGTAACACCTGCGCCAGAACTCTGTGATTAAAATGTGACCCATAAATTGTACCACCCTAATACATGCAAAATCATAATTACCAAAACGTACGACAATCAACCTGTGACATAGAAACTTTGTTAATCTTTAATAAACTCCCCAAGACTCCTTCTTCATTTAGAAATGTAATTTGCATGTATAAGTGAAATTACAGCTTTCTGAAAACGGCTTTGAGTCGGCCAGGTGGCTCCGAGCGATAAATTATTAAAACCGTTAGATCGATAACGTTTAAATAAATTGCAACCTTTGTTGATTCCTGCTCGATAAGTGGACAATATGTAGGGTTTATTATTTTTATTATTGGCTGTATTTCTTCTTTGTTATTGTTTTCGTGACATACATTTTTTTTATACTGATTGACGGTTTAGTTTTTAGGCATAAGCTATGTCCTTATTTCAAACAGAATAAGAGACATTTTGAAGGAAACCAAATTTTTTATCTTGATTTGACCTGGATAGTTTATAAATTATGATACGTAAGGACTGTTTATAATCACATAATATGTTTAACTGTTAACATTTTAAACGTTTTTTTATCTTTAGCAAATTCCTAAAATAATCTACAAAACATTACGAAATCTTCAAAAACGTACCGTAATATACAGACAAAATATTTATTATATATGTCTCATTAACATAATGTAAATAAATCAGATTGCTACCGTACATTTAAGTTTTTTAATCAAGTTAAAATCTAGAATTTTCTGATTTTTGAGAGAATAGAAGTGAAGCGCACCGTGCTCTGGGGACATTGATTACTGGGAAATGTTTGGTACAAGAGTTTCAATAAATGTATGGAACGAAAAAAAAAACTTAAAAAAAAACTTTAATATTCATTAGGGGTTTTTGAAAAATCTATTGAGTGAATAATCTGGAATGATGAGTTGAGTTGAATAATTGGTTACAAAAAAAAATAAAAAGAAACCAGTCTAAACAGTCCACCAGCTATACTCGGCTATCGATGACGAAATTTTTTTTTTAAATCGACGCTTTTTTGCTGGCTATAAAGGAAAGAAAAAACAAACTGTGAAATCAGACTGTCCTAATTTAAAAGTCGGTTAAAAAGATGAGCTTATCCTATATTGTATTTTCCTTGAAATAATACCTAAATAATTTAAAACCAAAAAATAAGAAATAAAACAAAAGAAGATTACTTCTAAGTAGGCTAAGTAAATTCAAGACATTTAAAATTATCATAATTTTAACTTAATAACAGCATTAATATTTTTCAATAGAAGATCAGAGAATAAAGATCAAAGCTTATGTAAATCGCGCCATCTTACATTTTAAACGGACTTATATCGCTAAGTGAGGGACAAAATTTTCAGGAAAAGTATTTGCCGTTTTTCATGACAGTTACCCGTGTAAATTGTGATCGATTGTCTATTTCAGCAAATTAGTCATTCGCTTGTAAGAAAAAATATGCATTCCTTTAGGTTTATTTATGTCATATTTTATGGGAGTATCTCAGAAGAATATGATGGATGATGGTATCTCGTCGTATGTCATTTTGGATTTTCGTTTGATTTATACGCAATAGTAAATGTAGATTTTTGAAAAATGTTTTTATTGCCTTTTAGATAGGTCGAATCGTAAGGGAACCTATGCTTTATTATTAATACATAATTAAAGCTTAAGCTAAATTATTTTATTGGTTGCAAAATTTCTTTATTATGAGGAGCCTTTACAGTCGGTATTATTTACAATACATCAAATATTCGAAATTAAATCTCTTGAAATCTGCTTTTATCCAGGTGTCACTTTTATTCTTTCTTCTACTGAATTCAGCCAGTAATACTTCCACTTTTCCAGTGTAAATTCCAGGAGATCTGGTATTAAAACAAACATAATTTATAAAAGCTTACTTATATAATTCTAGAGAGCCAAGTTATTTTGAGATCATAGAATCCAATTAAGATATCAAGAGATTTTGTTTCTTCCATTTTCACTCATTCACCCAAAAGCAACACAATTACGAAGACACCATCTAAGATAATACAAATTAATGCACTTAAAACAATTAAAGCGAGCCTTATCTACGTATACAATGTCGCGTGCAGCGTGCAAGCCTGCAGCCGGAAATGACAAGCCACATCCGGCGGAAGTGGCGCGTTTCGTCCGCTTGACACTGCAGCTGAATATGTCAATAGCGGTGCAGCGGTTGTTCCTGTTTATAATTGAAGTGGACTCATTAATAAGTGGAGGTTGTGTTTTAGAAAATTTATTTATGGGAGGAAGGAGAAAATCTGAATTTTGTGTAACTGACTGCTAATTCTCTTTAGTCGAAAAGTTATTATCTGAAATATATTGTCAGTTTTTAGAATAGTTTGTGTAGCTAAAGCACTTGTGTTATGGAATTCAGAAACAACGAAGGTACCACAAATACCCAGACCCGAGGTAATGTAGAAAAGTTGGTTTCCACATTTAGCGACACCTTGAAACCGGTGCGTACGCCACTCGACCACAGAGGTCGTCAGAATGATTATTATTACTTAATTACATTCACGATTATTATTATTAAAAGCCTAAATTGCCCACTGCTGGGCAAGCCTTAACTGGCTTAAACCATAGAATACTATTTATTCCAGTCACAAAATTTCGTATTTCAATTGTCATTATATCTTAATATACTTAAACAATCGCCTGCTACCTTTATGGCAGCCTGTATGAAGTGACTGTATACTTCATTGACAGAATGGACTTTCATCTGCAATAAATATAAGAACACTCAGTCATTTGTCGGTGACATTTTTCCTTAGTTTCTTTGCTAAATTAGTTTGGGGTGGGGTTGTTGTTGTCGCGGCTTTTATTTAACATTATAAATACTGTTAATTTACGCAAAATTTACATGACATAAGAGTGCGTCCACATTGACAAAGCGATAATCATTTTAAATATTAAAATGATTATCGCTTTAAACTTTTAAATCATAGGCTTTTAAAGTTTTAAGTAATAAACCATAAGACCGGAATTAAAATTATAAACTTAGGTATTACAACACTCACAAGAGTATACTGCCTGCCTAATATTTTTCATGATTTGATGGCCTTTCGTCAACAGTCAACCCTAGTTGATGTAGAAATAAGCATGGCATGCAAAGTAACTTGAAAAGTAGTGGTAATATTAGTTAGTAGGGGCTTATGACGGCACGGGTAGGTACAATTCACGTGCCGTCACAAAAAAATTGCACTCGCTGTGTTTCATAATTCTTTGTTTGTCCCAAAAGAAAAAAAGATGTGTATAATATTTTTTTTTATCTAAAAGACGGGAATAAAAATAATAATTAGTCATCATCCCTATTACTATTCACCATAATACTTGAGCAATACCACATAACATTCCTAGTTTCTGCAACAATTCACTCAAATACAGGAGCAATAGAAGAAACCTTTCTACAAAGTCGGTATCAAAGCCGTGATTATCTTTTTGTCATAGACACACACACAGCTCCCGGTCTTGGCACAATAAAAACTGTCATATCCAGACCCTGTTGCTAGTAGAGATATGGGTGGGGTCCAAGTGTGAGAGGTAGCGGGGAAATGAAAAATAAATATTTATATAAAAAGATCTTGGTACTGAATGGATATCCGTTAGTTTATAAATTTATCACGAGACATTTCACAAATTTCTTAGGGAATTTAAAAACTAAAACCTTGTTTTTTTCCAGTGACATATATAAATAATTTTTGTTGATAAATTCCGAAAGATTTTATAACTGAAAATTTTATTAATTTTTAGATTCATACTTTTGTTGTTTAAAATATATATTTAGTTCATTATCGCATCTATATAATTGTATCGGATTTGTTTGTTTTTTTAAATGATCGAATTTATCGTAGTATTGAATAATTTTAACTAACATTTAGTTACTTACGTGGAAAGCCTCTTTTGATGCTAAAAAGAACCATCATCGTCCCTGCCCTGTTCCCAATTATTTGTGGTCGGCGCAATGCGTATTCAGCTTCCATTCATCTCTACAACTTGTCATCTCAGTATTTACTCCTTTCTTTCTCATATCATCTTTCACACAATCCATCCATCTCTTTTTTGGTCTTGCTCTGCATGTTTACCCATCCACATTCATACTCATAACTCGTCTCGTTTCGTGATGCTAAAAAGAATATTGTGTTAAATCCATTGTTCCGCTTGAGCCTTTAATTTGCACCATAAAAGGTAATAGTGACCCGCAGAGGTACAAAAATAAGCTTTTCGTTGCCTATTATATGCAAAATACAGGTAAAAATAAAATCCTCTTACTATTTGTGTTTTAGGATCTCTTCTATATTAAAATAATTGAAACTATAAAGAAAGCAATTCGAGACATATTAAACAGTGTTTTACGTGTAGCCTTTTCTGATTTCAATAATAAGGCATTATTTAAGTAATACGGCATTACTTTAAGATTTATACAATCTTTATCTGCTACTTCACTCCTTAAAATGGCAGTGACTTCATGAGACTTAACGGTGACTTCAAATTAATTTTCGTTCATTAATCCAATAATCAGTGTCGTGAAAGCGAGACAGCACTAAATAGCGCGTAGCTGCGTCTCGCTTTCACATTATCCTCCTTTAAGAGCTCATACTACACAGGTGATGACATTTTATAGAAATCCATCATATTATGTGACACTATGTGAGAAACATTGATGTGTGAGCGAGACAGCGCTACATTTCACGTAGCTGCGTCCCTCTTCCACAACAAACCTACTTTAAGACCACTTAGTACATCGCTGATATCTGCTTTAATATTCCTATGGATATCCAGGAATACATCATAGGTATATGTGAGACTGTGAGTCCTTGGGGAGGAAATGGGACCCGCGCATGTCTTCCGACCACAGAGACTTTGGAATAAAGCGCATTATACTGCATACGTCATAGTTTCTGATTGTAAAATTCGAAGTTGTATATGGAAATTCAAATAAAATATAATGCACTAAAGTTCTGCTGAATATGTGTTGGATATTTTGCATGTTATTGTTACTACATAGTTCCTACCCGCGTGGATGTTAGTGATCGAGACAAAAAGTAACTTTAGACCTATTTTGGGATCCAAGCTCATTAATATGTAGTTTCATGAAGAACATTTTAATCATAATTGATAATTATGATTATATTATAATCAGAATCATTCATTTTATCAGTCTCCCCACATTTATCGACGCGGAAAAGTATAACAGACAGGCAAGGTCTTTTTTTTATTAATAATATGACTAGGTAGATTTACTTATACTTATTTCTACGTTTAAAAACCATAGTACGTTTGTATGCTACTGTAATTAAACTGTCATATACTCATTTTGTAATAAGCTATGAAAAAAATTCTAAAAATATTGGCTAAGGTGTTTGTTGGACATACTCCATCTTTCCCAGGGTTAAAAAAAGATATTCCGACTGACAATTACAAGCCAATATGCCAAACTCTCTTTTATTATAAGAAAGGTCAAAGAACGCCTCCACTTGGCTAAGTCAGACAGAAGATTCAGACTCTTCGATGGAAGATTAGAATAATTTACAGCATCTTAATGCTTATTAGTTCGCGTTAAGTGTTACTGCATTTTGTATTAATGGATTTAGATAACAGAGTCCAAGATAAGGTTTGTTGGGTTATCTAATAAGAGTAACTTTAACTGTGGTAGGCAGTTATTTACTAAGGTTATTAACAGTATTACAGTCATATTAAAACATAAATTATACATATAAGAAGAAGAAGCTGAGACTTTACTTAACGTGTAAAATGAAGCGTGTAAAATGAGGGCTGCCTCGTTGGCCTAGTGGTTCTAAGCGCGACTGCTACGCTAGAGGTCTTGGGTTCGATTCCCAAGTCGACCAAGGTGTTATTCGGTTTTCTATGAAATTCTCAGTAGCAGGTCGGAGTTTGGATTTGTGCCCGGTTAGTGGCAATAGACTCGCCCCCTATTACATGTGACCTAAACATACCGGCGAACTGTGGGTGTGCATTGGTACACCTCTGCCTAACCCTTCGGGGATACAGGCGTGATGGTATGTTATGTTATGTTATGTAAAATGAGGAAGACGTTGTGAAAAATCATGGTTTGGTGGGCTTGATTTTTGATGCCCCCTGTTCAAGAGGCAGAATTATTTTATATAACTAGTTGAATACATGAGTACTTATGTAGTATAAAGACATAACACACATGATACAGCTAAATTATACAGCTCAAATTTTTTTTTCTAAAAGATACTTATGAGACTATTTTTTTTATGTAAGTACAACATAGTCCCACGATTTCTTGACAAATAATTAGTCAGAAAATCGTCGACTTTTTCTTCTTGAACTTGAATAATATTTTCCTTTGAGAGACTTGGTATTTAAGATATCTCGTGCCACTTAATCTTATAATAATAATTATTCCCAAATTGGCTAAAGCTCATTTAAATGAGAAACAGAATTGTTTATAAGAGGCGATAAAACTAAGCGCAGCTTTGCTGAATTTTAATTTGGATAATCTTATAAGAAGATTAAAGAAGCAGAAAGGCACTTTGCTAATTAAAAAGTCAAATTTAGAGCAAAAAAAAACATCGCTACCTTCTAAGTCTATTTTAGGATCTAACTAATATAAATAAAATGTTCTTAATAGTAACAGCGTTTCAAGAGATAAACTCAGCTGAAATAAAAACAATGGCAAAATATTTTCCGTAAATTGAATGATTAGTTTGACCTTCTTTCTATTTTTGTTGTGACATTTGATTTAAAATATTCAAGGACTAATTAGTGTTGGTACCTACTTATTTTTCTTATATTTGAAAGGATTTTGAATAACAATACGATTTATATTATAATTGAGTGTATTGTTGCGATTTTTTGTAATGTTATGTGGCTTAATACTCAAAGATGTTTTGAGAACTCATAGAATTGAAAAAATAACTGTCGCATATAGATATCATTGTTATCTCATTGGTTTTGGTAAGGGTTACGAACTTAACTTATATTATCCTAAAAAAATGACACTATTTCAGTGAAAATTTTTTAGAAATATATCACATATGTCTGAGATATCACATACATAATTTCGCGTTAAAAAAACCTCCGCCTTTCGAAAAAGGTTAATAAAAGAAGTAACCCACACTATCAAATCCGGACTCAATGCAAGTAAAACTGTAGTAAGCTACTAGTATTTCATAATACCAACCCCAGTAAGTTCCAATATAATACTTTACTTACCAATACCAAGTTGAACTCTAAATTCTAATTCCGCGACAAGCAGCGCCATCTAGTATTGATATTTAGCATTGCAACTGTGCGGAGTGCACTCTCGTTTCTCTCAGGGGAATGCAGTTGCTTATGATGTTATATACTGTTTGACATAGTTTGGTATAATACCTAAATATGTACTTAGTTTTGATATTACAGAAAATACATACACATAAGTGGACAATAAAAGGAAAATGATGGTATAAGAGAATTCAACTTATTTTTTAAGGATTATTTTTTTTTTTGTCATCGTTTGTCATCACCCATATTTGCAAAATAAAATTATCTTTATCTTTATAAAACTGTATCGGAATATTTTGTTTTACCTTTAATTTTAAGTGTTTTTAAGAGCAGGTTTGGAACAGGCTAATTGCGTAGAATACTATTTGCATTTAAACCCACATTTTCATTTACCATATTAACCATATTCACATTTCATTTTAAGAGGATTTTTCATTTAAATTTGGAAATTTCTTTATGTAAATACAAGGTGAACATAAATGGGTGAAAGGCATCAAGTGAGCAAATAATAATCATCGAACATTATCTTTAAATGCTCTATATTTTACATGCCACCTTTATTTCAACAAGATGACCTACTCAAAATTCCGAAATCTGACTGGTCTTTATCTATATTATTTACCATATCCTCCAATCACTGCTGACCCTCTTCCCTTCAAATACCTTCTTTAAAACCCATACAAATGGAGTTTCATCTTACACTGGTTATCAGCAATCGGTACATAATTCTTTAGCAATGGTGTATTGTCAACCTGCAGAAAATATTGCAAAGGACCTTCAGAAATCTGTGTTTTATTGTTATCCACTATTATACGACTTGTTTTGTTCGTAAAAGATTTTATACGCTTATATATTGAACAATTATATAGATGTCTCTTTATAATATTGTGCTCCAAATTTTAACAGAACAGGCCTTAAATGTATCAAACAATAAATTATATTTTCAATTACTAACTTTTAATTAAAACGATTTAGCGCGAGTCATATATAAATTAATTTTTTTGCAATTCGTTTCGACCAGGTAACACCGGCCGTGGTTGAAAGCAGACGACGTATCTTCTCAGTCAAAATTGACAGCTAAAGTATAGTATAGTCACATTTCTGCTTACTGGACTAAAGTATACTGCCATAATATGGGCCTAAAACAAATATGATAACAGTTTAAAAGAGAAAAACCGACTTTAATTGAAATAAAACCAAACTACTGAACCGATATTCTATGAGACCCTATTGACCACCAAAATTGTTGTTGAAATCTATCTTCAATAGCTGGAGAATGCTATTACTCCAGCTATTGAAGATAGATTTCCGAGCCTTACAAATTAAAACTTATTTAGATTATGCAACCAATGTTTGACACACTGTAATTTACCCCTATTTTTGTCATGTCAACTAAAAAGATATCGATTGCCTAACAGTCATACTGCATTCACTAACGATCAAATTTCAATTTTTCTGAAAGCTTTCCCTAGTATTTAGAACACGACAAACGGTTGTAGTGTTGTAACACTTTTAGTTCACGCAATACCTGGCTATTTGAAAATGAGACGTAATAGTCGTCTTTCCAAATGTTTATTCATTTAATAATTAATGTACATTAAACATTTAATAAATGTAACATGTTGATAAATTATTTACAAAGGAGCCGCTTATTTTTTAAGAATTTTCTGACAGCGGATCCGTGATAGGGGAAGTCGTCAGTATTGGCAGTCATTGTGCGTCTTAATGTTTTGTGAGAAAAGCTGTAGGTTTTGTAAAGTGTTCAGCTTTTGGATTTATGCTTATTATGGTGTTTTACAGGTAAACGTATCCTTCTACTCTTATGAGCTAATTTTACTCATGAAAAGAGCTTGTATAGGTGTAAACATTAGCTAGTAAATAAGGATGATATAAATATCATTGGTAAAACAACAAAGTTTAAGAAAGATATCGTTATTCCTGTTTATAAGTGTTAATAGAGAAGAGTACGACTGTACATTTTCATAGATGGAAAAAAAGATGAACCGTGAATCTTATTAGCATATAAAGTACTAAATGTTATTTAGAAAGACAGTACGGAAACACTATGGCTTATTTCCAGGTTTTCCGATAGGTTGCTTTTAGGCTTCTAAACCCTGAAAAACAATTTTATATTTAAATAGTTTTCCTGTATCCCACACAGCCAACTATTCACGTATCTGTTTTAAACTCAGTGCATATTTATTAACCGTCACGGTTTTAAATCCGGACGTCACCGGTCCGGCGACGGACAGCCGGCCCGGATTAGACCGGCTACCCGGCAATATTCCCGGTTTTGTTTGACTTGACAAAGCCGGGAATGGGATGTTACTGTTTTAGAAGTTTAATTTGTGTGTGCAGTTTAAGTAAGTTTAAAAAGTAGGTACATTTTTTAACCCAAATCGGGTAACTAAAACACTTTTGTTATGGTATCAAAGACAACGAAAGTACTACGAACACCCTAACCCCAGTTATGTAGAAAAGTAATTTTCTATACTGACCCCTCCGGAGATCGAACCCGGCTCCTCAGAGCTAGCGACACCTTAAAACAGAAGATTTTGGGTAATTTAACGTTAAGATTGTTACAAAGATGAAATTGACAAATAAGTTTTCAATGAGTTCAAAGCATTCTTCGCTTTTTCTTTATCTTCACGTGTGTGTCGCTTTAAATATATCAAAACCATCAATCAGACTAATGATTTCACTGTATATTAGTGTCACAGGTACCTGTGATCCTCTCTACATTACTCCATATACCTCAAACCTATATACTACATAGCTTAACCCGTATATAATCTGAGTCAACGTTAATGTATTATCGCTGTATGTGGTTGGTGACGTCACATCGCTCACGCTCGCGAGGGAAATGTGAGCGACAACGCTACTTACCGACCGAACTTTACGGGTTACTCAAATCTAGGTGTTTGGTAATCGTATAGGAATCAGAAAAAAAAGAACGAATTATTTCCATTTGATGTGATGTACCTTTTTAATTTTAAAAAAGTTTTTGAATCGATCGGTAAATGCCGGAAATATTGCGCAAGAAACGTATTTACAAGAAAACATGTCGGCGACTTGAGAACTACCTCGTTTTGAAGTTGGTTAAAAACATTAGCAATCAATTACATCAGGTCTATCTTATTCTTTTAGTTCTCGCGTAATTTTCGTTTTTGTAAATACTGCTAAATAGCTTTTGTTAAAATATATTTGAAATTAAATGAAAGCTCGAGAAAAACATAATCCGCTTTGTATTTCGTAATCGGGGAAACACAAAATAAAAACTTAACACACGTTTTGTAAAAAAGACAAAAACTACTAAATAGGTTTTTAGCGCTACTACAAATAAATGGAAGACAAGGAAATAAATGGAATAAAAGACTGAAAGGCTGAGTGTTAGCTGCAATACAGGTAAAGCTGCCCTCGCCACGGTTTATCCTTGGATAGGTGACAATTTAACACACCGCGACTCCTTTGTGCCTTGAATATCACGCTAAGCCGTTGGCTCCTGGACTGGTTAATATTATGTTGAACTTTGGTAGTCGATACAATGCTGAACGAGACCAGTTAACACGGGTTACTGTGTTTCCCACTAAAATGGGTTCTGGAGGTCAGATAGAAAGTCGCACCACTTAGAAACAGACCTTAAGCTGACAACAACATAACTTGGGAAAAGCATACAAAGAAAAATAAACGAAATAATACTAGATACCTAATTTACTTAATACAAGGATATTTACTTGAATATCATTTCACATTTCAATATACCTTATTACCTAGATTTTCAAGCCTTTGTGATCTCAAAGTTATTTTCTATGTATCCCTGCGTAAGTAATACGATGAGTTTTAGGTGAAATCCTTTTGTTAAAGGGCCCAAGGGTATAAGTCTAATGTGATTGACCCTTTGCAGTTTTCCGGTCAATTTGATTACTTTATTTTCTCAATACTTTTTCGGTGTATTAGCTTACATTATTTACGGTATTATTTGTTTAGTGGAATCAGTACAGCGTTTATTCTTAGTTTTTTTATTTATTTACTGACACAAAGAGAAAATGTTACATTTGTGTTGTTAGAATCGAAAGTAACAGACAAAAATCATAGTTCTTTTGAAGAGTTCAGCTTTAGCTATTTGTCCAGAATTTGCAAAATTTAATTAATCTTTCATTCTGATTTAATAACTTAACTGTTTGTTAATAGATTTTTTTTTCTAATTTCATTATTATAGTTTACCTTTACTCTCTTAAAGCAGGACAAAAGTAAAATAAGGATATTATAAGGTTAAGTTAACTATAGTTTCAGTAATATTCTGGCATTTTATGATACTCTTTTTAGATACTAGATCTTACGTAATGTTTGTTTTTTTGCCTTTAAGATGTAATTAATCAGCCCAGCTTAATTTATTAGTGTAGTTGTTTTGTTTACTAAAGAAAATTACATAAGTATTTAGGCACTTAAGTCAGCCGAATTTCCTACTAAATCTTTGTAGTAAGCATGTTTTATTGCATTCGTTTAGATCAAATCTCTTGTTATTTAGCTTTGTGTCTAGGCAATTTAGTTAATCGTTTTTGTTATTGCTCTACGTAACATAGGGATTTTACAAATGTTCTTTCTTGTAACCATAATAGTTTTATTTAATGGACGTTTTAAGTAAATAAGTAAAATTATTATGTTTTAAGAATAAATGCGAATAAAGTATAAACGATCCTGTTATTTTTTTATATAGATCTCAAATAGAATTTTATAAAATTTAAATTTTGCACAAGATCAAACAACAGTTCATGAATTAAACAATTAATTAATCATGAATTATCTAAAATGATAAAGTTTCCCAAACATTGTGTTTTTATACAATAAAGTACTAATTTTCGTATTCTTATGTGAGATAAGATTTAAATTGATATTGTAACCTTTAAGTCCCACGCAGAGGGTGTCTAATAATGTTTGTATTAAGGTAAAATTTGATTCTTATTGTTGAAGCAATCTAGCTTTCCTGTAATTTATAAGTAAGTAAAAGGTCATGTTTTTTTCATTTGCTAGATACTAAAAAACAGTAAAAAGGAAAGACCTTACCAAGTTACCAGTGCGCTTAGTTGTAGGAGCGAGAAGAAGTGTATTGCGCCGTCTCGCTTTTACAATTACAGTCCTGATTCAAAAGCACCATTGTGCATGCACTGATATCTTAATTATTTTGAAACAGTAAAAGTTTTATAATAATTATTTTTTGTTTTGGCACACATTATATCATATCATATGGTTGTTGGACTTTAAATTTTATCATAATCATTATCCAAATGTGTTTTATATTGCTCGATATTTTCCTGTTGTTGCTCGCGTAGTAGCTTTTGACATCATAATAAAAATACCATAAAAGGAGTAAAAATAAACGTAGATAAAACTCCGTCTTTTACGGGTTCGGAGCATCCGACTAGTACTAGTAGATTTTATTTAGGACTAGTACTCAAAATGAAATCTACTTAAAATGAACCAATATAGTCAATATAAATTGATCATAGTTCACGTTAATTTACAATCTTGAACGAACATTATATACTAAAGTATGAATAAGACTAAAACTTAGTAACGATAACGTATATAAGTACAGGCAGCACCTTAAATGATTTACAAATTCAAAACAATTTATATAGTATCATAATAACATTACCACATAAAATCAAATGAAACTTCAAACACACGCTCATAAAGTCAACTATACAAATACAACATAACATAATACAGAAAAGTATGTCCCATAAAATACAACATAATTCAGCAACATTCTATGTTAAGAGCTCACTGCATTATTTTTAATTACAATTTGAATACTCAACTTTGTTTTACGGTCAGAGTTAGTGCAGTTACAATATTACTATGAAGTTTTGTGTTCGGATCGTGGAAAATGGAGATACAGAAGAACACTATATTATATAGTACTGTCTGCTTTCTACTTAATAAATTAATATTACAGATTAGCGCGTACATGCATAAATACCTTAGGCTTGACGTTTCGACCGGGTTACACCGGCCGTGGTCGCAAACAGACTAAAAAACTGACTTAAAAAGTTATTACTTAATAAACTCTTGTAATATTAATCTATAATGTTGATTAATGATTAATGTAACAAAGTTCCATTATTAAGGGCTCTTAAAAAACCCCAATTGAGCCATTAGACAGCCAAGTTTTTATCTTATAGGTAGTTTTTGAAAGCTATTTGACAACAGAGCGAAATTTAAAAAGAACGTATCTAAGAATATCACATATTATTGTCTTAAGTAAAAAGAAAATGTTATATAATGTACAATTGTACATAAATAAATGATTCCATAAAAAAAAATTGTAAATCTTTTAAAAAATCGTTGTCTAGGAATTATTAATAATTGAATTTCCATTACAAAATGTCTTATCTATTCATTTTCTATGCTCTATGGTTTGATACTTTGTTAGAACACTCAAATAGTTGTCGTGAAGTTATGAAGAGGCTTCATGTGTATTTGATATGGTTTGTTAGTTTTGTTAGATAGATAGATATAATTGAAAGGGTTGGTTGTAGAGTTTAATAATCTGTGTTGTCGTTATTCGTTATAACATTGCAGGCCAATCCATCTTACATTAAAGAGAGTTTTCGGATAAGCTAGGCCAATGACCTCATTAATGAATGCTTTTGATTTATTTCAAAAATAGCCAGCCAGCAAGTGTTATTTCTTTATCATAATTTTATTGCAAATGTATTGAAATTTACATATCATCGTCACTTCCAAATACTTAGACATTTGAGTTATCCATTAGAATTCAAAAAAATGGAGTGTTCAATACCCTGCAATGGAATGATGGAATTCGATAAATCTCAATAGATATGAAAAATCTACAACATTTTACTTTGCGACATGAAGACCGATTTACTTCAGAACATTAAATAAATAGACTAGAAAAATGTCAGTATCTTAGACAATAAAGCTTAATCTAGAAGTTCGCAGCTCCCTACAATGTTAGTTTACGTCACAGTATTATATCATACGGACCATTAAATGCTTAATATCACGGCTTTTGCGGTGTAACGCTTTAAGACTTTAGACTTGATTATGTTTTAGCCCGTTGATGTATATGTACAAATAATAATAATATTCCTGGACAATTCACACACGGTAATCTGATCCCAAGCTAAGCTCTAAGAGAGCTTGTGTTATGGTAACCAGACAACTGATAAACATACTTATATATTTCTAAATACATACATATTATAGATAAATTACACCCAGACCAGAACAAATGATCGTGCTCATCACACAAACATTTGTCCAGAGTGGGAATCGAACCCACGACCTCCGGGATAGCAGTCAGGGTCACTAACCTCTAGACCAACAGGCCCGCCAGCCCCGCCGTATGAAACTAAAGCTAGTCGTTATAAGTTTGAAATTAATGGGTTTGTGACTTCGTTTTGTTACATGTATTTTAAGTACATACACATACATATACATACCATCACGCCTGTATCCCCGAAAGGTTAGGCAGAAGTGTACCAATGTACACCCACAGTTCGCCGGTATGTGTAGGTCCCATGTAATAGGGGGCGAGCCTATTGTCACTAATCGGGCACAAATCCAAACTCCGACCTGCTACTGAGAATTTCATAGAAAATTCCAATAACAGCTTGGTCGATTCGGGAATCGAACCCAAGACCTCTAGCGTAGCAGTCGCGCTTACAACCACTAGGCTAACGAGGCAGTCTTTTAAATCGTTTAAGTATCACTTATTAATACTACCTGACACTATATTAGAGGGCAGAAAATTCCACACATTAAACTTAAACCTAGGTACCTAAATATTATATTCCAGGAGAAAAGAAGTTTAATATTCCGCTAAACCAAGGTCTTTAAAAGTAGAGTTATATTTTAGACTATAATCTTTAATTTGTCGAATGTATCAATATTGTTAACTATTGAGGTTTAACAAGTGAATTAAAATAATCAGTCTTTTGAAAACCAGTGTATAAAAAAGAGCTCTCTCTAACCCTCCAGTAAAGAAAAGCTTGAAATTTCAAAAACATAAAACAGAAAATTCACAAACGAAATCGATCACCCTTTCGTAATTCAGCCAACCGAAATATAAATTAAAAAATTCTCTCTACAAATTCATAGATTTTTCGCGGCAATTACTATAAGCAATTAACTGGATCATTAGTAGAATATCATTGGAATGTCGAGCGTGACGTCATAATTATTGCAAAGCAATTAGTTGCTTGACCTATTCATAATTAATGATTAATTGTAATGTACTCGGATTGGTGAATCATGGATATTGTATGATATGATTGTCTATAGGTAGATCTCGTCAGATTTATGTTTGATACGAGTTATTGAATGTTCCTTTTAGAAGATATTATGTTAACAATATTATTGTACGTAAACTGTTTCACTGCAGGGCAAATACCTCTTTGGATGGAGAATACTATGAATGTCCTCTGTGAAGTTCAAACTCAGGAGAATTGAAAATATTACTTACTACATTAAATGAATAAGAGAGAAGCGTGTGTACTATAATTATATTATAAACTGAACAATCATAAACTAGGAAATTAAACAATAATATTATATTAGTACATTATACTTGTAACACTTACTTAAAAACTAGTGACATTTTGTAATACAAAAAGATGTCCAAGAATTTCTCCATAGATCTATTTCTATAGGTAATCACTCTTTCTACGAATGTTTTATCTAGGTATCTTAGAGAATAACATAGGAATCCTCAAAACATAATAACAAAGTTCTCGGTAAACACAAACAATTAAAACAAAAGCAAATAACCATAGTATATCGTTATGCACGTTTTAACTTGTTTTTCTAGAACAATGAATCCGAATCGTTCTGTCTATGAAGTGGTGAATAAATTCAAATTTATTCACGCTAAACGTAACACTATGAAACTGAATGAAGGCTGTTGATATTCTGAATATTCATCAAAATAAACATTAGCTGAACTAGAATAACCTAGAATGCCTAGAAAGCTCTTGTGATATTACTTTTAAGTTTTTGAAGCATTATGTGTGAAATCTCTGAATAATATAATTTAAAATATAGTAGACAAGGAACAGACGTTTATTATGTTAGCTTGCATGTATGTCTTTTGGAAACTTCGTAATATAATCACAGGAATATGCAAAATGCAGTGGTTTTTAATGCATTTCCTTATAATAAATATATTATGTGGTTCAAATATTAAAGATTTTGTCAGTTTATTATTTTTTTATTTTTGTTTTTTCTTTGTTTTCCTACCTTTACAAGGTGTTACACAAAAGCTGATATGATTTTTGTTAACAAATAATTGATACGACAAATTGGACATTAATTATTAGATTCTCTTATTTTGAGTCTGACTATATAGACTATATAGACACCATGCACTCTTTATCTCTTTTGCATAGATATATCCTGCCGGTAACACCCTGTACATCGTATGGGCTGACCACCGCTAAGCTTGGCCTTCATTACTCTGCTCAAATACCTAATAATTTCTTACTTCTTGAAATATAAAAACGTCACTCTCAAAAAATCTGTCTCTCAATTTCTATTTCCTTAAATTATTATTCAACCACATATTTTCGACCATCATTTAATTATTAAATCGACTCATAACTTTAGTTATAACGGTAGCAGTAATGGCGGTGTTTGCGTTAATTAATCAAACTTTATTATGTCGTAACGTTTCCGATAGATGGCGTGACTACATTTTGGGTCACCACTCAATTTGACGTGTGTTTGTCTTTGGATTTATCGGCCTGACTTGAAGACTTAATGAATTGTTTAGTGTAAGGCTTGTTAATTGATAGTTATGGCTTTAAGTTTATGATAGAATTATATCAGGAGGTAGTATGAGTAGAAAGACATGAATAGTTGGAAATGCCATAAAGAAAGACAACTAGTCTGTTTTGGCGTCGCCGCAGTCGGATAATTAAAGAAATATAATATTCCTGGACAATTCACACACGGTAATCTGATCCCAAGCTAAGCTCTAAGAGAGCTTGTGTTATGGTAACCAGACAACTGATAAACATACTTATATATTTCTAAATATATACATATTATAGATAAATAACACCCAGA
The DNA here is from genome assembly GCA_905146925.1 of Autographa gamma. Classification (NCBI taxonomy): domain Eukaryota; kingdom Metazoa; phylum Arthropoda; class Insecta; order Lepidoptera; family Noctuidae; genus Autographa; species Autographa gamma. The sequence goes on along the minus strand of LR989869.1, from coordinate 4,115,129 downwards.
CACAGAACAAATGATCGTGCTCATCACACAACATTTGTCCAGAGTGGGAATCGAACCCACGACCTCCGGTATAGCAGTCAGGGTCACTAACCGCTAGACCAACAGGCCCGTCAAATGTTAAAAAGAAACAGATTAGTATAATAAAATTGACCTTTTATGATGAGTAGAAAATCTGTCAGCTAATGCCTATGCTTAAGAATGTAAGCTGTATTAAGCGAATATTTATACATGATAATATCAGAAATTTTTATACACAAACATCATGTATAGACATTTGTCTAATTTTGATTGAAACTTAATTTGGACAACATCACGTCATCAGTCGTTCTTTTTATCTCAGGTACAAATAAATAAAACCAAATTATTTTAACTCCAAACTCCGTAACAGCGAAGTGCACTGAAAATTCGGTAGCAGTTTCTTAGTTGCATCTCCAGTAAGGTATTAACGTGTAAACAGTGCACGGCCATTCTTCGAAACAAATAGCACTTGAGAGGCCGCTGCATAATGAGTCGAGTGTAATGAGGGCTAAGAGAGGAGCGGGAGCGGGGAGGGGAAATGCAGTTATTGCAGTGAAAACTTCTTAAGCGGCGTTGTACACACTTTTTTGTTATGGGTAAAAGATGATAAACTCGGTTCAGGACACGTGACCTGATCAAAAATACGTAAAACGGATGTCATGTTTGTGTACGATAACGCAATAAATAAACACTGTATTTTACCAATTCGTGCAAAATTATTCCCTAAAAATTCCAAAATATTAAATTGAACAAAGTTAGATAATATTTAAGTTTTCACTTCTGCCGGCACCCCCGAAGTGCTATCTGTCGTTTTTATTAAGGAAGGTAAGTATAACATACAGTGAAGTTAGTTTAATGAGATAAATAAAACACAGGTGTTAAGAGGATTTGCTATTGTTAAATGTGTTACTAGTATTTGCTTCCCTAAATCCTTGCCTGAAATGGTGTAGTAGAACATTTAAGCAACTAATTATCATTATCAAGGTAACATCTTAAAAAGAGCTAATTATTATAGCCATGAATGTGACGAAAATTCCAAAGGTACTGAAGCATGTACGCGCTCATCCCCGTTCTATAAGATTACTATTATGATGTAAGTACAACAAAACCAACTATTTTTATTTCTGTTAATTTGGACTTGGAAGGATTATAGGATTGAAATCTGCAGGACTGCCTGGTTATGACAAAGATTTTACTTCAAATCCTTTTCATCCAGTAATTAACTAATGATGAGATTATAATGCTTATTTACAAACTAAGAAATTGTCACTTCATATCGCTAACAGCTCATAATTTCGGGCACATTCGCAGTGAGTACCAAACAAAGCAGTTAGCAGTGCAACTTCAACCCTAGTTACTTCCGCAGTCATCCGCACTCTTGCATATTTAAAATTCACCAACTTTCCAAATTAGGGTTAACAAGGTTTGGAAGCAAGAGCGATACAACTTTATTTGTTGTGCATTGTCAGAGTTTAAGGATACCCTGCAATGGAAGTAAAGGGTTCATTGTGAAAGTAGTATAGAACGCATTATTGAAGACATTAGTGGCCGTAGAGTTCACCGAGGATCAATGCTCGCGTCTTCTCTATTGAGAAGAGGCCTTTGCCCAGCAGTGGGACGTTTATAGACTGGATTATTATTTTATTATTATTATTACCGAGGACTTGATCCACAAAGGTCTTACAAGTTTATGCAACAATATCTCAAATCCCATCTCAGAAAGTGTGATTTAAGAGAGGCTATTTACATGATACACATTAAGTATAATTATATCAAAGAAACAGCGACTTTCTAAAAATGGCTCAATCTATCATAATTTCCATTTATAATGAATCCCCCACTCTATTAGAAGAAATTATCATAATGAAAAAATGTCTTCACAAAAATATCTTGTGAACTCGTAAAAAAACAAAAGTTCTCAAGCAATTTGTAAATTTGCCCGTAAATATGAGCAGGGAAGCAAAAACAAGGCAAAATTAGAATTGAATGCTTTCGTTCCTACAACTGCAGTTACTTTAAAATTACTCAAGAGTTTTTTAACAAACTGTAACGTTGTCCGTCTTTTCGGGAAGTTATTTAGATGGAAACAAGTACTTTCTTCTTCATGCAATATTTTAAAATGGGTCCGTGTTTCGTTTGCTACCCAAGAATTTAGTCGTTGAAATGTTCTGGTATTCTGGCTAAGGAGTTTTGTGCATCTTCGGTGCATTGTTGGAAATAGGGTAACCCTGCAAGTAAAAGGTAATGGAAGTGACCGGTTTGTACAAAACTTTTTCTCCACTCATTCGGGTATTTAGAGTAAAAGAATACATATTCCAGTAATATAGTTTTTAAAATTTCAATCTTTAGTCTATCTCTTTTAACAAGCACAAATGTTTTTACAACATCTAGAAAGGTACTCCAAAATGGATTGTAAAACTAATTTCTGTTAGTAACCTTTATTCCACACCTCCATTAACTAAATCGTAGCCAAGTCAAATAGTTCAACAAATAGTCCACATAATAGAGACGAATGCCCACAATTTATGTCCTCATCTACAAGTCACATAAACACAAATACGAGTTAAATTAGTTTTCTAATGGCCGCAAAAACGTCACACTCACCAATAATTCTCCATTAGTTAAGTTTAAGGCCTCAACAATAACAGAACCGATATATAACACTTGAGGACAGGCAATTGTCTGCCTGAAGAGCCATGATACAAACTTTAGCCTGAAAAATTCTACTTCACAAATGAAGAGAAATGTTTGAAGTTAAATTAAAATCTTTGCAGACTCCCGCCTGTAAATTTATGCTTGTTTTATACTTTAACCGGACAGACTTGATACTTTGAGTACTTGTTTTGAGTTATTAGGTTCTATAGTCATTGCTTCGCCTGTAAAATATGTTGTATTGAGCGCCTGAAATAGGGTTATGTTTTTCGAAAAGGAGGGTTAATTTATTTTTATTTTGGTTTTTATTTATGTTGTTTTAGTTTTAATTGGAATTAATTACTGAGGTGTGTTGGTGATTGAGAATTATGTTCGTCCGAAAATGTTGAGGTAAGTTTTGTTTGAAATAAAATGCAAAATATGGTCAAAATTTGACGGAAGTAAATAAAAGTTATCTTCTTTATAAAAATACTCATTTAAATGTCTTTCAAAATAATAGGTTATCAAGTCATATTGAATTATTTTGTCTTGCATAATAAGCTATAATTAGTTTCCATAATAAGTTAAATATATTGCAGTGATCCCGTATCGGGTTAATTCTGGAAAGGTCTCTAACAAACAAGGATGCTGTTATATCTGCTATGTAAATATGCATCGCGGGGACTCATCTCCACCGTCTTACGATATTTCTAAACTGACGTTTCACACATACGTAGGTTACGGTTGATATGAAAGACACATAATATGACTTACAGTCAGCTGCGGTTTTTTTTCGAAATAATTTATGCGAATATTGAAATACGAGTATAGTTTTACTCCTGAAGTGTATGCGCATAAAGCCGCAATCTCCATTAATTTACTCCTATAGTCCGATGACACGGCTAGCTCACACGACAGGAAATTCCTTTCAATAGTAGATAACAAACAGCAATAAATAGAGACTTGCGGTAAGAAGAAAGAGAGGCCTTTGCCCTGTAGCCCAGTTCAGGTTTTAAATGAAATTAAATGATGAATAGTAGATAATCTTTTTGGAATGACCAACTGACTAGCAGGTTAAAATGTATTATTGTTAGAACTGTATGGCTTGCACTGCTAATTCGCTTAATCAAAATGCTCATAATTATTTAAGATACTAATGACACGAAGATTAAAGGTTAAACGCTGACGTCACTCAATGGAAACCACCCAAAACTTAGTTCAGCGCATCGGGTGCTAGTTCTCATAATAACAATTGTTTTACTGCTCACCCCCTTTCGGACGGTCCGTTATTCTAATATACAGTGTGAATGCAAATTTATCTCGCCGAGGGAGCACAATGAGCATTCACTATGGCTCCCGACAAATTATAGTCTGCCTTCTGAAAGCATTTCTAGATTTTATACTTGCTTTTTTTTGGTTACGTGATGATATCGTTGGTGTTTTGTTAGCACCACCTAATAGGTGGGATATATAGTTGGAATTGGTGTCCTGTGTCTAGGGATAAATAGATTAGAAGCTCTTTTGATGACAAGTCAATACCGTTCAGCTTTGAACATCATCGGTTTCGTCATCTATGAACTTTACTCAATTTGTTGGTCTAAGGGATTAAATAAATAAATTTCATATTTTTTTCTGGTAGAAAGGAACATTACTTAAGAAGTTGAATTTAATTTGAAAAAGCTGTCCAAAATTACTTAAATAAAAGCAAAATAATATTACATAAAGTTCACAATACATTGACGAATACAACTTTACTGTCACTTTGAACATGACTGAATTGCTCAAGACATACATAATATTATGATTATGTACATTTATATGAAAGGAGTAAAGGTACTAAGATGATATGCAACCTCAATAGACTGTTCTCTGAAAGGATTGCCGGATGCCGTTTTCTCAGGACATGACGGTGCATTTCTGCATCTTGTCTTTAGGTATTGTAAGGCATAAATGCAATTTAGAAATAGATGTTTCTGTCATTTGACTGTTAGGTAAAGCTAAATGTCCTAGAGTAATGTATATTTCCATTATCAGACTGTTAAGTAGAGCTGAAGCTAATTCCTATGTTTAAATTTATTCTGTGACATATTATTATTTTTTATAACCTGGGTTTTTCCATGACTGCTGAGCAAATGACTCCCTCCATTATTTTTATAAGCCCAGCTTTTTGCTTCTTCCTGCCAATTCCTAAGGAAGGCGTCTAGTTTGTGGGTAACATTCTTACAGAATTTAATTTGGCACATCATTAATTAAAATTAGACCTTCTATATAAGTTGTGTTCACAATAAGTGTATGAACCAGAATAACCTACTTACCTGATAAAAAAACTTATTTCTCCGATATTTAATCAAATCCTTGAATAAAGGGAATGTTCATCTAATTTCGAACTGATTATCTGTGTTTGTATGTCTGTGTGTTCACTACATTCATTCCCTCGGTCGCTGGCGGTTGAATCAAAAACTTTTCTAGTTTCGCACCGAAAGGAATTGGATTAAACTGGTAACGAGCGGTAGAAACCGGATTATTTGACGCTGCCTGATTGGTCGGATGCACTTCTTGCTATTTGTATTAAAATAAATTATTTGCGGAATTAAACTTTTGTTTATAATGTAAGGCGATTATGAAGTTATTGTTGGAATAATATTGAACGGAATAAACGATAAAAGTAGAGAAAGTGTACAGTACACTATTAGTCGATCGGCGGCGGTAAAGTAGATCCGCCATTTCAAAAAAGATTAACTGTAACTTGTCTTCTAAAACTTGCAAGTCGAATTGACGTCATCGACAACCTATTTTCTTACAATTCGTTACATAAAAGGATAAGTATACGAGTACAATGTACAAGACACAACATTATTAAAAGCATTAATCATACCAGTTCAAAAACTATTAATGACACAAACTTTTGTCGAAATTAAATGATAACGAAAAAACTCGAGGGCCAGAAATTTATCACGATCTCCAAAAAACTGTTCATAAAAATAATTTCAGTCAAATTCACGGGCTGTTAGACCTTATTATTTCAGTTCAAGTGATATTCAAAAGTAAAACTTACTAAATTTTCCTTATTGAGTTCGAATAAAAGGAGTAATTGATTTTATTAGAGGTACCTATTAATTAAAGTATTGAACACGACAAACTTAACACTGTTTGGTTTCTACGAAATTATTCTGAATCGTCAGCTTCGCCGCTTTCTAATGAAATCAGCTACTATAAGCTCTTGGAGCATTGTGGAAGCGAGACGGTGCTCTACATAGCGTATAGCGGCATCTCGCTCACACACGACGACAGTACTTCTTTAAGAGTACACGGTACAGAGAGATGAATCTAGGTTTCGTATTTAAGCATTTCTGCTTGAGTAATATCATTTAAATTTGCGTTACATGTTATTTAGATTAGGAACTACGTGCTATGCATATTGATGATGAACTCAAACTGGTATTTTCCATACGTGAGCGCTGGATCGGCCAAAGGCAATCGTTTTCAGATTAATATTAGAGTATTGATTTGGCGATGAAACGGAATGTTATAATTTGTTGACGTAGGTTTAAAGTTCTTCTAATGTGTGTTTGTAATGAGCTAAGTAGATAAGAAGATTCTGCACTAAATATGTAGAATGAAAATGATAAGAAAGTTTTCTCGTTTTTCTAGGATAAAAATGAAAACTATTACTTTTATTTACTTACTATTATTCATCATGCAAAAGAAATAACCACAGATGTTTAATTTATATTTCAAACCAAATTACATTACATCATCGGGCCTCTCTAAATTTGTAAGTACCAATAGGTTTGTCACTAACAATAAAAATAACATCTAACAATACTTCTCAATCTAAGCTAAGCTTTTAGCTTGCCAGCCAATCCTCAAAGTCGGATAAGAAACGACATAATTCTAGAAAACTTTTGTAATTCCTCTGGAGCTGGCAATTTAAGGAAACGTCTAGATCGACATGCCCTGTCTCTGGAGTTCGTTAGGACATGTCTGGACATGTCACAGCTGTTGTGACATGTCCACATTGTCCATTCGAATGCAGGATGTCAGATTTGGAAGTCGGGACAGCATTTTAGGGCAATTGGTTCTCGTTGTATGGACAAGTATTGCGACGATGAGTCAGCCGAACGATAAGCTTTAAGCATTTATATTACAAGCGAAAAGTAATCTGTGTACCTAGGATGCCTAGAATGTATGCCTAGGATGAAATTCTTAAACATGAAAATAGGATAACATGACCATATTCGACCATATGACCATTAAACGTTGAACTATAACATCTCAAGCAGGATTTTTTTTTAGTCTGTAACATTTTAACTTAAGATTGTGTATTGTATTTCGGATTTCGGACTATTACAAAAAAACTTACGTATTTTAAAATGCCGCTCATCTCAAATTATTGTTTTGAAATAAGGACAGATACAGAACATAGTATTTATCCAAAAAGGACCAATAAATAACGCCAACAAACAAAGATTAAAGTTAAATACGTAATTCACACAACAATACATAGCTGGATCAAGGCAAGTTTTAAGAAAGGCCCTGTTTCAGTTTTACAAGTCGGGCTCAAAGTTAAAGGCGCCTTGGGAGTTCAACAATTAAACAAGGAACTTATTCTCTTAATACCGTGTCTGCAAATTATACAGTTTAATCTCACTGCTTAACAAAACTTTACACTATGGAGTCTTGCGTCGACCTACTCACGTATAAGGGACAAAATTTTGTTTGGTTGATTTTGGTTTGTTGTTTTATGTGCATATTTGTATTTAGAAATGATGTTTTAGAGAAAAAGAATGAAAATTTGAAAGCGTTTTTCTTATAAATTTGGAAAATAATGTTTAAGGCCTGTAGATACACGATTTTTTTTTGTCAAGCGCTCCATGATTTAGTATTACTTCAAATGGTCCGTATGTGTTTTACCATGCCAATGCTGCTCAATGTAATTGATACAATGCTTTGAGCAGTCCGTTTGTGTGCGTGATTAATATTTGCCAAAGAATATAGAGTTCAAAATTTATAAAGATAGTAGTATGCAAATCATTTCTAAGCTTTTACTAATAACTGTTTTTAGCGACACTTAAAGATTTTCTAAAATGCAAAAGTATAATGTAGTACTGAAGCTTTAAACTTAGCAAATTGATACCGCAATCAGCATGACACTTTTAAGTGGCAAAACAGACACAATATTAATGGAAATCTCGTACAAACTTACTGTTCCCAAATATATTAATATTTATATTTCGGAATTTATTCGATGGCCATCGCTGATGTTCATTGATATGAGCAAATATGAATAAGTTCGCTTCCGAACTTTTATTTTTATCATTTATGTTGGAGCAATTAAAATTGCTGTAGTACGGTGGATTTTTTGTTTCTTTTAATTTGCTAAAGGTAAATTATAGTAAGTAAAGCAGCCAATGTCTAAACATGTACTTTTATTTTAATAACCCTAATTCGGCATAGTCTCTTTCTAAAATAATATATCTGAGACCTGGTTTCCAGTCGCTCTGTATTCAAGTGAATACCAAATAGAACAACGGGAGAGCATTTGTAAATATTAAGTTAAAAATCTGATGTAACCTACATTGATGCCTTTGAAATAAATTACACTCTTGTAATTTTTATTAAAATTTTACATAAGAAAGGAATTTACGAATTCTTTAAAAAAATATGTTCCCAAATTATTTTGAGCTGTCGTCACAAAATGAAATAATACATTTCAACAAAATTATGTATAGGATGTTTTTGTGGCGAAAGGTCGAAATATTGTGTAAACATACGGAAGCAGGAAGTACAATGACAACTGTTTATGAGAGCACCCAGGTTAATGCGTCTGTATGTCTGTATGTGCGTTACATAAGACGGGTAAATCCTTTTTCTTAAGAGATGAAAATGTATGCTTGGTATTTGAATTATTATGCCTCATGTTTACTGAGGCACCTTGTTTTGCTACTTGTACATATGTATATGTACAATATGTATAGATACATACAAATAACCACCATAGCGAATTAAATATAATAAATTGGAAGAGTTATTTGATTTCCTTAAACGCGCTAATCCCGGGCCACTACCAGTTCGATAAAAAAAATGTGTATAAGATAGCCTGCGTTCTCAAAATGTTGTTTTTAATATTTTCGAGAAGAATAAGAGCAAAATCGTAAAAAACACCTTGGACCTAAAACAGAAGAAGTAGTGTAGGACAGTCATATTTTCCTTCTCGAAGAAGAAGACGCCGAGAAGGTGCTCGCCCCGGAGGCGTCTAATACGCCGAAAACCCACCTATAAAATCTGACGAAGGTGGGCCTTTGAGGCCACGGGTGCTCAGAGAGGGGACTCTATCGCCATTATTTTTTGTATATTTTTCTTTTCCAGAACAAAAAGAGAGCGGATAGCATAGTGTTGTAAAATTTGGGCCAACGAATGCAGTATTCTCAAACTACCCTACATTTTTATTATTCCGATATCAATATGAAAATACACGCAGTGCGGTGCTGAATAAATTTAAAAAAATCGAAGCTTGTAAAATTATTTTGTGCTGTAGTGCAATCAGTATTTTTTCTAGATTTATCTTTGCGATGTTGTCTCCGTTGTTCTTGCTGGATTTTACATACAAGTTTGGTTACAAGGAGTAGGTTTAAATTAGAAGTATCGCATTTTATTTAAACTGGAAATTTGTCTACTGTTTTGTATAAGTAAAAAATAACACTTTTTTCAACAGTGTGGTAATTGTATCTAAACTAGTAATATTCTCGATTTAATATAAATTGGTATATAGAGAAACAATTAAAACAAAAGATAAATATTGTAAAGGTATATGAATTCCTCAAAATGTATAGTAACTTTTTATTGGTTAACTTAGTTCATTCATACATTAATAAAGTAATATTAAAAATGTAACTGCCATAATACAAAATCTGAGCTAAGGAATTGCTTTCAACCAAATCCGCGAATTCTTGGCACATTGCCCTCCACTCAACGATATCATATTTCAGCTCCCTAATTAGTACTAATTGTCTCTTATTTACCAGATTAACAACGAATTCAACTAATTTTAAGTACACAATAGTGCATTCTCTATTTGGGACGAGGCTTGTGCCCAGCTGTGGGAATTTTATAGGCGGGAACTATTAAAGAGACTACAAGACAAATTTTAGAAAAAAAATATGTAGTAAATGGTAAAATGACGAGTAGTAGACTAGTAATAGCAATGGGGAACAGGGCAAGAAGAATAAAATCATTTTTTCAACACTATGTTAGCCCTAACAACGGCTCTATATCATCATCACTATCACTACATAGTATAAAACAAAGTCGCTTCCCGCTGTCTGTCCCTATGTATGCTTAGATCTTTAAAACTACGCAACGGATTTTGATGCGGTTTTTTTTAATAGATAGAGTGATTCAAGAGGAAGGTTTATATGTATATTACATGCATAATATAGTAGAGGAATACCGATAATCTTAGAGATTACTAATGTAAGGTCGTAAATGAACCTATTTTTTGCGCTTTCATTGCAAACGCTGGCTGAACCCTATGAGATAGATCAAAATAATGTACTACAGTATTGTGCACCTCAAAAAGATCTACAAAAAAGTCCGCGATGGCATATGTCTATCTCTTGAGGATAACACACAATAACCATTTTTATCGTTTATTTATTACTTAGCAATAATAATTAAGCAATACAGCATTAATCCTTATCCAATTAAGTACCTTTAATAAATTGTGTATGCAATATAGGTCAATATTGCCCTTTACAGCATGTAATTTAAATGAATATTTTCGAAGATATTGCAAATTTAAAATGTAGGTACATAGCGGTTGCGGCGATACCGGCCGGAGGGCCGCGCGGGGTCCGAGGGCCTATACCAAATAGTGCGACTAAAGGTTGTGCTTCGCCTTACAGAACTTTATGATTGTGTAGTTATATTTGGTATCAGCGTTGCACCCGAGCGAAGCCGGGGCGGGCTGCTAGTTAAATACTAAATCTAGCATAATCCGGACTTTAAATCGAAATCTAACATAGCTTAGGAAAACCTAAGTAGCAGAAGATCTCAAAAATAAAAAGAAAATCTGCTGTGTCGAGTCGCTGATTTCTTTGCCGTCATATTTCATATTAGAGGTCCCCATCCCTATGAAATGGCAGCGTAAAAAAATTATGTGACAGTTTGTAGTTTGGCAGAAAAAGCTTGTCGGTATTTTTGAAACCAAAAGGTTTTATTAGGGTTAATACGTGTGTGTGTCACATGTCTCTTCTTCTAACTTTTTGCACTTAAATACTTTTAAAAACCCTACTACACTTCCATAAAAAAGTGACTTCATTAGCCTTTATTCTGCGAAAACCACCCAGCAACTTCTCTTGTATAAAACAGAAATATTTATCGCAGTAGAAAATAATCAAGGAAAACTAAATGCAAACTACCCTTACACTATAAAGAGCGTTTAAAGATTAAATTGTGAACATAATTCCTTTCTCCGGGCACTGAGATAAAGCGGAACGATCACCGGTTTTCCCGCGGAAAACTCATTTTAGGACTCCTTTGATCATTGCCGACAAAAAAAGAAAACACGTGCACAAACAATGCAGCAAAGAAAAATAAATTTACTTTTTAAAGAACCGTTTGAATTTCGAATTACGGTTATCTCGTATCCTTAGATGTGATTGGTGGAATTCGTTTGTTCTGTTTTGAATTGTTCTTTTTATAAATTTGAAATTCGGAAATTTGGTGGTATCTGTTTCCCAATCGTAATTAAATATCGAAGATTCAATACAATACTTTTGGAAAAATAATATATACTCGACAATCAGTGATGTAAAAATCTTTCCTTCTTTATTGTTCCACATTTTAATATAAAACCACCTTTATTTAAAAGTTTTCGTATTAAAAATGGTATTTTATTTATATTCCTTAATTTTAAGTTTATTTTGCTTACCGAAATCAAGAATGGCACTTATTAAAAATTTCGAGTGCCAGTAATATTTATGATACACAATTATAAACTCTACATATAGTAACACGATCAAATATTACAGTAACTGTAAATGTTTGAACTGCATTGTTTATTGCATTCTGCATGCCATTTAATAAAGGTATGATAATGAATTATAGGCTTATCTTTTACGTTATGCCTCACGGTAGTGCAACAATTAATCTTATTAATATATAATACATTAAAATGATTAAATAAACTATGAAAGGTGATTGCAGAACGACCCATCTAAACACACTTGCACTTTGCAAGCACAAAACAAAAAGCCGAAAAACGTCACGACAAAACAAGACCACGTTACGCTCACCCCTAATTGGGACCATTAAACCTTACCAGGACGATCCTTGTATACCCATAAAATATTTATGCCGAAAAGATAGCCGAAAGCCGAAAGCCGAAGCCGAAATAAGCAGTAGTTTACATCCCTTTACGCAAATAACTCGTATTTTACGAGTTGTGTTCGACGCAACTTGAATTCTTAATGTTGGTAGAGTTTTGTCTATGGTATTGATGTGTTATTGAGATTGTTTTGCGCACGAGTGGTCCCCGCCCTGTCGTAAGACTTGTCTCGGGGTGTGCGATCGTGTGTGAACGTGTTGCTTGTGGGTTGAGATTTTTGAGGTGTTTCTGAATGGTGTTACAGGTGGGATTTTGTATTGTTTTCTATCATTTTGATACGTTTAAGCGTAGACAGTTTTAAGATTTTATAATTTGTGTTTATTTAGGTACTCTGTATTTTTCTTAGTTATAAGTTTTTATACTTAATAATTTTATGTTGGAGCAGTCCTCATCTCGGAGGTGGGCGCTAAAAGCTGCGACACAGTTTTTTGAAACTAATGTGGCTGTTAACGCATAATTAATGTTACTTACTGGTTTTTGTTCCAAATAAATGATTTGATTTGATTTGATTTGTAGACCGTGACCAGAGATTGTTTTTGTCACTCTCATGCTCTTTTCCTACCTGGAAAATGGAGATGGACATATACTCGCTAAACCACCAGGCTTAGTTTCTTTTTTTCACGAGGCAGGGAAGTCGAAACTTGAACAAAAAAGGCAAACAAAGAAAAAAAAAATTAACCGACAAAAAAATAAAAACAATTTAATAATCCAATCCTTTAACACCACCAAATCGAACACTTATGTGTGTCAGTGGCAGTGGATGGCCATTGTTTAGCCACTGTCGAGTGTTGAGGGTCAACAAGCCGGAGTACCCGTCACTGATGTAGTGTACACTGTACACTGCCAAGCCCCTAAGTGGGTAAGCGAGAAGATTCTGTGTGGTTTTCACGAAATACTAAGCTATTTTGGTCAAATATGTGTTGTATAAGGTTTTTGTGGCCTGTATGCGCCAATTATCGCAAATAATGTACCATATAGACAAATAAAAAAAATATGTTTGCCTAATTATTATCCCACTGCTGGGCGAAGGTCTTCCCCTCTGACTGCATACTTTTCGGAATAAAACCTTCTGACAATAAGTCATAGTACAACGTATGAAATCATCTCTAATATAATGTACACATAGTACTTTAATTTTAAGCATATTGAGGATAATACTTATATACCAGAAAATCCAACAAAATATTCAGACCAAAAAAAAATATACCCAAAAATTTGGCTCCACAATTTCGGACCAACCTCAAAGCGAAACCTAACAACAGGGTGTTGGATTTAAAGATTCTAAAAGTTTCACCAAAAAAGCAACCAATATCCGACCATTACATACGTTTGAAAAAACTATTCCCTTTCGAATAGTATGCATACAAACGTTTCAGTTGAACGGAACTAAATTGCTTTATTGTCCGAAAGTCAGGCACTGTGAAAATAACTGTTGGCGGTTAGAACTGAAGTTATATTGCTGTGACATACAGCCTTCAAGAATGGGGGGCATGATTAGGAGATTGTTGGAGATTTTGTGATGTTATTTCGGGTTTTTGTAAGCTTTTTAATAAAAAAATGTAGTAAAATTCATAACAAGCAGCCTTAATCAAAATACTAAATAATTTATTTTACTGCTCTTTTTCAAATTCTATTTTAAATTCCCGTCAAAGCAAATAAAGGATCTATTTTATGACTCATTGGGACCAATTCGTTTAACAAGTCATAAATACAGCAAAACCACAAAAAATTAAAGTTCACGTCTAGAATAGACGCGTAAAGAAATCTATGTTTTTTAATTAGCTAGTTTTTGGCACATAACAGCAGTGTGTCGCATTTTCTATAGACATCCCAATGAATTTCAATCCAATCGCACCGATCCTACTGATATTAACAGTATGGATCTACGGTTATGCCTTTCCATTTCACTTCCCTTTCAGCTCAGTGATATGCCTTGTATACTATTTGGTGTAGGTTTTATAATAACTAATTTCTAATTAAAATAATAAATCTTAGATACTTAATAGATAATAATTTTCAAAATTCTAAATACCTTGGTTATTTATCGGCTAATTAATTTAGGTGCTACGCCGCCACAGGCACACTCGTCAAATTAAAAACATCCCTCTTTTTGTATTGCATTTCTTTTAATAACTTCCTAGTAAAACTACATAAACACTTAAACACATAAACACATAAGGCTTTGCTACCTTCCATTGTAAAAAAGCAAGTAGCAAAAATCCTAGTTATTTAAAAACCATTTTTCCTATCATCTGACATTTTTCCACCATGAAAGGCAAGTTGTTGCTTGAAAAAAATCAAGCGACACTTCAGCGTAAAGCGCTTTACCGTCTTATTGCCATTTTCTTCAATAGTTGGCTAAAAGGTTTCAGCACAATAGCCGCTTCAAGCCTACTGCTGCATTATCCTCTTCAAATAGAACGATATTGTGATATTCTGGAGAAGGGACATTACTACCACTCAGCGTTTGAAAGAAGCTTTGTTTAAGATGTAAAGTGTGGTTGAGTTTTCTTTTAAATATTTCATTAAAGAAAACTAATTTGTAGGTAAGCTTAATTTACATAAAAAGTAATGTTGATTAAATAACATGAGGATCAATGACGTCAAGGAACATATTATTCCTTTTGAATTTCTTAATGAAACACCGATGAGTTTAAATACAGATATACAAAAACTTGAAAAAGAAAATGAGACCAACAAGACACTGAACAAGTAGCTAGCTTTTAGGAAAACTTAATGTCTATTGCGTTTAGTAATTTGGATATCATTATTTTGATTGTTAACCAACGTTACAGCAAGTGAAATGCATATTGCTTTTACCTAAAAACAGCATAAAAACGAAACCGGCAACAAACTATTTAGTAACGTTAACCAGCCTTATAAAGCCAAGATTTTCATAGCTTCCACAACAGATATTAAATATATAAATCCACCAATCTCTCAACTCCCTAGCATGCGCTATATAATAATTTCCCGCTATAAAATAGCGTTTAAACCAAGTTATTTATATTCTCGGTGCGGCAGCCGCGCTGCATAATTCCAATGTATTCCAGTTCATTCTGGTTTGAGCTAGACTAACTTCGCGAACTAAACGAATTTGCTTCGGCGACAGCCACCTAAATATGTTCCACATTTGAATTTCCGTATTACTGAACTTGAAGCTGTCGATTGGCGGAAAATTGTAGATCTTTTTTTAAATGTTACCGTTGAAAATTTTGCTGTTCGATTTTTACGAAGCAATTTTTCTTTAGTGGCCAGTATTTTAAATGTGCAGAATAATTTACTTTATAGAGTGATGGATGCCTAATACATGAAAATGTATGTAAATGTAAATATTCTCGTATGTGTTGTTAAGTTTGCAAATAATTGTTTCATTGCTAATTAAATTTGTAGATAATTAATTGTATGCCTAATTACATTGTCAAATGCATTTTTGACGTCCAGAAATTAGTTAATTCGACGTATTTGGTTCCAATTTAGTTGTCCAGTTTCCAAAACATTCTCGTTTAAAGGCTATTTTCACATATATAAAAACTGTCCAACTTTAAAATTAATGGTTCTCATTATTTGAGCGGTATTTAACCGCTGTCCGTTGGGTAGATTCAATTAAAATTCCCGTCGGTTTGTCGTGTCCAATGCACTAATACATCAGTGTAGGTAGCGTTCACGTGTTTTAGTGGACGTTGCAAAAATATCATGCAGAAGGTTAAATCAGGACAGTATATGGAAGGGCATAATAATGTATTTATTAAGGAAATATTCAATTTATGGTTAATAAAAAGATTGTTTATGGGTTACTAATGTCTCTACGAACGATCACCCAGAATTTTTTCTCATATTACATAAATTTTTAACTAGTATGGGACACCATTTTTTTAGGGCAGTTCATTCATCAGAACATTATTTCAATATTTACTATATGCTAGAAAAAAATATATATTTTATAAATTATCTGAGCCTGTCGCTGCCCTCTGAAAATTCCGTTTCTTGCATTGGTTCTTTCGCACTCATTCTAGACTAGTCAATTTTTAACCGCCGACACAAAATTTTCAAAGGGACATACACCACAGACAAACACACATATACGTATAACAACGTCTGTTTGCCTTAGCATCGAAGCTCCATAACAAATGTACGGCTCTGATGCTCTTTTTTATTTGAAAGTTTTTATCAGCATAGTTGTTGAAATAAAACTACTTTTTACGGATTTTTTCGCGGTTTGTTTTTAGATTTTAGGTCCCGACGTTTCGACACCTTTGCAGGTATCATGGTCAGACTGAGATGGCGTTCGTCTTGACAGTGGATGTTGCTCGTTCTACCTTCATATTTTTAACTAATTATTTGAGTTGCGACCTACGCAATATGAGCTCACTGTGTCTTGATGTCTTGCAGCGCTGCTCTTGGGTTTGGCCTTGAGTTTATGTATTATTGGGTCCCAAGTAGGTGATATCTTCCAGCCATCTTCTCTATTGAAATTAGGGTGTTTTTTAATCTCAATAGCCTCGCGAAACATCCTAGGTAGGAATTTGGGTTCTTTAGCGAGTATCTGTGGTTGGTCAAATCTAATATAATGGCTGGAGCCTTCAGCATGTTCGGCGACTGCAGACTTCGTTGAGCGGCGGTGTTTCACGTCAGCTATGTGTTCTTTAACGCGGGTCCCTATGCTTCGTTTTGTTTGACCGATGTAAGAGAGGCCGCAGTCACAATCTAGTTTATAAACTCCTGCATCTTGTAGAGGTATGTGACACTTGACGGGTGGTAAGGACTGACTAATCTTCTTGGGCGGCTTGAAGTATGTTTTTATTGAAGCTCGTTTTAGGATGTCTAGCCAATCTTGTCTGTGACACCTCTGACGTATAGTACAGCAGGTAAACGATCAACTGTGGCTGGCTTCACTCGGTTTCTGTGACGAATCTAAATACAAACCGCGAAAAAATCCGTAAAAAGTAGTTTTATTTCAATGTCTAACATTCGCGTAAACCTAAGAAACCAATATAGCATAGTTGTTGTCTTCGTTGTTTTCTTAACGTTACACTTCTGTTATACACCTGTCATACGAAACAGTCCACAGTACGGATCTTGCCGCGGAAATGGCGCAGCCACAGTCGGAAGCGCGCCGTGCGCTCGTACGGACATCTATGCGCTTGCGTCGCTTCCGGTAAGCACTCATTTGTTTACCGGATGTCAGAACGACAGGGGTGTATGATGGTACTTAAGTTGTTGGTTTGATAAGTTGCTATAAAATTGTAATTAGGCTTCTTAGATGTAAGGGTAATTTACTCAAAATGCTTTTTCCACTTTCTTGTCCAATGAGTCACATATGAACATTCCCATTTTGTAACTATTGTCTGTACTGGAGGGACAGTTAAATTGTTAAAAAATAAACTATAGGATTGAATTCATGTGTCAATTTAAAAAAAAAATTGTTTTTTGTAGTTTTGTTTATAGTAGATAAATTAATTAATGCCTTAAATTATGCATCGGAAACGGTTTGTTCTGAAAATGAAATAACAGAGCAAAAAAGTAAAACTTAAGACTTTCTATATTTTTACAGTATCATCTTAAAAAAGGCATACATCTTAAAGCAACTTTCCTATATCCCTATACCTAAGATAGTAGCATCTCATAGATAAATTCCTGTGCGTATATCTCCAGGTTTTCCTACTTCCACACGCCACTGATCCTGACGCAGGCATACTTCGCATTTCTTTTAGATGCCTCTACTTTGTCGACTAATATTTACTGAGGTACACTTCAATTGGTTATTGTAGTTTTTTAGACCCTAAATGTAGAACATATAGATTTTTTATAGTTTTGTTGAAAGTGCCTTTTGTTACTCGAGTACAATCTTAAGCTATTTTTACGTATTTTTTTTATCCTAAATTAGATCCCTCTGCTAGGCAAAGACCTGCCTCCCCTGTTCTTCCAAACCTCAATGTTATTGGCGATTTCTGTCTACGTAAATTACTTAATTTTTCTTAATTTTTTATTACTTTGACGGGCCTGTTGGTCTAGTGGTTAGAGACCCTGACTGCTATACCGGAGGTCGTGGGTTCGATTCCCACCCGGCACAAATGTTTGTGTGATGAGCACGATCATTTGTTCGGTGTCTGGGTGTAATTTATCTATAATATGTATTTATTTAGAAATATATAAGTATGTGTTATCAGTTGTCTGGTTACCATAACACAAGCTCTGCTTAGCTTGGGATCAGACAACCGTGTGTGAGATGTCCCGGAATATTATTATTATTATTATTAAATACAATAGCAAATTACAAACTTCTTAATAGCATACAATATGAGCGATAAGATTTAATTTTACCTTAATAATTTCTTGGTATTCTTATCGGTCACATTTAGCACTCCTAACTCTTGTTTCTACATAAAATTGAAAGTTTTGGCAGCACAGCTTACTAAATAGGAAATAAGAAAGCTACTAAGAAATAAAATTGTTTACATTACGTATTTAAAGGTATTTATCAACTAACTCTAATACAGTTACACATTCATGAAGAAGCAACCAAAAACGTTCCATTCCACTCCGATAAATAAATTTAAAGTAAGTAAGTAGATTGGAAGATGCAAAGATCGTATGTGTGAATGCGGTACGTCCAGTGAATCGCAAACCGAGAAACCGAGTAATATCGGAATCGATTCTTGCATCCGTCTCGATTCTGATCGAGTCAATCGATTTCGATAGCCAGTCCAGATGACAATAGAGTTTGCCCATATCCTTGAATAATGTATGAATGGAAGAAAACTGCTTTTGTTCAATGTTACCAAGATGGCTGAGTTATTTAGGGACACGTCGTTTTCCGGGTTTCTTTTTGTTAAGAATAATCAGGATTTGTAAGCATTTATTCATTTGTTTTGAAGTTCTGCCTTTTCTGGTTTTTCTCTGTCACTGTTTGTTCTATTGGAAAAGAAGTAGATATCCGTGGTTAATATAAAAATAAACCTGATTGATGACTTTTATATACATGGGAAGCACGTATTTTCATAATGTAATTATACCAAGCTGTCGTTATCAGTAACAGATTTATTGGTGGTTTTACTAGAAAGTACCTATATATCTACTAATTTTACCGTTTCTACCACAGAATTTTGCTTAAGATTTCGTACTGTATAGGCTTTTCCTACAGAAACTAAAAGTATAAAAATAGACATTTCTATTTTACAGCAGATGAAGTGTCAGAATAATTCCTAAGGTCATAATAATATGGAGTACATTCTGCATAAATTCGATAAAGGCTCTAGTTTATCAATATTAACGACATAGTCGTGTAGACAATACAAATGGGCAGAATGACAAAGTTTCTGATATTAATACGAGTTGTAATACTTGTAATTGGGTACTCACTCAATATATCATAATATTAAGCAAATAGGATTCGGGGATAACTTTTTACAGCTCGCCGTATCGATTAGGTAATTCTATTGTACCTCGTGAAGACTACTTGGAAACAAAAATACTGGAATAGCCAAACATCCCTACTTAATAAATACGCTGTTTGCTCAATACATACATATAATATAATCACGCCTCTTTCCCGTAGGGTTTGGCAGAGACCACTTTTTTCCACTTGTTACGATCATACATACTTGTTTGTTTGCTTAATGCAATCTATTTGATAGCGGTAAAGACAAATATTCGGCTACTAGAAATCCGTTACTTAAAAACGTTCTGAAAAGTTTTGCT
Organism: Autographa gamma; assembly: GCA_905146925.1. Taxonomy (NCBI): domain Eukaryota; kingdom Metazoa; phylum Arthropoda; class Insecta; order Lepidoptera; family Noctuidae; genus Autographa; species Autographa gamma. The sequence goes on along the minus strand of LR989869.1, from coordinate 4,095,391 downwards.
GCACAATATTATACCTTAATGTGACAGGATTTAATATTGAGTGACGTTTTTATATCCACAATTTTGATATTATTTTAAAATCATTTTAGAAAATTATGGTATCTGTAAACTATTACAAAAGAGCCTGCTTCATAGGGTCCTTGAAATATCACCACCATTTCATTATTATTTCAATTTGATATAATTTTCGCTTCCATCGTCCTTTCTTATCCAGAACTGTTGAATCCAACACCCATTCAGTAATTTCCTCACGTCTCGATTCCATTACAATTGTATCGGATCCAAACTGAAACTTGTTCTGACAAGTTCAGCTTCTCAAATTTTGATCCGGTTATCATTCAAACTGATAACTCCGATTGCCTTGTGTGTATTGGTTTCAATTGATTTATATGAAGGTGCAGAAAGATAATTTTGTTTTGAACAAATTTCCATTTGGCTATTTTGCATAATCTATATAGGGTCAAACAAGTCATTGATTGTGTCATGAAACTATGAAGATTTTTTTATTTTTCCTAGCCATTTTTTTCCCATTGCGGAGCATATTATTATGCCTCTCTACCCTCCTTCCCTTTTTCTCTGGTTAAGGCTGTGGTCACACACTCCTTATCAAAGGAAACCAGTTAACCCCGCCATCTCCGTCTGGGTTATATAAACTATTTCATAGCTAATTTCAAGGTTCAAAGTTTCAATAGTTTACTTAACATATATTATTTCGATTCAATATTTTTTTGGTCCAAAAAATCGACGTCAAAACAATACAGAAATGTTATCATTGGTGGTTCCCGTATCGGTTTAATTCGCACAGATTTTGTACCTACCAAAATATCTGCAAAAATTGTCTCATGACCATCGCACAGCTTTAGTAAGTGCTCTATACAACTCCACTATCCATACAGTTTACCAACCTAACAACAAAAACACAGCCCTGCCCGACAAACATAAACAAGTGAAAACTATTCCATTAGACTTAAAAGATAAAGTCATTACAGCACTCTTTAGAGAATTAGCTACGTCCCTACCCAATGAAGACGTATGGTGGATTCTGTGTTTGCATAACAAATACTATGGGTTCCGTATCCCTAATTAAGACTAATTGTGCCCTCCTTCGAGATTGTAAGAATGACGCCGGTTGAATTGTAATGCGGTAGGTAATGGGTAAATGAGTCATGCTTAAGGTGAGCTTGATCGGTTGATAGGAAACTATTCGCTCCCATGTGAATATGATATTATGCAACAAAAGAAATAAACTTGGATATGGGATACTCAGAAAAATGAGTTGTGGAGGTCAGATAGGCAATCGCTCCATGTAAAATACGCTATTCAGCTCAATCCGGTAAGACTGGTAGCCGACCCCAACATAGTTGGGAAAAGGTTCGGGGGTGATGAAATAAACTAAACAAATTTTAGTCAAAATTATGGGATACATTGCTCAGTAACCGGTTGAAGGAAAAGTTCGATATTTGTATATTGTCATAATAGCTGATCTACTGCATCAAAATCTAATCGGTTATAAGATATATATTTTTATTCGCACCAATTAACATTTTAAATAAATATTCCACACACGTACATTCTTGCTGCAGTTATATTTCCGATGAAGTCTGAAATAATAATCTCCAAGTCTTTAAATAATCCAGTTTCCAATACATAAAAATATCAATGAAAATAAAAATAAAAATACGGAACCGTCAAACGCCAAATAAGTACAGTTACCACAAACAGAGGTCCCGATATATCGAAGTTAACAGTTTATTTCATACGTGTCGTACGACAAACACGATTTTCTATGTACGTGCCCCAACGTTCGAGGAAAGTCTTGTTCTGTATATACAGTAAACAACAAAACTTTGAACCAACCAATTACGAAAATCGACCTTATTCCCTTGAAATAAGGTTGCTGATAATTTCAAAGTGGTAGGTAGTGTGGCAGACTGTATTTAGTATGCCACTTTGTAAAATTGTTGTTTTTTTGTTACGATGAGTGAAATTGAAATAGACTGAGTCCAGAGGTATTGTTCCTAGCTAGGTGTTTTTTTTTATATAATTTGTTATTTATCTTTTTACTAAAGTATCGAGATGGGTTTTGGCATAAACTAGTCAGTTGGCAGGTCTTTAAATTATAATGTAGTCTTAAAAATAGGGGTCGTAATTTTTTATGTGCCTCTAAAGGTACTCAAATAAAAAAAATACAAATAAACAGTAACGTACAGTATAAACTTAACCCTAAAATTCTTGATCACGAGATGCATTATAAATGCACAATCCAGTATTATGAGCTAATACAACGCAGCGTATGAGCAAAATTTTTAACGGAAAAAGTTCGTTATTAATTTCTGAGCTCATTTTATGTGGTCCCCACATGACCGTCGCTTATATTAAATTTCTTTGAAAAATAATATCGAGGCGAACACTAAAAATGTTGTTAAAACACAATTACTCCCTAAGTAAGGGAGATTGAAAAAGTTATATGGAAATATGCTGAAGGCAGTTTCGACAAGAAAATAAATATGCGATGTCGTTGTTTTATTTTTTATCGTGATATTTTATCGGGTGTAGCGATGGAAGGGTTATAATTAGATTTTGAGTCTTATTTTTCGTTGTTTCGATCAGGGGCCCGAGTCTGCTATTGACAATTGTTTGAATCGTCTGAGTGGGTGACGTTAGTAGGTCCATTTTAGGATAATTACGGAGGTAAAACGTAATTTTATCGTCAAAATTGGCCATTGAGACGGCCAATTTTGACGTTCTATGGACCTACTAACGCCACCCACTCAGACGATTCAAACAATTGTCAATAGCAGACTCGGGCCCATGATTAGTTTGTCACTCGGTATGCACTTTATTGATGAATAAGATGGATGAATATAAAAACTTTAGTGTGCGGGAGTTTAAAATTTAAGTTTAATTAATCGTCTGTTATGGCAATGCTGTTAAATTACACATAAAACAATACAGTTTATACGATAATATAATTATGTTATTATAAATAATACAAAAACTTTGTTCTTCTATTTTTGTCTGAAAATGTCTATTATACTATTAAATCTTTCGCTTACACAGAAAACTATTATTCAGCGACATTATTCCATGCCACGTTTTATTAGACACAATGAATGAGAATCAATAGATAGCGCGCAATGGATGGCACATACATAAAATTCTCGTAAATTACTATTCCCTCGTTAGGGAGAGAAACTTCCTTTCAATATTTCTTAGGAAGATAGTTATTATGTAATTATGTTTATTAGATTAAGATTTATTTCTAACTATAATATCCACTGTAATGTATTCATTAATTTGTGTCTTATTCGACTGAACAGCGCCTTAATAAGTTATAAGGTTATATTATACATTTTTTATTAAATGTTATTTGTGTCTTTTTCATCTTACAGCGTATTGTAATGTTATGTTTGATTAAACGAATAACCAACAAAAAAATAATTTAGGTATACTTATGACTACAAGATGTCGTGGTGGTCTAGCGGTTCAATGAACGGATTTGAATGCACAAGGTTGCAGGTTCGAACCCAGGCAAGTACCCATGTGGCTTTTTCAGACTTATATGAACAGTCTTAATCATTGTAAGACACTCCTGATAAACTTTGAAGGAAAACATCGTGAGGAAACCTGGATTCCGAAATACAAACAGTAAGCGTGGTAATCAATGCTCGTGCCTTCTCTATATGGGAAGGGACCTGTATGTCTATTCTGTAAATAATTTCGACATCGAGTTTCACCTGAGTGATAATAAAGCTCATTTCAAAAGTGAACCCAATTGGCCTTGATTTAGAATTCAAATTTGAGAATACGTTTTTGAAATCTCACGGCGGATTCCGCTGTCGAGATACGAAAATAATGTTACAGAATAGCACTACTGTGCCTAGCAGGGGGACGTTTATAGGCTGAGATTATGATATATTATTATGATTACAAGTGTTTACATCACATATTTTTTATGAATATTATGTACAAAGGTAGCAAAACTTACAAAACCACATCTCACTCACATAAATAACAAACCTAAATAAAATCAGGGTCTAAGTGGAACCGGAATCGTTTACATAACTAACATGAGTACTCAGGCTACTCCACACATTTACGATATCTGACTCATCACTGTCGTAGTGTAGGATATCGTAAAGACCCCGGTTTTTGTTGTTCTCATCAACTAGGATAATGAAACTTGACAAACATGTTGGACAAGGTTTTAAGAGTAGCTTTTGATTTATACATTTTGGTACAAATAAATAGGTGTTGTATAGGGATCCTTCTAAATATTGCTAGGTGGACTGGTATTTAAAGAAAATTCGGATTTTTTTAGTTTATGTTTTAAAGAAAGAACTGCCTCGTTGGCGTTTTAATATGTATGTATTCTAGAGGTCTTGGATTCGATTCCCAAGTCGACCAAGGTGTTATTAGGTACGAAATTCTCGGTTCGCAGGTCGGTGTTTGGATTTGTGCCCGATTAGTGCCAATAGGCTCGCCCCCTATTACATGGGACCTTATCATACTGGCGAACTCTGGGTGTACATTGGTACACCTCTGCCTAACCCTTCGGGGATACAGGCGTGATGGTATGTTATGTTATGTTTTAAAGGAGTAAGGTGTCGAAGTCTATATTACAGACCTCTTTTAACTGTTGTTTTACTTTAGTGTTTTTTTTATTTACTGCGTGCTTATTCAGATAAACGTCGAGTGGGTATTATGTGAACTATAGCACGATAGTACTCGTAATATTACGTGTTTGTTTAAAGTGTATTCCGCTTGATTTTTATTGAAGTCTTGTAGGAGCATTTGTCAAAAAAATATTACCTCAGTCAATTAAGTTAATAACAAAAAGCACACTAGATCAATCATATAATTCCCAACCCTCACAATCATATTTATTGATGAAAACGCCTGCGAAAGAGCGCAACAAACTGTCAGTGCCTGCATCTAGTATTCCGGTCGGACAGGCCCCAGCGCCGGAAATATCAAACATTTAACTTAGTTCACTATATTTGACGACCCGCAATCAAACTGATGTGTGCGTGTTATCTAGAATGACACTCAAATTACTGTTAGATAAGCGTGTAAGGCTTAAGAGGTAGCGGTTTTGTGTTATAATCCAGTATACAGTTACAGGATTGTATACAGCTCAAAATGAGTTAGAGAACTCATTTTGAAAGACAAAGTTCAGAAACGGACTATGCCAGATGTTTTCTTCACCCTTTTTGAACATTGCGTATAAGTAATTTTATTAAGATATCAAACCAGTAATAAATAAATATATATATATGAATTTAAAATTCGTGAACAAATTAAGCGGCGTCTAATATACGTATTTGTGTATAATTACGACTTGATTTACATTGAGCACAAAATCTTAACATTTTCTTTGCAACTGACCTAGAAGGAACCTTATATACTGCTCAATGCAATGTAGACTATTATTTCGTTCTGGTTTATTTAGGTATGATTATAATTATGCTGATAATATTTTCCCCCAACCCGCTTATCGCCTATCCTTTGTACCCCCGCCCAGTTTGCGAGTTTTGTATCGCTATGAATATCACATAGCCGCGTGGGACTAGTGACTAATTTCGCCACAACATACAATACTGCCGAAATAAACGGACCGTGCTATACACTGTATCGGCAGCGCTCTAAACATATTTATATTCGACTAAACATTTATGTTGGTGTATTTTTAACGGCGGCCATTTTTTTTTCACAATGTATTCATTGTTTTGTTTTTTGACGGTTTTGTGCTGGCTTGTTTGGATTTCACTTTGATACGCCTCTGTGGTAGTTTTTGGTGTTTTTATTGAGCGCGGGTTTGATTCCTGTTAGGACAAATATTTGAGCTGTAGATATTTAAAATATGCCAATTTTTTACGGTGCGTGTTACTTTGCTATATTCAAATAACTGCAGCTAGCAGTAAGGTTATTTTTTTCTTTAAATGTATGTATTCCTGGGAGAATAAATGCATTCATAATTCTATTATACATATAATGCTTGCCCTATCTACCCTTTCTATCGTTAAACATAACCTGACACTTTTATTATGACAAAGCATCTCACATCAACGCAATCACGAAACACAGCCTAAGGCACAACAATCAAAATCCAACATAAAATAATTTCCGCTTCACGAAAACTGAACAAATTACTCCAAAAACATCTTCCCACAACGATTTCCGCTTAAATATTCTCAGGAATCAGGTGAACAGGCATTAACGATGGAGGAAACAAAAGGATTTCTATTCGAATATCTCAGATTTAGACCCCAATTAAAAGTTGAGCCTTTGTTGGACAAACCAATTGAGGCGATAAGTTGACCAAGCCTTTGTTTTAATCCCCCTCGGCGAATCTTTTCGCGAGTTTTTGAAACTGTGAAACTGTGAAACTGAAATGTCAAAGGAAACAGTTGGGAATACGAAAGAGTTGTTTATAGAAAATTGAGGAATGATATTCTTTGTTTTTGTTTGTAAATTTTAAGGTATTTTCTGACGTTCTGAGAATTGTAGATCGGATTTCAGAGCAGATTTAGAGTTACGGTTTCGGTCTTCGTTATTATTTTCCAGGTATAGGTTGTAGATTGATTCCTGGAAGGTTAAGATTAAAATTCCAGAATTAGACAATTATTTGTACGGCCACAGATTCCGGGAACAGATGACGACGGTGTCGTGACGTGGCAGATGTCGATGTAGACCAAATTTCGAGTGACACGTTTTATAAAAAAAATGATTGTTATTTTCTTTTATTTTAATAACTAAATTGATTTGTACAACGACCAAAAAAAACAGTTTGTCCTTACAGGCTTTTACCTTTCAGAGCACATGACCACTTACTATTTATTATGAGCTACTAACTTACTATGAGCCCTTAAAGCCGGACGGTCGCCGTGCGGGAGGGAGTCGGCGCTTCTCGCGTGTAGAGCGCCATCTCACTGCCAACCATAAATATCCTGCTTCAAGAGCTCATAGTAAGAGTAGGTCGCGTGCGAGAGCGAGACGCCACTACTCACGTATATAGCGCCGTCTCGCTTTCAACCGCAACAGTCTATCTCAAAGGGCCCATAGTAAGGGTAGTCCTGTTTACCCAGGCTTTAGATTCAGGTCACGTTCCATCCCTTATCACGATTCATTGCTGATAGATTGCCGTTACCAATAGGCCCAGATTGTTTCCCATCCTTAAATTTCAATGGATTTTTGTATCTTTGCGCCTTTTCGAATATTTCAGGTTTTATTAAACCGGAGCTCTATTTATTGTGGGTTTGTGCGAGATTTATTTGTGATGAGAAGTTGTTTTCATGGATTAAGGGTTACAAGTCAGATTACTTTCTTTTTTAAGGTATCATTATAGGCTTTTAATTACGATAAAAGATGTTAATGTCCTATGGCACACATTGTTAATTCTATTCTGTTGATTTTATTATTAGTTTATGTTTATTTATTTATATTTTTAGTTAATGTCTATAAGCATGACCAATGTAACACTACAAAAAAAAATTAAAAGCAATTAAGTTTACCTACGAGTACCTACAAGGTAAGACTGAAAGACATATTTATAAAAGTAATCTGCTCTAATTGCAAAAATAGTAAGAATTTTATAAAAGTTTAATTTAAAAACTTGCATAACACCCAATATACGATCAACGACCTCAATAAACCTAAAACACCATCAACTTTAACATACCGAAGTAGTTTCAACCAAGTTAAAGTAAAAAGCCTTTAGAATCCCGCTGAATTTCAGTAAAGTTCAGCTTACATTACTCGCCAACTTAGAAAACGAGTAACACACTTCACTGAAGAGCTTTCAATGTAATTGGCTTTTTGTCACTGCACTGCATTCTTGTAATTAGTGGTTATTGCGTGATCCGCATATACGGGGTGTTAGAAAATTGCCTGTAAATCTTGCCTGATCAATATTTATGTTGTGAGCTGTAATTAGAGTGCGGATTAAAGAAAGTAATGGAAAAACGTGTAAGACTGTAATTATTGGACTTTTAGATTATTCGATTATAGTGATTTTTTGGTTTTGGGATGATTAAAGTTTTTTAACAACCTGTAGGTTAGTTAAATACTTTTTTGACTTGATGAGTAAAGACGAACATGGCCAATCGCATTGATATCATTGTTTAAAACTATTTTCATTGTTTATGTTTGTTTACAATTTGGCTGTTGTGACACAACACAGGTTGATACCACTTTTTGCTTTGCCATGATTTAGGCTTTATTTAGGTATTTTTAAAGACCATTACTTTCATTAAAATGAAGTTTTCTGGAAAGCTAAATACCATCCAATAAATTATAAGGTAACTACCCAAGTATTTATGGCCAGTAATGTACGTATATCGCGGTACTAGATATTATCTTGTATGTAAACAAAAAGACCTTGTTATTTAACTTTAGTGATGTGTCTTTTACGGCCAGAATATATTTGTCGTACGGCCATGTCAAATGTAATACAGGAATAAATATTAGATACCGTTATAAAATATTGAGAAGTTAAAGGAAAATTTCGTCGACCATGGTCTAGTCATGGTATGATATGATGATAATTAAACATTGTAGCCGAATGTGTAAAAGTTTGCATCAACGGACTAAAAACTTTTCTTGCTTATTGAGATAAAGCTACTCTTTATTTTCTACTTTTGAACGGAATGGGCTATCACTTTTTATTATAGTTTTTCGTTCTCGACGTTTTGATTAAACCGAGAATCCCTTAAAAAGTAGTTTTATTTAAATGTCTAACACTTGTGTTACTTTCAGAAAGCATTTTCTGGCTCAGTTAAAATAAAAAATAAAAATAAAATAAAAATTGTTTATTCTTCAACCATTGAACTTTACAGTTAATCTTACGCAGGGCCCTTCTTTTAAGTAATAATGAACTTGTGCTAGAAGGACCCGCTCTTCAATTACAATGGTAAATATGGTAAAAGTTATGTACAAGGAATAATTAAGGAATTAATAAGGAGTAACGTTAACAAAAAACTTAAAAACAAACTTCTAGAATATTAAAACAGATAATGAAGAGTAAGATAGCTAGAGAGCTAACAAGCAAAATATTTCTAAAAATAGTTGTTCATAGGTGCTCGTAGAAGACCTTATTGCCTCCGAAATGACCACCTAAATATAACGTTCTAAGAAGAAGCAATGTCTAATATCTATTAAATATTAACATAGTTAACCTTCTGAACCATATCTGTTTATATCAAACACGCACAGGGTCCACAATAAATCTGAATCTAGTGGGATTGTCTAGACGAATAAACGTCAAAGTATGTTATCGTGTGATGTGACGTTAGGCCACATTTATCATAGCAGATATCTACAGAACATTACTATTTGAGGACCTCATGTATTATTTTTATGTAAGAATTGTGGTTAGTCAGCAGTTTGTATGTACTTAGTATACGTTTGTCAATAGAATACTAAACTGGTAACGAACGGAGGAATTGTAATTAAGATTACATAAATTTATGTAATTTTTATTTTGGATTTTATCATTATAATGAAACCATATATTACTACTAAAAAGTAACCATAGTGTATTATTAAATATATATTAAATATTAAATATAGGTTATATAAAAGATTTAAGTAAGACATATTTAATGTTAAACATTTTACTGGGATGCTGAAGACAGATTATGTTTGTAGTTTTATTTAGGCATTGATTTAAATGTAGATTGCACTAATTATGGTGTACCACAATTGGTACAAATTATACTACTTAGTAAAAAAATGGAACAACATGAGAGAAAGCTGAGTGTCACTAAATTGAAAAAGCCTGAGTTAAATGATAGAACGCAAGATTTTGACTTATTCAGTAAATTGAATGCAAGATAAAAGGCCAATTACTTAATTTCTAGAGAATAGATGGCTGAAAAGTTTCAGATTTCAAAACAAGTTGTAATTATTTGATGAAAAGAAAATCACTTGTTTTTCACATTCAGTTTGCAACACGAGTAACAAAGGTAATTATAGAAACTTGATTAAGTTTAATGATAGTGCTTTTCTATTCCAAATCTTTAAGTCAACACAAAAGATAAATCTAAGTTTATTTCTACTAATTAATGGTTTAATACAAGTATATTGAACCTCATTTATTTATTCTTGATTGTTTCATCCTAAATACTGTCTTTGCATTGGATTCAAAAGTTACTTTTTGAAACAGATATAATAACATAATTTTAAAATTGTTTCACTAACAAAACCATGGCCTTTTGGTCTCCAAGCTACTGAATTTTTTTATTAGCCTACCTTATCCCATTTCTGGGAAAAGCCATCATCTGTCTACAACTGGCGATTTTCTTCACCTTAAAAAAATATGAAAACAACCTAGAGTCTAATTCAGAAGAAACTTAAAATCTGATCATGTAATAGCATGCGAGTTTGCAAAAAAGTTAGTAAAATCGTAATAAAAGAAAATAGATGATAAAAGCATATATCAATGAGAAGACAGAAACGTTAATCCTGTCAGAGTTATGCGTATATTAATTTGTCCTGTGATTTATTTCTGGTCAGAGTAGGCATATATCCCTACATCATTCGTTTGTATGACAAATGTATGTGTTATTGGATGTATGATATGTATGATGGCATAGTGATTATTTAGTGTGGGGTCTTAATGTCGTTTTCTAGTTTAGACACCTAATATAACCAATGTAACCAACCAATATAGGCATTCACCAATATAACCAACATTTTTAACAAGTTGTCAATTAGACTTTTTTAAAGGTCTTGTTGCGCTGTTCGCAACAGTCCGGCAGAAAAATGACAAATGCCATAGTGAATCAATTAAAAAAAAAAGTTGCTATTGACATTAGTACCAATGTGGCTTTTTCAAAGTTATATGTACTTTCTTAATTATTCTAAGCCACTTCTGACAAACGGTGAAGGAAAACATCGTGAGGAAAACTAGATTCCAAAATTTGGGATCTGATATCGCCAATATGCAGAGAGCAAGCGTGGTGATCAATGCTCGTGAGTCGTGCCTTCTGTATATGGGAAGAGGCCTGTGCCCAGCTGTGGGATGTTTATAGGCTCGATTATTATTATTTTTATTGATATTACGTATCTACATGCCTCAGAGTTAGTTCTATATAAATTACTTAAAGTTGTTTTTTTCCAAATGTTTTGCGATCAATGATATCAATTGATCTCAGTGAACATTACATCTTTAAATTAGAAGTATTGAAACGTAATCTATAGTTAACAGTTTCATTAACAATAGTTTACCAAAGCTCGACTAACTGAGCTAACATGAGCGATGCGTCTTCATTAATCACATCGGAATGGGGCGAGCATAATCGAAAGTTTCCGGTCAATTGTCAAACTGTCGCGGACACTAGATTAATACTTGTCCTAGGTTGTGCGTGAAGGCTGGAAATAAATATAACATGATTAGATGGGCTTAAAAGATTAAATGTTATTTTAGACACGAATAATGCAATTGTAATGGCTTAATTGAAACGTGAAAATAGCGTAGTACAAGAACTATTTTTTTTTTCTTCTTCTCAAGCAAATTAGAATCAATCTCTGTTGCTAACTGGACTAAGGAAACAAATGTGAGTTGAAATTTCTAGAAGAGAAATGAATGTTATTTAATAGCATTTCTTTTTTTCATTTATTTTTAAAGAAAAGCTTGACGTGATACGACACTATTGTGAAATCTCTAATTTGTTTATAACTTAACACAATAAACTTAACAAAAAATCAAACATCATTTAAAAAATGCATACTCATAACACAAAGTACTATAAACCAAACAAGCTTTAAAGTCATAAGTCATTTTCCAAAAAATAACAGCCTCAGAGGATTTACATAAGCTCTTTGAATCTTTATTATAATTTATTATGGTTTCTCTGGATTTCATTAAAATTTTAAGCTCAGGAATCCATGTTGGTTGTAAAAGTCGGTCCGTGAAAAGTTACTTATTGTTACCGGATATGCTATTTCAGGGGTATTTATTTTAACACCTGTTTTTAAAGCATTAAGATGGAAATGTTGCGGGTTTTTATTTATCGAAATATAACAGAAAAATAAATAATGTTATTGTACATTACATAATTACCAGGTTAATTTTTATTTATTTTATTTTCAACCATTATGATATGTATGTCGAGTCGCCATTAAAAAATGCATTAAGAGCTTATAATTCACTAGCTGACCTGCCGTGAACCAAATCGGTCGAGCTGTTGTTCCGTCATACATGAGGCAATTTATCTATATATTTAAAATGAAATCGTCTTAGTTACACTTTTTGTAGTTGGTGTAAGTTGAAAGTTGGTGTGGAGGTAGCTTTGAGATAGGACATAGGACACTTTTTGTCTCGAGTTATGAAAAAGAGGTTTTTTCTTTTTACTGCATCATCTTTGGGCGTATGGTTTAAGAGGTAATATTAAATAGCTATGAAATCGCGAGCTATAAACTACAAAATCTAACTATAATAGGTACATAAAAAAATTACAGGTTAGTTACTCGTTTATAATTCAAGAACATTTCATGATCTTTGATTTGTTGAATTCATCTCCGCCCCGAATAATATGAAGACATCAGGAATGGAACTAGGTATTCACGCAGTTGAAACCGCGGGACATAGCTTGTAGTTATATAGATATAGAAAACAAAAGACGTATTAAGCTAGGAAGTTGTATTATTCAAATGCTACAATCCTACCGTAGCTAGCAACGACCTCTAGATAAGTTTATTTGCTAAATTAATATTCATCAGTTGCGGCACTGGCTCGTTGAATCTAATTGTATCGCGCAATTCTAAGCGAAACTTCCAATACATTGTGACTAGTATTGTTGGGGAAACAAAGAAATTATATTTAATTTATTATTTGTTTGAACTGCCTCGTTGGCCTAGTAGTGCTGAGCGCGACTGCTACTCTAGAGGTCTTGGGTTCGATTCCCGAGTCGACCAAGGTGATAATGGGGTTTTCTATGAAATTCTCAGTAGCAAATCGGAGTTTGGATTTGTGCCCGGTTAGTGGCAATAGGTTCGCCCCCTATTACATGGGACCTAAACATACCGGCGCACTGTGGGTGTACATTGGTACACCTCTGCCTACCCCTTCGGGGATACAGGCGTGATGATATTATGGTATATGTTTTTGAGCGAGGCCAAAAGTTTTCTCGGTCGGTATTTCCAGCCTTCACTTTACGGCAATAATATACAAGGCTTTAAGAACAAAAAGCGGTTAATAAATAGTGACAGTTATAAAGAATATAAAAGACACAACCGAATCTTAAGACAACTACGAGACTAAACCAAATCCAAATATTTCAAGAACAAAGCTTACATTTATTTCCAAAAAAAGAAATCTTTCTCAACCATTTGGCAAGCGAAGAAAAGGAGCACATAATTTATATTATTATCTATCCATTAAATAAATGGTTCTCATCATTAACGTAATATCGTAGAAACAGCCTTCGGAGTGTCAAAAACTATCAATATCTGTCTGAGCTTATTATTTATCATGTGAGCAATCAGAAAAAATATCTAGCTAAAGGTAGATTTCTCGGAATAGTTCTTATGGACTCTTATTTCTCAGCAAGGCAATAAATACGCTTCAATAGTAAATAAAAAGTCTCTTTGGAGAAATGGACCAAATTTTTTATACTAAAGAATTACTAAAACATAAAATAAATGTTCTTTCTCGCATTGCTGTAAAAATACAAATCTTTATGTCAGGTTATTTTCTGTGATAAAAGTTCAAGAAAATATTGAGCTGAAAAAGGTCAATTTTTACTTAATACAAGTCAACAACAAATAATTAAAACGAAGTTAGCAATGGCGTTTAAAAGGGTTACAATTTACCAACAATCGATTGTTATTACATAACATATATCTATTGTAAATTATTCTTAGGCCACGATTACACGGACTGCTTGAAGTAGTTCGAAGGGCGACAAAACAAAAGACAAGCGGGCGGGTAGCCCACGTGAGTGCAGTTGACAATTCGTGCAGTCCATGTATGAGCGCCATGCACTGCCTCCGCTGTCCTCCCCCCTACATAAGTCATGGGTCATGTCGGGCCCACCGCTAAAGGGGTGTTAAGACTTCGGTTGGACCTGCTACTAAGGTGAAGGAAAGCACCAGGTGTTTTGTTAGAGTAGTCAGAGATTGTTTCAAGGCTCTGGGAGCCCAAACTCTTGCATCTTACTAGCATGGGAATGCAAGGCAAGCTTGTAAATAAGATTCACCTGTGAAAAAAATAGTCCATTTCTTTAGGGCATCATCATCTCGTACTTGCACGAAAGCACGCTTTAGCTTTCTTATCCTTATAAAGACCTATTCGTGTCCAAATTGCACACACAAGGCGAAGTGAACATAAAACCTATCATCATGGAATGTAAGATTGAATAAAACAATAACTACAAGTATCAAATAAAGTCGTAAGAAGACTAGAGCATTAATTTAAAAGCGGGCGGACTCGTGATCCGGCCAATTAGTCTTCATTGGGACCAAGATACCCGCTTTGCATTGATAATATCGCCTCTGCTCACCTCGCTCCCTTTTCATTTTGTTGCTCAATTTGTTGTATTGTTTTCTTTTTATGATTTTTATTGTTGCCAAAGGAATGTGGTGGTATTTGAATAGGGTACATAAGATATGAATTTTATTCAACTCATCATAGGAAGTGGAAATAGGGAGAGAAAGCCTTTGCACTGCAGGACACCACCAGCAATGTAAAAAATCTTTATTATTCAAGTTTTAGACGATACTCTTCTTATGGTGATCACTCAATTTTACGTTTAAAGTTATACTACTATGTATAACGCAGCATTTTTTTAACTATTAATAGAAATGATGAAAGTTTGATATTAAAAGACAACCATCACTTTAATGTCTAAATATTTATTTTCCAATCTATTCATGGACTTCAAAACTAGGTTCTCAAGGTATTCAAACACACATTTAGGTGTGTGTAACATCAGTAGCGATCACAAACGTATCAAGTCTTCAGTATCGTAGAGTTAAAAACTCATTTAAAATAACTAGGACAACTATACAGTGGTGTAGGGTGACAATACAATTAAATACCTTTAATTTATTTACGGAAAACAGTAAATTACACACAGATTATATACTTACTCGCTTTTGTTGATCTGTGATTCCTCTATGTTTTGCAAACATTTCCTCTACCAAGGCGCAAAATGAGATTTTTCAGCACTATACTTTTTTAAAAACTCGTGTACCTATTGAGCATAATCCTTTCATCCTAAAGTAAAAATAGAGTCAGCTTAAACAAGCAAAAAAAAACTGTTTTCTTTTTGCAGATTTATTTTTAATATACAAAAAGGTTTATAAATATTACACTATAAATAAAATAAGTATTTTAATTTTATACATTATGTCCCTAGCCGTACCCGTAAAAAATAGGCTGCTATCTTGAAACCCGAATACTAAAGGTACCTAATAAGGGCCGTCCCACAAATACATCTTCAAATCATGGTTTTCCTAATAAAATGTATAAGTTTTCCATTATATTCGGCAGACTAAGCCTTCCGTGAACTTCGCAGGTGCGGTGATCGTTAAGTAGGTACTTCTACAACTTTCACACTTTACCTTCAAAAGTAGCAGATTTTAAGGACTTTTGACTGGGCCAGATTTTATGAAAATCTAGATTTTACGTCACCACTGGCAACTGATAAGTGTAAGGCTGGAAATATTTTAATACTACTTTTATAAACACACTACCATTTTTAACTTACTTCAAAAAGAAGAGGTTCTTATTTAGTCTGAAGGTTATTTTTTATTTAGTTTCGCAATTTTTATAGTAATTGTGGATTGATCGAAAGCATAACTGTACGTACCGTAAAAAGGGACGACCTTTGTATATTTAAATAATGTGGTTTTTGTCTGCCTTTATAGGAGAAAGCCTTTATAGGTTTATGTTGGTGTCTATAAGTTTTACCTCAGAGGAGGTCCCATATACATTTCATACAAATTGATCCAGTACTGTGACGTGCTTTTTTATTTAGGTCGAGTTTTCAAATTTTCTTACAATGTGTTCTTTAACGACCTTGGTACATGATAATTCCCAACATAACATAGCCTTCTCATCAAACCGAAATCTGTCAATAATGTATTCCTAAATTGACCAATCAATAACCAACTAAATAAAATACAAACAATATCACAAGCTACTCAAACTCCGAGACCCTCAATAACTATAGAAAAGGCAACAACAAAATAAAGCACTCATCATTCGTGAGTGCTCAGAAACTCCCATTACCCGGATTTGTATTACCCGGTCGAAAGTTCTTCTCTAATGGAAAAGCCAAATAATGCACTATGGTCTATGGTACTTGACCATAAACTCCTGTTAAGGCTGCTGATAGCACTTATCTAGCCTTTCGCTTTATGATAATGCAAGCTTATATTTGTTTGTTGAAATGTTTTGGATATTTTCTGATATAGATAGTTTTGTTACAGAAAATCTTTTTCCGTAAGTTTCGAGTAACTTTATTGACTTTCAAGTTAAGTATAATAGGATACTTAGGTACTTTAAAATGTTTTTTACTAACTAAAAATGTGTAGGCAAACTAAAAATGTGTACTTAGGTTACTTTAAATCACTTTAATGTTTTGATAACAAATAAATGTAAAGCAGTCGGGTAAATAGCGACAGATACTTTAGATAAACTGAGAGGTGGTCCATCTACATCGTATAGGTAATAATTTTAAATATCACTTTTATGACATCAATTTAAGATAGTACTATTTAGCACACTCTGTACATTAAAATAATAATAATCCAGCCTATAAACATCCCACTGCTGGGCACACACCTCTTCCCATATAGAGGAGGCACGAGCATTGAACACCACTACTGTATCTTAGATTATACTATTTTTTAGAGCCTTCTAACACAACTTACATTTTACACTGTAAATCTGTAATTAATTATGTTTACATAACTAACTGCACAATTAAACACAAATCTACATCCTTACCCAGCAATGTAAACTTTAACTAACTGTATCAAGAACTAATAGAAGTTAATATGTTTAATGGCGGCAATATCATAGTCCCGGAGCTCAGGAAATGACGAATCATTAGCGAGTGCCGCTGCGAATGGGGTTGTGGTGCTCTCTAATAGTTTTATTACTCTATGCTCGTTTCAAGGGTAGGGTATGCACCTTTTTTGGTGATGTACTTATGTCGCACATGTTTTTGGATGAGTGCTATATCTACCATGGAAAGAAAATGAGTGAGATGCGGTAGCTCTTGCAGATTATTACCGAATTTTACTACTATAAATGTAGAATTACGTAAATAAACTGTGTAAAAGATAGATAACAAGAAAAAGGAGATTAACATACAAGAAGCGTTACCTAATTGTAACTGTAAAATATCAATAATTTATTTTTTATAAATTTTCTATGCAAACCAGTACACATTATTTACTAAACTATCTTATCATATTATAAAACAAAATCCCTCCCCCCCTCCCACGTCCGTCTGTTTGACTCTCTATGAAATTTTAACCAGTGGATAGAGTGACACAAATGTTTCATAATTTTTTGTATCTACCTGAAAAGCCGGTGCTGGTCGCTAGTACATAACTACTTATGTTCCAATGTGCACCATTCCAACGTCTCGACTCACACATCTTAATTACTAATTCTCACCAGTATCCAACTAACAGTTGATCACCCGGATCCCATCAACAAACCGGTTTAGCATAAGATCCGGGTATCCGTGGTCACCGCTGACGCGCCCGGATTGAAGCCGGTCATAAGCCACTGCTTGATAACTGATAAAATCACGACACTTTTGGTAGCACTCGCAATACTGTTAGTGATTTAGAATCCCCTTTACATATTACTATTATTTTATTTTAATCATGTATGAATAAAAGACATATACTTTTAATGTAAAATATGATTAAAAAAAAAAACAGTAATGGTCGTCTCACTGGATTGCATAAGCATCCCTTTCCTTCTTCCAATTCTCATGATCTTGAGCTATTGTTGTCCAATTGATAATAAAAAAAAATCAGGAGATAATTTTGATCTACCACCTCTTTGCCACTTAGGATTATGTATTTTCAATGAATGTTTTACAATTATAATACCATAGGTATTCTTATTCATAAAGTAAACTGTGAATGACTATAGTTGGTAGGAAATATGGCTATTTTCACTGTTTTTCTATCCCGCTATACTATAAAATAAGAGAAACTCTTTTTGATGCTTTACAATTGATCGTTGATTGAACGCTTTACATTCACACTATACAAATTAAAAAACAAAGTTGTACCAATAAATTAAATTATTTTATTTAAATTAATTTCAATTGATAGGTCTCAGTAACTGAATTAATTAATTCTCGGCTGATATCGATGCGGTTATAATTGGTTCTCGTGGTATCGTGAATTTAATTTCCTTGTATCTTTTTACTTTAATATACCTACCTTTTTAAATCGTAATAAGTTTAAATACAGTAAAAACTTGTCTGTAAATATATTTTTATACCAAAGACTCTACAAATACTACTTACTTAGTTATTAATATTCGATTAAGGTAGCCTTATTTTTAACTTCAATTCAAAAGTACTTTTTAGTTAATAAATTAAAATCATTGGACAAATATTTTTTACTTCTTCAAATTAGGATAAAGCTAATTAGATAAGGGGAGTATATGTTCTGTAGTAGGGCCTAAAATTTCATGGTTTTGCTCTAAATGTACAAAATTTAAAGTCTATGTATGTTCATATTTATCTGACTACGTAAAAACACGTGTCTGGTTTATTTATGACGTATCTCAGGGACATTCATCAGTCCATTAGTTTAGGAGCTACAATGCCACAGACACGCCTAACCTACACCCACTTTTTTCTTCGGGAACATCATTTGTGTTAGTCATCTACCCTAAACTTTATTAACAGTATCTAACGAGCCATCCTTCACCAGAGTACATCTACTAGGCGTTCACACCGGCCCAGGATTAGCCGTCCAGTGCTCGATGTAAATCTACTGAACCGAGCCTCCAGCACGTACACCTTCTAACATTGCAATCGTTTAGAAGTAACGATTTAAGATACTATAGATTTCAATGACCTCTAAATTTTATTAGTAAGTGGTAAGAGTGAGAATACATGGTATTTGTCAATAGCAAGATTTGAGGCTGCGTTGTACCCTATTATACATTATATTTTGTACCCAAAAGCTAGCAAACAAATACCTTTATATATCTTGATATATAAAGGTAAAGCTAATAGCTTGCTATTAGCTATAAAAACTTGTGTAAATAATAAAACAAGCTACTTATCTACTAGCCAGGAAATAAAAAATCAGTTTCCACAAAATACGCAGGTAATATGTTTTGAAAAGGTGACAAGACAATATTACTCAAATACTCAAATACTCAAATCTTTATTAGCATTCCATATGTTACATGTTGTTGTATGTTATATTACTTACATTGATCCTTTTTAACATCATTATAACTTTTCTTTTTGTTTGGATTAATGTCCAAGTACAATCAGTGAAAATATGTATATAGAAAAAAAAAGGAGCTTACTGTGTCTATTACTGTAAATTATAATATTGTTCTAAATTCTACAAATTAAAGAACCTTTACGTCAACGGATTGAAGAATGTACATCACAGTGTATTATGACGTCACACGTGTCTAGTGATGAGCTCGCTTTACACGCTTCAAGTAAATAAAAGTCTGCGAACATCCCTATTGTAATATTTGTAAAGACATGTTTAGGTGCTGTGTACAGGGTGTTTGTGAGACAGTTATATCTTAGTAGGAAAATAAGTGGGTTGTTTATGTGAGCAACACACTTTCTGAATCTCAGACGAAAAAATGTCTCCACTTTTTAGATCAAACCCAATATTGAAAAAAACATTAAATATTACTGGGTAATATATAGAAGAGATATGATGATTTATAATATTTGTTTTTAAATGTAAAGATCAGATCACAATGATCTTTGTAAATAAATAATAAATAAATACAGACAACATCAGATACATTGCTCTGAACCCAAAGTAAGTAGCTATTAAGCTCTTGTGTGATGGAATTCAGAAACAACGAAGGAACAAACACCCAGACCCGAGACAATAGAGAAAAGTGTGACTTTCTACATTGACCCGTCCGATGATCGAACCCGGGACCTCAGAACTAGCGACACCTTGAAAACCGGTACGTACGCCACTCAACCATGGAGGTCGTCAATAAATCGTAAATAGACCTTGTGACATTTTAAGCGATTGTTTAAAGCTACATAGAAGTGTCATTGAAGCACCATTTAAAGCAATTTTTTTATAAACCACCAACATCAAACAATAATTATATTCCTCTTTACCTACCGGCTAACGTCCTACGCCCCCAGAATATTTAAATAACACCCTGTATACGTCTTGGGTAATGCTGTGGAAGTAATGCCCACACATTCTGTAGATCACGTTTTCTTTGTGTTTTTATTTATATATTATTTATATATTCTACTGTTGGATATTAGGAGGGTCGCCTTTTAACTAAGGGTCTGTAACAGGTAGGGTACTCTTTATTCAGAAACTTATGTACATTTCTGAGATACTTTGGTGAATTATCTGTAAGGCTTTTTAGACTTAGTAGTTCAGTACTCAGTAGGTACAAAATAGTCTGTGTTGAAATGAACACTATGTACAATTAAATACATCAAAAGTTCATGACTAAAAACAAAAAAATACTGTTTTACCTTGGGACACCACATCCAATTAGTAAGTTTAAGTTTTTTATTATACAATAAACTTTAAAAAAATGCATTTAATAGCAAAAAAACATACATACATACATATAATCACGCCTCTAGGCAGAGACCACTCCTTACCACTTGCTACGATCCAAGCCTTACACACTTGTTTCGCTTTGTCTACTTTCATAATTCCCTTCATACATGCTGTTCGGTTAATGGTCTAAAAAACAGCCAAACAGAAAAGTACAAAAATATACGAAAGATCAGAAACTGTATTTCGCGCTAGCAAGTACTAGCAGCCTTTTTATAGAAAATTATCTTCACTATTCAAAACAAAAATACAACAACCCAACCCAATTGTAAACTAATCAGAGCTCAAACAATATAAAACCAACTCACACCCTGAAAATTAAATGGCCGAACAATGAACAATCAAGTCATTTACAACATCAATTCCGAGCCTCTATTGGCCAATTGACACTAGTCCAACTAAAACTACACACATCAAAGTATTCGGAGGGTCATAGGGACAATTAACACTGGCACCCTGATCCCTACCCAAAAGTTACACTAATTTCCATACCTCGAAACCGCTTATTTACTCCAGGATGCCGCTGATGAACTGGCCAAATATTTTAAGTTTAAAAAACTCTGGTCGTTAGAATTCAATTGCCCAAAGTGCCTCTATTATAATTTTCAGCAATAAAATGGTGTCTATACGTATGTATTCCTGCTCCAAGACTAGTCTTATTAAATAAGAAATGGAGTTAAATTTATCATCTTTTATTAAAACAAAACTATTTTTTTACGGATTTAGTCGCGGTTTATTTTAAAAATTAAAAGAAGTTTCATTTCAATATCTAACATTCGCATACATCTAAGAAACCAATTTATATCTAATCTTTTACTTTATCAATTTGTTATTCTAAGATGATAATTAAGAAAGCACATATTGCTTTCAAATTCGTCATTCGATATTTGCCTGCAATAGATTCAAACGTGCAACCTTAAGCACACAAATCCGTTTATGAATCCGCTAATAGCACACCACTATTAAAAAGAAAATCTGATTTAATACAATAAGATCAAACACCGGTACACTAAAAATAACTTTGCAAACCAATACAATATAGAAAGAACTAAAACTCAATATTAAAGGTATACGCAAAACGAAATCAGGAAAGCCTCTAAAACTAAAATAAAACACTTTTTTATTAGCAATCAGAACCCTTTTCTTCACGTTCATTTCCTCGCAGTTTTTATTGTTTACTTTTATAGTGAGCTCATTCAATCAGCGTAAAATATTTATATCTCGAGGTTTACTCACTTACTTATATTATATTCATTTTGGTTTGTTGTATTAGGTAAAGAGGTTTTGTGTGTACTTCAGTATTAGGTACTAATAAACTTATGTTTTATAAGTAAGTAGATGTAATAATGCTTGCGAAAAGGGCAATCTTTTGCTGAATAATATTTAGACGAATCGATATAGCTACACTAACTTTAAGAATATATTTTATCATACCTCTTAAACTTACAAATACACTAAAATTAAACCTTTAAATTAATAAACTTACACGCCTCAAAAAAATCATCGTCATCCTTGTCAATCGGGAGAAACGTGTCCAGAACGCTGGCGCTTAGTGTTAGCTGTTACATTAGATTTAATTTTGAATTGTAAATAAAAATCTTCTTACACTTGTATTTACTTGAAAATCATTACTTTTGATTGAATAAATTAAGCTTAAATTCTCTGACAGCAAAAGATTGTTAGATGAAAATTTTTCGTATTTTAAGATGTGCAGTATATCTTATAAGTAACAGTTTTACAAAATTATATGTACAATTTCATGAAAACTTAAAAATTAAAATTAAATAACATTGAACCTCATATAAGAACAAACTCCAACTATATTAAAATTAAAACTTACATAAATAAAAACTAAAAGGCGTCAAAGAACTCATCGTCATCCTTGTCAATGGCGGGGAACGTCCAGCGGCGCAGAAGGCTGGCAGCATTGCCACTTTGAATGGCTATGCCGATTCTCTGTGCAAGTAACCAACCAGCGCTCGGACCCCATGACCCGAGCGTTTCAACCCCAAACGGCTCGAAAATATAATCACCCACAATGTTATTATACTTCCGCCGTTTAAGGGACTCCGCAGTTCCAGCAGCAGCGCCAGGAGAGGCTGCTGAACTTAGAACGTGGGACGGCGCAAGGGTGTCGACGCACGTTGCGTCCCACACCAAAGGCCAACCCGACATTGAACCTAAATTCTTTTACATTAAAGTGCTTTCAAGGTCAACAAGTTACCTCTGCGGTGTAAAAGGGCATGATGAATGAAAGTGTCATTACTTTTGGAATCACATAAAAGCCTTGTATTTTCAGGTGTACACAGATTTAACCCAAAAGGTGCCCTGAGTGGAAAGTTTTGTTCGCGGGAAGATATTTTGGGGTATCACCGTTACGTTAGGAAACGTAGTTTAAATGCAGAATGAAGTTATAGTGACTAGATAATGTTGCGAGTAAATATGTCTTAAATTCGGTATGGTATAGAAAAACATCGATGAGTTGTCAAAAACGGTAGTACTTATGTGCTTGAAATAAGGACTTAGGTAGATAAATACCCAAAAGTAACTATGTGCTTATGCAACTGACGACATTTTAAGGCCAGTTTTTTGAGTGCCAGATAATTTTATATTAAAAATAATTTAGAATTTTTGGCATTTCTTTAATACAAAATGTGTCAGAACTAAATTTTGTCCATCGAGTAAAAATTATCTGGCGTTGCAAAAAAGGGCCCTTAATACGTACAAACGTAGTATGCATCTTTACAATAGTTTTTTTTCTATATTTCATGGACACCATCTTTAAACGCACACGAAGATGATGATGAGAGTATATCCTCACAAATTTGTCCTTTGCATAAAATCCAGTACATTTATCCAAGAACCTACATACTAGGTGTATAGTGTAATCTCCATATAGGTGAGCTCAGTGAGATGTATTTACCGTCGTTAGGTCCGCACCTAATTCCCGCCACTTGATTGCGTGCCGGCGAGTACTCGATTACTAACTCTATTTACTTTGAATCGATTATCTCTGCCGTCCGATGAATACACAAACACGGCAGTTTGATTAGCGACGACCTGAGGTTTTAGAAGTGTGAGTAAATAATGTTAGCCTTCGAATAAAGTTCCTTATTTAGTATTTATTTCCTCTTCAATTGTTTTTTAGCTAAAGTGAAATTTGGCTTTTTAACTGTTTAAAAAAGTAAATTTCCATTATCTATTTACACTATTTTGATAGTTTTCTCAATTGACTGTAACATGCAATTTGATGTAGAATACTATGGCAAGTTAATTGTGTATTTTACCAGTACACAAAAACGATAATCTTTATTTTGTATAATATTATTTTCTAATATTGCTAACAGGCATCAATCAAATTTCTATTGGGTATAAATGATAAGAACAAGATATATTTTTATATTCACCAACTAAACAACTTACAAACGAAAAAGCAGATACCTACAGCTCTATTTAAAAGTTACAATAATCAGATTTACGTTTGTCACTAAAGGTAAAATACATTTAATACAAAATAAGAGATCCAGATACCACACTCGCTTTATTTAAACACAACTTGATTAATTACGGTGCTTATCAAGCCAGTAACAAGTCCACTGAGATACCTGCAAATATTATATTGCTCTGGAAACCAATATTTTATCTTTTAATGTAGGGAAATCGAAGTTGTTGACCTTTCACAGTTTTACAGTAATCGCTTGAATACATTAAACGAATGTTATATTAAGTTCGAACCCGGGCAAGTACCGATGTAACTTTTCAAAGTTATATGTACTTTCTTAATTATTCTAAGACACTTCTGACAAACGGTGAAGGAAAACATCGTGAGGAAACCTGGATTCCAAAATTTGGGATCTGGAATCGCCAATCCGCAGTGAGCAAGCGTGGTGATCAATGCTCGTGCCTTCTCTATATGGGACGAGGCCTGTGCCCATTGGGACGTTTATAGACTAGATTATTATTATTATATTAAGTTAATATGAGAAATGTATCACTAAAGTAATATAATAATAATAATAATATCCTGGGACATCTCACACACGGTTATCTGATCCCAAGCTAAGCATAGCTTGTGTTATGGTAACCAGATAACTGATAAACATACTTATATATTTTTAAATACATACATAATTATTATAGATAAATTACACCCAGACGCAGAACGAATGATCGTGCTCATCACACAAACATTTGTCCTGGGTGGGAATCGAACCCACGACCTCCGGTATAGCAGTCAGAATCACTAACCACTAGACCAACAGGCCCGTCGAAAAGTTTGTGTTTGTGTGTTGTTATATATATATATAAATAGGTACCAATTTATTTTTTATCAACTTATCTGTTGATTCGAGTAACTTTATTTGGTTTCATTTAATTTTGTTTTCGGAACTTTAAACCATAAGTTTTTTTGTACGTAATATGGTTAACCACCTCAATAAAGGACAATGTCCAAATTGGCCCTGTGCAATAAAGAGTATCTGAATACACGATAATTAATGGTCTATTTTATTAAATAAGTTGCAAATACTTGTTTGACACGGACTAGCTGTTTGCCAAAATGTACATTTAATAGTGTTTTACGCGATTATAACATTAGTAGTCGCCTAATGTCATGTCGTGTCGATAGTGAATTAAGGATGACCAATCAATTATAATCGATCGATTGAATTTTTAATCGATCGATTGTGTTTTTTTTTTCAATAAGTGTATTTTTAAAAACCTAATAAGAATACTTTATGAATGCGGTCATACTAGATTTTAAATAGGTAGTTAAAATAATATTATGCAGTGAACAAAACCTATTTATTTCTATATAATCATTATTCAGGGTTTACAATAAAATTAATGTTAAAAAAAAATATAATGTGCAAATGCTATTATGTACTATTACAAGTATAGAAGAGTGTTTATTTATTTATTATACTATTATATTATTTATTATAAGTAAATTAAAGACACACGTGATACTTATAATGTTATGACATAAGTTGATGTAAGACAGTTTGTAACGCATGACCATAGTAAATCTTAGAAAATATCGATTAATGGTGTCGCATTTGCATCCCTAGTTGTGACGTGGCATAGTTACGTCATTACTCATTGTCAGAGTAATATTCGTTGTTACGGTTAAATTATAACCTCAAAATCTGATTCTTTTTTTAAAATATGTCTATTCTACAGCTAGTCCGCTATAAAAATAAGATCGCATAGGAGTTTACTAATGATAGAGAATACAATACATAATTTTCCGATGCTCTTGGCTCCAGGGCCAACACTGAAGGAACGCAGAGCAATGTCCTTTATTTACAAAACATAAAAAGATCTTATACCTTCACACATAGTTAAGTTCTAGACACAAACGTGTCTGATGCAGGCCTATTTTCAGCCTATTTTCAGGCTACACTTTGTCCTTTACAAGCCTCTGGGAGTTCTACCCTTATAACTGTCAACCTGTTTTAACATGTTTTAAACATGTCCGAATGTGTTTGTCAGTTGTTTTGTCAAATACTTGATGTTTTGTATAGGAATTAAATGTATAAAATACTGTTTTAGTAGGTGAATGTTCAATTACTTAATTTTAGATAACAGTGATTTTTAAAGCTACATCCAGATCTGACGAAAGAGCACCGAACGAGCATTACAAGAATATTTTTCGAACGTGTAATGCTCGTTCGTCAGATTTGCCCATCATTTTAAGTTACTTAACCTAAAAGTTGTGAGGAGAAAACCGTAATATATGAAAACCTCATTCAAATGGTCTGAAACATAGATTCAGAAATATTTTAAGCTCTTCATCTTTGTAAAAAAAAAAATAATGAACCATGGGAATCTTTATGACATATATTTTTGAGATTGTTTCAAAAGGTAACCTAAATATAAATCTTACTATAATTACTAAAATGGAAAGCCAATTAAATTAATCTTCGGCTTTTAGGGGTCTATCTAAAATTATTTGACGAATTACGATTTCTAAGTACATAATAGTTTTGAGTACTTAAATAAAGACTTTTCAAAAGGTAAGCTTTTATTTAATATTACAAAGAGATTTTCTTCAGAAAGTCGTATCTTTGAATGTCTTACATAGTTTTGTTTGCAAGCCATTTTTCTTAGTAAAATACTGGCTGGAAATATTTTTTAATGTCGATTGTCTTTGGAATCTTTCCTACAGAACTTCTCCTTAATTTTTTAAAGCATCTTATGATTATGTATAATTAGTTGAGTGCATAAAAAAGGCTTTTCTTGAAATATTTTTCAGTTTTGTTGGCCGTCTATTGATAAACAACAGACAGACAAATTGCACTATTAAACAACTTTAAACGCTACGGAGCCTAATAATCAAGAAATGACGAGGTCCCTTATTGATTCAATAACCTCAACTAAGACAAGCCCTGATATCAAGGAAATTTTACCTTCAAATCTAGTAAACACTGACACAATTTAACAAACAATTTTATCATATTTATTGCATCTTCTTGCTCCAAAAGATCACCAGATACGAGAGAATTATTAAAAAATGCAACTGTCAAAGTATGTCAGATCCACCGATTTAATATTCAATACGAGAGCGTCTAACCTTTTCGACACCGTATCGTTACGTCATATGCATGCGATGCATATTCAAACTTGCATGACGCGAAATTTAAGAAATATATTTTTAAAATATAAAGTTGTAAAAGTAACTGATGAATTCTGAATTCTTTTTATAGACCGAAGCGAAAAAAAACTTTGGTGGAAGTGCTGTAACTGTAATGTATTGAGGAATCTCGACGACCTCCGTGGTCGAGTGGCGTACGCACCGGTTTCAAGGTGGCGCTAGCTCTGAGATCCCGGGTTCGATCCCCAGACGGGTCAATGTAGAAAATCACATTTCTACATTGTCTCAGGTCTGGGTGTTTGTGGTACCTTCGTTGTTTCTGAATTCCATAACACAAGTGCTTTAGCAACTTACTTTGGGTTCAGAGCAATGTATGTGATGTTGTCCGCAAAAAAAAAAAAACTGTTTGTGTGTGTGGTAGCTCAAAAATAACTGTACCGATTTTGAGGACATTTTTTTTTCGAAAGGGTCTCACTTTTCAATTGCTCCAAGTGTTATTTTTAGTTACTTTCAGAAACAGTTTGCTAAACTGTTTGTATGGCTCCACTTTATAGAATAATCGAGGTTCTAAAACATTATACCACGGTTCAGAAGCCTATTCAGTGCATCAAAACTTGTGAATGTTTGATACGCTTTACATTAAACTTAGACTGCCTTCTCCCGATCCAATATCTGAACTGAAGGCGCAACAATCATCAATCTACGTTTGTATAGAGTTTATGTAAACTGATCGTATGAAGTTTAAAAGTTTTCTTTCAAATTAAGATCGAAAACCATTCATGTGAGGTTCATACAAAATTTTAACTTCGACTCTGCTTTTTTGTTCATGGAAATCTGGACATTGAAGACTAAGGTCGAGTGGCGTACACAACGCGTTTCAAGGTTTTGCCAGCTCTGTAAACCCTGGTTCGATCCCCGGACAGTCCAAGTAGAAAACCTACCACTTTTCTACAATGTCTCGGGTCTGACTGTTTGTGTTACCTTAATTGTCCATTATAAGCACCTATTCACGCGATAAACTACGTTTAAATCGAATTAACAATTACCTACTAAAAATATACATTTGGCTTCAACACAAAGTGAATCCTTACTAATATTATAAATGTGAAAGTTTGTGAGAATGGATGTTTGTTACTCTTTCACGCAAAAACTACTGAATGTATTTTAATGAAACTTTACAATAATGTAGCTTATACATCGGAATAACACATAGGCTACAATTTATAAAGATAGTGTATGAATTGTCATTCACGCGGGTGAAACCGCGGGACACAGCTAGTGATTTCATAATATTATGATATTATGAAATCATTTAAAACGCCTTTAAAACCACAAACACAATTTATATTCACCTCATCAACAAGAAAGCATATTAATGTAAATTCTGTCATAAATAGCGGCTTAAATCAAAGCCTCGAAGAACCTATATGCCATCAATTTAGTACACAATACCTATTGTACCATATTATATATTTATAATCTGATTCGACTCCACCGTTATGTTATTATGTAGCAATTTTGGGCCAACCGCGTGAAATCTTTGAAATCGTTTAGGTGAATGCTTCAGGCGTATGGTGAGACAGGAAAATAGCAGAAGTTTAACATTTATAGATCATGCAATAGAAAGATCTCCCTTCCACACAGCTCTAATATGTTGATCATCACTTCGAGGTCATATTTCTCAATATTATAACCAAAACATGTTTGTTTTTTGTTTCGTAGTATTTGTCAAGACTTGTCTTTTTACAACTTAATAATCTATATGTTCCTAAAGCCCAGTACACAAAGATAATGTCGCTTTTTTTCTGCAAAACAAGACATGCCTACAGCAACGACGAGAAACTAATAATGTGAAAACTAATGAACTTTCCTACCTCTTCAGTACATTTTATCATAGCTCAGATCGTTACATTATTTATATCCAAGCACCAACAGCTTTATTCCATCTACACTCAAAACAAAGTTAACACTTCTGCACTCACCTGTAGTCTGTCCAACGCGTTGATATAAGTTGGTAAAGCTGAAGCTCTTGTGGCGTTGATTGTACCACGCTACGATAATTTCCCACACCTTTGATATTCGCAAGATGGCGTTACAAAGCTCCGTGTCATCAAAATTGAATACGTGATAATGAAAAAGGCAAAAACATTCTTTATACACATTTTTTTGAGGAAATTGACGAATTTATAGTTGATTGAAAAAAAATATGGCTGAGATTGTGTTTTATGTTGAACGATGTAGTCATAAAAATGCTATTATAAGCTGTATAACCTTTGTAATCTTTGCAAGTTTACATGTATCGTTTAAGGTCATGAAAACAAAAAAAATGAATATTTTAAGCTCTACATGCTACTGTCAATAAAACTTAAAGCTTAAATTAAGTTACTATTTAAGCATAAGAAAAGGAGTGTTAAGTACGGATATATCTAGACATGAAGAAAAAATAAATTATTAAAAATAATTATCCCATTTACAGTAAACAAAGAAAAAAGGGGCGTGGAAAAATACTGTCACTACTTTTTTAGAATTTAGCACGGAAAATCTTTACAACATAACTAGGTAAATTATTTAATACGTAATCAATACAAACAGGGTCTATACATTTTAGAGTCAAAATAAACATCGAAAATTAATCCTTTAAGCCTTCGAACGGTTTTCAAACAAAATAAAACTAGAGGCAAGGATTCTTCACGCGCCAGTTGCTTTCGTTCCATTAAAACATTATAGCAGAAATACGAACTCAATTTATTATTTGTTTTCTCTTGTTATCCGATTAAATTTATATATGAATATGATGAATATTTGTTTTATTTTTTTTTATTGGTCTTCGTGCAAAATTGGTCAAGTGTGAGTCGTTAGCTAGCGAAGGGTTCAGTACCATAGACGACGTGCAAACCCCGCAGGGGTGCGCTTAGTGGGCGTTGCGTTGACATAGTTAGTTTCTCCTATTGCTCTGGCTGGAGGCCTTAAGGTGCCTCGCCAAAAGTCCGGTAAAGCAGTCAAAGCCTGCGCTAAGGCTAACTGCATAGTTCTCTACCAAAAAAAACATCGGATAAAGTCTAACATAACGAAATACCAAGTTTACTACTATGTCATTTTTATGAAATACCGTATACATGGCAATATAAACACAAAGTCGGTGAATCTCAAGTGTTTTTAGCGCAGCTGTAGTAATAGGGTCCCATTGGTCATTCAAATAAGGAACCCAAGAAAAATTACATAAAATGAAATTGATTATTTTGCAAATAGGACCGTACAATCACTTTTACACGCTTAGTTTTCTCATTTTACTTTTAAAAATGGCGGACGTTGAAGAGGCTTATTTTTAGTAACAGTTTAAATGACTTTGGAATAGTTGTAAGGCCTTAAGAAATATTACTCGTGTAGGTGTTGAAATATGAAACGCCTACACTTTAAGATCAAAAAGCACCGTGAATTAACGTTTTGCTCAGAAGAAATAGTGTGTCGTCATCATTAATCAATTATGCCGGATTAAGGTAATATGTACATCCAATTAAATATTTACATACTCCTTCAGAACATTTTTAATATAAGTTTGATTAGATTGCTCCTTATGTATTTCTATTAGCGGTTAGTAACGTTCTTTCGGTTAATTACTCTAGGTACTATTATATGTAGTGTAATATATTATTTATTTTTAAATAAAATTTCATCGAACTTAGTATTTTATTCGAAGCTGATTCTTATCCCATAAAAATCTTTTTAAAAGACTCTTTTCACAATTGACAGTAAACAACAACAATTCAACATAACAATCTTTAATTCCACCAATTTCGGTAATTCCCCCAACTAAATTAATATTCAAGCACTATAGCAAGTTCGAAAGCTTTTGTTAATTCCTGGACCCCGTGGAATCTGGCAAGATTGTGAGCAAGGAAGCGCCTATACCGGAAGGACCGGCTGCGACGGACACCGACCCACTTCGTATTTTGGTCCTCCTCTGATAAATTTAATATCAAAGTCGAAAATACGCAAAAGTTGGTCGTGTGATCGAGATTTGACTTGTTTGTAGTGTCTTTGTAATAAGAATTGTGTTTGTTTCATTCTATGGAGGAAATACAGAAAATTTCCATTTACATAAGATAATAATAATATTCCGGGACATCTCACACACGGTTGTCTGATCCCAAGCTAAGCAAAGCTTGTGTTATGGTAACCAGACAACTGATAAACATACTTATATATTTCTAAATACATACATATTATAGATAAATTACACCCAGATACCGAACAAATGATCGTGCTCATCACACAAACATTTGTCCCGGGTGGGAATCGAACCCACGACCTCCGGTATAGCAGTCAGGGTCTCTAACCACTAGACCAATAGGCCCGTCAATAAAGATAATTGCTTCATTAGTCAATTAAAATTTAATTATCCGTAAGTGTACATGAGCTTTTATTTAACAGCAGATTAAACGCAACTTTATTTATCGCACGACAAAGAGTTGAATTCATCACCTTAATTTTTTCGGAGTTATTTCATAATTATGTTTTAGTACGTAAGATATATTTTACAAGAAAATTCGACCAGTTTAAAACTCCATTAAAATCCTAACTCGAAAATTTTTAGTTAAATATTTCTAACCAAGTAAACCTTACTTTATATTAATAATATATTAAATTCAAATTCATAATAATTTTCTATATTCAATTTGAGCTGAAATTTCACAAAGCTTTTAAACAATAATGAAGTGTGGTACAAGTTTTCTTCTTGAAACTGAAAGTACTTAATTATTCTCAAGTCATTGGCAATGCTTTAACTGCACCTGACTTTCTTTGAATAACTAGGTATCAAAAATCTTTTAATAGTAAATTATTTTATGCATGTTTTTATGCTGCAATTAAATTCAAAAGTAATTCGTTTTTTTTTTATAAACAAGAACTATTTTATCTAATAAGTATTTTTAATGGAAATCAATGCACGTGCCTTCTCTACATGGGAAAAGGCCAATGCCCAACAGTGGGACCTATAAAGGCCGGTATTATTGTATTTATTTATAAGTATTTTGAACTACCTTTTTTCTATTTACAGTGAAGCTCTAAAAATGAGTTCCCAATTAATTCTAAAGTCTATATCGTTTAGGATTTCCAATTGATTTTGTTGCATTTTCAATTATAGATATCATCTATTTCATATATCACCTAGAGACTCTATTTTCTAGCACCCTGGTTGCTATCCAAGCCTTACATCTACATTAAAGTTCTCTGTTTCTTTCATAACAGAGCATATAATGCAACAAGAGTGTTTTAAAGCTAGTAAGATATAGTTAGCAGTACATTACGCCGACGGCCACTGCGATCGGCACGTACGGCTCTGGCCACTGCATATAGTGCAGCATGGAAGTCACACCACTCTGAACTAACTTAGGATTTTACTTGCCTTTACATTTTCTATATTTTTAACTGACTTTAAAAGGAGGAGGTTCTTAATTGGAGTATATTTTTTTGTTTGTTTGTTACGCTTTACATACATACATACATATAATCACGCCTCTTTCCCTTGTAGGAGTAGGCAGAGACCACTTCTTTTCACTTACTACGATCCTTACATACTGGTTTCGCTTTGTCCACTTTCATTATTCCCTTCATACCTGCTGTTCTGTTTATGGTATGCTCTTGATGTGGCCTTTTTTCATTCACACTCGCCTTATACACTTTTTCGTCAATCGTTCTTTTATTCATTCTCTCGACATAGCCAAACCATCTCAGCATACCTTTCTTTATTTTTGTCTCAACATCCATCATCTGACATACTTCATCCACCTTACCATCCATTCCTCCTTGTTACGCTTTATGTCTGAAAATTTGGATCGATCTCGAAAAAATGTTTTTGTCATTGATAGTCAGAAGTACTCCCTTACCAGTTTAAATGAAAGTCCTTTTTTTTATTATATTATATGTGTAAGCTATTACTGTTGTTTGATTTTAATGTCTACCAATACTAGACTAAATTAATCAGTTATTTTTTGATAGTATTAGTTATACATGCAGAGGAAGACGGAAAAGATATTGATAAATTGTGTGACGATACAAGAAATGAAGGAGTAAGCACTGAGATGATATTTATTATATAGTAAGGGTCTCAAGTCAAAATTTAAAGTGTTACGAAAACTATTGTTCACTATCGAAGAAAACTTTGATCATAGTACAGAAAATGTCTTTGATCCTTCAAATTAATGATAATGACCTTTCAGAAGTAATCAAGGCGGTCCGTCAGACAGATTTATAGATTTTGACAAATTAATGAAGCATTCAACTGTTATAATCTGTTGCTAGCCGTATTTAACCTCAAAGATTATTGTCAGTGTTGAATAGTTGAAATATATGAGATCACGTTTGGACTGCAGTGAATTTGAAG
The DNA here is from genome assembly GCA_905146925.1 of Autographa gamma. NCBI lineage: Eukaryota > Metazoa > Arthropoda > Insecta > Lepidoptera > Noctuidae > Autographa > Autographa gamma. The sequence goes on along the minus strand of LR989869.1, from coordinate 4,061,627 downwards.
AGTATTGTCACAAAAGCCAACAGTGCTTGCAGACAAATATTTTTTTTATGACTTAACTTACAAAAAGTCTCTAAAGTAAAACAGACTTTTGTAAGTTTAACATACTTGTCAAGTGGACAAAGATGATTGGTTAGGTAGTTATTATAGATAAGATTTTTTTTGCATTACTATACCTAGAAGTTTCTGTACATAGTCTAAATTCGTTACGCTTACATACGGTCTGAAATAAAAAAAAGCTAATACCTAAATATCTCTAAAATCTTTAGTTATGATATTCTAGCACCGAAATCTCGTCTTTCTAACAATACCACTCCTATAATCCTGCCTAAGAAACCTCCAGGTCAACGACCTCTACACAATACAGTTGATCTACGACAGATGATGTTCATTGAAAGTAATCCTTAAGGCGCTGGCACACCATGACAATGACGAATGTCCCGCGCCTTGCCGCGTCTTGCCGCGCCGCGCCGCGACGTAATCTCGGTAAGGCGCGGCTTATAGCTTAGGGACTGGCGACGTGCTTCAATGTGGGTAGTGTTGGGCTATGAAGGCTAGTTTGAAGAGTTTTTTACGGCAATGCTCAGTTCTGGTTAATATTTAATAATTTTATACAAATAATATTTTATTAATAAAATTATAAGAAGTTTCTTAAATTAATGAATTTACTTTTGACGCATCAACTTAGTTTTATCAATATAATCATGCCTCATGCATACTTAAATCTATGTATACTAACAATACTCTGTATAATAATGTATTTTAAACTTCTAGGTCTTTAAAGTACATTGACAGTATTATTTTTTTTCCTAAACCCTATTCTAGGTAATACGACTAAAAAATATGTCTTCGACGTTTCTCAAATCTGCTTGTAACTCTCGCTGTTTTAAGAGCCTTAACCTCAAGGGGCAGTGTGCCACAGAAATAGAATCATTGTGGAAATGTAGATGCTTTCAAATACACTTGAGCGCGGATTGTGGCCTAAGAGGAAAAGGTTATGAATTTACCTTGAATGCAGATTGTACACGAATGTATGTGTATAGTGTGTATATACCTTTTTTCGTGGATTCTATGCTGATGAGGCTTTAAGTAAAACGGGTGTTAAAGAATGCGGTATAGTAAATTACTTTAGCCTGTCAGTGCGTAGTAATAACCACGTTATAATCTTATAAAATTAAGATTATGTAGGCGCGTTTAATGAAGTGATTTATGGTAAAAGATAAATAAATATTAAATCGATATCTAAAAACAAGCAAAGAGCTATTATGTAGGAAGTAAGGGATTCTATATCTATCTAAAAGGGTCGAAGAGTACATCTGGCAAAGAGTCAGTTTACATAATTTGAGCTCAAAATAAATGAATTAAATATACTAAAAATCGTTACAAATTGTTACCACACTGCAAGGTTCAACATCATAATATTAATTACTCGTTAATTGTTAAAAGACAACGCTTCACTTCAGTCTACTTTGCATTTGGTGTCATTAACACTTAACAATTAATTAGCTCAACAAAAATCCTAAAATTTTGTATTTAGTGAACCTAGTCTTACAAAAATCTGTTGACTTGTTTTTACAAAGATATGAAACGCTTCACCTCAGGGCTTAGATAACTTGGTAAATACATCCTTTGTGATCTATCTAAAGGTAAGGGTAGCTTTTACCATCAATAGCTTACCAACATAATTATTTAATACTAGCTTATTCTAGCGGCTTCGCTCGGGAGCAATATTTGTATTTAGTGTTTATTACCATTATTCTTGCCAATGCATTCAACGTATCGTGTATGTCTTTGTATTTTTTTTTTTTAATAAATCAATAAATGCATACAACTTCACATACATTGTTCTGAACCCAAAGTAAGTAGCAATTAAGCACTTGTGTTATGGAATTCAGAAACAACGAAGGTACCACAAACACCCAGACCCGAGACAATGTAGAAAAGTGAGTTTCTACATTGACTCGTCCGGGGATCGAGCCCTGGACCTCAGAGCTAGCGACACCTTACAACCGGTGCGTACGCCACTCGACCACGAAGGTCGTCAAATAATTAAATATTGCACTCCAAAACTTTTCGTTACGTATAGGACTAAGTCTTTAAGGAAATACTTAACAAGCCCTTTTTAAAACTTGTGTATTCACAATATTATAATTTAATATCATAAGTATAATTATTCAAACATTTTAAACAACACTCGATAACTTTTCTAGACCTCAAAGTCAATAAAAACGATAAAATAACATGGTAATTAAATACAACATCATACCCTTTACGTAAAGTAAATTGAAACACAAAGTTGCTTATTTGAAGGAAAAGCCTTTCAAGTGAAACGAGGTTACATAACCAATAACTTGATAGAAATGCAAGACGATATGTTGCTTTAATAACTTAACATAGTTAATGTATACCTTAGAATTTATATTGGGTTTGTGTATGAAAGTAAAGATTTTCAATCGTACTCTATACTTATATTATAAATGCGAAGACTGCTAGGCTTTGTTGTCTGTTAAACTTTCACAGCTAAACCGCTTAATCGATTTTGATGAAACTTAGTATGTGTATGTTTGTTTAACCTGTTTTTTTTTATTTGGTGTGGTCTAAAGAGTCAAGATTGCCTTTTAAAACGTTCCTTTTTTAATCCACTTTGTGTAATCATTTACATGAGTTTATATGCAAAAACAAAAGCTTCCATCTATACTAAAATTACACTACTAAAACTTATAATGTAAATAAAGTTAACAGGCGTCTTCAAATTCATCGTCATTAATGTCAAGGACAAGAAACGTGTCCAGAAGGCTGGCAGCATTATTACCACATGAATGGCAAAAAATGGCTGAGTTATATCCAAATCATGGAACGCAATGAATACACATCTCCTCTTACTATCATACTTATTTGCTATTAAACCTACAATTTCTGGTACTACTATTAACACAGTGTATCCCTCCATAGTTAATTCAGCAGCATATTTATACAGCACTCCATGGAATAACCATGGAGCCCGGAACAAGGAGGTATATTATTAATTCATGGGATATACAATATTTACTTCAACACCCTGTCAAATACGCAAAGGTCAGAATTGAGATTTACTTAAGACTAGCTTTGTTTACGGGTTTTGTTTGGTTGGAAAAATAATTAATATTAATTTTAAAATTTTTAAGAAATGTCTTGCATTTATCTAACATTTAATTTATAAATTTATCGCTTATTTCTGCTTTAAAAGTTAAAATTTTAATTCTATAGGGCCAGACAAATTATTTTGTTATGTACCTACTGATAAATATAGAGAATTAAATAATAAATGTTAATCTTAACTATACAAAAGAAGCTAATACTTGAGACTAGATATAATATTAATAAATGCATTTATTTCTTAAATATTATGATTACATTACTTCAGAGTTTAATTAAAACTTTTAACTAAAATAGAATCGTCTAGAGTTTTTAAGAGATAATCTTTTTAAAAGAGACTATTTTCTCACCCTTCTCTAGTCTTGTCAATTATCTGCTAGAATACTCCAGATAAAAATCAATGAGTATTTATAATAAGGTATAACACTATTTTTATGAAGTAAATATTAAATAATATGTTAAGTAATCGAAATATCACGACGACACATATATTTATAGGCACAAAGCAGTACTCCTGAGCTTTTATCTTCTGATTAGCTATAGCAAACAAAATACACTGTATGAAAAAACGGATCTCTGAAGTATTCAATTTTTTTTCAACGTGGCAATCGAACCCGAACCCCGTAGTACAATAGAAGTTGGCATGGTGGCCATTCGCTATCCATCCAATAACGTAGCCCGTCTATAAAAACATTTATACACCAATATAAATAAAGTAAATTAGTTATCTAAAGCAGATAACTTTACCTAAACATAATTAACATTTTAATACTGGTAATAAAATCTTCTGGCCGGGTTTAATCAGGGCTATTCATTTAGACATTTTAATATTTTCCTCTGCCGTAAATTTTATTGTACTGGGTCCATTGCAATTCGTGGAGCAAATTATAGAGCTAAAGGGTGATTCCCAAGGGGTCGGCTGGTTCGTTGTAATCATTGATTTAAGCCCAAATTACATGATATTGGGGATAACAAATGTTTTTGTATGATTCTAAATTAAATGGCAAGGGAATTGCCTAAATAACGTTATGTTATGTGTGGATACTCCTTTGTGGTGTGACCTTTGTATTTTTTATAATGTTTAAAGTACATTATAAAGCTAGTTACATAATAAACCTACTTATCAAATTATGTGCTTACCCAAAGAGATAGGAAGAGAACTACTTACAAATATTCGTCTTTAATTTAAGAGCCTAGCTCTTGTCGGTGCAGCTCCTGTGAAGTTTGTGACGTATAAGGAATTTTAAGAATTGGCACTCGATAGGCGGAAATGGAAGGAGCTGCACTTACAAATATAAGTGATATTAATCTATACCAGGGGTTCCCAACCTTTTTTTTTAACGCCCCCCTTTAGGCCAGCAGCGCCCACAAGGGGGGCGTTATCGCCCACGTTGGGAAAGACTGATCTATACTAAGAACGCAATGACTCCGCCACAGATAAATATAAAAGAAATAAATACACGAGCCTATAAACATCCCACTGCTGGGCACAGGCCTCTTCCCATATATAGAGAAGGCACGAGCATTGATCACTAATCAAAGAATATATCTTTATTTTTTGTTGATTTTCCCGCCATTTTGGTGACGTAACAAAAAACATAGACAATCAAACAAAACTGACCAATTCCCAAACGTTGTCATGCTTAAATCCCTATAGGCTCTCATTTTAAGCTTTTACAAATAAATAAAAAGTATTTCTTTTACAAATAAGTTTAAAACAAAATCATTTGTCTCTTTGGCTTGATATTCAGCTTTTTTTTCGCAAATGACGTCGCATTTTTCCTGTATTGTAAATGAATAAATGATTTTCGTGTATTCAGCTATGTCATACATTTTAATAGGAATCTTTAAATAAAATAATTTTAGTATATCCTTCAATAAATAGTTAGATTTACATAAATAGTACATACATACATATAATCACGCCTCTTTCCCTTGTAGGGGTAGGCAGAGACCACTTCTTTCCCCTTGCTACGATTCTTAGACACTTGTTTCGCTTTGTCCACTTTCATTATTACCTTCATACATGCTCTTATACCTACTCAATACTCAATTAATACTCAATACTCAATTCTTTATTATAGCATTCCATAGTGTTAAATACAGGTGTTACATTTATAAAATAGGTACAATTATGGACCCAGTAGGGCACAGCTTAAAGAAGTTGGAGAGTTATACAATAGCTTATTACTAAAACTATATTTTTTATATCTATAATACTTTTATAAAACTATTAATTTATCACAATAATATTAAATTGTTTTAAATATATTTGTGCTTTAGTGTGTGTATGTGTTTTAGTTTTTAAGCAATAAACAGTGTTTGTGCTTGTGTGTGTGTGTGTGTTTGTGTGTGTTTGTGTGGATGTGTGTGTTTGTGTGTGTGCGTGTGTGTGTGAGTGCGTGTTTGTGTTTAATTTAGGTATTTATATTTCTATCATTTAGGTATTCGTTGATAGAATAATAGCATTTATTTATAAGAAATTGTCTAAGCTTTTTTAAAAATATATTTATTTTTTCCTCTTTTTGAAGTTGTGTGGGTAGTTTATTATATAGCTTAATAGACATTGAGTAGGGACTTGTAGAGTGCATTTTTAAGCGAGAGCTTGGCAAGTTTAATGTAGATCGGTGTCTGAGTTGATAGCGTGATTGGTTGTCATCTCGTTTTGAATATAACTCTTGGTGTTTTCGAACAAATTTGCATGATTCTAAAATGTAAATACAGGGAAGGGTTAAAATATTGTGTTCTTGAAAAAAGGGTTTACAACTGTCTGTTTGCTCAATGTTTACTAGGATTCTCACCAATTTCTTTTGCAAGGTGAAAAGCTTTTGTGCATCCGTACTGTTACCCCAAAGGGTGACACCATAGCTAAGCCATGCATAAGCGTACGCGTAGTAGGTGGTGAGCGCTGTTTCGAAATTGGTGGTCTTTTTTAATTCACGAAGGGCATAAGAAAATTTAGAAATTTTTGAATGGGTTTTTTGTATGTGGGGTTTCCAATTTATATGTGAGTCTATAACTAGTCCGAGTAAGGTGAATTCTTTGACGGTTTCTAATTTTGAGTTGTTGAAGGTAAAGTCTAAAGTTAAGGGCGATTTTTGGTACGGGTAAAAAGTTATTAGCTTAGTTTTGGTGTAGTTTATTTCGAGGTTATGATCGTTCATCCAGTTGCATGTTTTAGTAAGTATGGAGTTAAGAATGTCATTTATATTTTCATTATTTTGGCAAGGAACTAAGATGGAAATATCGTCTGCGAATAGGACGCACGGGCCTTCGATGGTCGTAGGTAGGTCATTTATATACAGCAGAAATAGTAGACATCCTATAACGCTGCCTTGAGGAATCGATGCGTTAATCGCTTTTCTGTTTGATCGGATTTTTACGATTTCATTATTAGAATTAAAGTATTCTATTTCTACCAGTTGTTCCCTGTACTTTAAATATGATTTTAGCCAATCGTGTGCCTTTCCGCGTATTCCTATTCCGTAAAGTTTATTTAGCAATATATCAAATTGTACCTTGTCGTAGGCTTTGGTCATATCCAGTAATATTCCTACTGCATATTTTTTATTATTTATGGTGTTAAGGGCTTCTTGGATAAATTTATAAACTGCCAAGGTGGTGGAACGGTTTTTCCGAAAGCCGTTCTGGCTTTCATTAAAAATTTTGTATTTTTCGCAAAAAGCATATATGCGGTCACACATAGCTTTTTCGAAAATCTTCGAGGCAGAAGGCAAAAGAGCTATTGGGCGATAGTTATTTGGGTCGGTCTTAGAATTTTTTTTGTGGATAGGTTTTATTATTGATTTTTTTAATAGGTCAGTTAAGGTACCCTCCTCAAACGACTGATTCAGAAGCAGGTAAAACGGTAAAGTGAGTTCATTCGCGCATTGTCTTAAAAGCATAGGTGGTATTTCGTCTATCCCTTGACTGCTTTTATTTTTTAGGTTTTTAATTATTTTGTTTACCTCCCAAGCGTCTATGGGGCCAAGGAACATCGTGTTCTCCGTGGGATTTAGTACAGAGGTACTTTCCAGTTTCGTACCAGGTGAATTTGGGCTGCTTTCTCCAATGGACGCAAAAAAATTATTAAAAATGTTGGCTATTTGTTTAGGTTCGCATATAAGATGGTTATTTATTTGTAATTTTATATTATTATGTTCTTTTTTTTGTTTTTTATTTACCTACACATAATACTCAGAAAATACATAACATTCTTTTATTTTATTTCTGTAACACCTGCCTTATAGGAAAAACAATATAAAAACCTTGTTAAAAGTATTTTTGAACAACTTTCCTACCCAGAACATGGAAACGAAAATCATTTTAAAATGGTCCACAATTATTGCAGACATCGCATAACAAACATACAAAAACAAGTTTAACAAGGACAAATTAATAAATTCCTCATTTTGAAATCGGTTAAAAACCATTTAACCTCGAAATCCAACTAAAATTAATTACACATGCAACTGTCGTGTACCTACAGTCATTTGTTATTGTAACCAGTACCCGGCAGGCCAATGTACACAGTGAAACAACAATATACTATAAACACTGTATAAGCAAATATACGTGAGAGCGAAAGGGACAGACGTTTACGGGAAGACGTACAGTGTATTCTAACCATCGACGTATGATATGCATAGACTGCTACTATCGCTAGGTTCCCCTTGTGCCAAGCGAGAGCAGTTTTTAGTCTGAACCTAGTACATTTCGTTTTTCATTTAAGTTAATTTCCGCGCAACGAGTAATTTATATAAGAAAATATCGATGGTTTTGACATTGTTAGGATAATATTAGTGTTTTAGATAGATTTTTTAAAACGGCAAGCTCCATCTTCATACATAATTCACGACAACACTTGTTCACACTAGTGCTTACGGTTTAAACTCTGATAGGCTCACTCTATAGTTTCAAATGCAACCTCGTTGATTCTAACCGACTTGTTCTAGAGAAGACAGGGCAAGTGGATTGGAATGTTCTATGAAGAGAGAATGGAGCGAAATAGGCATATTAGGATGTTATTTAAAAAAAATGTATGACTTTAAGTCCTTAACTAGTCAGTTCATTCAGTCAGTTAAGCCGGAAACCCACAGCGGCGCACGGAGAGGCTGTGCACGTGTGTTCAGCTTCGCTTTAGTACAAAATGTATGAGAGCGTTTCCACTGCAGCGCACGGACATGCTACGCAGCAATTGACGTCATAAACACACGCGTAGCTAGCTCGAATAGGCGGAACGTAGCTCAACCCACGGTCGTGCGACGCATCCTAGCTGCGTGGGTCGGCCATTTCTCGGCGACCCACGACTATGTACAGTCTCGAGCAAAAATATGTACACACATAATATTGTTAAGAAATTATTATAAGAATAAGCTACTATAAATAAGAGGTACAATTAATGTTCCTAGTATATATACATTCATTTAAGTTGTGATAAGTATAATTTATGTAAGAACTAAGTATTTATAATTCAAATAAGTAAAACAGATGTTACTACACAATAGCTAAATTATATTGTTACTTGGAAGAGCTATTGTCTATATTGTAAAAATAATATATTGACTTTAAGTAAAATATTTTTTTTTATTAAAAAAATATTTGTACCATTTTATTTTCAAGTGTCATCTGTCAGTATGCATTGATTGCTAGATGGCAGAAGAGATTCGACAAAAAATCTCACTAATTTCGTTTAACTATTTCGCATATTATTATGTATACATATTTTTGCTCGTGACTGTACCCCACGCATAGCTATGAGCTGTGTGGGCGACACATTCGTGTCCGTGCGCCGCAGTGGAAACGGAGGCCGACGCCGCCGAACTAATGAGCCCACGCAGCAGAGGTGAGCCACGCATCCGTGCACAGCCTGCGCAGCGGTGGGGTTCCGGCTTTACTCTTGTTCTCGTATGTTAAAAAAAATGTGTGAAGTAGAGTACAGAACCACCACCTTTTTGGACGTCGGTTAATTATCCTTTTTCAATGAAAACCATATTTTGTGCAAGCTTCTTTCCCAGTTTAATCCCAGCAGTTGGATAGAAACATGTTTGCGCAGAAAAAAGGATAATTAAGCGACGTCCAAAAAGGTGGGCCACGGAGATCCGCTTCGCTACGTTGAATGTAAGAGGAGGAATGCATGGAAAGGTGGATGAAGTATGTCAGATGATGGATGTTGATACAAAAATTAAGAAAGGTATGCTGAGGAGGTTTGGCTAGGTCGAGAGAACAAATGAAGAGCGATTGACGAATAAAGTGTATAAGGCGAGTGTGAATGAAAACATGCCAGGTCAAGAGTGCCATAAACCGAACAGCATGTATGAAGGGAATAATGAAAGTGGATAAAGCGAAACAAGTGTGTAAGGATCGTAGCAAGTGGAAAGAAGTGGTCTCTGCCTACCAATATAAGAGAAAAAGGCGTGATTATATGTATGTATGTATGTCCAAAAAGGAAGAGGTTCTGTATTCCACTTCACACATTTTTAAATACCTCGTAAGTTTCTTATCTAAACTCAGTCATCGTAAATTAAATCCTGCAAATGACGACAAAAATAAGATGATTTTAGACTTTCAAATCCAGTTGAACAAGTACTATTATTATACTATATTAAGAACTTACTACATTTAAGCTGCTGCTGAGATGGTTTGGTGCTGATATGGTTTGGCTATGTCGAGAGAATGAATTAAGAACGATTGACAAATAAAGTGTATAAGGCGAGTGTGAATGAAAACAGGCCAGGTCAAGAGTACCATAAACCGAACAGCATGTATGAAGGGAATAATGAAAGTGGATAAAGCGAAACAAGTGTGTAAGGATCGTAGCAAATGGAAAGAAGTGGTCTCTGCCTACCCCTATAAGGGAAAAAGGCGTGATTATATGTATGTATGTATGTCCAAAAAGGAAGAGGTTCTGTATTCCACTTCACACATTTTTAAATACCTCGTAAGTTTCTTATCTAAACTCAGTCATCGTAAATTAAATCCTGCATATGAAGCACAAAATTAGATAATTTTAGACTTTCAAATCCAGTTGAACAAGTACAATTATTATACTATATTAAGAACTTACTACATTTAAGCACTTTTTAAAAAAGGTACTAGTTCCTCGAAACCTACTAAATTCAGTTGTATAGTTTCATCTTCTATCCCATTACGCGAGCGTTATTATTATATAGCAGCAAGTTTACATAGTATAGATGACAAACAGTTTGTTACTATTTGACTCATATACAGTTCTGTAACATTGTTTCAAGTTATTGTTGTTTGTGTCGCAAACTTCTGGCTCTGGTCGCAAATACTATGTTACTATGTTGTATGATGTTGTGTCAAACCAGTGAAGCGTACACCTATTTACTAGACGAAGGTTATGTTAAAAGTATTTTTCTGGTTATAAAATATTGTTGAAACAATTTTATAGGATACTTAAGTCTACTTATGTATAAGTATTCAGCTGAAGCCGGTAAGGCTGGTAGCCGACCCCAATATAGTTGGTAAAAAGCTCGGCAGATGACATAAATCTATGATGATTATTTGGTTTAAAAATCATTTTAACTATTTCATACATTTAACTATTACATGTAGCTGTAATACAAGGTTGTTGTTTAGAAGTTTAATGTTGACACAAGTTAGAAAATCTAGGTTCGTTGTGATTTCTGCCCACGCTTTGTTGGGGTCGGCTTTCAGTCTCACCAGGATAAGCAAATACTAGGAATTAAATCCCTATTATCTAAAAATAGAATAAGCTCATTTACTTAAAATTTGATTAAAATAAAATTACAACCGATTTTAATTAAACTTAGATACTTATTGATGTCGTGGTGGCCTAGCGGTTCAATGAACGGATTTGTATGCACAAGGTTGTAAGTTCGAACACAGGCAAGTACCAATATGGCTTTTTCAAAGATATATGTACTTTCTTAATTATTCTGAGACACTTCTGATAAACGGTGAAGGAAAACATCGTGAGGAAACTGGATTCCAAAATTTGAGATCTGAAATCGCCAATCCGCAGAGAGCAAGCGTGGTGTTCAATGCTCATGCCTTCTCTATATGGGAAGAGGCCTGTGCCCAGCAGTAGGACGTTTATAGGCTGGATATGTATGGATATTGTTACTTATTGCTGCGATAACCTTCTCTGATAACACAGCAAGATAAAAGCATGTCTTAGCTACGTGTATAATCATTCCAGTCAAAATAATCACACATCTCTTTTTAATCAACCTACATAAAGAGGGACAAAAAACACTTTCGATTCGACAAAAAAAAACGCATAAAATGCCTGAAACCCCGAGATAAAGTAAACACTATTGTTTTGGGACTGTTTGAGAAAATAAAGATAGGGACACTTTGTACCCGACAATATTGGTTTTACGAATTGGAAATTGATTTGGCGGGCAGGTTAAACGTTGGATTGATTGGGACAGTTTTTGTGGGAATATTGGTTAGTGGTGATACTCGGAAACGACGATATGTATTAAAAGAGGGCTGACTTGCGTATAGACTACGTGATAGGAAGGAAGAAAAAGGACGAAGTATGAAGTGTGGTGAAAATGAGAGGTGGCATTTTTTTTAATAAAGAAGTTTATAAGTGGTATTTAGGTATCGTGCTCATATTTACCAATTAAGAAATAAAACATTAGGTGCCTACTTCATCGGCGACAGCAAATTGACACCCTGTATAAGCAGAGGAAAATTATCACTACATAGTATAAAACAAAGTCGCTTCCCGCTGTCTGTCCCTATCTATGCTTAGATCTTTAAAACTACGCAACGGATTTTGATGCGGTTTTTTTTAATAGATAGAGTGATTCAAGAGGAAGGTTTATATGTATAATAAATGCATAATATAGTAGAGGAATACCGATAATCTTAGAGATTACTAATGTAAGGTCGTAAATGAACCCATTTTTTGCGCTTTCATTGCAAACGCTGGCTGAACCCTATGAAATAGATCAAAATAATGTACTACAGTATTGTGCACCTTAAAAAGATCTACAAAAAAGTCCGTGAGGATAACCCACAATAACCATTTTTATCGTTTATTTATTACTTATTTACGAAAAAGCAAAAATTTTAAGCAATACAGTATTAATCCTTATCTAATTAAGTATTTTTAATAAATTGTGCATGCAATATAGGTAAATATTGCCCTTTGCAGCATGTAATTTAAATGAATATTTTCGAAGATATTGCAAATTTAAAATTTAGGAACATAGCGGTTGCGGCGATACCGGCCGGAGGGCCGCGCGGGGGCCGGGGGTCGTGCCTATACCAAATAGTGCATCCAAAGCTGTGCTTCGCCCTACAGAACTTTATGATTGTGTAGTTATATTTGGTATCAGCGTTGCACCCGAGCAACGCCGGGGCGGGCTGCTAGTGAAGAATAAAACACACTGCAAACTAGAAAAAAATTAAAAGTGTTGCTAAAACATTGAACAAATATTTTACTCAAGTTTAAACGAAAATCCTTTTTAAACTAAAACATCTACTTACATATTTAAATCCTAGTTAACCTAAAGAGTAAAAGGGAATAAATAAACCGCATTTCGGACCAAAAGTAATCAAGTTGGATGTAATGTCGGACAAACAACATTACCTGTATATATAGAGATTTACGGCGGACACGACACGACACCGACACGGGAACGACCCGGCCACGACACGGGAACGATATTTAGCAGACATGGCACATCGTGAATTATTTGATTTAGCTTTCTTTCCAAAAAATTTGTTTGAAAATGTGTTGTCAACTTGTCCGGCAGTGAAAGGGTTTAACTCGCGAGAAAATAAAAACTTTTCACATTTTAATATTTTTGTGAGAGAATTTAAAAAGTATATGTGTGGACTATTCATATTTATAGTAGCAAAGATAGGTGTAGTAGGAAAGAGTGAATACATTTTAAAGTGATTCTCAGAATAAAAATCGTAATAAATGTATACTTCATGAAATACAATACAGCTTTTATTAGGCAGTAGGTACCTTTGTTCGTATTCTTATTAGTTCTATTAATATGATGCTTATTTACTTCATACAACTATTTTACTATTACAGGGAAAATGTAACCGCGTACCCGTAGAATAACTTAAAGATTCCTGACCCCTAAATCTTAGCTATCCCAAATAAAATAACCAACACCATACATCACTCACGCGAGCAGAATTCAAAACAGCAAAACCTTACATAGGTGTCGATATCAGTATAACCGGACCCTAATCACACTTAACCCTAGCGCTACTAGTTTTATACACCGTAAACATTTTTACAACCAACGATTGCCAGCCGTACGTACTATCCTATCGCCGATTGCCAATAAACCCTTCAAACCCTTCAGCTGGCTTTCAAAAGACCATCACATATTGCCTCTTACAACAATCAGAACGGGATTCCAGAAACGTCAAATAACAGTTTTGATCTACGATTTAACCTTAGGGTATACTTATGAAACTAGAGTGAGCCTATCAGAGTTTGAACGTAAGCACTAGTGTGAAGTGGTTTTTTCGTGAATTATGTAGGTATGAAGATGAAGCTTGCCGTTTTAAAAAATCTATCTAAAACACTAATATTATCATAACAATGTCAAAACCATCGATGTTTTCGTATATAAGTTTCTCGTTGCGCGAAAATTAACTTAAATCAGTAAACGAATGTACTAGGTTCAGACTAAAAACTGCTCTCGCTTGGCACAAGGGGAAACTAGCGATAGTAGCAGTCTATATATATAGTACGTCAATGGATTTAACCCATTCAGCGCTACAATGTTCCGAATCGGCCGCAACAATAATTTCGATTGGCTATCAGGCTATGAGTCTCTCTCTAATAGTACGTAATAACACAAATCCCTGAGGCCAAAACCCAAAACATGATACTAAGATTGTTAGATTGTTATTTTGTACGTGATTTCCTGTTAATAGTAAACACATCAGTGACGGTAACGTGACAAATGGCAATACTGAAATTATTTATTTATGGCAATACTGTGGGGGAGGTTGAAATGTTTCGCTAATAATACACTGGCCCTAACTCGTAATACATTATTTTATTTTGTTTATTACATTTTAGTTTTGATTTATATTTGGGGCGCACAGGATATGAGTTGTTTTTCTTGTAAATTGCGTTCGTACAATCGAATTCTCTGGTCGCTTGGGAGAAATTAAAATAAATCGTTTGCATGTGACCCGGATATTGTGTTTGTCATGACAAAAATGCTGTAATTTTATTTTATTTTATCTCATTTAGATATTTATCGATTTGATTATAATGTAACCTTAAGCTGTACGTGTGCTTTTTATTTCCGAGTATATTTTATGAAATAAAGGATGAGTATTGTACACTAAATTATGACAACAAATATTTATGTCATCGTGATTTTAGAGCACTTTTCTTTAGAAATACTGCCGAAGAAATATGCTTTAAAGATTACAATTAGTTATTTGTAAGTAGTACTAACAAAAAAAGCACTAAAAATAAAAATAAAACTTAAATGTATGTAAATTACATAGAATCCATTATTTAAACAACACACCAACTAAAGACATCATTTACGTCATCCGGATCTCCCTCGTGGTCTCCGCAAAGGCGATGATCCGTTATCTAAAGCTCCATTTAATTTGGTACAGTAAGCGCCGTCTGATTGGAGATTACTGCGAGCTTGGGCGACTCTCATTAATGAAGGGAAGAACAGTTCATGTGATGATTGAGATGTTATAGTAAATACGAGTTTATGTTATTTAGATGGGAAGATAAATAAATAATTTCGATAATAAAAGTTTTTTTGACTTCTATTTAGTGTTTACGTCTTGGTATTTAAATTATATTTTCTAAACTTATTTACTGTTAGTTATCTTGTTTAATTGGAATGTTTTACTCATATATAATATACTAGCGGTCGCCCGCGGCTCCGCCCGCGTGGATGTCGGTTACCGCTGCAAAAACCCATGTTACTCGTGCATAATGTAGCTGAACAAATGATGAAAGAATTTTTAAAATCGGTCCAGTAGTTTTTGAGCCTATTCATTACCACCAAACACACAAAGATTTCCTCTTTATAATATTAGTGTAGATACCTGTTAGCTTGCTTATAATGTCGTAACTGCACTGATTGGGTTCGATTTCGTTACAAAAACATCATCTCCAAAGAAAATATTCTTCGCTCATAAAACTTCAACAAACACTCATAACCTCACAACCGAAACTCGAAAACTTAATTAATACAAACATACCGATTAACAATAACTAGTAAGTGTAATTGAGTTGTACAAATCACGTTTATTTAACGCTAAGCAAACAAAAGTAAGAACATTCAAGATCAGCCATCGGCCCATCGGCCTAGCTAATCAAAAGTTAGCCGTTTCCGTTAGATCTCAGTTTACCGAACTAACTAAAAGTTACGATTAGTTCTTGTATTGTTCGCCCTTTACCTGATCGATACGGTTTTGTTTGGAATCCGATTTGTATTGACTGAATCGATTAATCGACTAATTTAGTCTTTTTTATCGATAAAAGTTTGCCTTGATGTTCTTTTTTTAGTAACCAATTTATCGCTATTGCATTAAAATTGATGAATCTGTCAACACCCAATATTGTATCGCCTCTACACTGACTACACTAAATATTAAAATCGACTGAACAAAATAAGCAAATCAATACAGCGAAAAACCGCATATTTTAAACATGGAACATAATAAAAATTCATAGCCTAAACATGGAAAAGGTCGTTGGTATCGGTTTGTCAGTGGCCAGTGCTACGTTTTAGCGCGAATTTCGCATTTCGAACGAACGCTTTATTGCGCGTCACTTTGATGTGTCACTTCCAAGTGATTGCTGCGTTCCAATTCGAATTTTAAAAAGTTCGCACAAACAGATTGCATGATTTTGATGGCGATGGCCGTTGTCTATGTTTTTACAGGGCGCGAGTAATCTGTATGCATTGCAAGCTGTTGTGCCAGGTTTTCAATTATTTAGATTACTCTATCATTTACTATATGTTCAGTGTCGATATATTAAACCTGGATCATGTTTCGAGTTTACTTGACAACCAATTGCAGTCGTATCTATATTTCGCTTGGTAAAATGTACATAAAAATAATGTGCATCCTACTTATTTTGTCACAAAATTAACAAAAGAAAAACAGTTACGTCGATACTAATAATGTGCATATACGATACCTTTTTACAAATAAAAAATAAATTTAACAAAATTTCGAATAAATAAAACTTATATTAAAAATCACACACACATTTAAATACCAACAAAACATTTCTCTAAAAATATAACAACTAAAACCTCAACACATCCGCTCACAGATTACGTCACACCCAGCGGTCATCTTTTTAGTGTTGCTAGCTCTCATATTTCGCGGGAGCGCGGGAATTCCCGAGTAAGCGAGGAGGGTTCATTAGAAACTCGTCAGCATTCCGCTCGCCTCAGCTTAATTCTGTTAACAATTTTTGTTGAAGACCAAAATGGAATTTTCAGGAACTTCAGGGCTTGGTGTTGTGTTACGAATGCACTTGTTGTAGGCAACACTTGAACTTTTTTATTGTTGGAGACGCTTTTGACTTGACTTTGTGTGATATGCTTTAGCTGTTTTTAGTTTGAAGTCGGTTCTATGTTCTATGAAAGTCATAGGATATAAGTATTACTTATTATTTATTGGAGAAATAACCATGAGAAACACTATTAGTGTTTATTTATGTTAGTATTTAAGCTCTTCTTCAAATTTTGTAAATATTTTAGACTTTTCTGAATTTATCATTTTTTTTATAGTATAGTTTTTAACATTAAACAATTACTCAATACAAATTAATTCAAAAATGAAAAAAGTACCATCACATAACACGTAAAAAAATATTAAATAATTTAAATACAGGTTTTCTTGATATACCCAACAGAATAAACAAAACTATATTTAAAATTCTACTTGGCAACCCTAAAGCTCTTTGAGTCTCGCGTCCGTCCTAATTCGCCTTACTCTTCATTTGGTCGCAACTTTTGTGAAGTAAAACCTTTTTCACGTATGTACAATTATTTTTTTAATTACGAGTCTTCATTGTTACTACATTTTTAGTTTTGTTTCCGCGTAGCTGTAATAAATTCGTGTTTACGTTAAAATAGGGTTGTCTACTTTGTAAAAATAATAAAAATCTTCGTGAGGAAGTTTAATATAGTAGACTGACTGTGGTGTTATAAATCTTTGCGCTTGTCTCGCATATTTTAAATAGGTTATTGTGAAAGTTTCAGTAGTTAATTAAATTTTAGTTGGGACAAAGAAGCTTGTTGTATTTTGGGGCGTATACGGAGCTAAACTATTAATAACATTACTATGCTTGTATGGGTTTTTACTTTTACTGTAATAAATAAATTCTAGATTTATTTCCTTGTATTTAATTGTTGTAAATGTTTAACGTATTTTAAATTTATTGTTCGCTATATTTTTCTCTAAAACAGACGTATAATAGCATCTTAAAAAAACATTCACAACATAGCAAGAAGAAACAAATGAAAAATTATAAAAAAGGAAACAATTTGTAAACCGAACACGAGCAGTATTCTGCAACTATTTAAAACACGGAGTCCAATTCTGATCGCGCCAATACCGCGCTGTAAGAAAATCGCATTGTTGGCGCTACCGATAGCAGATTGCTCTCGTTCTTACATTCGTTCAGTTCGTTCAAACTTCCCCGCCGACCGGGAACCGTTCCATTCGTTTTTATGATCGCCGGTAACGTGCAAAGTTTGTGCGTCAGACGTAACTGATAAAATTGTCTTCGTAACGGACAGTAACAGATGTAGCGATAGTGCGATCTTACTTGTCTTATTAAAACGTATTTCGGAAACGTTTTAGGTTAATCGTTTAAGTTTCAATTGGTCTTATTTAAATGAAAGTTTAAGTAAACGGAAATGTTTTCAGACCTTTAATGTGTGGCAATTATTAGGTATAAGAAGCTTAAGAAAGCAGATAAATGTAATGATGCGGATGAAAAGCGATCCAGCCCACTCTAGCAAATTTTTTTTTAGAATAAAAGGGGATTCTATTAATATTATAGAACGGGGATTAGCGCGAACATGCATAAATACCTTTAGGGCTTGACGTTTCGACCAGGTTACACCGGCCGTGGTCGCAAGCAGGGGATTCTTCGTCATATTTTTTTATTCAATCGATCCATACTTCAATAATATTGCTATATCTAGTAGGTACTATACAATATACTATGCGTATATTGACACGACTATGTTCTATTGATATTCTATTCTGTCTGTTGCGTCTGTCGGATATCCTCTCAATCCATTACTTGTTGAAATAAAACTGAAATATTGAAAAATTATAGTAGTAACTTTCGGTTTTCTACCGTTTGTAGATAAAAACTACTAACCAAATATTATCTAATTCCTTTTCCAATAAATATAATTAATCAATAAAAAAAACAAATAAGAGTTTTTTTTTGTTTACCAAATCATCAATTTATACATAAATATAAATGAAACACAATTTACACACACTAGCTTATATAGCTTTTATCTTTTTAATGCGTATTCTTACAGATTATTCTTCAAGACGTAAGGAATAAGTTTGAACAGTTTCAGCGAGCAAACACGGGGCTATTTATAGTGCACAGCGCGCTAAGTCTGTACACGCGGCTCGCAGGTCTCCTGTGAAATCGCTAAACACTGAGTGACAGAAACACAGCTAAATATTACTAGATGAGGCATATAATTATAACTAAATACTTAAAATGAAAAGTTTGTTTTCTCACATTATACTTTTCAGTCAAAAGTTTTAATCATAAATCATTGAATGCTTGGCGTAAAGAAAGCTCTTTTTTATGCACAAATTATTTTTTTAAACTGTCTGAGAATTTATTTGCAGGCGTTTTTAAAGCATATCAGATCTTTAGGTATTTTTTAAAAACATAATTATATTGGTACAATTTCTGCAAGTAACCTAATATTCGGTTCCACCTTTTTAAAACTACATCAATATGCAGCAAAGTATTTCAAACCTAGTCACCAAACAAACACCACAAACATTCGTCCATCCCTAACTTTACGAGATCATGCCGTAATACACAAATGGCGGCCATTAACCACGTCAGACAGACTCGCAGGGCACGACTAGTCTAGCACAGACCAGTGTATCACGATTACACAAGTTATCCAAACGTTACTAGTATAATGCTGTCAAATAGCGCGGCGCTTCCCGCTATTGTTGTTGCTACTGCGACAGCGCCTCGTAAATTAGCCGGATTATTTCATGGATATTGCAGCTTACAGCTGTTAGTTGTTACGTGTTTGTTTGAAGAAAAATATGGCTTCCGTGTTTTCGTTGTCTTACAAGTAGATTGTTATATTTTCGCATGTAATTGTTTTCTTGCTGATTTATATGGAACATTTTTTTTGGCAAAGCCGTCTCTACCTATTAATAAAATTGATTTATTTTGATCTTTTTTTTGTATTATACTCACCTATAGCTAGATAATTACCGAAAATTACTACTTACTGGAACTATTTCAACATAGCTTTAGAAAAAACTAGGCACTAGACAGAAAACCTGTTTGTTGTCTACATGATTAAAACTTTATTTTCAACTATTCAGTATTAAATATGAGTGTATTCACAAACACTGCATTTTACTTAGGAACCATACGTGAACCGGGAAAGCACTCAAAGTGTACACCTCACACGATGTTCATAAAAACTAACTCGAGTTTGCGAAAGTTTCGTGAATTCGCATCCTTACGAAGGCAAGTCGCTATAGTTGAAGTTATCGCGAACTTCGCTCGACAACGATTATATCGTATTACTGTATTATATTATTTTATAGCTGGTTAACGTTTATGTTATTGATTTATGTTTTATAGGAAGTGTGTTGAATCTTTGTTTGGAAAATGGTTTAGATTAAATATTTACAATGACAAGGCATATAAACTAGAATTTCATAAAGATTTCATTTTTAAACTAAGTTTGCTCTCATGTTGTAAACCAATACAAGTTTTTGAGCAATTGGTAGCGATACGTTTACAGCTTATATTTTGACTTTTGACATATCTTATAATAGTCCAATTAAAATATTACCTTAAATTATTTGCGGTAGCTTTTTATTGCCGATTTAATTGTATAGTTTTGTTAGTTCAGTCCTTAATATTCGTACTTCAGAAAAAAAAAAAGATAGAAGTCCAGAGCACAATACTCATAAAATTATTATAAACACCCATAACGTCTCACACACTCGGCACCCAAATTCGATGGAAAAAGAAAAAGATCCCATATCATTGGAAACCCGTAAATATCTACTCGGTCCCTCCGGCGCTGAAGGGTTTACTGTGTCACTCGGGTACTTTGTGACAGACGACAGGTTAAAACTTAAAGTAGTAAGAACGAGAGTTTTGAACCCTTTTCTGGTGAGATAGGTATTGTAATTTTATTCTTCTTCCTATTGTAAAGTTAATTTTAAATGTCCTGTGCTCGTGCCGCTGATTTGTTTGCTTCCTGTATTCTTTGAAGCAATCCCGTGAAAGTCCTTGATCATGTGCATAAATTACAAATACTCCATTTTAAATTAAAAGGCAGTAAACTCATCTTGTATTTCAAAAATTTACCTTTATGTAAAACACTTCCCTTCTATTAAAGTAGGACATTTCCCATTCCTTAATCTATTAAAAAAATATTGCTATTGTTTATATAAAGTAAATGAGGATGGCAATATTTTTTACGGAGACAAAAACAAGACACAACAAGATAACCATTCATATGGTCACAACATGTCAGCAACTAGATTTTTTCATATTCCAATATCTTAAACCTTCGGGCGACCACGCTGGAAGGCACTGTTCCCACTAATTGGATTCCTGAAGACAGAAACTGAAAGCAGCCTGTCACTGGACCTAACCCGTTCTCCATAAGGGTGGTATCCTACTGGTGTTGGCACTAAAAGTACCAGATTGATATGGCAATTAAATGCAAGGCTCTTAAAGATGTAACCTCTGTTATGCTCTTGACATTTAAACAAACAATCAATAGTTGATATATCGTAAAAAACGATAACATTATTTGTATCTATAGTAAGTAAATTAATCTTCCGTATAAAGAAAAAATATTTCTTTAAGATTGTATTTTATTGTGTACATCTACTATTGTCACTAAACTTACTACCTACTCTAGTTCAAACTCAGCTTGGATTTATTGATCATATTATTATTCGTTCCTATTACTGTAATAAGCAAAATGTGCTGTTAACAGGCACATCAAGGAAACCTTATATCATCTTACAATTTTTTATATAACTTATAATTTTATATTTAAATTAACGTCAAGAGTGTTTCCAATACATTCAGTGAATACATATTTTTTCAATCATACTCGAATACATACTTCTGTACCAGTGTGACACCACCCTTAGTTAATATTAGCTCGAGAATGTTGATGCTGATTTTTATTAATTTTACTTTTTTTGTTCTTTTTCGCTTCCGCCATCTTGGTAGCGTAACTTCAGTAAAGTTAGTAATTTTCTGCCATGAATTTGTAATTCTTACTTGTTTTAATTATGAAAGTGATTGTAAAGTATATTATGATTTTGTTATCAACCTTCCTTCCTTGTAATTTAAAATATATCTTATTTTTTGCAGCAAGTACTACTTTTTTTCGTTCGTTTTATTTGCATAAACTAAGACAAAACATGTATGCACTCGACTTCCCATTTGAATTTTAGATTCCTTTTTCTGCGTTTCAAAAGTCTGCATAACTGTCAAAATACATACGCAATTTTAATCATCACATCTCATTCTTGCTGCTGCAAAACCAACAATCTATGTACACTATAAACACAACCTAAAAAATAAAAATAGACCATTTACATTTGCATTTATATACATATTCACCCCACAACACAATCTTAATTTACGCAGGTAACAATCCTCACGCACTGGGTATAAATTAGAGTAATTTTCGGTATTTCTTTTCTCGAAGATAATAGACTCCCCCCAGTGGCGCATAACGAATCTCCGCGGGAGATTTGTCCCGGGAAATTGTCTGGAGGCCCTACCCAAACTGTTTTTTATCGAAAAATCGAGAATAATAGATCCTTTGGGGTAGTTTCACCAAACGCGTTCATGAGAACTAAGTTACCTGGGTTGGAGTTCATAATTTTATTGTAAAGTGTGTTGCGGGGCCTTAACAAATATTCAAATCATATATACTCAATAATACCCAGATTTGAAAAGCGTTAGTGGATCACAGAAATACTCGACCCGTGTGGGAATCGAACCCACTTCGCGCACCGTGGCAATTGGCGTAGTGATCTATTCCACTTAACTAACCATGCAGACAAAAATTGGAGCATTGAACTCAGTTAAACACAGAAGTCTGTATAATACTTATTTACTTCATCTATAATAATATGTACTTTATTATTATGTTTTTTTAATGGTGTGCAATAAAGAATATTCTATCTATCTATCTACTACTATTGTGTGTGTTTACCTTAAGATTAGTGTTCTTCAACTGATCTCGTTCATATCGTGAAATCCGCCTCTAATCGCTTAACGAGTGGTATTTGGTTATTCTCCGGAGAGAAAGCCTTTTTTTGAAGTCTTGAGGTGGGATAATAGATTTGCTAGTTAAGTGTACTATCATGACTGTTTCCCCGAGGGTTTACGTTTATTCGGCGATTTCACTTAGGAGATTTCTACTGAATGTTAGGAAGACGTGAGGGGTGGAACGAGCAAGAGATGTTTGTTTATCTGTAGTAAACTGTTGAATTTTTTTTGATGAAGTTTGACATTTCATTACATTTAATTTTTAACATTTTGTATAGATTTTTTCTTAATGGCATATAATATGATGTTTGTGATTAGTTGTGATGGCATTTTTTTTTTCTTATTTAAATTTAACTAAATATTTCTACACCGGCAACGGTAGTATGTGTGAAACTGTATTATACTGTAAGATCTGAATGTACCATATACTGAGAAATAAATACTATTCTAATCTATTCTATTAAGAATTTGAGTGGGATTTAGATTTGAATAGTTATGAAGGAAAAGTGAGTATTTTTTGTTGTCCGCAACTAATGAATGTTTGTTCCCCAACAAACACACGGTAGTTGTATTATAGTTTCACGATCGTTATAATGCCCTTTCGTACCTATCACTACATATCTTCCTACTACTTGTCTATTAAGCGACTACTTGAGCTAGCAACACAAACCTAATTATCTTCTGAACCATAAAGTTGTAAGCTATCCAAAACAATTCAACAGCTATTTACAAACTTATTAAAACAACATTTTGAAAATAATATCAAGTACCATAGTATATGACAAACTAGCATAGCAAGAATAAATGAAACTCAAGTTAAAATTCAAAGCAACCGAAAAAAAAATCCATTTAACCCTGCAAAGTGGTTTTAACAGTAAAGGATTAAGTACGTATACTTAAAATCAGTGCATTTTCCCCTTAATGCAGTTGGTTGCACGTAGGACATGCAGCTTGGATCTAGGAAGAGCGTTTCCCTGTACGAATGCTAAAGAAAAGGCTGTATAGAAAGATTTTTACGGTTTTGCGGGGGTGGGGGTTGAAAGAGGGGGAGAAAGGGGGGTGAAAGACGTATATCCTTATTTGCTGGTACGTGACCACGACCTTGCATTCTAAAAGGTTTCGTGAGGTGAATTAACGGGATTATTTAATTAATTCAGTTAGTGGGTTAGGTTAATCTTTGTACTACTTTTTGTAATCCACTTGTGCTTTAGATTCTTTATGTTATGGATTTGTTTCAGATACCTTAAGTGTGTAATCCTTATGGGCCAGTAAATTATTATAAACCTTTTTTAAGAGACATACATAACATTTCCTCATTAATCAGAAGACTATTTTAATCTCCTTTACTAATAGTTTATTCTAACTTAGTTACACTAATGCACACTTACTTTTTCTCTCATGTGATCACAATTTTTTTTTTCAAATTCAACCATTCCAAACTTAGACACAGGTCAATCTTACACATCATATTTTTGTAAAAATGAAAACATTACGAATCATTGAAAAATACTATAAACTCCATCAGTATGTATTCAATTGTTACTACTTCAAAGCATTTGCTATAAATGTACTTTATAATTATGAAGTCAATTATCAAAAGCATATTATTTGCCGAACAATACTGGATTCTGTGTTTTAGTCAATAGATTTCGAGTATTGTCCTTTGTTGGCTCTACATCAAAAGAACAATTATGAATAGCTACTAAAATATTACATCACTTTGAATTATTGATCAGTTTTGTAAGACTAGAATTCGGTATACTTCAATTATTTATTTTACACCAATTTTCTAAGTACGCTACGCTACGCACGGCGTATAGCGCCGTCTCGCTTCTACAACAGCAACAGTCCTAGTTCATGGTACATTTTCATTAGCTAAACGACTCATTACTTCAATATTGAAATAGTAATGAAAATATCACATAAGAACTAAAAATTAAACTTATTTGTTATATCAAATACTTACGAGTATGTTTGTTCAAAACTCATACACCTTTATTGCCGCCATTTTGCAAAATACGCTTCGTCTACAACTATATAAACCGTATGAAGTAAACAACACATAAACTTGAATATTTTATTAAATAAAACTCAACAATGATTTCACAAATAATATAAAATGAAACAATATTATGTTACAACGTAAGGACCATGCACCTATCTTATGAAGTTATATAACAGACAGTGAACTTTATTAAACACACCTTTCATGTATAATGCGGTTATTCGTAGAATTAAATAAATAAATAGGTATTTTAGGCTAAATAAATTAATTAATAAAGCAAATCGTGTACAAACTAATGATCATAAACGCTCTTTTGTAATAAAAGACGCAATGCCTCACAGTACACTCTACTTACAATTCATTCGCTTACAAATATTGTTCATGAAAAACTAAACGTTATTACTTTAATTCGTAATTCAAATTACAAAATTGAATGCCAAATATTTTTTAAACTACGAACGATTAGTGTCCGTTAACAGTTTACAAATATTTATAAATACAAAAATTGTAATTCGAATTTTAACTCGATTAAAAGCACAACGGTTTAACGTCTCAAAACAATATGAATAAATGCTAATTGTAATGTTATTAAACTTAATTTTGACGTACTTAATTAGTACAAACTGAAGCAGAAATGCATTGGTGTAGTTCTAAGTTATAAAACTAAGACTAGCGACATTCTTGCCTCCAATGACTAGGTTAAAACAAATCAGCTATATGTTTATCACAATATCGCGCAGCAGATCCACAATAACAAAGTGATTCAAATGAGAGTAATACTTGAAAACATGCATTTAGTACGTATAACAAGGCCCGAAACAAACAATATTTACATTACTTGAAAATGAAAATTAATTACAGACAAGATAGATTAAAGGATTCTAACTTAAATGTACAACTCACAATCGATTCGTTTCGATTTATACACGACACTTATAAAACTCGCTTCGTCAATAATCGCTATGAATTCGGTCTAAAGAACTTTAGGATTATCTGGAAGGGCTTCCTACCTACAGTTGTCATAACATTCTTCAATTTACTATAAATAGAACAACTTACAAACGATGTTTATACCTTTCGTAAAATTAAACAATATTTATAAGGCTTAAAATTAAATATAGTTGCTAAGTGTTTCAATCGTCTGTGCCGGTGATCCATTGCAGGTACTTGAAGGACCGGGATTGCAGGGGACTGGCGCGGGATTCCCGATACACGCGCTGCTGGTGAGCGGCTGCTTGCTCTCTGAAAATAGCAATGTTTATGCGTTATTTCAAGAATCGCTTTGTGTTCTGCCTGCGGACGCGATGTAATTTGAGCTTCTATGGTCTTTAAATGTAGGTAGGTATTTAACAGTAGCTCAGGTTTCATAATTATTATCTATTATGTTGTATTGTCAAGACTTTTAACTTCATTTTTGTTTTGTTTTGGGGGTTGTTTTATTAAGAATATATTATTTGTATATTTTAAGAAAATTCTATTTTCTAGCAAGGAAATCCATTTTAAGAAATCGTGGATCTTAAATGTGTTTGCAACATCTCACCTTGGTTCAGCGGAAGCACGGGTGTGGTACGCAGGCACGTTCGGGTTGTGGTAGCCGGCGTGCGCCACCGGCGTGGTCAGCGTGTGCGTCTGCACGGGCGGGTGCTCCGCCGGCGACTGGTAGCTGTTCGGGTTGTAGCGGTCCACCGACACTCCTCGGCTCCTCTCGGGGATCGGTGCGTCCACACTCTTGCCGATAGTGCTCAAAGGCCTGCCCCTACCCAAAGTGTTGGTCTTCGGCCACTCCTGAGACACATATTCCGACTCGAAACTCCTTTCGCGCCAGGAACGCGGTCTTAAAGTCTGGCTCCACGTCGGTGTGGGAGTGTAGGTTACAGATGGAGTCTTAGCAAACTGTTGCTCAGGCTGCCATGGAGGCTGGACGCTCGTCTGCTCAGTTGTAGTAGTAGTAGTTTGAGATGTTTTCTCAGTGAACTCCCTTAGCTCCTTACGCCATTGAGGCTCAACAGGCTCCGATGGTTCGTTGTTGTCGTAGTAGTACTGAGGGGAAGGATCGGGTTGCGGTTGGAATTTCGTCTCGCTAGGGATGTAAGTAGAGTCAGGGACGGAAATATAGCGCCTCTCGTATTCGCTGTAGTATGTT
Source organism: Autographa gamma (assembly GCA_905146925.1). NCBI lineage: Eukaryota > Metazoa > Arthropoda > Insecta > Lepidoptera > Noctuidae > Autographa > Autographa gamma. The sequence goes on along the minus strand of LR989869.1, from coordinate 4,034,819 downwards.
TTGCGTCCGGGAGTAGACCTTGGTGGGTCAACGGTAGACGCAGACCTTACAAAGGATTGGTTTGGTGCCGGAGGGATGTAGGCGATGGGGGCGTTTTTGGTGAACTTAGCCGGAGGTGGCTTCCAGCCCTGGGTAGGAGCGGGATTGAATGAATCAGCCGGGGTTTGTGGAGCAGGTTGGTAGAATGTTTGTGAAGTGTTGTTGACTGATGTGTAGCTCGAGTCCTGTTCCCACGGGGGAGGGACGTAGCTTGAGGAGTACTGTTGTGTAGATCTTTGGTAGCTGTCTGAAGAGTCTTTGTTTAAGTAAGAGTATTGAGTGGGTTGTGAGTTGCTCTGTGGTGTCTCGACGTTGGACACCCATGTAGGTGTAAGTGTGTATGTGGAGTAACTGGATGGTGTCCTTTCGGGAGCGGGTTCAGTGTAAGATGGTTGGTACTGGGGTTGGGGAGTAGACGGGGGTTGGTACGAGGGCTGCTGGGGAGGCGGTGCCTGGTACTGGGGCTGAGCTTGATGCTGGGCCTGGTAGTGGGGTTGTGCTGGTGGCTGATGTTGGGCCTGGTATTGTGGCTGCGGTTGGTACTGCTGCTGAGGTTGCGGCTGCGACTTCGGCTGAGCCCACGGCTGACCGACAGGAGTAGGAGTGGAGCTAACATTATTGTAAATATTGTTTTGTTGTTGCTTTGTTGTTGTTGTTTGTTGGTACCACTGCTGGTTGGTGATCTTGCTCGGCTTTACATTGCTCACAGTAAGAACTTCCGATTGAGGTTCAGATTGTAACTGTGACTGGTCGTACGACTGATTACTGAAAGATTGGTAAAGATCTGAGGGCATTTGACGCTCCGTGCTCAACCTGTCTAACAGAAGGCTGTGACGCCTCTCTGTAAGAGGCTCAGGGGGGTATACAGGCTGGTAAGGTCTAGAAGGTAAGGGAGAAGTGGAAATTTTATCTATACTAGGAGGCGGGAAGTACGTCCTGACGGTTGGAATACCCTGCTGGGTCAAATTCTCGTAGTTGTTGTCCAAAATCTTTGTAGTACGGTTGACTGTTACAATGTTCTCGATTTTGTTGTATTCAGTCTGAGTGCTGAGTCCACCGGCCGGTGAAATTGTACTCCTTATAATTTCGGTGTTCTCCGTGTGAGTTTTGCTGATGATTGGTGAAATGCCAATGGGTTTGATCTCAACATCTTCAACTTTTTCAAGGGGAACTGAGGGTTCCCTAATAGGTATATTGTATTCCTTCGCGGGTTCTGGTTCTACTTTTTCTTCTTTTGTTTCTGGTTTAGATTCTTCTGGCGCTTGGACTTCTACTTTGATCACTTTCTCTTCAGGTTCTTTGGGAGTTTCTTTCGCTTCTTCAGCGGGAGCCTCAGCAGGAGCTTCCTCTTGTTGTGGCTCTTCTTTTTCTACTTCTTCTTTAACTTCTTCCTTTTCTTCTACAGTTTCTTTAACTTCAGTCTCTTGTTCAACTTTTGTTTCAGTTTCTTCGGCTTCTTCGTATTCTTCTTCTTCCTCCTCCTCCTCATCTTTTGGTGGTGGGGCTTGAGCCTCTACTTCTTTTTTAACCTCAACTTCTTCTTCAACGACTTCTTCCTCTTTCTCTTCTTCTTCAACCTCATCCTCGACCTCTACCTTTTCTACTTTTTGGACTACTTCTTGTTGAGTTTCTTCTTCTTCATTTTCTTCTATTTCTTCCTCCTCAACAGGTTCAGGTTCAGCTGGTTCAGGTTCTGGTTGAACCTGTTTCTTTAAGACTACTGTTACAGGCTCAGCTTCTTCTTCGACTTCTTCCACTTCCTCTTCTTCTACGACGGATTGAGATTCTTCCTTAGGAGATTCTTGCACCACAACAACTTTCTTAGTTGTGGTCGTTTCAGACCTTTCTTCAGTTTTAACGACACTACTTTGTTGGCCATTCTCTTTAGGTGCGGCGATTGTCGTTGTAACAGTAACTGTTTCTGGTTCTTCGACAACTTCTTCTTCTTGTTCAGCAACCTCTTCTTCTTCCTCTTCTTCTTCTTCTACGACTTCTTCTTCCGATTCTTCTTCTTTAGGAATCGTTCTAGTCTCTGTCTTTGTTTTAATTTCTGTCCTACCATCAACAGTTGTTTTAGTTGTGGTAGTCTTAATTTCTTCTACCGATCCATCAGGTAAAATTTTCTTTACCACTTCAACTTTAGTTTCAGTCTTGGCTGCAGATTTTTTGGTCGGCAGTTTAACTGTCATCTCAGCCTCAATGCTTGAGTCTCCATTCTGATTACCATTTTGTTCCTCTACCTTATTCTCCTTTTTCACTTGTTTCTTTACAACTTTGACTTCTCTCTGAAAATGAAGAACAATGATTATAATTTTTGTTTGAGTCAGGTGATTGCATAATATTTATAGAATACGTTTACGTCAATGGTAAATAAATAAATATGAATATGTGTATATGTACAGTGAAGTCGATGTATCAACAATAATATCACGCATAATAAAACATTTAACTCACAATAAGAGTTCGTTACAATGTTCTCTATGATTCCGTTATGTTGTATAGTAAGTATGTATAACAGACAACGTAAACACACATATAAATATAGATATAATAAGTATACAGTAATTTTAATTGAACCTGTTCATTTTCAGTGCCCCCATTCTCTTCGACGGGCTTTGATTCTATAGGTGTTGAAGTTATAGGGGGAACAATCACATCATGTATCTGAATAATTGGTTTAACTGTCAAGTCTATACTTGAACCTAAACTTTCACTTGTTGGCAGTTTGTCTTTTTCCTCACTTATTTCCAACTTAGGCAACTGTTCAGTTTCACTGTAAAGTTTCGGCGGAGCACGGAAATACTCGGCATCGTAACTAATTTCTGGGAGTACTGGAGCGGTATATCCGTCACTTCCATAGTTCGTCCTCGGCTGGAGGGAACTGTAAGGATTGGCCGGCGGAGCATTATACTCGTACATAGACATAGGTCTGTTATTGTTTATCTGTGGTTGCGTTGGCGTATTTTTATGAAATGTGTCATTATTGTTTTCAAATCTCGTAGTATTTATAAACGGTGGGACAATTCTTTGTATCGGAGCTTCCCTTGGATCGGGATTACTTCGAGTTCTTAATAAGGATTTTGGGTTCGCTGGCAAGTTGAATGTTGGGAACACTTGGACCGGCAAACAATTGAAGTTTGGTAGGGCGACTGGAGCCGACTGGTTTGTGGACGAGTGAATTGGATGCACTGGTACTTCAGGGACTCCTTGGTTCATAGCATTCCTCATGAGCCTCTTGGCCATACGCTCGGACTTGATCTCCGAGAGGTCGAGCCCGCCCGGGGTGTAGGTGAACGGCTTGCGGTCCCGGCCCATCGCGCCGTGTAACGCCGACGGCGGATTCATTTTGCTGAAAGAAGTTTTCCCACGTTACTCCATAACACTGTGATTTATTATAAAGTTTACGAAATATATTTTATATGTATCATATATTTTTTGAACGTTAAAAGCTCGGGACATGTTTTGGCAAATTGACAAAACTGTAGAAAATAGATACGAGATACTTACGAGGTCTGAGGTTCACCGCAAAATGTTATATTTACTTCCTGCGCTGCAGTGAATTACAGACTTTCAACGCGTTATTGTTTATCCAGTCACCACATTTATATCTCACACGGTATGTTTCACACTTGTCGGAGATCAATTCTCACATCACAACTTTAGGGAGACGGATCACTTATTTTTGTGATGGAACATGCAGATATTAATCTGGTCGCAGCGGTTAAATATAGCGCGGGTGTAGTAAATGAGCCGGTACATTTGAATCCGGGAGGTGGTACGCGCGGTCGGCGCGTGCGCCGCCTGCCGCCTACTGCCGTCTGCTCCGCCGCCGCCATGTATTTTCGTACCGACCCCAATAACGGGCGCCTCGTCTACAATTTGTCTTGAGCAAATCGTCAAAACAACATCCAGTATACTTCCGACAGATTCGCGATTATTATTTATTGCAATCCTACGCCTCCATTCATCTGTGATGCGGCTCTGTTCATCTTATTCGCACCATTATAGCTGCAGCGATCTGTGACGTGCGCCGCGTTGGAAATCAACACGCTTATGTTCCGCGTAGTTCATCCACCTTTGCGAACACTGCTATTATATGACATTGTCCTATTTTTCTATTTTAGTTTTCCGCCTTTCAGAAATGTTGAAAATAACTCATTTTCCGTAGTTCAGTGTACTTGATCTTTACACAAGGTGGATGTTGTATTTATTTAACGCGAGGCTGAATTTGTTCCTTGTCTTTTTAACAAAAGTAGCATAGATTTGATGTCGGAGTAAAATATTTATATAAATGCAGCTTTATCCCGAAGATTTACAGCCGACAGCGGTTGCTCGTCCAAATATCAGCCAGCTATTAATGTTGGCTCCAAACCAAAACATTCTGGTTCGACATTGCTCACATTTGCTACTGAATCGAATGGTATTCACACGTATTCAGAATATCGGCAGCTACTACGTAATCTGCGTAGTGACAGTATTTCGATTTCATGCATTTTTAGTACATTCTGATTGGTACATTCTTCTCGAGTTTTCAACTTCGAATTACGAAGTTTTGTTTAGTGGATTTTACGAACAGCCATAACTTTTTGAGTTTAATCGAGATGCATCTGTTTCACGCACGGTGTAAGCCAGAATAAACAAAGACAATTTTAGTGTCTTTTAAAGAGTTGTCAAATAAAAGGGGCATAAATTCAAAGGCTTTTTGCTTTTGTGTCGGGAATAAAGTTGTTTAAGTGGTTTGCCGTTAAGTAAAGCTCGGAGGAGTCATAGGGTCTAATGAAGAGTAATGTTGTGTTCTGGTAATCCAAGGTCACGGGTTCACTGGTTCGGTACACACGTGCTTTCTCGATATTGGGTTTCCTAAATATATTATGTTAGAAGCGATTCAATATACTCTTCAACATAAATAAAGATTATAGAATAATAATAAAGCAGTATATCTTTTGTTTCCTGTTTTTGATACAAAAAAAGTATTTGCTAAAGTTATGAACTGCAGTAATCAATTAATTAAAGTAAAGAATATTGTTACAAGAAAGCTTTTATAATATAAAGCTAGATGAAGGCATTGTTTAACGACAGAAACTTAATTATAGTAAGTTGGACCATTGAAAAATCACCTTGTCAAAGATGGCATTGGATATTAATTGCTGTTGTAATTTCTACAAATAAAAAGACTAGACCTTTGAACTGCTTATTATTGAATATTTATTTCTCTATTTTCTTTATTTTATGTATATAATATAATAGTAGTATAGTATAGTAGTTTCTTATTTCAGTTCATCAGATGTTTAAAGCGATTTTGTCATGTTTAATAATAAATTTATGTACAGACGTTGTATTGGCGAATAGATAATTGACATCAAATAATTGGAGCAAGAAAATGTATCATGCTTGACATAGAAAATATTTTCAGCAATATTACACGACTCATAACTATTATTTACTAGCTAGGCAGCAAGGTCTATTGGTTATAGCGACAATGACCTATAATTATTTATTAGGTCATGCAAAAATAATAACAGATTCTTCAAGACGTCGCAAAATACTTTGATCAAGATTTGATTTTATTTAACAATTCGATATTCACACATTAAGCCAAACTTATTTTGAATTATTTTCTTTATTTGCTGAATACTTTTCAAGCATCTGACTACCTTCGTTCTTGAAAACAACTTTTTAAATTTTGTTCCTATATCGAGGGGGATTTATAAACATAGGTACACAAAGAAAATGGTTCTGGAATAAGGATTTGTGGACCATAGTAAAGCATGTCCTATACGGGAATCGAACCCTCAGAATAAGCACAATAGACTTCGCAAACTACACCTACTACCTCTAGGCTATCAGTGCATTCAAATTGTTATTGAATACCGCACCAAATCTCCAATGCGAGAAAAGTTTGGAAACACGATTAGCCCTCTTACGCACTAGCGGTAAACGGCGGAGGGCGGCTAACCACGCGGTCCAGTTTAATATGCAACCGCTTGGCGGTTATGTGCGTACAATCACAAGCGGTTGCATATAAAAACTGGAAATGCGCACGTGCGTAAGAGGGAAAGCTTCATCATGAAAATCCTTATTCAAAATTAGAAGCTTTTTTTTTCAGATTTTAGTGAAACTATCTTTGCACAATTTTTCAATAGGTATATATATCTAGGTTTTTTAAATCGTACTGCATGGTAACTAATCTCGTGATTGTAGTCAACCTGGGTAGCACTTACGCAAGTAGTTCATCTACCACAAGTCTTGACAGCGCATTGTCAATGAGCCAGTTTGCTGTCAGTATACAATGTAGTATGTATGTATTATTTGTATATTTACTACTGTTACTAAGAGGATGAATGGGACCATGTTTATGTAGGCCAGGGAAGACCCAAATTGATAATAACTTTGGTCAGTTAGAAATGGCTTGTCACTCATTTGTTACTCAAAATTTCACTGAAGGTTAATTTTTCTAGGTAAATAACTAGCTAAATGAGAACTCCCAGACATCAGATTTATCTGAAATTTCGCTTATTTGTAGTGACAATAAAATATGCTATTCTCATGTGATTAAAAACTAGTTGATGCTTTACCACAAATAAAGAAGTTAAAAGCAACAACATTTAAAAAAAGTTAGTCAAATAAGATTTTCTAGTTATTTGGGCTTCTATCTTGCTTTCTATAGTACCTTGACTTACAAACCAAATATCGTAGCCAAGTAAGACAAAATGTATAGTGGGAATAGAATGTAGTGCTTCAAATTTATATTCCTTATTTGACCTATATCTAGTGCTTTTGCTTCTCTGTTTGAATAATCTAGTACCTATACCCTATTTTTTACATCAGTAATAAACACATAACATAACATATCATCACGCCTGTATCCCCGAAGAGGTAGGCAGAGGAGAGAGATATGTTTAGGTCCCATGTAATAGGGGGCGAGCCTATTGCCACTAACCGGGCACAAATCCAAACTCCGACCTGCTACTGAGAATTTCATAGAAAAACCCAATAACATCTTGGTCGACTCGGGAATCGAACCCAAGACCTCTAGCGTAACAGGCGCGCTTAGCACCACTAGGCCAACGAGGCAGATCAGTAATAATGATAAATATTTTCTCGTAACAATGAAGAATTCGAGGTACTTAAAAGCCCACAGTTATTGTCTAATCAATAAAAATATATGTTCTACGATTTCTTTCCTCCGTTTTAAATTATAACTTGGAATAAAAACTTTTTTGTTTCACTAATATTGGAACGCGATTTCAGCCGCGCAAGTTGTTCCTGTATCGTGTATCGTAAAACATATTTTCTGCTATTCGGGAAGTATCAAATCCAACGAATCAAAAATCAAAAGCATAGATCCACTCCTTTTTGATTTATGACTGGTATCTTACCCGACTTAGCTTGATACATTTAGATTTCAAAACTACAACATTTTATTGCACATTGAACACGTGTTTTCTTTTTAATATCAATCGTATTTTTATTGATTTCTTACTGTATCGTTTCTATAATAATATCGTACAGTAAACCGTACAACTGTAACAGCTTTTATTAAATGTGCTCTTATTTTAAAGGTATTAAGGTTGTCTTTTGCTTGTCGTTTATATTACAGACATGTTGTTGACTGTTCTTATTATTATAATACGCCATTTTTGTACTCCAGAGTTCGCCTGTCTACCACCTGTCGTCTGCTGAATACGGTATTAATATTTTATAATATCGTGCCTATTCCTGTAGATGGTAGAAATGTAATTTATTTATAGTTTCTGAAGTTGTAGATAAGTTTTTGTAGAGTGTATGCCAAAAGAGACATGGTAATTATCAAAATGGATGCTTATAGGATACTTTAAGATTAATAATGGCGTGTGAAAGCTTTCAATTATTAATTGACTAAAAAAGGTTAGTTGTAAACAGTTTATGGAAAAAACTTGTGCTATTTTTTTTTATACACAATAAAATAACTAACAAAAATATGTTTGTCTTGCTGTTACAAGCTGGTCTAAAAAAAACTGTTTTTTATACTGTTTAGGTTTTAAAAGGTTATTTTCAAATAAAAGTTCATAGATCCATAAACATTATTTTTAATACCTTTTACTTGGAAAGCAAATTTTCGCTTCGAAAATATTTAAGAAAAACTAATTATATGGTCTGGTAGGTTATTAAATGAGCCTGAACAGCTGTGTACCTATTTATTAGATAAGGTTAATGAACTTAGTTCTAGAATGAAGTCATTAATCTTGTTACCACCTAATGTGTAGCTACTGATTTATTTCGCAGAACAAAATTCCCTGGTTTATGACTTTATTAACAGATATGTAAAGTAAATTGGTATATTCCATACTAATTTTTAGTATAGTAAATTTATTTATATTCTCTACACTCCAAACATTATTTTATAAACTTATTTGCTCGTACTACGTTGCAAGTTTGAATAATCATTTGTGGATCTTAATATTTTTTTAATCCTTTATACATATATGTGGCTTTTTTCGTTGGTGCGGATTGTGTAAATTTTATGGATAATTAAAAACAATAAAAATTGATTGAATAAGTGTACCAAATATTTATTTAAAATTAAAACGTTTTGAAATGATAGGGCAAGCGGTTTAGAGATACCGTATTTTCCTTGTTCATGTTCTAATCATATCTAAACGTGTTACATTGTCTGTTATACATTGAAGTTACCTATAACATATTTAAAAAATGTGTTTTCCTAAATAGTGTCACCATGAATAATGTTAAAGTGTAGATTAATACTCACTTTTACTTCTGTTTTCACCGATTCTCCTTTGGACGCCATTCTGTAGACAAAAATAAACACATTTTAGTGATATTTACTGCAAGACTGAACTAAGTTATTTGGTTCACTTTACTACGGGTATTTAGAATAAGCTAAGTTTAAATTCGAGTAGATTTCAGTATGTTTAAACCATAACATAGGTAGGTTAAATTTATATGAAGTGATTAAAAATTAATCATTATTTGATTTTTAAATCATACTTAAATGTAGGTTATATGTTAAATGCATGAAGTTTCAGTTAATTAAAGCCAATAACATTTTGTTCATGGTTAATTAAGTCTCAGAGATTTTTTTATAGTACCGAGTTGTTATAATTTACTATATTAAAAATAATTCACATCTTTTGATATCTATCATAAAGTTTATTTTTGTTTATATTATTGTTTAATTGAAACCAAATCCTAATTCATAGTAATGAAAATTTGAAAACCCGATTTACAAGAAAACCTTAAATACCGACCTACTTTTTCCGTCATTTTAACCCACAACTCAACACATGACCCGTTCTACATAATAATATAAGTAACACTCTATCCTACTCGACCGAACAATGCAAACGCACGACCCGACATAAAATATCACGATATATTCCAATATATTCTTGAAATTTTATAAAATAGGACGCGATAATTTATAAAATATCTCGAGTATATCATACGAATATAAGATACTAGCTGTGCCCACGATTTCACCCACGTGAATACTCATATCGCTTTATTTTCGACAATTCATACACTATCTTTATAAACTATGGCCTATATGTTATTCCGATGTATAAGCTACATTATTGTAAAGTTTCATTAAAATCCATTCAGTACTTTTTGCGTGAAAGAGTAACAAACATCCATACATGCAAGATGGGTCGACGACATAATTCGGGTCTCGGGTTGTCTCTGGATGAGGCTGGCACAGGACCGTATATTATGGCACGAAAAAGGGGAGGCCTATGCCCAGCAGTGGGAGGAAAAAGGCTATGGATGATGATGATACATCCAAACAAATTTTCACATTTATAATATCAGTAAGATATGTACCTACTCTAAACGGATCGACCTATTTTAGTTCTATTTGAGTCGAATTCGGCAATTTTAGGGTTATAAATAGCCTTGGTTCGGCAATAATTGGGCTGAGATACAAACAATTAGTTGGTATTTAGTTTCAGATTAATAGGATTGTGTTTGCCGAATTTAGAAAGGTAAATACTTATGTAGAGCAACTAATGGTTCATTTAGTTTGATTCTTTTAATGTCTGTAGGGGAGATTTATGTCCGAATACGATTGTAATAGGTGCACAGAATTCTTTGGATTTTTGCTAGTAGGTCAATGGATTTTCTGGCTTTATTTAGAGTATTATATACTGAAGAAAATGCTTTTTTTAGGATTGGATATAGGCGCTTAAATATTATATAGTTCGTCTTAGGTATGTCTATATATAAGTTATTTTTTTTTCTTGCGGGTTATAATAATATGTATGTACCTAGATTTTTTTCCATATGTTTATGTTTTCTATATACAATTCAGAGGAGTAAACAAAGCTGAGTACTACAATCGTAAGTTTCCTTCCAAATAACACCGTAGCACGTATGTTTGTTATTAAATAATCAACCGCAGCGCAATTTGGCATATGTTAGCGAAACGGAAATTAACAGGAATTACTGCGCTCATAAAATACTAATAAACTACTGATATTTGGCTGTTGTACGTATCCGCCATTGTGGTATTATGATAAGAATTGCTGTTTATTTGTTATTAACTATGCCAAGAAGTACAATATTTTAGTCTTGATGATCTTGGAAAATAACACGTCGCAATTGTCGTTAATAGGTATACTTTTTTCGTGTCATAAGTAGATATATTTACTAATTATTAAGTACCTAATTCATCGTAGTATTCATTATGCGACACTGATGAACTCAATAGAATCAAAGGAGACATAGCAGACAAACTGTTAAAAAAATTAAATGTTTTATTAATAAAACACTTGGTAGATATGTATGTATGTATATCTGTGAATTTGAGAATAAAACTAGCTACAAGTGTTGAACGTTGAATATTACACATTTTATTGTTTAATTTTACGGTGTTTAGATTCTACTGCGGGTTTTATAGATCAATGTAATTTCTCGATTTTCTCCATTCGATTATTCTACGATATAATCAAATATTTCATGATCGATTCGGTTTGAATTGTAAACTGACTTAACTTAGATGTTGGGTAAACATTTCTTTAACATTTTATTTAAGCATTTATTGACAAGCTTTTTTATGCTCAAAATTTATAATTAAGTCTCGCAAATCACATCATGTCCACTATAGTCAAGTTAAACTTAGCTTTAGACTTTCTTAAAAGTCTATATTTCGCCACATTATCTCTCAAAGTTACAAAAATATCCCTAATAAGACTTTAGGGAAAAATAACATGAAATGTATTTGGAAAAAAAGGAAGACAACACGAGAAAATTACCTTCTAAATTCTAGCATGCTATTTTACTACTAAATTAATATAAATAAATACACACTCACTTCATGCTAAATAAACAATAAATAAAACAATCCTAATTTATTAACTGACAGACCGTTCAGTTTCGCGCCATGAAAATGCACTAACATAATTTAGGCGCCAAACGCATTACGTTCCGATTTACGGCTGCACACATTTCAAGGTTTCACAAAATTAACTTTTGAATACAACTTTGACTTTAGCTATGTTTATTATTGTTATGTCTTCCTTGACCCTATTTTACAAATTTATGAAAGAATATGTGGAACAAATGAAAATGCTTAATTGGAAGGAAATTGGTACATTTTATGTAGCATTTTTGCTATTAAGCTAATCCGTTGTTAGTAAATTTTGACAAATGAGAGACTACAAAGTTACCTTAACAAAGGTATTTATGTATTTCATTATGTATATCATTTTGTTTATTTGTGTATTTTTTTTATGGGTTAATACCTGATAATAAACTTATTTGAATTTGAATTTTCATTTTCATTTAGTCACCTTTAAGAGGGAACATTCACGAAAATTATTTGTACGTCTTTTACAATTTTCCGGTCATTGTCAAACTGTTACTTTGAACCAAATATGATTCGCGGTTGAAATAGGTATTTATTTACAGAATTATAATCATTAATGTCATCAATATAACCCTCACAGTGCATGCCACTGGATCGATTGTCTATTTCATGAAAAAATAATTCAATCGACAGCAGAAATTTAAGATCGTCTTAAAGTTAAGTTACTTTATTTATTCTTAAATATTTATTAATACACAATTAAATCTAATATAAGAACAAACTCTAACTATACTAAAATTAAAACTTACATAAATAAAAACTAAACGGCGTCAAAGAACTCATCGTCGTCCCTGTCAATGGCGGGGAACGTGCCCAGAAGGCTGGCAGCATTGCCACGTTGAATGGCTATGCCGATTCTCTGTGCAAGGAACAAAACCAGCCCTCTGATCACGAGTAGATTCTTAAACCTTAAGTCTTAAAGTTAAGTTTCTTTATTAAGTCTATAATTTCATAGTTACCCGCCATCTTGGTACGATTATGTTTTTAATCTGGACTTTTCATTAATTCGTAAGAACAAAGGTAAACTTCCATGGAATAAGCCTCAGAATTGAAATTAAGAAATGGATTAAGGGAATTGTTTTACTCAGATGTTTAAATTACAAAGGTTTTTGTGAAATGCTTCTGGTAATATTGGTTTAAATTAAATATTTAATGGCTAAGTCGAAACGAAGTTTCTTTTTCAGTGTTGGGCGGCAGTTTGCGAGGTTAATTTGAATACTAGATATTTCGATGATAAGATATGATATCTGTAAATTAAAATGCACAGGTATACTTACAAGATACAAGTGTCTGAGATACATTTTAAAACAAATAACTGATAAATTACAATCAATATGGATGTGTGCTTAAGTTCTGCGCAGTTGTTATTTTAATATAACCTTAGACTGCAGTTGCACATGTTAGTTTCTATAAATAAATTCTTATAAATATCTCAATTCTCCACACAAACTTATTTTAAATAAATGGAACGACATTCCACACTGATTGCAAACATATTCTGCTAATCACATTTCGAAGTTCGAACAAAAATAATACGCGCACGAGTTCTATATTCGAACTTCAAATTTTAAAGTAAGAATGGTTTATTAAAGCTGGCCAGTTTATAAATTAACTAAAAAACCCACCAGGACCATTGGTATAATAAAAAACATTCGTGTTCCAAAATTAAAAAATCAATACATTCGATTCGATTTGTCTAGATTCCTTGGCTGTATAGTGAATCAAGACGCATTACCTTTGCCTGAGACAAGCGCAACGACTGCAATAACATTCAGCCGTAATATGAAGTCGTTCTCACATCGTAACTGTTTGTCCGGATCGCCCGGATCGCCCGGATCACCCGGATCTAGTGTATCGGACATTTCAAATGCTATTACTCGTTTATTATTGCTAGATCTAGATTTCTGTTTGTTGTTATTTGCGACCTTTTAATGTTCTAAGTATGAAACATTTCACTAGCGGCAACATTCTTCCGATGTAAAAAGTTATTGATTATTTGAAAAAGGAATGCCAACCGAATGATTGAATAATTACTATAAAAATATATATATTATTGTAAATTGAAATGTACGTTTTCACTTTTGATAAGGATTAAAGTTAGTACAGTGTTCAACATTATTTCAAAAATTGAAGAAGAGCTACTCATCTTTATTCGAGTTGAATCAATTCTCTTTCTTTTCTATGAGAAGAGGCCATTGCCCTGCATTGAAACAGACTGGTATTTTTATTTTCACAAACATTGGGTTCAAATACCGAATCCACAAAATCCGTGTGCAATACATTTCTTTTTGGAGCAGGCGTGTTTAAATCTGTAAAGTATTAGTTCTACGTTAGATGCAAACGGTTCCGCGTCGATAACAGAAAAAAAACAAAGTCGCTCATCAAGAAAACATTAGGCAACAATCCAAGGGGCGACCGTTAACCCCGTTTAAAGCGTTATCATAGCTCTCATACGAACGAACCGAATGGAAAGCTACACGTCATAATAAACTATTTTTTCGCGGGCAAAGAAACTAAAAATAGTTCGCAGACCGTCGGAATAAATCGAGTGCTCGCCACTGCACTATTTTATAACGCTGGACAAGCGGGCGATTCTCAGCAGTTTTTGTTTTATGCTTTTCCCAGTTTAAAAAGATAACGCTGATAAAATATGGCTGTGCAAGGAAATATCCTTGGTTGGGGCTTGTTTGTGGCGCACCGAGGGAGGCAGTAACTTGTACGAAATAATGTCGTGCCTTGCGGAAAAATCTCGCCGGCTTGAAAGGCAAATTCTGTTCCACGAGATAGTTTGAGAAAACAGCGCTAGTAGGTGCATAATATGATCCGGGTGGCGCCATCTTTGTTTGTTATTCTCAACTATGTTATACGTACACCGTGGCTTTATAAACGAAGTTTATAAGACCGTATCAATGTAGGAACACAAAAACATGGTGATTTTTATAAAATTTGACGAACATGAAGGTGGCCAGAAAAATGTTCAAAATTATGCTTTTACTATTTACCTAGTACCTATGTCTCTGTTTTAATATTTTATCAAACTCCTTTTAAAAGCATAAATACACAAGTATTTTTCTCTTTCTTTTTTGTACTATGTAAACAAAGGTATCAACAGCCACTGTTATTTATTGAATTTAAATTGCTGTCACATTAATCGGCTCAACCAAATACAAACTAAATAAAAACCCGCAAATTGAGTTCCATTTAATCTACGTTCGTAGTAATTTTATCAATTGATCCCATACTGATAAGTTAATCCGATTATACGGAATAATCTTAGTTACCATTGCAGAATAATCCGTTTGCAAACAAAATTCACAAATCGAATAAATTAAATCGATAGTCAAATACATTTAAATTCGACTAAAATAAATTACGGACGCGATTGTGGCGAGTGATGTGTCTACTTTTAGTTTAAACTTTTCACTGATATGACAGTTGTTTGTGTGCTTTTGCTGTTATTTTAAGTATGTATTACTATACTTACTTAAAATATACGTATATGATATGTGTATACACAGTTATAGCTATAGGTGTAAGAAGAGTTTTTTTTAATCATGACCTTAAATAGTAATGACGCTGTAAAAGAACGATCAATTAAAAACTGTAGGAGCGAAGTCTCAATAAGAACAGCTTACGATATTTTCGCACTTCGCATTTGTTGCTATTTTAATGACGAAAGAAAAGCTTAGTTAGTTGCCATTTTAAATTACATAGTACACAGAAAACTCATTATAGTTAAGAATAATATTAAATGATTTTTAACATGACCATAATGCACAATCTTTGATATTCCAAAAACTAACACATGTTCCAACAACATAACACTATCAGTTGCATGTTACCATAAATTAGCAGATGTTTTGAAAGTTCCGTATTTTGATTATACCTAGGTTGCCTAGGTTACGAATCTAGATGAAAGTCTAAGCTGAACAGACGTGTTAACATATACAAATAACCTGTCTGCTCCGAGCTTCACATTTATAACAAGGTCGGAATTGTAATTTCACGAACACTAAATATTATTTATAAGCGAATGTTTAAAAATCTTGTTTTTAGTTTTTAGCTCTGACAATTGACGTACTATATACATAGACTGCTACTATCGCTAGTTTACCCTTGTGCCAAGCGAGAGCAGTTTTTAGTCTGAACCTAGTACATTTCGTTTACTGATTTAAGTTAATTTTTGCGCAATGAGAAACTTATATACGAAAATATCGATGGTTTTGACATTTTTAGTGTTTTATAATATTAGTGTTTTAGATAGATTTTTTAAAACGGCAATCTCCATCTTCATACATAATTCACGACAAAACCATTTCACACTAGTGCTTACGTTCAAACTCTGATAGGCTCACTCTAGTTTCTTATGTATACTCTCAGGGCCTGACTTCGTTTGACTTCAAAGATGAAACGATTTTGGAGTGTCGATATTTTACTGCATAATTGAAGACATTACGCGCCTTCTAAATATTATTATTCGTAAAAATAAAAGGAAAGAACTTATAGTGAGAACTTCTTAAATAATTATTATCATGTCTTGGTACCCAAACAAAACTACCTTGATTGATATATTTTCAAAATGTTGAGTCATTAAATTACCTTTCATAAGTGCCTTTTCTAAGGATAGTCAATTTACACGCCTATCATGGTATCTAATTGTGATCGAGATATTAGTAATATATTTTGATTAAAATTACTTTTAATTAATTACTATTTAATAAATAATATATATTCTAATAAATAAATCTCTATATGCATTTCCCAGATTTGAACCTGAACTTTCAAATACCATCAAAACCCCTTAAATTAAACCTCTCCCAAATAAAAGGAGTAAATAATACCTCTCATAATATTATTTTTATTTCCAGAACCGAAGATAAAACGCCGGCAGAGCAGCAAGATTGAATATCGCAGCAAGGTAAGTGAATTTACGATTCGAGGAACGAAACCTATACTACCTATGAACTTACTTTCTGTTAACCAAAAATTGCTGTAGATTTTACGAGTATACTATTGCTGGAATGTTCGATCGTGTCACATTATTCCTTAGAGTATACATATGAAACTATAGAGTGAGCCTATCAGAGTTTAAACCGTAAGCACTAGTGTGAACAAGTGTTGTCGTGAATTATGTATGAAGATGGAGCTTGCCGTTTAAAAAATCTATCTAAAACACTAATATTATCCTAAGAATGTCAAAACCATTGATATTTTCTTATATAAGTTTCTCGTTGCGCGAAAATTAACTTAAATGGAAATCTGTACTAGGATCAGACTAAAAACTGCTCTCGCTTGGCACAAGGGGAAACTACCGATAGTAGCAATCTATGTATATAGTACGTCGATGCATTATTCACTGTGTTGTGTTGTTTACTTTATAGTATTTTTTCTTTAAATTTCGAGTAACAAGAGATTTTATAATAACGCGCTTCGTGGAGTAAAGTTAGACAAAAAAATTTAAGGCCAGATTTTAAATATTTTTTAAGCTAGAAGATTCAGGACTCCCAAAAATGTATTTAAACAATTATATTATGTGGCTGTTATAGCGTTAAGTATTATTATTATACTACGTATTTTGTTTTACATATATTTGCTTATTATAACATTTTTTGAGCTCCATAACTCAGAAGGAAAAAACGGAAACCTTATAGGATCATTGGTTTTTTGCTTTGTTCTGATTAATTATACAAAATTACTGCATACTATTCAAGAATGTTTTGAGCACAAACTATGTGTTTATGAGTCTTATAGAGAGCTTTATACCTAGTTTCACATCAACAGCTCAAAACCTCAAAAATCTATCTAATTTGCGCTCCTACTAAATCTAGATTTTATTGTTTTGACACCATTCCAAGCTACATCCCGGGATAACTAGATATGCAACTAGCCTAACAGTATGATAGTCAGATAATGTGTTATTGTATACGAATCATTCCCGGGTTTGGCTTTTGGCCATGGGATATACAATCATCCACACATATGCGCAATTATATTCAACCTTATGGCATTATAATAAGGGTGATTTGAATGTTTGAGTTGTGCGCCTTGTGTGGTTGCCTGTACGTGCAAGCATCCACACATATTACTAACTATGAACTACGATATTCAACCTTACTACTTTGTGATAAGGGTGATTTTAATGTTGTAAAAATGTTTCTTGTGTGGTGGCCTGTGCCCACTAGGATTCTACCAGTTGCGAACGAAATCGTTAAATGTGATTAACTGCCAACGTTTGGGTAAGAAATCTATTCTTGTTATCCTATCTGTCGGGTGAGTTGTACAGAATTGGCCTTGAACTCATTGTTAGACGAAAGCAAACCCAAATAATTAGTACAAATTAGGGTAGTGATATTATAAAGTGGCTGGCAGTGCTGTTTGTTTCATAATATAGCATAACATATTCTGAAAAAAAAAGCGAACTGATTAAAGAATTTGCACATAAACACAAAAAAAAACTATTTAGGATACGAACCTCTGTCCTATATAAGTTCAAAATAAGTATGTGATTTCTCTTTAGTGAGTTGTATAGAGATCTTTCAACATAATAAAGTCGTGGAAATATATCAAATTGTACGCCCAATTGGCAGGGGTTGGTATAGTAATCCCTTACGAATTGACTGCAAAATTGTATTACTTACACTATTTTGTAGTGAATTTGCCCATATTATATGTGTTACTAAATAAAATCATTTCCTACAGTCTCTACAAAGTTGAACGCTACATAATATTATCTAATGAACAATTTCTTCCTATGTACTATCAGTAGCAAAATGTGTGTTCTTATTTACAAGTAAAAAAACCTATTTTACGTAAAACCGAAAACTGTTCTTTTTGTTCTTGTTATAAATTAAAAGCAAAATATTTTTTACGCTTTATATTTTTACGCCAATCATTCAATTATATTCAATGCAAATGAGCAACTGTGGTAATGAATTGTCGTGCCTTCACTATATTAGAAGAGGCCTGTGCCCAGTAGAAATTTATTGGTTGGAATTATTATTATACGTAAATATATTTATCTTATAAACCGTTAGTAAGTCATTATACCCATTAGTAAACTAAAGCACTTCCATTAAGTATCTTGTGAACAATTTCGTTCCCGCTTTGACGTTCGTTGATGGATCACTAACGACGTTTACCCAACACCAGCCATACGAGCCAGCGATGTATGCTGTAATATTTTCACCTATTATCATGTTGATGACGTAATTTTATATCTTGGTACCTTGGTAGCCATTTATTAATAGTTCAATTTAAAATAACACTGTTTGAAAAATAAATGTGAAAAAGAATTTAAAAAATTGTTTATGAGAAAATATTTCGTATTTATTTTTTAGAGGTTCTTTTTTGTGAAATTTAGAATATGTTTGTATAATTGTTACTTTTTATCATAAGGAAACTATATTATTATTTTCAACCAAGGAAAAAAGGAGGAGGTTCTCAATTCGGCTTTATTTTTTTGTTATATTTCTTAGTAAAACTAGTAATTTATAAAATTCGTGTTTCATTACAATGTTACGTATATACAAGTAACATATTATTTAATGTATTAGAACTAGCATGAAGGCAATAAGCCTACCTTTATGAGCGTGAAACATTAACGTTTAATATTGGCCTATGTACAATGTAGTAGCAAACTCGATTACTCGATTGATATGCAAAACCCCTCGGTTCACGATAAACGTCAGCCCGGTGTCGCATGCCAGCCAGTTGCCAGCTTTAAAAATATATAAACACGTGTATAATCTGTGTCAATACAGTCCGATAAAACGAACAAACGATTTTATTTACGAGGAAGAACAAAATTGATTGTTTAGTTAGTACCTACATTTAATTTTACCTATCGTTAAAAATTTATAAAAATAAAACTGAGATTAACGCGAATGTTAGACATTGAAATAAAACTACTTTTGAACATAGTATGCTGTTTTGTACTAAAACTTAAATAAGGCGCGAAAGAATCAGTCCAAAAAATAGCTGTTTCTGAAATAAAATTTGCAAATATCGCTAAAGTAGTAAAAAACCTAATTTAAACACAATTCTTTTTTTTTTGTTTTCTTATTTAAAAAGTAAAATACACCAAAAAAGTGCGTAATCATATCTAAACTTCAGCAAAGGTGTGAAAACTAAAAAAAGCAAGATGGCCGATTCCATAAGTTCATTGCCACTTGGCAGGGGACGTCACCTGTAAACCTTTATCACGTAGCTCTGGCGGGCGGCCAGACCGCACCTATAGATTCCTTCTCCATTCAACGTGAGTCTTACTGACATAGACCATGTTAAGTATAGACGGGACTAGGAAATGATATAAAAAAATAAATAAAGAAAACTTAAAAAAGGAAATTGAACGTGTTCTTTTGTAGCTTTAGAAAGGTATTATTTATATTCGTTTTTTAAATACTTTTAAAGCTTCAACTGTAAGTTTAAAAGGGAGTTGGAAGTTAATGAGATGACACTTTCCGATTTACGATTAAATTCAAATTATGCATGACATGTTTAGTTTGGGCGAAAAAGCTAAGTGGATTGTTAAAATTATTAACACCACATATGAATTGGTTGGCAAATGATTGAAAAAGAAAAATCATTATTACGGTATTTACCTTTTTAGACTATAACTTACTATCCCATATTTTGCGAAAGCCGTGTCTGTTTATTTGTGTGTTCTATGGATACCACTGAACGGATAATAACACAGTGTGATTGATGACACCTACTGATATTAGCCTGATACACCTGCTAAGGTTTGCCTACCAAGGTCGCGAACTCATAAATTAGACCTGAAAGGACTATTTAGGGGGTACCTTTCAGTGTTTATGTAAAGCTAACATTTAAAATACATTGCGAAAGATACTCTGTGGAAATTTAAATAGAGTTCAAAATCCGAAGTTAGGTTATTTTTTGTCAGTCACGCACAAATTATTAAGGTAGTATTTGTACTTGCCATTCTGATTCAGTAAAGACAATATAGCCTGGTATCTTTGAAATCAATTATGCTTTTTATTTGAAGTAAATAAAAATTTGTTACAATAAATTACACGATATTAAAAAAATACAAATGTTACTAAACCGTCAAGAATCCGTAGATTTCAAAATCTTCAAATAATATCAAAAGTATCAGAATACTTTCAGAACTGAAGAAACTTACCAAAACATAAGTCAACATTCGTTTGAGAAAGACTTCCAAAGTTTACAAACATGAACGTTGGATAAAGGAATTATTTTACACCAACAAGGTTAGATTCTTGTTGCAATATGTTAGAGAAGAATATTTATTATAAAGACGGTGCATTATATGTTCTCATAAGAAAGTCGCAAAAATTAGTGTGAATTCTCACACTAATTACGAGAATCCGCTGTCAAATAAGAAGCCTCAACATTGTTTCTCCCTAACCCAGCTAAGGGTCAGCTACCAGTCTCACTGAATTCAACGAAATGCGCATCTGACCTACACCTTTGGTGTTTACATCTGGCCTTTCACTAGGTTCCTCGATAAGACAAAACAGACATACTTCCAATTACAATAGAATATCTACGGATCGTTTTTCCTATAATATTCCTATAAGAGATTGGAATTTGACGTAATTTGTATGGCGCTAAAGTCAATATTCAGTCTCTAGTAGGGAAACAATCAACAGATACCTACTGTGTTAAAATTGACCAATGAATGATTTGCCGATTTCAAATGTCTAACCACAATCCCCAATATGTATCTAACAAACTTGTATAAATGAACTTGATGTACTAAAATAATATAGTTGAAAAGGCAACAATAACACGCTTTATGTTAACGTAAATATGAAACAGTAAACCTAACTAAAAGCAGAACTTTGAACTAAAACAACGGTGGAAACAAATCCTACAAATGCTAAACAAGTCGAGTATGAGATGGCGAGATAAAATATGTTGGTGGCTTTCAAAACATTAAATCCATACATATACATGTTATAAATGCGGAAGGTTCTGTGTATTTCTGTCTGTCTGTTGTACTTTTACAGCTTAACCGCTGTACCGACTTTGATGAAACTTAGAAAAAATACTTTTTGGTAGGAAAACCGACCCACGTTGGCAGACCCGTGGAAAAAAGCTAGCAATATGTAATGTAAAATTTGTCCATTTTTTTTATTTTCTGCCTCCAATCCGTAATTTGCCACCAGGATGGTGCCTTTTTTAATACTAACTACCTACTATTAATTTGTCCGTCTGTCTATCAGTGTATTTTTTTTCATGAATCTTAGAGAAGAGTTAAAAGTTTGAGCGTGAAATACAAACACTGAATAATTCAAAAAGACTTGTTACAAAAATCACTCTCAGATTGACTGAATATGATTTCCTTTCATCATTAAGATTACATAAGCATCAAACAGCTGCGTCAATCCAAATATCTTTTAGCGGATTTAGCAACGGTTAAGCGAAAATCCTCAATAAAAACTAGAGCCGTAGAAACAAGCTTGTTGGAACTAGTCCAAATTACAATACCCCACACAGTTCTAACACTTCAATAACAAAATCGTCTCTATGTCAAGGTAGTAAGGTTGAAATCGATTTTCGCTTGTTCGCAACATTTGTGGTTGACTGTACCATCGAGTCTGATTTAAATGGACGCTAATATACGTAATTTTCTGATCCAATGACACTCATTTTCATAACAGTCATATTATTTGGTTTACTTAATTCGTAATGGTTGTCATATTTTAATTGGTTTGTGTTTATAATAATGTTTGTTAATCTGTGAGATATCAAGGGATGTATCTTATATGTGATATAAAATACATACATAAATGTTTACTAATTGCAAAAGCATTTGTCTTTATAGGGGCAAATGCAGCGAAATACTAAAAAGTAACGAAAAGTACTTCAGGAATTCTGCCCTTTCTCTCAACATAAGGCAGAAATCACTACAGAATTTGATAAACACATGTGTCTTACACTAATCACAATTTTCAGTTCAAGCTTAAAAGTTACACCCTGATCTTATAAATAAATCTACTATTCGAACAAATCTGAATCCCCCGATATTAGACGTTTGTATTTCACAATCAAAAGATCAAAATCAAAAAGTTTTTATTGCTCATAAACCAAAAAGGCACTTAAGAAACGTTTCGTTAAAAACTACTGACTCTAGTTGCTGAATCAAATACGCTATTCACTTCTAACTTTCAATTTCATACTGCACCTCTATCCCAACCATTTCAAACATCTTATAATCACAAACATATTGTAAATACACAACAAACACACCCGGCAGATATCATTCACACTAGCACACGTGTGCTCACCTGCCAGCGCCCGCGCATGTGACGTCACCACAGATTTATTGTACACGTAGACTCGACAATTTAGAGTGGGAAGTTATGACGTCAAAATGCGAATTTATATGAAATGATAGGAGTATCAAAATATGTGTTTGATATCTTCTGCCTAGCCATTTCCCAAAACATGTTTGGGTCAGCTTTAATTCTTACTAAATACCGTAATTTACATGAGCGACTAGAACTCTACTGTAGTGTGTAATCCGACCTTACTCCCGACATACCTATAACTACATGTACTTAGTGCTTATGTTAATTAGTCCAGTATAATATACGCCTTAGACATAGAAACACGTCTCATCATTTCTACACCAACAAGCCCCCACAATGCACTACAAAAGCTTTTCTGGGTATATGTATGTATAATAAAAAATTGGTTGTTTTGTAAATATGTACGACTATGTATTGTGTGGTTTCTACCTATATACATACATGTACATAGAATGGTATATTGTTGTGTAGATGTATGTACCACGTAGAAAGATAGTGATATTTAAAGCAAGAATAATCATTTCTTTTAATGGCTCAAAACACCATTTACCACAATAATATGATGAAATAGAAATAGAATTAATAAACTATTTCTATGAAGAAATATACGACCTCTAACATAATTAATTAACATTGCAAAGTCTGCGAAATAATTATACGAAAACGAATACCTCATTTGTTTTATTCTTAGAAATGCATGCAAAACTTCAGATGAAAGGTGCACCTGATTTATGTAACACACATCAAAACATCAGATAAACACACAAAATTAAACAAGCAAGTTTTGCCAAAAAACAGACTCACGAAAATAGACAACACAAGGAGAAGATCTTACAACAATTAATAAAATTTCCTCACCACTCAATAATAATCTCACTATGACTCAAAGGTTTGCTGGAAGAAAACTCAATTTTGAGTTAAGCTCGCCTCTGTAAATCAACTTTAATTAATGTATGTATGTTCTATGTCATCTATTTGTGTACAATAAAGAATTAAGAAAAACGTAAACAACAAATAGATTCTACGAGACCGATTTCGTATGTTTACCAAATGTCTAGCATAATAAAAATCCTACCAGTTTCAGCAAAAACATTGAATTACTTCAGATCTGAAAACACTTTTTAATATAGTAAAAGTGTATTTAAACTTTGTTGAATCCAAAAAGCCATCTATCAGTTTTACCTAAAACATAGAATTACTTCAGAGCTAATCTGAAAACTCTCTTTTCCTATATTGCAAAACTGTATCTAAATTTTGAATCCAAGAAAGATACATATGTTCAGTCTAGTTCAGTTACTGACGTCATACGTTTAAACGATAGACTACTCGATATATCGCATCTAGATTAATTCCCAGCATTGATTTATAAGCAGGAATGGACTCGATTTGGTCTAGAAAGTACGTGTGCAAAACTAGGAATTTAGGAATAATGTATGAGAACTTTACTTATGGTAAAAAAGGTTATAATAATAACATGTCATTTCTGCAGGGATAGGTGTGAAGTAGGTATAGGTAGAGTTATATAGGAGCCAACACCAAGGTGTAGACATGCCTATGTAGTACAAAAATTGCGATACACACAAGTTGCGTTCCAAGTGTGACTTTCCTCTGGAAAAGTGTAGTATATACTTAAAAAGTTGCGAAATATGGTATGTGAGTGATGTGTGTCTCTTTTGGATACTGAGTGTACTGTGTTGTGAGTTCAGCAGGCCGATTTTATAACGATTATCTACTGTAGAACAATGAATATCTTCAGCAAAACTAGAATAAACTCTGGTTTCGTTGAAAATAGTTTATGTAAAGCACAAAAACCTCGATGAGATCATTATCTGTTTAGTTCATGGCAAAGCGCCGAAAGCTGCTTTTTTCTTCGACATTCAAAGGAAATAAACTTTTTTATAGTTTCAAAACACTTTGGATAAAGTATAATAATAGTGTAGTTTTTTGTAGGTTATAATAAGTGTAGTGTAGAGAGTAAGACTTCTTATGAAGATACCTAATACTGCCTCTTTAGAAAATAATAGGTAGCGCTTTTAAACAACAAAAAAAAATCTTTTTTGGACTCATTTGTGTGTGTGTTTGTTTGTATGTTTTCCTCATAAAACTAATTAAAGTATTACTTCATATTTTAAAATTAAATAGTTATAAGCAGGCATTTCATAAATGTGTATATGTAGTGTTCTAAAATATCCGCGCATTCCCTAATTAATTTGGAACTGATTCGTGTGACTTTTATTTTCACGTCATTAATAAACTTTTATTTTAATATGAGCCTTGAAGAAAAATAGATGCAAGGATAAAAACAACATAAACGAGTACAAAAATAATCCCAACTAACGTTATCTCGCAAACATTATAACTTCAAATATACGATGTTTAGATCTTACATCCGGTTGTACAAAGCATGTTTTGTTAGCTGACATCATATTTAAAATCCTTCCGAATTTTCTAGGAATCCTATCCATCCATAATCTATGGGATTTCCTGAAATATAGGTCCATACATAATATTATTATCTCCTATTAGTATTGTGTTGTAAATAATAGGTATAAAATACGACCGATCGTTTTTCGTTCAAAACTAGATGATGACTCTCGAAATATTGATCGTCTTTTGTTTTCATTTTATATCTATAAAACTTTTTACAGTCAGTATGAAGAAACATATGAAGATGTATGTATTGATTATGCTCAGATATAATGTAATTCGTATTCACAAATCATCACTAATAGAATTTAAGTAAAGCCAAACAGTATAGTTTTCATGAAAGCTTTGAACAATTGAAAACTGATAATTATAATCTAGTGATACGAAATTGCTACGATGCGCATGTGATTTTTAAACTAGAACCAACATATTTTACATAGAATATTGAAAGGGGAATAAATATTAATTGGGGTTTTTAACCTTAATTTAGACCGACAAACAGAGAAAAGGTAACTATTAGAGATTTATTTAATCTAGTCTTAACATACTGAGAGTAAAGTAGTGAGTATACTCTGCAAAAGTGAACTTCGTTAAAATCGCATTTTCCGACAACACAACATATACATACATACATACATATAATCACGCCTGTTTCCCGTAGGGGTAGGCAGAGACCACTTCTTTTCACTTGCTACGATCCTTACATACTTGTTTCGCTTCATCCACTGTCATAATTCCCTTCATACATGCTCTTCGGTTTCGGGTACTCTTGACCTGGCCTTTTTTCAAGACGTCTCCGATTTGGTCTAGAAACGTCCGCTTAACACAACATATGCTTTATAAAAATCTGTTACATGCATATTTCTGTTCCGTTACCATGTCAATCATGTCAACTGACATATAAAATGTATAAATATTAGCGTTTGAAGCAAACTGCTCATTGAAGCGGCGAGATTTATGTTGCATCTACAAATAACTTCGATAGAGTCAGAAGCCAACGGAATATGTTACAAAATGTCGACGCCTACGCGAACTAATAAAAATATCCTATCATTTCGCGTAACTAACGAATAACACTGTATAATGATTGCTAAAGAACTATACTTTTATATTAAAACGTAAATTCCTCAAAATTTTCTGATTTTTACAGGCGATTTTATTATTTCAATTTATTTTACTTTAGATAAAGATCAAGACATTGACTTTTTGCTTTGAACTAGGTATTAGTTACATAAGAGAAATGTTTCTGTTTGTAAATATTTTTCAGGATTTTCAGAATTTTTTAGATAATTTATTGATTCCTTCAGTTATAAAGTTGTTCTTAGGTGGCCTGACGACTACCAGAACTTAAAGTTTTACCTAAACTGAAAATTTTGCTATATTTACAAAAAAAAAACGGGTTTTTTTCTGCATTTTCCTTAGACGCACTTTTCCTACATTTACATAGAATTAACATCACATTGTAAATTCAATAGAAAATAAATTTCACTTAAGCATTAAAAGTTTAAGTCGCGATAAACGTTACCGTTAAGGAAGTAACACAAACTCGATCCCATCACATAATAAACTTAATTTAAAACGTATTAAAACAGGTTTAAAGTAGAGTTAAGTAGACAAGGGTAGACAGTTTTAATTAAAGACAAAGCTCAATCGCGCCGCCGACTCACTTAAACAAATAGTGTTTTTCACAAACCGCCGGTTCCCACTTCCTCACTCATTAACATATTTCCCCGCCATAATTACTTCCTCTATATTCACTTTTACATACAAAATGAACTTGTGTTGTTTGCGTACGTTTTCGCAGTGCCAACGACACTGCCGCGACTGTGAATGGAGCTTTCAGCTTTGTTATCCGTGAGTATTATAATAATAGTGATAATGACATTGCGCTAGGTGAGCCAGGTGTACCTGCAAGCAGTCGAGAGCGGCTGCGCACGCGCACCGCACGCCTCCAGACCTCCACACCAGAACTACGCAGTTTGTTCCCGGCGCCCGCCGACGAGCTCCCACGGCTATTTTTAACCGAATCGCTTATAATTTTATTGTTTGAGCGAAAAGCCAGAAAGCGACAAGTACGCGCGACGGTCGCTACACTAATGCCTGACCGAATGTTTCCAGCCACTCACCGTCGCAATACATTGATAACTAATTCCAGTAATGTGCACAATCTGCTCAAATAAAAGCGACAATTGAAAGGTTTCCAAGTCTTGTCAGTAACCTTCTTGTCACTTGCAAAGTCAACTTCATCTGTCCTTAAAGCTTAGTACGTTTGATTAGGTCAGGCCAGCTTTCAGGCCGAGGTGAATGAAGTCGAAACGAAAGTAAAAAGGATTCGGGCATAAATTTTATAACAGCGGCGGAGTTTCAGTGGAAAGTTGTAGAACTGTAATACTTCATACTGAATGTAATTGGAAGAGTTCGCGTTCTACTATTGGATTTTATCAAAACATAAAAGTGTAAAAAGTTCTGCCACACTTTTTCACTTAGAGGCGAGAATATTATGAAAATGTTTCAGTATCATAGACACGAATTCTATCGAATATTTGAGATGTTCTATCTATTTTTTAATCAAGGCAACAGCTGTCGCAATGGCGGCCAAAAGGCCGTGAGTTCAAATCCGACTTGTTTATAAAAATATAGAGACTTTAAACTTAAGTCGCTAGGATTGTAATGATAAAACTTGATGTTATTCCTTAAACACATACTTAACACCCGTAGAGAAAGAGCTTCTGAAAGATTCTCTAGCCAGTTCTTAAACAGAAGGAACAAGAATCGATCATCACGCTTGCTCTCAGTGCTTGCAGACTATTTTCCTATGTGTTGTTTTCTGTATATCAAATGGGCAAACTTTCACTCACGGCGTTCACTAGACAGTTAGTGAACACTGCTGCTAATGAACACCAATATTATTCTCTATTTACTAAACAGATGTATGTTTTGTTAACGGTATCTCATCAATTTCAACCTGATCTCGTCTTACCTTTGCCGTAGCAGTAGATTCACTAAAGCATGCTCGAAGCGGCTCCGGCATAAAATCTATCAAGTCCTGCTTTTCATTCAAAATTATACATTACAGATAGTGGTGTTTTAGGTAAGGTACGTAACAAGCCACAGTTGTAAATCCTAAACAATTACAAATCCCAGAACAATACATAAGTACATAATTTCAATTAGTCTAACCTTGAGTTCCTCACGTGGTTTTGCCAGAATTTGGCAATAAAGTCTGGCAGTTCTGGACTGGCAAACTATTTGCCAGTTACTTAACAATGTCTCACAAGTTTACGACTCGGTTTGAGTTTCGTTTTGACTGACTGTCAATAAACTTGGCATTGATTTTGTGTTTTGGCATCTTATACCTTGTATAACAGTTGTGTGATTTGTTAAAGAGATTTCGTTTTCTTTGCTTGTAGGTGAAAAACTATAATTTTATGTTTCGTTTATACCTAAAAGCACCACTTTGGTCATTTGTCTAATTTACTTAATATTTAATTTTCTTAAAATAAAATACAAATACGAAAGGGTGTAGATTTTTCAATAAGGTTAATTTTTTTCGCAATATTTCTGTCAGCAAATAGCAAACACTTTCTGTTTTTCTAAATTATTATTGCAAAGTATAATCTACAGATGTTTAACAATGAATATCACCAATAGTTTCCGACAACCAACATTTGCTTATAAAAATAATATTCACTCAGCGTGTCAATCATTTTGACGAACGGAGAATGTTAATTTTTATTTCTGAAAATACAAAATGTTATTTTCTAATCCATTTTGCTTTAGAGTTCATTGACATCACATTATTCTGTTTAATTATTTATTTCAAATAGATAAATGAGCAAGCATGTTGATCAAAGCTCTTTCTTTCGACAGATGGACAGTTACATGCTAATGTTATTATTGTTTATCATTAAATATATTGAGATTAATTAATACATGTGAAATCATTTTCAATATTCTTCTACAGGTCAATAATCTGAACATACATTGAAAACGACCGCAGTTCTAGTCGAAGCAAGAGATTAAATAAATAAATATTTTTAACATTCACGCCTATATCCCCGAAGGGTTAGGCAGAGGTGTACCAATGTACACACACAGTTCGCCGATATGTTTAGGTCCCATGTAATAGGGGCGAGTGCCACCAACCGGGCACAAATCCAAACTCCGACCTGCTACTGAGAATTTCATAGAAAAACCCAATAACACCATGGTCGACTTGGAAATCGAACCCAAGACCTCGCGTAGCAGTCGCGCTCAGCGTCACTAGAACAACGAGGCAGTCTGTATATATTTTTATAACGTTGTTAAATAAAGCTCAAATAGTTTTGACATGCATTACCTACATTCAGTAAACCACATGTCATTATTGAAGCTCACGTAAGCCTGAAACGCTTTATTCGTCAAAAAAGAGATAAAATTAAAGTTAAAATAACCAGTTGTGACGGATAACCTCCACGTTATCCGGAAATCCATAAACTGTACACGGATATAGTATACATTGGACTACATAGTACTGAACTTACAAACGCAACAAACTATTTTTTGCAAGAAATAACTAACCTTGATCTCTAAAATAAATCACGCCATTAGATCGACAAACAAGAACACATTAAACCTAAAAAACAAAACCATTCGAAATTCAAAATACATAAACTGACATTCAGTTAACATATCTGTCACCTTAAAATTATTTAAAAAGAACATTCCAAACTCAAATCATAACCGTCAATCTTTAAAATTCGAACACACATGTTAACATGTTATAACGATTTCTAACCGTCCAACACCTAAAGGGTTAACTAAACTCCAACTTTACGCTTTGAAATTGGTAACACAACACTATAATGTTCCCGCACTCTCTCGCAACTGTATCGATTACTGCTCAGCCTGCGAGCAACTTTTAGTTGAGCGATATCGGTTCTTCAGCGATTCCTTGATAGTTTATGAAGGGTAAGTGTGGCAGGTTGAGTGCATGCGAGGCTGGGTTTATAAAGTCCGGAAAGATAGTTAATAGTCTTCATTTTTATAATATGAAAATGAAAAGATCGTCATAGTTACACATAAGTTTTGAGTCTGTTTTTCATTTTAAGAAACGTATAAAAGATATTTGTTGCAAGATGTACGGCTAAAAGTAAACAAACTTCATTAATGATAAGGTAATTGATTCAAACATAGGAGTTACATATGTGAAATTGCTATATTTCAATTGCATATTGATATAATCCTAAGAAATCTGGTATGTTACGAAAACTGCCTCAAAACACAAACAAACAAAATAAAAAATCTTACTCTGTATATTTTTATAAAGATACAGTAAATCTAAGTACATTCAATTTTGAATATACATACAAGCGCCGTATGTACATAAAATTCTTTATTTCATTATGTAGACGACTTGGTTCTCAGAAGCAGATTTAATAAAGAATTCTAAAGAACAAGTATTTTTGTGTTTCTGTACAAGAATGCTATCTTTGTGGAAGGCATGCATTTTGGTGGTATGCATATAGTTCTACGGTAATATAATTTGTATATTTTATGCATGTGTTATGCGTATAATATTTTGTACAACACAATCCTTGGCATTCGCTAGAAATCCCAAAAGTTATATTAAAGGATTCAGAGGCGGTTTTTATGTGAAGTACAATAGAAATAAATTTAAAAAATGCATCCTAAGCTGGCTATGGCAAAATATATTATTATGTAAACACAAAAATAAATAATCATTATTGAATATATTGGGATACGCATGATTTCGAACGGCCAAAAAAATAATAATTAAATAAATTAAAAAACACGCCTGCCTTGTCAATTGCAGTCGGGGGACCTGTAATGAATTGTTCCAAGTAACCCCAAAGCTTCTAATGATACCACAAACATTGAAATCGGTCAAGCCTTTTAGAAGTTATGGTGGAATACTAACAAACATACATACATACATACATGAACCCTGAAAACATAACACTCCTTTTTGGGCAGTCGTGTAAAAAGAGGTGGTCCATTTATGTTTTTAACACCTTCAAACGACAAAACAATATTTAAATAATGACATATTTACTACTATCTATAAGCAAAACGGTGTACTACAAAACATTTATTACAACATTGACAAATATTAAAACAATTCGCATTATAATATCTTATTTAATGACTTTGGCAGTCATCCTATGCATGCATAATCCCTGCACATGCCAATTATTTCTATTGTGCATTTATTTGAGAATTAATGGAGACATGCGACAACAAAACAGTTATAAATTATAGCGTTATTATTTTGATCTCTTATGAAGATGTTTTAGTTCTTGTAACGGTATCTTATTGGCGTGAAAATTTTGGACCGTTTTACATCACACGTTTTACACGCTTATGCGTGGTGATCGAATTCGTTCAGTAACTGTACTTTTTTAGCACCACTGTCTAAGCAAAAGCAGCCCTCATTTATT
The DNA here is from genome assembly GCA_905146925.1 of Autographa gamma. Taxonomy (NCBI): domain Eukaryota; kingdom Metazoa; phylum Arthropoda; class Insecta; order Lepidoptera; family Noctuidae; genus Autographa; species Autographa gamma. The sequence continues at coordinate 4,003,248 of LR989869.1, read as the reverse complement.
TCTCTCCCGGGGAAATCATCATGGGCTTCCCTTGTCCTTTGGTAGGTGGAGGGGTATAGCAGACTCTTGCCGGCTAAAACCACCGGAGTGCTTCACCCTTAGAGTATACATATGAAACTATAGAGTGAGCCTATCAGAGTGTAAACCGTAAGCACTAGTGTGAACAAGTGTTGTCGTGAATTATGTATGAAAATGGAGCTTGCCGTTTCAAAAAATCTATCTAAAACACTAATATTATCCTAACAATGTCAAAACCATTGATATTTTCTTATATAAGTTTCTCGATGTGCGAAAATTGACTTAAATGAAAAACGAAAAGTACTAGGTTCAGACTTAAAACTGCTCTTGCTTGGCACAAGGGGAACCTAGCGATAGTAGCAGTTTATGCATATAGTACGTCAATGGCTTCACCCTTCCCTTACGCTGGAGACAAGGCGGAAAAGCAATGCAAGCTACCGCGATCTCCAGCAGAGAGGTTTGTTACCAGACCTGTAACTTGAGACTAGGAAAAGAAGACGAACTCCTGTGGTAACCATTTTAGGAGAAGCAAATTTCCAGAGCTGGTAAAAAACATGTTTTTATTATTAAAGCTGTCTGTATAGTTTAAAACGCTAGAAGAAAAAATGTGGGCCTTCTATTGTACAGTATTCTTAAAAGACAGTTTAAAATTCTATTAACCTATAATAATCAACATTAGTGTGCTAGAATTTAAATTAACAATTATTAGGTGAATGACTTCAGTAGTCGTCACGACAGTACTTAACACGAGGCTACAAGATTTTGTCTTTATTGTAAATCCAGATTTTTAAATGCCACAATATCGGTGTTTTGTAAATACTTTAATGCAATAGGAATGGGGAATGTGAAATGCGCAGTGTTACTGCGTAGGAGTTTATTAAGTGGTCGGTAAGATATATTGTTCTATTGACTCTCTTGCATTTAAAAATGAAAACACAGACTGCTTGGTTACTAACGCTAATTAGCGCACGTTTTGTATATAGTAGTCTTAAAGATTTGAAATAAAGATATGGGTGTTCATAGTCGAGGCCCGAAACCCGCAGGGGTGCCCTTAGTGGACGTTGCTGACTTAGTTAGCTTTTTCCTATTGCTCTAGCTGGAGGCCTTAAGGTCCTTGCCAAAGTCCGGTGAAGCAGTCAAAGCCTGCGCTCTGGCTAACTGCAAAGATCTCTAAACTGAGCGGGTGTTTACAGTAATATAATTTCACGGGAAACCGGTCGTGGTCGCAAGCTGACTCGCAAGTTTACAGTCGACTTACGACCAAGGCCAGTGTAACCTGATCGAAACGTCAAGCCCTAAAAAGGTACATATGCATGTCCTGAGCAAATTACCGTGAAATTATATAACCGTCAACATACCGCGCGATAGTTTAAAAGTTAGCTTTGCATAAGGATGTTTTCCATTAAAAAAAATATGAAAAACTGTTTTTAAATTGCTGTACTTTTGTAAAAATCGATAAGGCAGTATTAACTACGTTCTTATCGACATAATTCTTTACATAAATAAATTAAAAGTTCTAATTTTAAATAATACTATTCATGCCAAAATATATTCAACTCTCACTATCCTTTCGACTAAATAGAGTTACCAAAAATAAATAAATTATTGTACAAAATATGAAAACGCTCGCCTCTTTGCCAAGATAGTTGCATTACACTGGCAAATGTTGTGGTAATCGTAAAATTAAAATATACTACAATATATTATATGTCCTTTTATACTCACAAACAACGTTTAAATACAACAGAATTTTAGTTGCTTCAAAAACAATAGAAACATTTAATCGCTGAATACAAAAATGATTTACGAAATCTACAATTAAAAATAACTCCTTAAGTTCCAAACCTTGTTGTTCTGACATAACAATTTATTGTTTTATTTAACATTTTGTTTTGAAAGAAAGCTGCGCGTGGGCAACCGGCTATCGATCAGCGTCGCGTCATCAAGGTCGAATGCGGACGCACGAAACAACGTCGATATTTTCGGAACTCCGTTGCGCAACACTAGCCGACTTTTTCGAATTTCGAACTGTAAAAGTTTTCGTTACTAATTAGCATCTATTCTTCCGCTTTCACGCGTCAACGTTGATGCTTCTGAATTTGAAAATGAAAAATAAATGAGTGTCGTTTCCGTTGCTTTTTGAATTCAAATGTTTCTATTAGAATGTAATTGGAAACCTCGCGACGTTATATGCTTGAATATTTATTAAACGATTTCCGCTTTTCAAATAGCTAGGTATATACTTTATGAGACGTCATTATCATTTATTTGTTGTCAGTATTTAAATCTTTTTATCAAATTCTTAGTATAACTTTATCGCCACAGTCAAAAACATTTGAAACTGCACATTTCGGTATTCAAATTAAAATTTTGTTATAAAAATGGTTTTCATTAGACTAAACGAACAATTTACAAATAGACTTAAAATTTCATAAATATTATTACAAAATTAAGTAATGATATTCGTGTGCATTTTTATTGTCCCCGTGTTAATGGCTTTTTTGGCAGCGTGTTGTCCGTTGCTGCGTGTCAATGCTCCCTAGCATACTAGAGCCACCCCCACACACCAATCAGAATCAGAATCAGAATTTTATTTGTGAAACATAGGTAAATTTACGTATTATGCAGGACTTAGAAATAAACATTGAAACACTATGTTTTGCCGTGGAGGCCGTACAAATATTTGGGTAGGAATATAAAGAAATAAAAAATAATTAACAATTAATTAATTAAACAAAAATAAAAAAAAACAAAGACATTATTAACATAGCATTATTAATCAGATAACAAAAAATCTTATTTTTAGAAAAGTTATTAAAACTAGTTTTTTCTCTTATTTAAATATTATTATATTAATCGTAAGATCCGCGTGCAATAACGTCAACGGTTTTTATCGTCAAGCAACGGGTGATTTATTTTTCGTTCTATTTTCAAACACATCTGCAGTTTTTTGTTTCGTTTTGCACCAGACGCAGTGATTAATTATTTTTATATTCGGGGTCGAAACTATTTGAATATAGAATATTTAAGATCACTAGTTTTCAGTTTATTTTTAAGGTTAATTAATCAAGTAAAACAGTCTGATGCTGCATTCAAAAACATTTTTTTTTTCTTATGCATGCCATTCCTAATAAATTCACAAGCGGTTTAGATTCATTATTACCTATTTTAACATCCGTCTCTGCCTACTTCTTTTATGTAAGTATTGGTAAGTATTTCTGTGTCTTTAGTGGGACATCGGACCAGTCTTATATTAGTCTAAGTATTTTTTTTAATTAATAACACAACCGTTTTTTTATATTTTCGTTACCTTAAATTACCTCTTGCATTTTTTATCTCATTAACAAATGTCAAACACCCATAATTATGCAAAATATTATTTACCAAATCTTAATGAAGGTATAAAGCACACGAATTACTCCAGCTTCATTTAGTTTACTGTTCACTGCAACTGCATTAAGACTAAACGTCGTTTTTATTTGAGAATGGGCCATATTGTTTATAAATAAACGGAATTGTGTTAATGTCGCGCGGTTATTGTTAACGCAAGGTTGCGGGTTCAAATCGCGGGTAATATGGTAGTGTTATATGCATTTTCGTAATTACTCAACGACTGAATGTAGGAAAATGAATAGAATATTTATTGAATGAGAGTTACTGGTAATTTTACAAAAAAAACAGCTGTCAGTGGATCCACCGAATAAACAGTTATAGTAAATGTTGAGATTTGGATTTACCATTTTAACTCTTTTCCCACATAATCAACATTATATTTGGGTCTGGTACAATAATCAAACATTTTCATATCAAAGAAATATGTGTGATTTAACTCATTACCTACCACGTACACTATGTTAAACTATCGTATAAAATATTCTTAGGGCTTTAACATAAAAAATATTTAATCTACATCCGTATGCTGTTACATATATGTCATGATTAATTCAAGTAAAATCTTTTCCCTACAATGAATTTGCACAATCAACTCTACAAAGAAGAAAAACGACACATATTATACAAACTATATACAAATATACTATACATATTAATCCACAAATACATTCAGCCTTTATGACCCAATTTACCGTGATAGTTGTATTCTTAGCGTTATATCTGAAGCTTGTAAATCTCCGCTAATATAGTGCTACGAACTGACCTTATTCATTTGTTTACAAGTACTGAAACATTTTAAGAGCAATGCTTTGAAAGTGAAATAGTTGTTTACTAGAAGTAATGAATATTCAAGAAAATATGGCGACCTCCGTGGTCGAGTGGCGTACGAACCGGTTTTCAAGGTGTCGCTAGCTCTGAGGTCCCGGGTTCGATCCCCGGACGGATCAATGTAGGAAGTCACTTTTCTACATTTTCTCGGGTCTGGGTGTTTGTGGTACCTTCGTTGTTTCTGAATTCCATAACACAAGTGCTTAATAGCTACTTACTTTGGGTTCAGAACAATGTATGTGATGTTGTCCGCATTTATTTATTTATTATTATTTATATGGGCATATAAAAATACGTTTGTTTTTTATCAGCAACATAGTTTATTTATAAATCTGTTTAAATCGTTATTAAAATAAATTTATATCAAAAAAGCCGGGGGGCGTCTTACACTACGTTTGCCTAAGCGTTGTCTCCATTCGAGAACCTTCCTGCTCCACCTCTCGTCGGTTCTGCGACGGACATGACCAGCCCACTGCCACTTTAGCTAACTACATATTTGGACAATATTAATCACCTTTTTCTTATGTCGATGACCTGAAGAAGGCAGCTGGCAGTGACTGGATACAAAGGGCGGGAGATCGTGCGCTCCTTGGGGGAGGCCTAACTTCAGCAGTGGACTGCAACTGGCTGATATCTATAATGATGATGATGATGATGTTATTAAAATAATAACAAATGGAATTAGACAGAAAGAGTTAATTAAAGTTTTTAGTATATTATGGATTATTTTCTTACGAGACAGTTATTTTTTTAGTCTTATAAGTAGCCATCGATACTAGGCGATCTCAGGCTTTAGCTACTTTCAACGATCATAAAATACAGCAGAAATGTAACAAGAACAACAGAAATATAATTAAAAATCGCACATTACATCGTAACGCATTACCGCGGGAATGATAAAACCGCAACGTTTTACGACAGCTTACATTTACGTAAATAACTGACATAAAGCTGTAAACACGTCACTCGGATAAATGTGATGTAACAATAGCTTAGGTCAACAGATTACAATGTATTTGTATCTAATAATATTGGTACATTAATTTGTTATTGTATTGTTAATATACCGATTAAATGTTGACGATTTAGCACGCTGTACTTCCTTTTTTTTATCTGATGTACTACTCTTTTTGTATGGGCTGGCATAGCCTATATACATAAACAATAAATATAAACTAATACATAATATATAATACACAAATATAATAACATGATTCTGGTGTAAATCATGATGTATTGTCCATAGCTGATTAGTTGTGGGGGTCAGATAGATAGTCGCTATGTGTAAAAAATCTGGTATTCAGTTTAAACCGTAAACCGGCTGGAAGCCGGCACCAGCATAAAAATGCTTGGAAAAACATAACATAACATACTATCACGCCTGTAGCCCCGAAGGGTTAGGCAGAGGTGTACACCCACAGTTCGCCGATATGTTTTAGGTCCCATGTAATAGGGGCGAGCCTATTTATTGCCACTAACCGGGCACAAATCCAAACTCCGAGCTGCTACTGAGAATTTCATAGAAAAACCCAATAACACCTTGGTCGGCTCAGGAATCGAACCCAAGACCTCTAGCGTAGCAGTGGCACTTACAACTACTAGGCCAACGAGGCCGGCTTGGAAAAAGGCTAGGCAGAAAAATAAGACTAAGATTCTATCTTTCCATACATATAAGTGTGAAAAACAAACTACCTTTGGCGATCATATTCGTTATTATTTTGGTCGATTGGAACTTTAATATTATCACCACATATTTTCAGTATTCCTCAAATTGCTAATTCTATAAAGAAATCACATTGAGACATCCTAAATTATTTTTATGAGGTCATCAACGTTTTCATACACAGCTACAAGGAATGTTTGTGACGATATTGAATTAAATCATGTGATGATTTAAATATTCAATTTAGTATTTCCATGGAAATGTTTACACTGAAATTAATTTTTACTATCAAAGAAATCTTCAATTTTATCTTAATTTACACTGGCACTTTTCGCATTTGTTCCCTGCTTAGGCCCTGAGTTCAGCCAAGGTACGTTTTTAATTTGGAGTATATTAAATCAAACAGTACTGTTAAAAACAAATTAAACGTCATTGAAAATAATGTTTGTTTTTTTTTTTATCACGCAAATAATTACATTACATAGTTGCTTTAACCAACTGAATAACCATTATTTCAAGCCTTTAAAGTTTTTACACTATTAATCCGCTACTTAAAATCACCAATATTTATGAGTTACTAAACGCTTAAAAGCGTCCCTAAAAATATATTCCCCCAAAATATTTATAAAACAATAAATAAGGGAAACTATCAACAAACGTATGTATGTATAAATATGTTTATCACGACATAGTTTATATTTAAGTGTTTACAGTTGCGCACGCGCATGACGGAGCGACGGTTAAGTATAGATCTGATGTTTGGGGGTTATTTAAATGGTGGGATAAATACTATAGAAGCATATTTAGTTTCCACAATTGTTTCTTCAGATAATTTCGTATTTTATGAGTTTTTTTTTAACTAACTGTTTTTTCAAACAAACTATTTTAAATTGTCAATTAATTATGTGTAAAAAACATGAGGGTGTTTTCTTAACGCAAAAAGAAAAGAGGTTATAAAAACGAAAATAGAAAAACAACACGATAACATATACTACACAATCATGCAATAAAAAAATTGTTGGAGATCTTTGTCTAAACATTTTTTTGCGCCAAATTGTTAACACTCTTTCAAAGTTACGTATTCGTAATTATTTATTCTATGAGGCCCTACATTGATTTTGCCTCAATTGAACTTGATCAATGTTATTCTTCTAAACTATTAAATTAACAATACCCATTTAATCTATTTTACGTAACATAAACTCTAACATGTTTTCGTATAGTTTGGCTCAGAAGGCCACATTTTATAGTTTTATTAACGACGGGTTACAACCTCGGACCGCCGACCCGAGTTCCAGCTGCTAAACATATTGTTACATGGATACCAATATATTTAGAATGGCTATGTAATGCCTATTGTTATATTAAACGAATGACGAATACTTGGCTAACAAGATTATACTTGGAATTATTTTAGTAAAGTTTTATACCTGTTTGAACGGACTTGTGTGCACAAAGTTGCAGGTTCGAACCCGGTTGACCCATGTGACATTTTTTTTTAAAGTCTGTCTCAAGTCTCTTCTGACAAATTGTGTAAGGAAACATCGTGAGGAAACTTGGACTCCAGAATTGGGATGGGATGGATCAAGCGTGGTGATCAATGCTCGTGCCTTCTCTAAATGGGAAACGCCAATCCGCAGCTATCAAGCTTGGTCATCAATGACTCCCTCTATAACACACATACTATAAACATGTTTTTATTTATTTAATAAAAAGGTCATTAATAATAAAATATCATAAACTGAACAACAGTTTGTTGTACGTATCCAAATCAATAGTTGTACATAAATTGTGCGTCTATGCTATTTCCGCTGCCCATACCATAAACAAAGCCACGTGATTCATGTCTGCAAGGAGTTATAGTTTGCAACTGGATACCAATAATTTGGATTACATCATTATTTATAACATTACTATTATATTTAGAAAAGTCTGTTTGCAGTCTTCTTTGTAAGTTGCACTGAACATATCATCTCATCAGTTATAACATAACATATCATCACGCCTGTATCCCCGAAGGGGTAGGCAGAGGCGTACCAATGTACAACCCACAGTTCGCCGATATGTTTAGGTCCCATGTAATAGGGGGCGAGCCTATTGCCACTAACCGCGCACAAATCCAAACTCCGACCTGCTACTGAAAATTTCATAGAAAAACCCAATAACATCTTGGTCGACTCGGGAATCGAACCCAAGACCTCTAGCGTAGCAGGCGCGCTTAGCACCACTAGGCCAACGAGGCTGTCATCAGTTAACTCGTATATTCTTTAATTGATAATAATATCCAACGTCCATACAAATATTATAAATTCTAAAGTAACTCTGCCTAGTTTATGATACGTACCTTTAAACTGCTAACCGACTTAGAAGAAACTTTGTATAGGATGAGCTTCGATCGAAGAAAGGATATAATATACCTGTTGTTTTAAAAAACACACACTCGATCATACTTACATATACGCTTACTTACATGTACCTACACAAAAAATACAAAAAAAAAATACCTTTTATATATACTTTCAAACAAGCTAATTAAACTAAAATCTTTTTATCAGATAAGATATAGAGATTTGTTTTCTCTAACCCGGCAAAGGTCAGTGGGCCTTCACTTTGGAAGCTTAGGTGAAAGGCGAAGGGATGGCGTGACCTTTATACCCGATAAATATTTATAAATTCAACTATTTGCCCTTAATATTGTTTGAGAACAAATAGTCCGTATTTGAATTACAATCGTAATTTTCTGTCTACATGTCTATGTACTAAGTCTAGTTTTCCCCTTCATATGCTAATTATACTTGTAAGTAGCCACAAAAAAAAATCTTTAAGCGTATTCTGAAAAGACAACCCAATTTCTGCTGCATTTTAAAATATGTATTTTGGAATTTTAAAATGCAATTTTCACTGACCGATGTGTCAGTGAAAACAAATGACGTTTTTTAGACCAACAACATCGATACTACATGTAAAAGCGCAAACCATTTTAAACCGACTATACAAACGTTCTTCTATCCCACAATAATCTGTTTGCATTTTATAAACCGAGTGAACATCCCACACTACGTTCGAAACATGACAAACAGTTGCTATTTCCCGCTTCCAATTTATTTCTAGATCATACTAATATTTGAATTTGAATTTGCATTCTAAAAAAACAAATACCAATTTTCGAACGGCATTTATTTGACGTATATTGTTACGCTAAAAAAACTATTAGGCCTCAGAGGATTGAGAAGACACAGAGTGCGCCTATCAGGGTATGAATTGTAAGTATGAAGTATGAATTAGTTGAGTTATAATAAACTGTATCAAAACAGAACGCGCCGTTTTTAACAAAACTATCTTAAAGCCTAATAATATCGGAACCATCCATTATATCTCACAAACATCTTTAGTTACACGGAAAATAGCTTAAATCAGTAAACGAATGTACTACATACAGCAAAAAAGGTTCTTACAGTACGGAATGAGCTTTTAGCGATCCTCGCACTCTATAGTTGTAACTTTTTTAAACTCTATGTACTTGGCTTAAATTCTCCATTTTGAAATGCGTTCGTATTTCAAAGAGACAATGGCGGGATTGGTCGGCTGTGCTCGGCTCGGCTCGGCTGTTATCGGCGCAAACGCTGGCATTCCCGAGTTAATTGAGCCGCGGTGTGGACGTAATCCGATCAGTTTGATTGTTTCCTCGTCAATGATGAATACCTGCGAATGCTATTAAATGTCATAGGAATTGTGCGTTGTTGCTATTGATGCAAGGAGTACTGTGTTATGTACACAGGTACACCATCGTCTTTAAGTCCAGTGAAGCAATCAAAGCCTGCGCCCAGGCTAACTACATATCTCTATAAGTAGCAAAAAAAAAAGACCATCATCTTCTACTAAAGCCAATTATAATTACAAAACGTTATTCTTACTTTATCCTTACTTTCTTACTTCTTTTTATTGATTCTTACTTATTATCCAAAAGAATAATCTATACCAGCATAATAAATTAGAACTATATTCTTAATCTAAAGACTATTATTAATCGAATACACACGAATCCGTCCATAACCCTTCAACAAAACAAAGACAAACTAATCCTCCATAGACAAGTAATTACACCTCTATCCCTTAACAAGTATCCCGAACGAAGGCCCCCTCTACTTTATAGGGATCTATTTGCCATCAACATAGGTAATAGTGTTGGCCATCATAATCCCGTGACGTCATAAAATTGTTAATTAACGTTCCCGGGAATGTGGCCGTTCAGGTGTGACATCACTAGTTTATTAGATACAAGAGTCCGTTAAGAGTTTATTAGTTGTTTTAATTGAATTGTCCAAGTTATAACGTTTTGTGGTGTAGTTATGTTTTTGGATGTTTACACTTAGACTTGTATGTAGGTAAGCGTAGAGAGGCTAAGCAAAGGAATATTTATATTTTGTCCTTAAGCTGGCCTCCTGCCAGTAATTAAATGAGGAAAAGGAATATTTAATGTTAGTTATTTTAATTTAAAAAAAGCTTTGCCTATACCTGACAGTCACTGATGAAAAAAAATTACCAGTCCCAATACATTGGTTAACTATTGCTTATAACGAAAAATCAACAAATATTTTTAATAACACGTCCGCATTTGATACTGTTCTTTTAATACTAGACTAACTATTTGTAGAAAATGAATCAGAATTAGCAAAGTCCACAAATAGTATCACTATGTATGGATTACAGAATATATTATGGACGTTAATATTCATGATTTATATACCACCTGTTTAAATCATAAGCATCCTTGATAATATAAACAGGTGTTTATTTGTCGTCTTGTTTACGATACTAATTTTAATTGCATGTTACGCCAAGTATTAATTAAAATGTCTAAAATATTATGACTATGTTCCTCTAGTCTCTTAATCCTCTTCACCTTACGCACATAACACATCAGAGTAATGTTCTTAGATTTATTTATTTACTATAGTAGCTACTTAATGAAATAAAGAAAAATAATCTACCAATCACAAATAAAAAAGATCGAAGAGGTTTACATAGACCAAAATGTCAAAAAATTTGGTCTAATCTAAGTCGGACTTTCACGCGAAAGGTTTCGCACAATTGCAATCGCAGCATTGTGTAAAGATCACATTATGTATTTTTATATATTTTGTTGTTATGGCAGTAACATAAATGCATATCCGGACATTTTTGTAACTCTCTGGCTATTACTCGTACGGTCCACTAGGTATTTATTTTTTAACTAGTAGTACAGTAATCCTGATTTTTTTTTACAGTGCTTTCAATAGCGTTTGATTTTACATTACAGATTCAGTTTCGAGCATACTTGGACACCAATTTGATATACCTACATAAGAATTCTGAAACATTATCACTAACTTTGAACACAACAAAATCCCAACCAGATTTCCAATGATTAGAATCGGCAAGATTATACGAAATCCCATGAAAGGTCAACAAATCGTTATCTCGTAAAGGTCAATGAGGTCGAAGAGGTCACCTTAAACGTGGATGTGACGTCACAGGATCATTAATGGCCGTGTCCGCGCTAATTGAGTTTGTCTCGAAGGTATCGCTATTAAAGTTTACTGATTAATCTCATGTGTTATGTTTCTTTGGATGTAACCAATGTTGTGGTCACTAGCCTCGAAGTTTCTGGAAATTCTAATATTAGTTTAGAGTACATGACACTTTATCTTACTATTAATTGGCTACTTGTTTACTTTAAACCAGTCATTTGTTAAGAGTAGGTAATGAACTGATAAGCAAAATAAAAAAAAAACTATTTATCATTTCTTATTATTCAATCATTTATTAAAATATTTTTGACGTTCACGTTATTTTGTTTTTATACCAAATTCTCGAAGAAAATTTTCGGTCGCAGATGTAAAGAAAACCTATAAAATTCTTCATTAATTGAGTTTTAACAAAGCTGTTTATTAAAAACGATTGTGTGCGAAATTTTCCACAGAAATATTAAATACATAAGCGACAGATTATCTAGCCTTTTATTTAGGTACACGTAATCAATAAAAAAATATATAAAACCTTTAAAAACACAATATTAAAAATTAAACATAGCACGTATTTATTAAACAAATCGCAGTAACAAAGCTCAATATAATAAAAGAAACATAAAAACGTCATAAACAACACTCTGTATAAGAGTACCGTCAGCATAACATCCGCTGTAACAGATATTGAACGTCAATCATTTGCACAGTTTTTGGCACTCAATGATTTTACGGGTTATTTTGCTGCTAGTACTTTTAAAGGGCGTTGTTATAAAATGTATAATAAATATTTTTACTCAATAATAATACGTCCCACTGCTAGGCACAAGCCTCACCCATATACAGGCACGAGTATTGATCACAACGCTTGCTCATTTGCGGATTGGCGATATCAAATCTCTAATTTTACATAAATATTTTTACATAATTGCTCTCTGACTGCCTCGTTGGCCTAGTGGCGCTAAGTGGCAAACTAAGGTCTTGGGTTCGATTCCCGAGTCGACCAAGGTGTTATTGGGTTTTTCTATGAAATTCTCAGTAGCAGGTCAGAGTTTGGATTTGTGCCCGGTGAGTGGCAATAGGCTCGCCCCCTGTTACATGGGACTTAAACATATCGGTGAACTGTGGGTGTACATTGGTACACCTCTGCCTACCCCTTCGGTGATACAGGCGTGATGATATGTTATGTTATAATAATAATTGTTTGAGGTGGTGCGGGATAAGGTTAAATGCAAAGACTTCGGGAAGACTTTTGCCCAGCTATAGAACAGTATAAACTAAGAAAAATAGAAAAGAATAGAATAGAATTTATATATTTGCTTTAAATTTTTTTTTTTTTTTTTTTGGTAGAGATCTTTGCAATTAGCCTGAGCGCAGGCTTTGACTGCTTCACCGGACTTTTGGCGAGGACCTTAAGGCCTCCAGCCAGAGCAATATGAAAAAAACTAACTACGTCAGCAACGTCCACTAAGGGCACCCCCTGCGGGGTTCGGACCTCGACTTAGTGCGTTGCTAACAATCTTAATAGAGCAAAACAGCAAGGGATGGCTGGATCTTAATTTTTATTATTTAGGGACATATTTTTATTGCTAGTTTGGCCGGTTCGGGCCAGCTTGGTCTAGGGACGGGGGGATAACATTTACGTTACTATTATTTATAATACGCGACGGGCCTCTCCGGCGAGGACGTAATATACGGCGGTTGTGTTTTGTATTGCTACTGCTAGCTAAATCGAATGCTTCTTGGAGAAGCGTTGTTTTATCGTCGGGGTAGGAGAGAGTAAGTCTGGGGCGTTTAATCTTAGATATTACGGAAGGTACGTATCGCGCGGCCGCTACGATTAGCGGGTTACGGTGGGTTTCGGAGGAGTCGAAAAAACGGATCGCGGCGCGTTTCATGAACTGCTTGATTGTTGGCAGCTTTAAGTCACAGTGCAACTGCAAGTTACGGACGTAACCTGGAGCGCCTGTGGCTCTACGCATGAAACGGTTTTGGAGTGTTTGCATTCGTTTGAGTCGATAATCGGGTACGTGAGAGAATACGACGCTGCCGTAAGTCATTTTAGGTCTCACACACGCAGTGTAAATTCTCTTCTTACAAGTAAGAGAGAGTTTGCTGCGCTTGTTCAACATACAATGAAGTCGGCCGAGAGCGAAGGCGGCTCGCGCGCGTGCCGCTTTAATATGAGCTATGAAGGTAAGCTTCCGATCAAGGATTACACCCAGGTATTTGGCTTGCTGCTCCCAAGGGATAGGCTTGCCGAAGAGTGTTATAGGAGGAGGGGGAGCGGGAGGCTGCCGTTTCTTGCTAAAGAGCACGGCTGCGCTCTTGGTAGGGTTGACTTCGATTCTCCATTTCGTGAACCACTTCCCGAGGGTCGTGACCGCGGTCTGGAGAGTTCGACCTATCGCTAAGGGGCTGGTGCCTGAATAATAGATGGCCGTATCGTCGGCGTACATAGCTACTTGGGGTTTGCCACCGCGAGGAATGTCGCTAGCGTATAGCGTGAAGAGGAGTGGAGAAAGTACCGAGCCTTGAGGGACTCCGGCACGGATCGGGTGAGGGGAAGAGAGTGTGCCCTCAACGCGATAGCGAAAGGACCGATTCGACAAAAAGTTTCGAATGATAAGCACGAGACGATCTGGCACCTCGAGTTGGTAAAGCTTGAAGATCAAGCCATTGTGCCAGACCTTGTCGAAGGCCTTTGCTATATCGAAGAAGAGCACGCCAGTGAGCCTTCCACGCTGAAAACCAGCGCTTATATGCTCGACTATGCGGTGGACTTGTTGGACGCACGAGTGTTGGGTTCTAAAACCGAACTGCTCGTCTGGTATGAGACTCCTGGACTCGGCATAGTCCATAAGACGGGAGTAAATAATTCGCTCGTATAGCTTCCCAAGAACCTTGAGTAAGCTAATGGGGCGATAACTAGTGGGCTCAGACTTCGGTTTACCGGGTTTGTGGATGCCGATGACTATCGCCTCTTTCCACTGCTGTGGGAAGAGATTGTTGCCTAATGCTGCATTGAAGATGCCTGTCAAGAGGATTACTAATGCTGGGGGAAAGAGTTTAATCACCTTATTGGTGACTCCGTCTGAGCCAGGGGCTTTACGTGGATGCAGTTCCTTGATCAGAGAGCGTACCTCGTCTATAGTTACCGGCGCGAGTGGGTGTTCCGGATCCTCAGAAGGAGGGAGCGAGGCCTTACGTTCGACTTCAGCGTCAACTCTGGCGAGGTGAGCTTGATCGACCGGAAGGTCGCTAGGCGTACACTGGGCCTCTAAGCTGTCGGCTAGGCATTCCGCTTTCTCGTCGTCTTCGAAGGCAGGGCTCTGATTCGGACGGTTCAGCGGGGGCATAGTCACTTCGGTACAACTACGTAGTTTACGTTGGAGATTCCAAAAGGCGTGATGATTGGGCTCTAATTGGTCGAGAAGCTTATCCCAGCGTTCGTCACGCAATATCCTTATGCGCTTCCTAGAGGCGCGCTGTAGAGAGCGCATGCGGACGCGATTAGAGTCGCAGGGATAAGCGTCGTAGGCGCGTATAGCCGCGTTCTTCTCCGTCAGTAGGGCACGGGCGTCGTCCGGAAGGAGCCAGCGAGCGTCTTCTGTCACCGGTACCGACCGTGAACACTCGTTCACCACGGACTGCACGTGCTCAGTGAGGGAGTCGATTGCGCCTATAGCGTCCGTCGCGGATTCTACGTGGTCTGGGATTGAGTCGAGATGCGCTGATTGGACTGACTTAAGACGGGTCTCAAGCTTCGTCCAGTTCGTAACTATCTTGGTGGGGATGGGCTGACCAGCGTCTGGGGGACCTACACGCGGAACGAAAGACATGATCACTGGTCGATGGTCGGAATCTAATTCCTGAATAACTTCAATGGACCGAAGCGCTAAGTTAACGTTATTAAGCAAAGCTATATCTAATATGTCGGGGCGGTGATTTACGTTACCGGGAAAGTGCGTTGGATTCATAGGCGCGATGATGTCAAAGTTTAGCTCGGAGCTAAGAAGGTCTAGGTGTCTACCGCGGCTGTTACGAGTGTGGCTATTCCACGCTTCGTGTTTTGCATTCAGGTCTCCCGCCAGAAGGACGGAGTCGCCGAGAGCAAGAAGAGCTTGCAGGTCAGGTCGTAAGTCGACCCCCTGAGGTGACGGAGGGATATAAACTGAGACTAAGAACAAAGGTCTATGACCGGTCATACCTAGCCTACAGACAGAGGCTTCAATGTGCGACAGCGTAGGTGGGTCCATCGGAACGCAGTACAGTGACCTTTTGAAATAAATGAGCGTGCCGCCGCCTGCGGCTCTGGTACGATCGTTACGGACTAGGTTATAATTCGCGATTCGCGGGTTTCTATGAGACGGTTTAAGAAAGGTCTCCTGTACAAGAAAAACGTCGAGTTGGTGGTCGCGGAGAAACGTTGCGATTTCATCGCGTTTATTATTAATACTTTGCGCGTTAAAGAAACCTAATTTAAGGGAACGGGGTTTGAATTTACCGGCGGTTGTAGCCATTAGAACGCGGCGGCTTTGTACGCGGCGAATACGTCGCTGAACTGCTCCCTAATGAAAGGCGCGTGCAGAGGCGAGGGGTTGGCTCTAATCGCCTCAGCCATAAGGCGGATACGATTAAAGTCAAACGACTCGTACACCTCGATATAATTTTTAACCGACGCAGTAATGTCGGCCGAGAACGTCGGGGCCATAAGGGCCGCGGCCGACGGTGATGCGTGCGCAGGTTTCGGTACAGGCGCGGGTTTGAACGCGGCGAGAGGTATGCGTGGGACAGAGGGTCCTTGGAGCGCGGTGATCGATGTTGTCTCCTTCGGAGGAGAGGTGAGGGCCGGGAACGCACGAAGATGCATTTCTCTATTCCAACAAGCCCCGGTTGGGCGTTGTGGACTAAGACGCGGCGGAGCGGTCGCGGGTTTTTGCGCGGGGGCCAGTGCACGGGCGACAGGCCGTTTCGCGACGGTTTTGGGGGCCTTTGGACAGCCTCGGTAGTTTGCTGGGTGACCCTTTTCGCCGCAGAGAACGCAGCTAGGGGGCTCAGCGCACTGGGTGCGGTCCTTGGGCCGGGGACAATCAGGCGTTCCGTGCTCGCCGAGGCACTTCACACAACGAGGGCGCGCGAAACAGTTACGCTGCGAGTGACCGTATAACTGGCAGCGGTGGCACTGACCGACAGTGCCGGTTTTACGTGGCGGCTCAACTTTTATACCGGAAAGTTGGCAGACTGATTTAATGTTGAAGATGGACTTACCGTCAGCCGATCTCTCGGTGACGGCAAGGACCATCTCGTATGGCAACTTGCCTCGCGAACGGTACATCCGGTGTACCTCGAGGGCTGGAATGCCCTGCGAACAGAGGTCTTTGAGAATGTCCTCTGAGGACAGCTCTACGGGGACTGATTTTATTACTACGCGGAGGACGCGTTCTTCTGGGAGAGTGAAGCTATGGTATGGCAGGGCTCTCTCCTGCAGCATACGCGTAAGCGACCGAAAGTCGGCCGCTGTTGGGACGACTATTTTGATGCCGTCCTTGACGGAACGGGCACTGGAGAAGTTAATGTGGTGCTGTGTGCACCACGATGATACCTCGGTCCACTTTCCTTTCTCCTGAAGGAAGATTGGAGGAGGGACCGGGCCACCCTTCTTAGGGGCTGACGAGTCGGACTGGGAGGTATTGGTCACCTGAGGGGCAGAACAAGAGGAGGGTGAGGCCGAGAGGGCTGATGGCTGAGAGGCCGAGGCTTCAGCAGAGGAGGGAGAGGCGGCGGTTTTAGCCGCCTTGGAAGGTACCTGTTGGGATTTAGCCTTTCGGGTACGCTTCTTGCCCTTTCCAATGACTTCAATAAAGCCATCAGTCGAGCACGACGAGTCGGATGCGGAAAGAGCATCGATGGAGTAATCGGAGGCGTTGGCCATCTCGGCGTCGACAGGGGACGGAGAAGCAGAGCGGGGGCGGGAAGTGGATGCCGGTGATGCGTCACACGCAGGTGTGCAGCTCGGCGAAGTAATTCTCGGAGACGAGATAATAGAATTTTGAACAATAGCGTTCCCAACAATAGGTTTCGACATAGCAGTCGAGACAATAGGTCTTTGACGGGCTTTAATCCCTTTGTCGGCGCCGATAAGAGGGCGCGGGCTATCTAGCTCTGAGAGCAAGGAAGGGTTTTGGTTGCGGGTCCAAGCCTGGAAGAGGTCTTGGATGACCTGGGAGTTCTTCATCTCCTCGATGAAACGGGGCCAAAGGGCGTCCATTTTCTCGAGAAAACGAGAAGTAAAAGGTAAAAACAAGTTAAAATTAAAAACCTAACATAGGTAATGACGAAGGGGACGCGCCTAGCATCAACACTAACCTAACTAAATCTATCTCCCCGGGTAGGTTCGCCCGGGGATGTGTAACCCTCCCTGCTGGGTTTAAGCAGGGAGGTGAGTACCTATGGTGTGCCTTAAGCTGTGATGTACTCGTCGCCAGTCTTAATGTGCGAACGAGGCCCTGACCAGTCTAGCGCGAAGGGTGTAGACACACCCAACCGACACTAGGTGAGTAGCTGAAAAGGAAACCAGATCACCAGGATCGACTAGGAGTCCCCCCAAGGCCGATACACTAGGTCCCGTCCAATTGACTGCTTTGCCTTAAAGAGGCTCGGCGGGTGTGATTGGGCACAACACCCCACTCGGTTTCGTTGGCACCGTTAGGATATCCACCGAGGACCGCGAAACTGCGGTTTTTTCCTGAAGGGACAAATGAATTTAATTCGCGAACCAAGAAACAGTGTTGATCTGCCACCGCCTTGAAAAAGGCAGCTTTAGATCTATCGATGTGCGTAGGCGGGCTACGCAGAGCGTTACGCAATCGTAACAGGTAGCAGACGAGTGTCGAGAGCGAGCGCGCCACAGAGCGGCACGTCCGTTCACGGCGAGCGTCGAGCGGAGAGTATATCATTTGCTTTAAATATGGAGTTTACAGATCTTACAAATTATACAGTTCTTCAAATTTCGTCTACTTAGTTAAGAAAAAATATGGCTATGAATGTCCCAAACAAAGGGCTTGAGCTTTCTCATATAAACAAGGTAGAAGTCTTTTATTTATACTTTCGACTGTTGTAATGAAATGTATGGGTTTGTAATAAATAATGATGTCTGTACGGGTCACACTTTAATGGGGTCAAATCGATTGCAATTTATCAGACACATTAATCAGTGTTTAAGTAAGAAAAGAAGCTGTGAGTTAGTAAGACTTTTATTTATTAATAATCCAGCCTATAATCGTCCCACTGCTGGGCACAGGCCTCTTCCCATATAGAGAAGGCACGAGCATTGATCACCATGCTTGCTCTCTGCGGGTTGGCGATTTCTAATTCCAAATTTGGGAATCCAGGTTTCCTCACGATGTTTTCCTTCACCGTTGGTCAGAAGTGTCTTAGAATAATTAAGAAAGTACATATAACTTTTGAAAAGTTACATTGGTACTTGCCCGGGTTCGAACCTGCAAACCGTGCATAACAAAGCCGTTCATTGAACCGCTAGGCCACCACGACATTTATTATTTGTTATATTTATTATATTTGTTATATTTGTTTTATTTAAATTATTTGCTGTGAACTCTGGTCTGGAAGGAAATAAAAACATTGATCGTCATTCAGATGCTCTGAGCTATAGAAAAACTTTTAAAATGTTTTTTTCACAAATTATTTTAAGCTTAAGTGTTTGGTTGACCAAATAACTGAAAAACAATCATTAAATGCGGACAACATCACATACATTGCTCTGAACCCAAAATAAGTAACTATTAAGCACTTGTGTTATGGAATTCAGAAACAATGAAGGTACCACAAACACCCAACCCGAGACTATGTAGAATAGTTACTTTCTACATTGACCTGTCCGGAGATCGAACCCGGGACCTCAGAGATAGCGACACCTTGAAAACCGGTGCATACGCCGCTCGACCATGGAGGTCATCAAAAACGATCACATCACTGATTTTGAGGTTTAACAGATTATTATTACTATTTTTAGCCTGAACTGTCACACTGCAGGGCGAAGGTCTCCTTTTTTTCAACAGATTTCATTAAAATTCCATTAACATTTATTTGCTGTTGGTGAGTTTAACAGAAACTGAACTTTCACATTAAACAATCATCCAGAAAAGTAGATTTTTTTACTTTTACCTGTTACCTCTGACTAATCGGATTCGCAAACACAAAGTCTAGTAGACATTTCTCTTATAAAAGCTCGCGGTAAATTCAGTACATAGTATATTAGCTAGTTTCAATAGGTCTGGCGTTAGATAAAACACGATATACGTCACTGTTGGCAAGCAGCGGCATTTGATAGTACGATGTATATTCAATGGATGTGACTTAGTGATAGGATTTTTAATTAATATATATATATATATCCTTTTAAATGTGTAATTTTTATAGCAAGTTTGTTTCTTTACCTTGTTAGTAGCTATAATTCTAATTCTTATAATTAAACTACTAGAATAACTTTTATAAAAACCCATTATTTTTTGTGATATATAAGAAACTCACTGCACAAAGCATAGGAGCAGATTCTTAGTGACTGCTTTCATCACTTTACTCAAGTTTACTCTTACCTTTATTAAAAACTCTACGGAAAACGGTGAATTATCAAAAACCATACAATCCGTTAAGTAACATGAGATCCATAGATATAATATTAAGCTATCCATTTGTAATGTATTAGACATAAGACATATAACATCTTTGCTCTGTATTAGGAATACAAGCATGATTGATCACAGAGGCAACATCAATTTAAAGTTTCCGTAACGGTCGGTCAAGTTGGGCTACGCTCCGTAGACCCGACGTAGGTCTACAATAGTTCGTAGCACTGCAGAGTAAGTTATGTTCTGCATAACATAGGTCAATGCCAATGTATGTTAAGTTTGCTATTTGGACTTCAATATTATAATTAACGTATCTGTTTTTTTGTCAGTTATGCGGGGTGTACGTGGACTGAAATCGCCAAGAACAGAGAGGTTTGGAAGAAGAAAGGGGAGGCCTTTGCCCAGAAGTGGGATCTAACGTAGGCTAATAAATAAAAAAACTGTTTTTTGTCAGTTTGCAGTACCATGGCTAGTTTAGTGATATGAAATAGGACTCAAAAACATTACACCCCCGTAGGTAAGTACTATATTTTTTCTTAAGTATGATTAATTATTTTAAGTTAAGATTACTTCTATCTCATATTATATATAAATAAACAAATCTAATGAGTGCTCCTATCTACAAATATTTTACTATAAACCAAAAGTTGCCACATCAATACATTTTTTGATAATTATTTTGTTTTGTTAATTGATATAACAGCCCCTTATTTTTTACCATGTGTGTACGTTTACTAAATTATATTAAATTGCCACATCCAGCAAGCATTTTACAACCCAACTGCAATCTCGTACAGGACGCGCTCAAGAATTCGTGACAAACAAAAAAGTGCTGACGTCACGCGATGACGTCACGATATCGCTCGGCTAATAATCGTCAAACGCTCGCGAAAATAAATGTAGCCAACGTTTTTATGAAGGAATTTATACGAGAGGACTAGTTCTTGATCATAGTTATCTGACGATTTGAATATTATAAAATGCAATATGTTTTACAATTTTTTGAAGGTAATGGCAGGAAGTAAATTCTTGTGGTCAGAAGACCTAAGTCATCCTAAAAAAAGGATTCCATGCCATTCTATGGATGAAATGGAAACAAGCAATATTTATTTATTTAGTTATTTATTTAATCAACTGCCTCGTTGGCCTGGTGGTGCTAAGCGCGACTGCTACACTTGAGGTCTTGGGTTCGATTCCCAAGTCGACCAATGTGTTATTGGGTTTTTCTATAAAATTCTGAGTAGCAGGTTGGAGTTTGGATTTGTGCCCGATTAGTGGCAATAGGCGCGCCCCATATTTCATGGGACCTAAACATATCGGCGAAATGTGGGTGTACATTGGTACAGCTCTGCTTAACCCTTCGGGGATACAGACGTGATGTTATGTTATGTTTATTTAATCAAGCATGTTTCATGCACTAGAACTTGAGTTCATACGCACCCGTAATTATGCTAAGCATTCTTAATCAGTCTTGCCTTTTATTATAGATAAAAAATAAATATCCTTGGAAGAGAATATACATATTAGGTTAAGGTTATTTAAATATGTAGGGAAAACTATATTTTCGATCAAATAAATAACACATAATCAAAGAAAGTTTTATACTTGTACTCCCAGTTTGATTCAAATAAACACCACATATCTTTTAATACCCAGTTGCTTTTTCTTATATTAATATTATATTCAAAATAGAATTGACCTACATGAGCGACATTAGACTATGTTTATTGAACCGGCCTTGAAACCATTCAAAATTTATCAAAATTAAAATAAAACTCGTCGTAACTCTGCTTTTGGATGTCTTAGTAAACTCGTGCCAAGATTTCAGACACATTGATATATTTCAATGGATTTTATGTAAAAAACATAAGTTGTAATATTTACAGCTTTTTACTTTGACGTTGGTCGTTGCTTTCTTACTACTGTCGTGTTTTACTTACAAAGCTGTTTTATACTAGACTGGACACCATGTAAGAAGGGTTATTTTAAGTTTTGTAGGTAATATGTCTTGATATATGTAAAGTAAGTAGGTCTTGAGTTAACTACGGCACGACACAAACTATAAACAACATAACGGCACAAAAAAGTATACTAAAGATACAGTATATTTCTATGAGCTTTCTGTTGAAGGCGATGAGACCTTATCAAAGTCTCGATAACTTCAGTTAACAAATAAAATTAAATAAGAACTGAAAAGTTTTCTTTTTAAATAAAGCTAACAGATATATTAAGCAGTTTTGCAAACTGCTTAAAGTGTGAAGTAAATATCATGAACAGCGCCACCTATTCAGAAGCATACAAACTGCTCTCTCAACCTTTTGAGTGGAAACTCATC
Organism: Autographa gamma; assembly: GCA_905146925.1. Lineage (NCBI taxonomy): Eukaryota > Metazoa > Arthropoda > Insecta > Lepidoptera > Noctuidae > Autographa > Autographa gamma. The sequence continues at coordinate 3,980,856 of LR989869.1, read as the reverse complement.
GTGAAGCTTTTAGAAAGCTTTATAGTTTCTCCTTTACTACCTTTTGAGTGGAAAACGATCGAATGAAGTTATTTATATAGCTAATCTAAATGTATGTCTAGCTTTTCTCTTATGCTTGACTGGTTTTCTATACAGGAATTATGCGGCAATAAATATAACTAGCGGCTCTTTAATTCAAAGGAAAGTCAGTGTAACAAACTCTTCAAATGTCTACTAGATGGAGTAATTAAGACCAATTCAAAACATTCCGGCACAATATACAACATTTTATGGAACAATTCAATACAGTAACATAGTTAATACAAGATCTAATTGAAAGATATCAGACATATTGCGTGTAGTTTCCTTATGGGTCATTATGGGGTAAACAGGCGAGCCCTGGAGGAAAACAAAGTGGATCCATCACGATCTGAAACTGTACGTCAGTCGTAAAACTGTTTGTGATCTACTGGTTTTGTACAGTCCGGTCCTAGAGTTATTTACATGCAGTTTTTGGAATAAAGAAACCTAAATACCTACATGTAAAATCTGTTATCAATTGTATTATCCACCTTTTTTGTATTAAAATTATTCACTTACCTAATAGGCAATTGGTACTGTTTATTTTGTTACGGAATTAAAAGCAATAAGGTTAACTACGCCATTAGCATATGTGGTGGAGAATTCACCCATCATAGTATATTTTGATAAGCAATCATGAAACACAATGAATAATCTCTTTTTTTTTAATTAATCTTTGGACTACTGAGGCAGTTAAATATAAAAATAAATAAAGTTAACATTTGTCAAAGTATTGTGTTGCTAATTAACATTCTTATTATTTTTCTACTGAATCTAAACCTTTTTATCTCAGTAAAAAAATCTATAGAACTGTATTGTCCACCTGACTGTACAAACACATGTAAAATAAAATAAGTTTTATATGTATTTTACTGCTTCGTCAGACATCGTAAATATCCATTAGCTCCTAAATCAGGTACGTCGCGAACTTAGCTGATTACATGTCTCCTCCATTTTGGAAGAAAGTACGCAAATAAGACAGATGATTTATGTCTTGCATATTTACAAGAATCCTGAGTTTATTTGTGACGAACGTGGACTATTCTGTGTTTTTTTTTGGTTCATGGAAATCTTAATAATATGTATAAATGATTCACAAATATTAACGAGTTAACAAGAATTTAAAATACCAATAATTGAGAGGTTTTGCAACTTTAAAATTAGGTTCATTTGACACTGTTCGTTTAACAAGCTCACTGCTGAATTCTACAAAGCTCGAGGAAATAATGATAGGCAGGAAATAAAACCCAATATAAAATAAAAATATAGCTACAAAAATTAAACTCGAATTAAGTTTTACAACTTTAATTATAAAAGTAAATTATACTTAAATAATAATTAATAACATAATAATGTAATAATAGGATTAAGCAAAATATAAAATCTATAATTTAAATATAAAATAAATTTTATAATAATACCTAGGCGTATATATGAAATATACTTAGAAAAGATCACACTGACTAGATTGCCACACCCCTCGTCTGTTTCAATATTTTGTTAATTATTATAGTGATGATAACTGGCCTTTAATATATTAACATAAATAGAATAAATCATATGTAATTTCGAATTAAACATTTTCAAATTTATTAATATGGTATAAAATATATAAATACATAATAATACAATTCATTTCTGTCACAAGATATCAATAAATTATGATTTCGCTTTTAATATGTAAGCACCAATAAACAGATAATTCTTTTTTGGTACTTTTTTATACTAAGTATCTTTGCAAAATGAGTCCAATATGTATGTTAATAAAAGATACATGTTTAGAAGCTGTTAAAAAGATAAAATATAAAAATATCGACCAGCCCCATCACTAGAACATTAAACAATAAATTTTAAGTTAATCACAATACACAAAACATTTTGGGAACTTCGGAAATGCCAAGTTTGTTATAAACATTAATTTTCTATTAATTTGTTAGTAATGTAATCTCGTTATTTTGGAGTAATCTTAAAATATACATAGACATAAGTATACATATACTATATTGTTATTAATAAGGTCTAAAACAACTATTAATAAATTATAAAAATATATAGCGGATAAAAATATATAAGAACAAAACATGAGCAATATATAATTTATATATAAATATAGGGTGTCTGTTAGTCACAGGAAATTATGTTATAAATTCTATAAGAATATTGTTTACTTAAGCGTAAGTAATAAATTATATTTTGATAACCAATAAAAACAATTATCATAACCTATTTTATAACTAAAAGTATCCTAAAATATAGTTTTTATTTTAATAAATTATTCCAATTATTCTAAAAGTAACTTATTTAATATCTAACATCTACAGATTCTTTGGTAAGCTAGCTGTGTTCATGAGCATTAGTAAATAACGAAATAAAAGCATAATATTTCGATTCGCAATTATTATTCGTTTATACATACAATAAGTATAAAATAATTATTAACTTTATACTAAATATAAACTTATTCATTTTATAATAAGTGTATTAATCTTAAGTATTATTTATAACACAATATTATAAACATTATTTATAAAAATATACTTAACAATTCTGATTTTAGATGTTAAAAACATTAATAAAAAATATAATTTCATTCAATCCCAAAATTAAAAATACAATTTAATTTAAAACACAATAATACAAAACAATTCTTTTACAAATAGTAATTATAAAATAACAAAAAAAAATTGTGACTTTATACTAAATTTAACAAAAAATATTTAGTAAAAAATAATTTACATTATTGTGCTACTAAATAAATTCTAAATTTAACTTTTTATTCTTCGCAGATATTTCTATCTAATAAATATTATAATAATTAATTTATATACATATCTAGAACATCATACATCTGTGAAACCATGATGTTTCTCCATGGCCTGGATTTGATCTAGGTCTTCAGTGCCAGTTATAATCTGGAGAACCCTGAACGCCTTGGATTGCCGTGGGGGACCCTCTTGCGTGAACTTGTGGTAGTAGACACTGAAAATATACATATTTATAATTAGTATAAAATAAAGAATAGATTTTATTTTAGTTATAGCCGGATTTTTTGATGAAGAATAGACATCAGTTTATTTGCTCAGTTATATATTTTTTAAGACAGCTAGTAGAAGAAGAAAAACTTCTAGTTAGAAAAACGAAGACAAACATTATTACTTTTTTAATAAACCCACGAACACTTAATATTTAATTTATTCACTTATAACGTTTTAATTTTTATTAATAAAGAATTTTAGAAAGTTATTTCCAAAATAAAAGCACCAAACAACGCAAATTCCTTAATTTTAATTTAGTTTTTATTTATTTACATAAAACTTTTTATTGTTATTCATTTAAAAGAAATTTAGAAAATTATTGTCTAAAATTATAAAAACAATGATAAGCTAAAAAGCGCTAAATGAAAACCAGCTGTACCAATAAGTACAATTAGAAATTAGCCGTGACCTGAAAGTTAGGGAATCGTGATGATGGCCGCCAATCAATAACGGTGGCATCAGAATTAGTGGAGAATGATTCGATTAGTGTAAATTAAAATTAGCTTCGTCGAAGACCGCGCTAAATATAAAGCAAGCGTGAACTGAGTCATGGCTGTGAAAAGTGTTTACTTTGAATCAGTAGCTGCCTTAGTACCGCCCACCGAAGCTGAAATAAGGATTTTTATTGTAATGTGATATTTTTTGAACATTTCTTTATATTGCCGTTAGGGAAGAAGGTATATTTTTTAAAATAACAAAATATTACAAAATTTTGCATTGTTAAGTTTACTTAACAATGCAAAATTTTGTAATATTTTGCTAAACATCCGATTTTTACATTCTCGGAACTTTTGGAATCTATCAACTGTTCAGGAAATTGCATGTGTGTGTTTCTTTTGGTTCGATTTCAAGAGCGAAACTTGTTCATGAATCAATGTTTATAAGACAAAAAAAAAAGACAAACAAGGTGCCTTGGAGTAACTTAGTACATAAATACATAGAAAAAAGTTATGACACTTTCATACGAGTATGTGGCATAAGGTCCATACAGCCCTTCAAATAGCTGTACCAAAAATGTTAAATCTAATTAGTACAAAATATTATATTCACCTTTTATTTGCCCCGCCATTGCCGCCTTCAATCTGTATCGGAATTATCCTTGTCTTCGGCTGACTGTCTTGGAAGGTTCTGTTCAGAGTCGGCAGCTCTGGCTGCTGGTTAGAGTCCTCTAGTCTCACCAGCTGAGGAGACAACACCCTCATGATGCGTTGAGTAGGAGGAGAGAACGGTGCGTGAGCTTGATCGTTGGGGTTGTTCATACCAATCGTTATCCTCAATTGCGGTTGTGGGTGACCACTGTGTCTCGCATCCCTTGTCTCTGTAGCTGACACCTCCATCTGAATAGGAATAACCCTTGTTCCCGTGTTGTTAGGTGCATTATCTCTTGGCAAACTCTTGCGGTTCTCAGACGGCCTGGTCGACCATGTAGGCTGTACCGGCTGCTGGTATTTTGGAGGACTGATCACTTCGCGTGCACCTCTTTGCATTTCGTTACTCTTTTTCACCCATTCTGGTTCCTGGTTGGAATCTCTTGGTGGTGTGTTCAGTTCCCGTGATAAACTCTTCCTGCCCTCCAATGGCCTTTGTACCCACGCTGGTGGAGGAGTCTTTGTCTTTTCCTTTTGTGTCTTCACCCACGGAGGAATAGATTTGGGACTTTCGGGACAGAAGTACACTGGCTCCTCGTTTACGTATACCGCTTCCTTTTGTGGTGTGTTGTTGTACTCCTGTTGGAAGTTCTGCTTTCTAGGTGTCACGGGAATGGACATGGTCGATTGGTAGCGAGGTTGCTCTTGTGGGCTTGGCTTCGGCGGAGACGCGGGCGCTTCTTGCGTTCTCCATGGAGCAGTGTTGTTCTCTTGAACCTTATTGTTATTTGAGTCCTGAGAGTTTAACCACGGCGGTACATACTGCTGCTGAGCTTTATTTTCTTGCTTCCAGGCAGGGACATGGGCTGGTTCGTTATTCGTGGCCTGGTTTGTTTTCCATGGAGGGATGTATTGTTCTTGATTCGAGTTAGTATTATTATAAATAGCTTGTTGATTATCTTGCTCCCTAGGATGTCTGTTCAGTGTAGCAGTTCTCCAAGGTGCAGCGTTGGACTCCGCTGGAGGACTCGGTTTAGTATTGTTGTATGTAACATTATTGTTTTGAACATCTGCGTTTCTTTGGCCAACTCTTGGTAACGTGTGAAAAGCTGGACCGGAGTTGGTTGGGGGACTTTGGTTTTGGTAGTTAGGGGAATACTGTTGGTTGTTAGGAGAATACTGTTGGTTGTTTGGTGAGAATTGTTGTACGTTTGGTGAGAACTGACTACGATTGGAATTTGCAGAATGTGGACTGTTGGCAGGAGAGTCTCTTTTCTCTGGCTGCCTCCAGTTGTTATTGGGGCTAGGAGAGTATGGAGAGCCACTGTTTATAGGCTGACCAGCAAATGGCTGCGGACTCTTGTTGAATTGAGAATCCTGTCGTTGCAACATTTCTCTTGTTGGTGGTGACCCTTGCGGGGATGACGAATGCTGGTGAGCATACTGAGCTTCAGGCCTATAGAGAGGGCTCTCTGGCTTATTTTGATTACCGTAGGGAGACCGCTGGAAGTTATTTTGCGACGGCGGCGAGTTATAACTCTGGGGCTGTTGCTGTGTGAAAGTAGAAGGAGGCATTTTAACAGTCAACGGACTGGGAACCTTTTCTATGTACTTAGGAGTATTTCCTAACTTCTGTAGTTCAGCGTTTTCAGTCTCCCAATGGTAAGGACTGTTCGTTTTTCGTAACATACCGATTGGATTTTCGGGGATTACTATTTCAGGTCGTTCGCCGGGCACAATCGGCTTTGGGGATTTAGAGTTGGGGGCTTGTATGACTATTGGGGGTGGTGGGGGAGGAGGGACGGGCATTTTGGGTGGTGGTGGTGGCGGCGGAGCTGGTCCTCCTTGCGGATGGAAGCCGCCGTTGATCGGTTGCTGTGCGTAGTGCTGTTCGTGGTCTTCCTGAGACCTCTGCCGTGCTAGCCTTCTGGCCATGCTTGGAGTACGAATCTGTGATAGATCGAGGCCGCCGGGTGTGTATGTGAATGGCTTCTTATCTTTTGTCATCATGGCGTTTTGTATACACGCTGGGGGCTCGTAGTTACCCATTGGCTGAAAATGAGAAAAGGATATATGAAATACATGATCTGATTATGGACAGGTGATACTCTTTATTGTAACACGTTTCATATGATTTTTTACATCATACATGCAGAAAATGATACATTTAATACTTACATTGACCTGAGTTTTTCCGTAGTTGGGAATTCTGCCGATGTGTCCAGCGGCTGGTCCGTACCTGGAAGACGGCCAAGATTTGCGTTATTTTTACACAAACTGACACTGTGGGCACAGCTTAACGTGCGCCGAGGGCGAAGCTGTGACCTATTCCACTTTTAAGCCAGTTATCCGGAAACTAACGTGCATTATCGAAATAGAATACTTTTATTAATCGTGGTTTATCATTGCTCCCATTCTTCACTGAACTGGAATTGTTCGTTAGAAGTTTTATTTGAACGATTCGGTTTAGCGATGTCTGCGGTCGTTAATGTCGACATACTTTTCAAGATTTAAACTACGACCGCATCGTTATATTTAAGCTTCCATTTCTTTTGATATATATTCCAAATAACTTTCAATAGCCAACCTTCATTTGACTTTATTTAGATCATTTACATAAAATAATTGAATTTCAATATCTTACCCGTTTTCAGCCATTTTCTTCGATGTGTGATGCAGTCAATATTCCATACAAACACGTCGGTTGCCTCTCGTTTTCTGGAATGAGATCACGTCATGTAAATATGTAAACACATGTTTTTAGGAAAGCTGGCCTCATGATCGATACCATACGCTTTGGCCAAGGTCGGTGGCTAGGTAAATACTATTTATAGAAACTGGAGCAATGCTGCTGCAGTTTCGTTTGGTACTTAGCATCTATATAATTCGTCCATTTCGGTTTTAATTTCAGTTAGGAATGCTGGCAATGTTTCTATGATTAAAGTACTGGCAACCTATACTACTGAGTATGTTTGATAGTGTAATGTTGAGTGCATAAGTGATAATATTGAAGAGAGAACATTTTCAGCCAATCTGTCAGAGACAATGTTGCAAAAAGACATCATCATCTCAATGCCCTGTTCCCTATTATTTGGGGTCGGCGCAATGCGTATATTCCTTACATCCCTACTATTCGTCATATCAGCATTCACTTCTTTTTTCTTCATATCATTTCATTATATCGCATTTTTTTTTCAATATTTCAATATTTCACTGCTCCTGCTATTTTGCTAAGCGTTTCAAAGCATAAAACAATTAGTCACAATGAAAAACGTATGTCCATAGAGCATTCAGCCAGACATGGCATGTAATGTTAATAGAATTTTGGCACTCTTACTATAATTATAGTGTATGGCTTCCCGCCAAAATTATATTTAGTCTCTAACTGCGCCTTTCATTCCTTCGTGACTAATAACCATAGTTTTATTAACTTGTGGTAGTAGAAGACCTGGTATTTTGATACTAGCTAACCTACCCACCACTCCTCATAATATATATCTAATTTTGTTATTTAGTTCGAGCGGTCAACCTCACTACCATCATTGTTTTCTGATCAGTTTCTTATTGATTATTTCTAAAATTTTAAATTATCTTATACTTTTTGGTTATGTATTTAGGTCATGTGTTTAACATTTGCATCAAGGCACCTAGAGGTCAATAAACATTCAAATGACATTCAAAAAGATATATGATACCAATTTTGGGATTATTCCATTCGGTGAGTGGCTACTTGGTCGTTTGACTTAAATTACATGTAACGAAAAAGAATGTTAGGAGTGTGTACTTTCCTAAAAAATATCAAATTGATAATCCTTTTGTTGGACCTAGCTTTTAACCGTGCAAGTTTTTTCTGACCAAAAACTTAAAATAGAGCCTAACATTTTTCCTTTACTTGACATTGGCATTATAACCAGATACATAATTAATGAAGCTACTTGCTTATTAATTAGTTTTTAGCCTCTCTTTATAAATGTGATGGACATTGTTGCCTGTTCGTCTAATCCATCTTGCTGTCTTCATAATATATGGAGCCAGCGTGCCTTTCTTTGATATATTATTTTCATATGTAAACTATTATTATTTCGTCGAATAAATGCGGTTATAATTATTGTTCTTGGCATTGTTTTTGTGTTTGCAACGTGACTGAAGTGGGTGGGAATCATAAAGATGGTAATAAATATCTTTCCGTTATTATTATATTTATGAGCGAGTAGAGCATTTCTATTTACTTAGTATGATATAATTTCATGAAATAAATGTTTTGTTGTTAAGTCACCAGCGGATGTGCTTTCAGAAATGTTGCCGACAAACTGTTCCGCAGTTTGGCAGAAGACTTCTGTTTTTATTTGTGTGTTTTTACTTACTTGAATAAATGAATATAAAAAAAAATAAGTAAAAAGCTATAATATATACCTTTACACATTTTTCTTCCATTAAATATTCCGTCTACCATACAGTTGTTATTTATTGTTGGCTTAATTATGAATAATATAATTAAACGTATTTGTTATTTGCTACTTTGTACAGAACAAAAGGTGTTACATTTAACTAAAAATATTGCCTATATCTTGAGTAAACTTCACGAATCTAGGTCACATTTTCATGAGAATACCAAGCACTACATATGCGGTGTTATGAAACTTATGATAACTGGCAAGTGACACGTTTCAGGGAGCTATTGTTAGCCGACGGGAACTGGGCCGTGCGCGCGCGCAGGTAAGCGGAGCTTTCACGAAGATTATTAAGAGTTTGATGTGTCTAGATTATTGGTATTTGTCAACCGACTGTTAATTGTTTAGATAAGTTGAGTTTCGATTTATTAGCTAAATTGATAAAATATATATAAACGTTGCTAACTTCAAGTCATTTTTATAGCAATGTATTAAATAATATTTATTGAAAGAGACATATTCAATGACGAGCGTTTTGCCAAACAAAATGGTTTGAGGCATGCGTTTAAGTATCAATAAGATAATTATATCTACTGACACATTTTAGAAAACAATAAGCCAATGGATCACAAAAATGATATTTATCCATCATAATATGCCGTCTATTGATTCAATGTTTCAACTATTATCTTACTAAATATCCTTTCCATTGTAAACTAAAGATTAAGATGGGTATAATACTTTATAAAGGCAGTTATTCAGTTGAAGCGTCTTATAAAGTGTAACCGACTCGATCTTTGATCATATCAATCACAAACTGTTTGTCAACAGCTTTCGCAACCCTCTCACGAACATTGATAAGGAATGCAACTAATGCAAGTGGTGGCCAAATGACGCGTCATCATAATTTAACTAAGTAGGTGGTACAATATAGTATTCCTTCTAGGTATGAGAGTTGCTTTATCAATGAGATATGATAGTAACACGGTAGTTATTTTTATTTAGCTGTATTGTCTTACTTCAGGATAAAAAATCTTCAACTTTTAAGTAGAAAATTATACTGTCTAACAATAACCCTCAAAAAATACTTTCAGGGTACTTCTACATAAACTATTCTTGTTTTATATCTCTTAGGAAATTGCATCATTTACACCTTTATTAACAATAAATTGATAACGCCATTGTTAGTCGTGCTTGTGTAGATGTAGACCTGTCAAATATACATTATATTAAGTGAATCGATTGGTGACTTGGTGTAGGGAGACTCTTAATTGCCATTTAAATGGAGTGCAAACAATTTTTACAGGCGTGCCTGTATTGACTGACGCGCCACCTGGTGTCAATTTAACAACTACTCAAATTATCGAGGTTTTGAAACAAAAGCTACACATCTGAGGTGTATATTTTTCAACAGGATGTTACATAAACGAGTGTTTTGGCCTGTACAGCTAATATTCCAGGTGCAAACGGTTATTATTACCCACAAAATGGCCGCCTTATTAATTGCTCACACCTGTGCCAAGATCCCACTGCAATCAGATGTAATGGGTCTTGGGCAAACGTTTTGTAACCTATATACTATTTATTCCGTCATAAAAAACTAATATTTTAGTAACCCTTTGTTTATGGCACATAACATAATGCATATATACAAACGAAGAGGCAACTCCTCTTTTCAAACGACTTCAAAAAAAGGAGGTTCTCAATTCGGTTGTATTTTTTTAATTTTTTTTATGTTTGTTACTTGATTACTCAAAGACGCCTGGACCGATTTCAAAAATTATTTTTCTATTTGAAAGGGTATGCTTGTCATTTGGTCCCATTGTCATCAGGTCAGGACCTGATGGTGGAAACCCTGAGAAATCGAGGGCATCTCTTGAAAATTGTAGGCGAGCATGGGTTAAAAACTTGAGATGTATGTGTATATCTGATGACACTACAATACTATGGAGGTTTAGAGCAGATCTGATGATGGAGACGACAGAGGATCGAGGGAACTCCTCAACGGCACATCTTAACTTCCTCGTGTTTGGGCTTATGTTATTCGTGTTGACAATATCTTTACACTGAAATGGGTAATGACTGCCATTGCAAGGTCCGTGATGCAGGTGCAGCACAGTTTAGGGAACTCCTTAATGGTTGATAGTAGATACATAGTGTTTGAGCTTATTTTATTCGTATTGATGCGCACATGGGTAATGTTGCATATTCGATAGTGAAGACAAAAAAAAAACAGTTTAAATTATAACAATTAAAAAAAATAACAATTTAAACAGTTAATAAAAAAATAATGTATTTAGTAATCTCGCGCAAAATAACATTGGATTTAGATTTCCTTATTCCTAATTTGCGATAGGCTTTTCTCTCTTTCCTCGTTTGTCTCATTCAAACGACGATTTCACATATGAACAACGCATTTCGTAAGCCTACCCATGTTTTCGCAAAAAACGAAATCGTAAAATTCACTAAAAAATCTCGAAATAAAATAATTTTTAACAAAAAAAGAAACGACTTCAAAACAAAAATAAAATGTAGTAAAAAGGACAAAATAACTGCGTTATTTAAAAACTCTCTATTTTGAAGGCGGTGCAAAGTAAAACTAGTAGACACAATGATAATGAATAAAAAAACAATATTAAAAGAAAAATGAGTTCAACTAACAACCTTCTTTAAAAGGTTATCTTAATTCCTTAATCTAATAAAATACATAACTAATAGCACTAAACTAACACACCTATTCGAAACTTAAAAGTCAAAATGAGAAACTCAGATAAATGTCTAAGTTAATTAAATTCGATCAATAGTTTTACTAGGCACCGCCTTCAAAATAGAGAGTTTTTAAATAACGCAGTTATTTTGTCCTTTTTACTGCATTTTATTTTTGTTTTGAAGTCGTTTCTTTTTTTGTTAAAAATTATTGAAAGTAATTTAGAACATTTGTAATATAATAAATGTTAAAATTAAATTAAGGGACTCTATCCAAATAATCTATAAATGGTAAATAAAATATACAACGTTACTACAACGAAGTTGGTTCTATAACTAGGTACATAATTGACACAAAACCTGAAACCCTTTTGTTAGCAGCTGAATATCAAGCAATCTTTGACCAAAGGTCTTCTGAACATGAACTACTGATACTTCAATAAAGCCAATTCATGAAACATCGCCCTTAATTCTTCTGCAGATCAGAACTAGCTAATAAATTAATTATCTTTTTATTTATCGCGCCTGTAGCGAATAAATTAATATTCTATTCTATTATATTCTATCTATCTATGAAGCTTATCCCACTGCAGGGCAAAGATCTCCCTCTTCCTCTACCATGTACTTCTGTCTTGAGCTAAGATATTCTAACAAACTGAACATATCGCCCCCTTATAAACATAGCGGCGAACTGTGAGTGCACATTGGTACACCTCTGCCTAACCCTACGGGGAATACAGGGGCTATTGACCGCCCTAATGGCCAATTTTGACGTTAAAATTACGTTTTACCTACGTAATTATCCTAAAATGGACCTACTAACGCTACCCACTCAGACGATTCAAACAATTGTCAATAGCAGACTCGTGCCCCAGGCGTGATGGTATGTTGTTTTTTTAACATATTGCAGGCAAAGTTAGACACTTTTCAGCAAATTACTGAAGATACTTCACCCAGGTTTTCTGAACATTTTCCTTGGTGTTGTAACAGTTTAATCTTATCCCATTTATCAGGAACAGTGAGGGAAGTCGTTGTTTATGTCTGTTTGTCTAAATCGGAACGGGATCGTGACGTGCGCTTGCGTCGCAGACGCGGGTGACGCAGGGCGCAATGCTTGTGTTATTACACAACTTGTATTTATAATGTAAGTGTCATGCTAAAGTATTCTGTAGAGTGTAGGGGTAGGTAGAAAGTTAGGTCTTGGTGGATGACTGTATGGGTAAATATCGCGGACATTTTCACAACGTCCGGTGATACAGTCAAAGCCTTCGCTTATGCTGCCTTTTTTTTTATTTCTTTACCCGGGGAAATCCTCATGGACTTCCTCCGCCCTGGGGAAGGCGGAGGGGTATGCCGGACTCTTACCGGCTAAAACCTCCGGAGTGCTTCACCCTTCCCTTATGCTGGAGACCAGGCGGGAAAGCAGTGCAAACTACCGCGATGCGCTTATGCTGCCTGCATGAAACCTCTTTCATTTTTTTTTATCATATCATTTAATATGTAATTACCTTCCTTCCTACCTTTTAATATGTTCCTTAGTTAACATTTAGAATTTTGGATTAATTTTAATGATACTAAATATAAACAAGAAGGTTGTTTACCTCGTTATAAAATCTAGATATGTTTTTAAAATAAATTAATTTTGTGAATTAATTATAACTTAATTAAGATCATCATAAATTAATGATCGATTAACAACTTTTTAAACGATATTTCTTCACAATAGTGATTATGTAAATAAATTACCTAATTACTTGTTATGTATTTCACGCCTATATGAAATAATCCTCAAAAACTCTTTGTCTTCATAAAAATATCATTTCTAAATACACAACTACCTATTTACTTTGATGACTAAGTATGAAGCTTTAAGGCCAATGACCTTAAAGCCTTGGCTTAGTCTTCAAGTTTTAGAAGTTTAATTTTCATAAAAACTTTCTTTCAATACCTTGCATTTTCGCTCAGTGTTGCCTTTGTCTAAGCGATATCGGTCTAATTAAAGTTTAAAAATCTATGCGATTATACTCTATGCGTATATTGACAACTACTTATAAAATTACGGATTTGTTTGTGTTTTAGAATTGCTTAGGTCATGTTCTAAGATTCGTTTGTGCGTAAGGATCATCAATTAACTAGTTGTAAAGCTTACGCGATGCATGCGTAATGCAGTAAGGTCAACTGTCACATACCAAACGTCATCACAATATTTAATGGATTACGTTATTTTATGAAGAATCTAAATCTAAGAACTCAGCATACATTTATTAAAACATAGTATTTATTCTATAGGTATAGTATTGGACATTCTGTTATATTTTATCGGCAGCTTTATTATATTAGAAATGTAAAAGACATAGATCGACATATATTTTAAAATAATAACAAATATCAAAGAATAACGAATTTAATAAAAGAAACCCTGTGACACGAGGGTACATTTTCAGAAACATAAAATATACAAGTGAACACGTTCTGTCCCCTACGGGAATCGAACCCGCAGTGATAAATGGCATGATGACTTATGCCACTGCGCCATCCGTCCAATGTCAAGTTTCTTTGAAGGAAACAATAATATTATAATATCTTAAGAAAGCGACAAATAGTACCTAATACACATAAGACCTCAGCACAGAAAAATAACGATAATTTCAAATGTAAATCGCTTTGACATCCATTGACTTGTGTATTCTAAACGATCTATAAAACTAAATCAAAAAGCAGCAACGGAAATCATCATATCTTTACGAACATTAACACACTATTGAAGTGTTAACGCTAATCGTGACGTACAAACTAAAAGTATTAATAACATTTATAACGCGCTATAAATAGATAAACATATTTATAAATATAACCACATGCACTATTTCTCTACATTCCTACGGCTTAATTATATCGTTGATCACATTAGTTAGTTGGATTTATGATATTGTTGTTATAGTCTTAATATTAATCTTAAAATAGTTTGAAAACGCTTAACGAGTGAATAAATTAACTAATAAACTATTATTATACTTATTGGTTGATTGATTAGTTATTTTAATAACATAAATACTAGTTTGCGTAATTAAGGACTATTTTTTTAAATATCTAATGCATATTACAATAAAAGTCACACAAAATAAAAATAATTTGCAACTTACCAAAAACGCGCCAAAAATAAATCCAAACGGCAATTCAAATACAGCAAGTCGGCACACACAACAAAATAAAAATAAATGATTCCAAATTTGAAAAATGAATGTATCAGATTAGGGTTGTAACAGGATAGTGCGGGATTCGTAAACACGGCCACGCGAGTGCGACTGTTCGTTCGTTCGAGTGCGACGCTGGCCGCTTGGCCAGTAGTGAGCGCCGCCCGCGCGGCCCACAGACCTAGCGGTAGGGATGCCTTGATGTTCTACCGATATCGATTGGATTCATTGTTTAGGAATACCTAATTGAGATCAATTCCAGTAGAGTAATTAAATAATATGAACTTGGATTGACATATTAACGATTAACTTTTAATGTTATGTATAATAATATGCCAATAAATCTACGTTAAGTTGTGGCTAGTTTTCAAGTTTAAAACTGTATTAACACAAACATAAAATTATATTTTTATTTTCTCAATGTGCCAATAATCCCTTAGATATCAAAAATAATGCAAAAAAAACTGGTTCTAAAAAAGTGTTTATCGACATTCTTTTATATAATAATGTGTACATCACTAGAGCTGCGAAAAGTTTCATGTCATATTTTCTTTAGGCGGTAAGCTCGCACGTTCCCCGCACTAAACAGTGCTGTACATCCCTAATTAGTTTGGTTACTCATGTTATTTAATTAAATATAAATGATTACAAACCTTTACAAGATTAATGTAATGACAAAACGATGCTAAAGATATCGGAATGAATAATAGAGGGGTGGGCGGTATTATTAATGTCCTTTGTTATGTCGACGTATTAAATACTTACTATTTTTATAGACAATAGCTATCTATCTACCTACTCTATTTATTCTGAGTCTAAAATATAATTGGCTCTATATTAAACGAACTATCTACATATTAAAGAAAAGTTCAAGGCTTTATTTATAGAGAAGGTACCTAGCTACCTTAAAAATATTTATTTGTACTATTTAACCATTTGGTAATCTCCATTAATTAAAACTAATAGCTGATTATAAATAAATAAATAAATACAGACAACATCACATACATTGTTCTGAACCCAAAGTAAGTAGCTATTAAGCACTTGTGATTAAAGTTATATTCTAGCATATTTCTTCTTTACACTTAAATACTCGTCTAGATTGTCTAAACTCTACCACAAAAGAACTCCTTGAAGAACTAAAACAAAGAAATCTAGAATTTTCGTAGACCACCTATTCGTACAGACCTATCTCAACAAAAAAAAAGACTCTTAAACCTGACTCATTTAATACAAATATGAACCCAAAACCTTCAATTACAAAACATAAATCCATTTGTATATAAACGGATCGGAAATGCCGTGTGCCAATCCCAATGTGACCTGTGTGAATCACTCGCTAACCTGTGTAAAACTATTTTAAGACTTTTGCAAGGTCCACCATGACAAGGACGTGTTAAAACATCGACGAACATGTCAAGACTATTTATTTTGAAGGTTAGGTTCCAAGTTCATACTGATATACTCGTAAGATTGGTTTACACAGTGACACATGTTTGGGACACTTATTTCCAAAGACTAGGCTTTCTTTGTTTGGAAAGTCTGTGTTTCGGAATTTATGTCCCACATACATGCACTTTGTGAGGTCCATTGAGTATATATTATGGTCATATAATGTACAATGCCAGTCTCAAAAGTTCAAATTATTTAATGAATCCTTTTATCGATTTGGGAATTTTAAATTACTCGGCATTATTTTCTGTGATCTTGGTTTGAGAATATGTTGGAGAAAGTATTGTACCGACCTACCTAAAAAAAAATAACAAAAAATGATAATTGTTGTCTGTGTAAAAATTATATCCTATTCACATCTTTGTCGTGGTCGGCGAGTTGCCAAGATTTATTCTTTAATTGATCTGCTCGTTCGATAATTGCTAAATCTAGTCTAGACATACTTCCTAATACCACAGATTAACTAATAAGTACAGCTAGGTACTAATACTACGTGAGTCGTAGATACCGATTACCGCGTGTAGTTGAGCTAAGGTCCCCGGGGTTTTTTTTTTAGTAAGGTACCTAAATAAGGCTCATGTGTTTTGATATTTCTTATTATAATTATTCATGGTTTTCATTCTACCACTTTCGAGTTCTTTCTAATTGTGTCCAAATTTTAAACGGCCATATTGGTGACTAATGTAGTTACTTTTTGGCAGTTTTTGGCCCAATTAACATTGGGCAAATCCGCAATAATCTGCATGTCATATACTATCTGAATGAAATCTCTTACAGCATAACTACAGTGACAAAGATTATAATATATTCACAAAAAAGAAGAGAATCGTTTGCAAAGCTGTGAAATAACTCGATCGTAAACTGAAAAACATGTAAACAGGGCCGGCCTCGGCCGCTAAAAATAAATCTAATATTTCGGAATATTCCCGCCTCGCGCCATTCCTCAGACTAACTCGTAAATATATAATGTGTTAGACTCTTTACATTTAATATATTGTATGCATTATTGGACGGGTTATTTCTATTATATCAGATACATATATCTACTTGTAAGCATAAATTCTTGCCGGTACCGGTGCCCCTCACCTATACACGTAACTTTTTTGTTTTAATAAAGAGTCCAACATTACAAAAAAGACAGACTTAAGTTGTGACCACCTTTGATTTGTGAGACGAGACGAGACTTTGTGGTCAACAGTATCTATATTTGAGAAATCAAACTTCCAGACAGCCCTCCGAATAAGGCAATCCTTAAAATGAGAATATTAAATAGAAAAGTCTTTCTTTGTCCTAAAAAATATTAGAAACTTTCAGTTTTCGGTGTCTTTTGTGTTTCGCACATCAACGTCTTTCTTTAAATTTTTAAAACAGTATTGGCGTCAAAAATGCAACCACTTATTAAGGGTGTGTCCACAATGCTGCCCAAAACGACTCATCCTGGCGTTAAATCAACCTTGGGCCCAAGTCTGCTATTTACACTCGGTTCAATGTCTTCATAGTGGCGTGCCAGCAGAGCCATTTTCGGAAATTTGGTATTCTACTAAACGTCAAAACGTCAAAATTGCGACACTATGAAGACATTGAACCGAGTGTAAATAGCAGACTTGGGCCCCTTGTTACGTGAACTTACACCAACAAAGCTCGGTTTAACATAACTAATAGTTATGACTCAAGTTTAAGTTGTGACTCAGTGGATCGGAACAGCTTTATTACACCTTATCTTACTACTCAAACCAATAAATCAATAATAAAGCACCCACTGTTATCTATTTATTAAACTTCTTATCATAACCAAACAGATTATAAAAGTGAACCGTTACCATTCACAATATGATCACTTTTTGATGTTTCTTTTACTGCAAATAAATAAAAATGTCTATAACATGTAGGTATTTTGGGATTGTTTCCTGTCGTACCAGAAATTACTTTGTCAACGGAACAATGATGAACGGCAATGAAAGTGTTAGAAAAAATCTGAGGGCCAGTGTCAGTCCGCAGGTCACACACAAAAATAGACGTTATACACTTTTCCTGCTATGAACACAGAGTACTGTGTGTCTCGTATTGTACACCATCAATGCTAATAACTATTGCGAAATGACACGGTGTTGTTCTGTGTCGGTTGTTGGAAAGTGAGCGCGCGGTCGATTGGAATGGTGCCGATGCGCGGGAATGAGTCGCGAAGTATTTTTAGTGGAGTGACCAATGATGGGCTGTGGTTGAAGATGTGAGAGGATAGCGGATTTAAGGCGGTAATTGAGTCTATTTATTTTCGGTTTCATGAGGTACATTTCGACGAAATCGAACGAACGAAACGAACTCTTTCAAATATTAATTTTACGGGTCAATTAAGATTAGAATTCCCATATGCTAAACTTGGTCATATGTACTGAAGTACTTACTTATTCCTTTTTTGCACCATGTTCAACTCTTGCGCATATTACCTAAGCTTTTTGCAGAGATAAAATTATTTTTCTTTGTCTTCTTACAAATCTTTTTTACATCGGAACTTAAAAAAGCGCCGGCTTGGAAAAATATCTATATAATACGAAATCCTAAATTTTGCGTGCCCAACAGGGTCCACGATGTACTATATATATATTTTTTTACTTACCACCTACTAACCATTGTGGAAAGCAAATAAAAGTTTTGAGTTTGAGTTTGAGTTTGGCTTTCATAAACGTATCTTATATCACAGAAGCTGGCAGCAATGCTATTATGGGACATAAAGTGGCTGCTTATATACTTAGCCGGAGCTAAGTAAATAGGTATTTACCTCTGAAACATACTCTCTCTAATTACTCTGCCAACCAACCCGCATCTTTGGAAAAAATAGACCAATCGCTATCGCTACATCTTATAACTTACCATATTTATTTGGAAGGACAATAAAGATTGAAATACAGATTTCGCTATGAATATTCACGCTTAAAATAAGCTGTGTAATAATACTTCTGACTTTGAAACATCCTAAGAGATTTACTAAATCCCAGGCTATAAATTTAATAGGATATCCCATTTCTAAAAACTTTGCATTCGTAGAAAAGACACAAAAGAAAGAGATTTGGTATGCCCCTATGGATTTGAAAAAGATAACTTTTTCTCACGGGGAATTCCTTTACAACAATTTTAACTACTACCTTTTGTCCATTTATCTAAAGAATAACAATATGGGTGTCATAAATAGGTTTGAATATTACGTCATCAGTTCAGACAATAGCACTTTGCACCTTTTACTAATCACTTTCAAACCTTTTTTTTTAGGTTTGACCTGTGGTTTTTTAGGCTGGACCCATTGGTAGAATAGCATGTGTCTATTGTTATTCCCGGTTAAAATATTTATGAGCGCTAAGGATATAACTAGGCAACTATTAAAATATATTTAAACTCATAATACACTGTATCAGCGTGAGACAATTTGTCAATTCTTAGTAAAAAAAGATAAAAAAAAATGTTTTCTTCATAAGGTAAGTACATCAAATAAAACGAAGTTTAGAGGAATAACCTTTATATTCATTTCTTTCATAGTTTCACTGTTAACTATGCGCTTACAGGCTACGTTACACCGCGTGCATTCTACATCCCTCTCGATTAACAATTACGTGAAAAAACAACTGTGTGATGTCAAAAATACATGGCAGTTTCTTAATAATACGATTCACAATCATCTTATGTTCAAAATTGCGAGGACATTGCTGACAAGAATTTTACCCTATTTAGTCGAAAGTGGACAAAGATTAAATTGTTATTATTAAATGTCATTATTGTTTGTGTTCTACTTGTCTTTAGGATCAGTGTTATTTAATTTTCAACATAGCCTCTGATCACTGGCTACATACCTTTGAGGTAT
The DNA here is from genome assembly GCA_905146925.1 of Autographa gamma. Taxonomy (NCBI): domain Eukaryota; kingdom Metazoa; phylum Arthropoda; class Insecta; order Lepidoptera; family Noctuidae; genus Autographa; species Autographa gamma. The sequence goes on along the minus strand of LR989869.1, from coordinate 3,961,080 downwards.
AGATACAAAAATACGGATATATCTATGTATTTATTTTCCAACAGTAATGGCTATATACTTGACGTACATAAGTACATTTACAAAAAGTTTGTCAAGACGAAGAACTGCTAACTTCAGCACTAACCCTTAATATCGAAAAGATGCAACCAATTTTTTTATTACCAGACAGACCTTAAGCTAATCACAATAAAGTTTAAATTCCTTTGAATTAACGAAAATTTCCGGGATATAGGACACAACTACGTCGACATAACGTGTGATACCTTGTTTTCAACAAGAGTACGACGCATATTTACAAAAGCCATAGTTCATCACGTCCACAGAGTGAACAACAATAGTCTTCAACTTTGGATAACTTCGGTATATCTCCAATAACTGTTAGTCAATGGTTTACAATAAAATTGTACGCGAGATCAAACACTAGCTCTCGATAACTGCCCTATGTAGAATTTGACAAAAATCTTTATTATTTCAAAACTTCAACATCATTTAAAAAACTTACCACTTATTAATATCATCTAAAACCCTTTGAATCCTTTTGATCACTATAAAGAGGTATTTTTGATACACGATTTTTGTGTGAAGCTTTCTAAGAGAAATTTTAATGTATATAATTACTAATTACAACCTCTCGGCCACTTTGTTCTCTAGTCGATAAGCGACTTTCCCCGTCATAGTAAAAATATTTTCAATAAATTGTACTATTTACAAAACTTTCGCAATCCAAATCTGTACGATGATATTGGTAACAATATTAATTATTGTAGATTGTAAAATTCCGACGCATAAACTAAATCGTTATAAGCAATAACAAAAATAATATTTGTGATGATCACTCATAATCAACGTAAAATTGAACATTTATAAAACTGATTATTTTATGTAAAAAAAGAAAACTGCAAGCATAATATTGTCTCTGTTAGAGTCAAAATAATAAACACTATATTAGTTTATTACCGACAAACCTCGGTCGCAATAAAAAATATTTATGATAAAAAAAATCCAAAACACTAACATTCACTAACAGTAACTGTATAAAATCATTCAACACAAGATAATCATTAATCTGCCAAGTAATAATATTAAAGCAACTCTTAAGCAAACGACAAGAAATCTCATATACTTTTTAAAACACGTTACTAACCTTAGTATTTATAACCATTTACTTTGATTCGTACACAAAATATGTCATTTTATTCTTAACTTACGACCTAGTGTAGACATTCACCGAAAATAATAATGTAACACTTCACAGTAGCTGACTTCGAGTGCGCACACGCATACTATACACAATATTGTTAGCACATCACAGATCATCTATAGACTTAGCGAAATTGCATGAACATTTATAATTTAGAACTAATAAATAACCAAGTTCACACACACTATTTGTTTTTATTTTTTGTACACTCGTGTATAATACTATTCGACATTATTTTTATTATTTAACTTTAAATCTAATTTCAGGTCAATAAAGGTCATTTTTCATTGAGTAACTGATGTAACATTAATTACAATATATCTATTTTTATTCAAGTTACGTATGTGTTTCTATCTTATATTTTATAAGTGTTTTTATTTTACCGATTATACTCATTTTTTGTTTTATATCTTACATATTTTTGTATGTATGTGTGTTTTTATAAAAGGGTCCATGCAATTCCTCTAATGAGGCACACATCACGCTAACAAAAATACAGCCTTACCACAACGCACGCCTCGCCCGCTCAATAAACGTTACGAATATCATAAATTACTCTTAAACCTAACTTACACTAAAACGCGATAGCTTAGCTTATCTCTATAGAAAGCTAATTCCCATTTGGCTTCTTTTAAGTTGAACCATAATTATGTCTTGTTTTTAATTCCTATTCTAAGGTTATTAATAAAAATGCCTTAATTTGGTATCGCTGTTACTAAAATTCGTATTTTGTATACAAATTGAATTCAGACTCGTCATGTTTCGTGAGCTGTGACGTCTGTCCATTTATATTCCGTTTATAAATACTAATATCTTACATTATTTTAAACTCATTTAGGATTTGTGAAAAATATTTTACTGAGATCCCTTACATGTTCTTTAGTTTGTTCCATCTCAATACTGCATACATTCTATTATTATACTTATATACTGCAACTACTTACATTTTAGTACAAATAGATACAAGACATAAGTTATAAGTTCACCTTTTTATTTTAACGAGCGATGCACATCCACGGCTAGGTGCAAACATTATCCAAACCAACATCTATGCCCAAACCAAATGAAATAAACATTACAGTGCCGGAAGACAAAAAATAATTTGGAAGACAATTGTCCGAAACCTTAATTTTGCAATCAAATCACAATTTAAAAAATAATGACTAAAATAAATGCTATTCATATGGCATCTAACACTTTTGAATACAACGACATACTACATGTCGTTATCTGACAAAAATTCTTCAATCTTCATTTCAACTCTTGGTGTTTCCGCACTTAACAACACATAGTATGCCAGTCGTATCCCACTGCACCGATCACATAGACTTGTATCTCATCACTCACAGGTCACACTCGACATCGACAGTCGTCGTCCGTGCACTAGTGTGGGTGTCAACCGCGCGCGGTCGCTCGAAGGCCTCAAAAGAAGCCGATCAACTCCTACTCGATGTTGCTCCGAGGACCGTCGATAGGCATCGTGTGCAGGACCTCGTCGAGAAGCTGCAGGGCTCTGCAGAATACAACAATGTAAACAATTTTATTAATTACTACAACAATATTTATTACCGCTAAACTTTTTTCATAAATCATCCTCAATATTGTTTTTCGCCTTGTAGCTTGACATCTGACCCTTTGTTCTTTCAAAATTCCTAATTCATATTGTACATACCGTATGTTTGCAAGAAATAATTGATTGCCAACTAATTCATTTTTGGTGTATTGCAAACTGAACTTTATTTTTTAGTGAAACTAAATGACGGGTATTTTTTAAGTTTGTGTTAAATTTTCCGTAATTTATACTTTGATCACATTTTTATAGGAACAATTTCAGTCAATTAGGATTATATTGTGTCAAATACTACCTACATAACTACATAAAATTAAGGTCCATTTTCCATTGGTCTTTAGCCCCCGGTATTTTTGTTGATCGTGCGGACTCTATAACGTCCAAGTGACCGACCTAGTCTAGGTGTAAGGTTGTGTACCTGTGCAGATGCACCTCGACCCAGCAGGGCGTCTCCTTGATGGAGGTGCGCGGGTAGTCGGGCCCCCAGCCCTTCACGAACGACAGCCGCACGATGCACAGCCGCCGCAGGTCGTCCACGCCGATGCCCGCCGCCGCCGATAGACCTGCAACCATGGAAGTTAGAGCAAATACATAAACGTACTCACAAGGTATTTTTATGCAATGAATTGATCGCCAAACAATAAGATTAAAACTACAGCAATTAATCAATTTTTAAGGCTACATAGATCCCCAAATATTATAGTCTATATAAATTCTTATGGCAATCGATATTATTTTCACTTTAACGTACATAAACTTTATGCAACTATAAATAAAGTACATTGTATTCTGATATAAATAATGTGAAATTTTCCGCGAAGGTAACCTTATGCGTACACGTTTACGATACGTGGTTCGTTACGTGATATTTGGCAGTATTGGAAACTCAATATACGAATAATGCAAGTTCTTTTAAAACTGTCTTGTCATAAAATCAAAAAATGTAGAGTAGTAGTAAGGTTGGTGGTACGTACACTTGTTCATGGTGGGATGCTGCGGCTGTATGTGGCCGGCGACGGCGGCGGCCTGCGCGGCGGCGGCCGCCTGCGCCGTGGCCGCCTGCGTCTGCATCTGCCGGTGGCACTGCCGCAGGTCGAACACCTGCACACAACATACACAGCATGATAGAGGTTGGATTGCACGAACAGGGAGTAGTTGGACGACAGAATATATGTATGAAAGGATAGAGCCCCCCTTGCCGATGTGCAATCTGTGTATATTATACAGTAGCATACCTTAATACAAGCGGAGGGGTATATCTTGTGCACGGCGTCACCGGGCGCCCGCCCCGCCTCGCGGTCGAGGTAGTAGGACTGCACGAACACGGAGTGGTCGGACAGGCACCGCAGCCACACGTCGCCCTCGCCGCGCAGGTCCAGCTGCACGCCCTTGCCGATGTGCAGTCTGTGTATATTATACAGTAGCATACCTTAATACAAGCGGAGGGGTATATCTTGTGCACGGCGTCACCGGGCGCCCGCCCCGCCTCGCGGTCGAGGTAGTAGGACTGCACGAACACGGAGTGGTCGGACAGGCACCGCAGCCACACGTCGCCCTCGCCGCGCAGGTCCAGCTGCACGCCCTTGCCGATGTGCAGTCTGTGTATATTATACAGTAGCATACCTTAATACAAGCGGAGGGGTATATCTTGTGCACGGCGTCACCGGGCGCCCGCCCCGCCTCGCGGTCGAGGTAGTAGGACTGCACGAACACGGAGTGGTCGGACAGGCACCGCAGCCACACGTCGCCCTCGCCGCGCAGGTCCAGCTGCACGCCCTTGCCGATGTGCAGTCTGTGTATATTATACAGTAGCATACCTTAATACAAGCGGAGGGGTATATCTTGTGCACGGCGTCACCGGGCGCCCGCCCCGCCTCGCGGTCGAGGTAGTAGGACTGCACGAACACGGAGTGGTCGGACAGGCACCGCAGCCACACGTCGCCCTCGCCGCGCAGGTCCAGCTGCACGCCCTTGCCGATGTGCAGTCTGTGTATATTATACAGTAGCATACCTTAATACAAGCGGAGGGGTATATCTTGTGCACGGCGTCACCGGGCGCCCGCCCCGCCTCGCGGTCGAGGTAGTAGGACTGCACGAACACGGAGTGGTCGGACAGGCACCGCAGCCACACGTCGCCCTCGCCGCGCAGGTCCAGCTGCACGCCCTTGCCGATGTGCAGTCTGTGTATATTATACAGTAGCATACCTTAATACAAGCGGAGGGGTATATCTTGTGCACGGCGTCACCGGGCGCCCGCCCCGCCTCGCGGTCGAGGTAGTAGGACTGCACGAACACGGAGTGGTCGGACAGGCACCGCAGCCACACGTCGCCCTCGCCGCGCAGGTCCAGCTGCACGCCCTTGCCGATGTGCAGTCTGCAATACACACACAAGTATAATCATTTAATTATGGCTAGGTAGTTTGTAACTGCAGAGCTGATGACAACATCTTCGCAGGCCCACCATTGTCTTTGCCGGAGTTTGGAAGGGTTGCTTGTGCATACCCTGCGCAGCTCCGCCCGGCTTCATACCCCAAATAACCCCTCAAGAGTGGTTGATACAAAGCACGTTTAGTACTCCGCGTTATTATTACCCATGGTCTACCTACTGATCAAGAAAATAGGTGCTCTTTTCATCACCAGCAGACCCGGCATTACAGTGTCCATCGACTCGATCTCCTTAAATTTGTTTGTCATTTTTCTTCCGTTATAATAATTGTTCTTACTATTTTTTTTTCTTAGCCATTTCTGTCCCAGGACAAAGGCCTCTATACCCTTCTTTCATAAATAAACTTCATTAATCTTATAACTTGTCTTACCTCGCGCGCTCGCTTTGTTCCGTCCTGTGAACGTTACTGAGAGCTCCAAGACAGAATCTGTTGCCGCCAGAAGGATCCACGTAACCGTCAACCTGGAACAGAATTAAGAGTGTTTATTCATCTATATTTATTTTACAGCTATTTTTAATGAATTTGTAATGAATTTTTGGAATTTTATTTAAAATTTTGCGGGCTTGACAAAGTCAAAACATGAATAAGGACTATTGGGTTCAAAATTTGTCAGGTGATCTCAAAAAATACGCGTGATTAAATCGCGAAATGTAAAAATTTGAGTTAGAACTTAAAAATTTACAACTCGAAAACGTGTTATCCGATTTTCATGATCTTTGATAACTTGGCGTCCGGCAGCGATTTCCGGTGACGTGCTATTTGGTTGGGGTTGCCGTTATCTACGAGGTAGTGTTGCCACAGATCATACTCACGGTGACGTTGGGCCTGCTGGACGGCACCTTGAAGGTCTCGCCGACCTGCGTGTCCAGCTCGAAGTACGCGACCGAGCACCAGTACTCCGGCGCTGGCTGGCTCGACAGCAGCCCGCCGGGGTTGCCGTTATCTTAAAACACGAAAATTGGTTCAAATAATGTTGCCATCATGAGCAAGACTTCAAAAACCTGTCTATGTGAGACAGGTTTTCTAATTTCCATTGATATTTGTGGTTTTCTAATTTCAATTATTTTGTGGCTTTTGCCACACTGTTTTACTGTACTATATTATTTATGACTTATATATTTTTTCAAACTACCATTTTAGTTTTAGAATCCCAGCACTCTAGTTTAGGTTTCCCATTGAGCAAAGGCCAAGGGAAACAGCTTTAATTTCATCTAACACATTAATTTTTTTATGCACTTAAAAGTCTACACAATGATGTCAGAAGGTTCTAATATTTGTATGACAAACAACTAATTAATGAATATATAATATACTCACAATAATGATGGTGTGCAGGCGCATCGAGTGGCACGGGTGGGGCGGCGGGGGGAGGGGCTAAACTCTGCGTGTACGTCAGGGTGTTGTTACCCGTCCATGTGCCTGGAGATATAACACATGGGTATATTAAGATTTAATGAAGCCCATCTGAAGCCGAACTTCTCTCGTAGTTCACACGGTCAGCACACGGAATACGCGAGCTGTCAACTGCTCTCGCGGGTGACGTCAGGCCATTGCTTATTGTCAATCGGAAACAAAATCAGTCGACGTTCTTGCATCCGTAAGGCCACCCTCGTTACACTTTCACTGGTGGTAAATGACATAGGCGGTGTCCACAACACTAAAACGAAGTATTTTCAGTGAAGCTGTAAAACTATCTCATGGACAGTCGCTAGCGTGGTTGCGTGGCAACACAACATTTGTGTATACAGGGTCTTACCTAACGGGGATATTTATTTGTATGGTATATGGTATCTACCCTAGAGGGGTGAAGAGTACATCCAGTACACGGTTATGTTACCTTGTTGCTGCTGGTGCTGCGTGCGGTGCGGCAGCGGGCTGGGCTGCGGCGCGGGGCTGGCGTCCGTCGCGAACCCGTTCTGCTGCGAGCCCTCGCCCGACCCGGGGGACACCGTGCCGCTCGCGTGGTTCTCTGCCAGCCCTACATCTGTACACATGATATATACACTATAGTCTCACTGCATAGAAAAAACAAGCTTTAAGTGCATGTAAAAGAAGGTTACTTACTTGGCAGAGGCTGTGCAAGCTGAGGAGTATCATTGGTAGTTTGCTCTGAAGTAAAGAAGGTCGTATTTGGACCGTCAATGAGAGGAGTGGTCGCGCCTGGCGACATACTGACTGGCATCGCAGCTAAAACACACGCAGCAATATCATATAGCAACATATTGGATTTTTGTCCTTTGTATAGTAGGTACGAGAGTTGGTTTACACAGTCCACATAAGGCCTAATCTACCACAATAATTAACACATAAAAACGTGAATTGAAAATAAATATAAGTGCAAATCAAAAAGAAAAGCTTACAATGATTCATTCGTTTAGGCAGCCACATGGCCCTGGCGTCCATAGTATCGGGCGGCTCGAGCTTGGGCGCGACGGCACGCTGCTGGGCCAGGGCCACCTGCTGCGGCGAGGGCAGGTCCAGCGCGCGCGCCAGCCCCGGCACCTGCGGCGTGGCCGGCGACATGCTGGGCGCGGCCGCCAGGCGCGGTGACGCCAGCCCGCCCGCGCCCAGCGCCGCGTGCCCGCCCAGCGCCGCCAGCCCCGGCCCGCCCGCACGCAGCGCGGCGCGTGGCGCGTGCGCGTGCCCCGCGTGCGCCGCGTGTGTCGGGTGCCCGGGGTGCGGAGGGTGCGCCGGGTGACCGCCAGAAAACATGTTCGGGACGCCCTCAGGCGCTACCACATAACGCAAAATAAATACACCATGCAGCGAAAATAAAACAAATTATATGGCGAATAATAAATTATATCTACAATAATCACATTGAACATCTTTCTAACATTGATAAATTAAGAAACATATAAGACGAAAGCTTCAAATTATAACATTTAGAATGCGTCTTTATTGATTATGCCAAAAGACAAACAAAAGTATTGAAAATGAAGTTGCTTGCCATCAGATCACATCAATAACAATCCTTAACACTGCATAATAATAAAATAAATGAGCCCTATATCTTACTTTGCCCCTGATTGATGATAATATTGGCCGTCTGAAACTGTTGGTGATGGTGCGGCATCGCGGAGTGGTGATGTCGGGGACTGGTGGCATGGTGCTGTATGGTCACCATCTCACCAGTATCCATGTCCATTCCATTGCCACTGAGCCCAGCTGTGTACTCGTCCTTTACTAACCTACTGGGACCCGACTGAAGTGTTAGGCCTGATAAATCTGTAAATGTTTTCTTCATTGGAACACAAAAACACACATACACGGGAAAATAACGACTGAGAAGACAAGAAGCTAGATGTACAAAATCAACCAAAATTCTTAAAGCAACTGACGTGAAGTTACCGCGCGGCATTTCCTTTACTGTCGCGTACTTTAAATAATAATACTTCTACCATTGTAGATGTCTAGACATAGTTGTCTATCCTAGATCAAAAACCGGTTTAATACACAATAAAGCATTCAAAATCAATATATAATTGTTGTGAGTACTGACCGATTCCTGGGGAGACGACCCTTTCGTAATGGTAGGGGTTCACACAGACTGAGTCACATTTTAAGTCGAAAGCAAACTGGCAGAACTTGACATGTTTTAGCTCATTCTTGTGTAAATCTGGCCATCGCCATATGCGGGCGTAGATTACGTGTGGGAAACCCTTTCTGCCGGCCACCTGAAATTAATGTGAATTGAACAAGATCTTATGTAAAACAAGATTAATTTTTTTAGTAGAAAATAATTTGGTAGTAGAAAAGAAATAAAATGGAAGTGTAAGGTGTGGAATAAATCACTAAATTACTTAATCAAACAATTTTTATTTGTGTTCAATCAATCAATCATTGTTACAAAAATATTATCATATTTCCTTTATTTTATCTGATCATAACATTAAAACAGAAAACCACAAGACATCATATCGCTGCTTTCTATAATAAAAAATCTGCATAATGATTTTAATATTACCATTTAAGGAACAAAATAAATAAATGGGACATTATATTAATTTCGTTTTATATAGTTAAGTGATAAAATGTTCACTGGATAAAAATAATGTGTGAAATGCTATTTTAGTCATCTTTACTAGCACATTGACCAATCCAACATTGGATTTTCAGAGTTGCGTAAAATATGAACAAAAAAATATATTACCATTTATGTAATTCTGGAAATCTTTCCTCAATATGCAATTCTACCACTGACATAGTGTGTAATAAGGATTAATGAAAATCCATAAGTTATGAACTTTTTAGAAAGACAACTCAAGTATAATGACTTATTAGTATTACCTAATTAAATGACTAAAAACTATATGTAAGCATATTTTTAATTTCATATTCAAATTAGTACAACATAATGCTATGTACACCATAAACAATATAATATGATTCTTGTTTTTTCATGCTATGTTGTACATATTTTGTGCTTTTAACATGATAATGTGATATGTTTTGTAATTTGATTGGAACTGTGATCAACAAACTGAAATCAACTGACACTATTATGTATATTTTATCAACTCTATAGTTTTATTGCAAATACATATTTTAAATAGAAATATTTACAAGTTCAGAGTATTACCTAATAGAATTATTATTATTCTGAGGCCTGTTTGGGTATTGCATAACATTACATAAAAAAAATGTTAATTGTTAAACCTCAAGCTATGTATGTATGTAGTGATTCTGAAATACTGTAATTTATTTCTATACAACACATTATTACAAACATACCTGTAATCGTCCATCAAGGGTCCTTTGTATAGTAACACATTTGCTGGGATGTGCTCCGTTAGTAGTTATGGCTGTGATCAGAGAATCCAGCTCATCCCGCTTCTCCTTCAGTTTCTTGACAAGAGACTCAATGGCACGCTTGGAGAAGCCCTCACTCTCACCACCCTGTCTGTGGCACATGAGCGAGTGCACGATGCTCAGGCAAGCATCTGCCGACGTCGGAGCCGTGGTATTCATGGCTAAGGACGAAATATGAAGACTTGTAGGTTAAAGATACCACAACATGCAAAATTATTGATTAAATCATATGTGGAAGCTATTTACAGAACCCGAAATATGTTCGGTAGGGCAATAGTAAACAATATGCATCATTACATTTCGTGGAATCACATGGCTATGTACCTAATCGGAAGATAATTAATTTCGAATCAGAATATTTAAGTACAAAAGATAAATAGCGAAGTTTTGACTCAACGTCAATATTGTGTAACACATTGGTTAAAGTCGAAATTTAGCTTCCTTATAAGGGCGAGGACCAAGTATTATTTCAGATATTCATAGAAATAAGTCATAATAAAACTGAAAATAAAAGGAATTATTCACATAACGAAACGATCTATTTTATGATATCAATACGGCTCGGAAATTACCTGATTGCTGCACCGAACCTGCGTTATATAATTATATATGAAAGCATTTATTCACTCGGCTCTTATGCACGGAAATTATTATTAAATTGACAAAATTAATTTATTTTATTGTGAGAGGATACCAAAACAGAAAGCGACATTTTGGCGGGCCATAGACAGATAGATCATAGTCCATAGAGTGTCCGAGTGCTGTGCTTTTGGATCATTCATACACGGTATTAATCAGACCGCAGTCGATGTCTTACTAATGTAAAATATTAGCTTTTGCCCACTGCTTCACCCATGTACATTTACAGTACAAACGATATACCTACATAATTAGAAAATTTAGATTTTCTTAGAGATGGTGCTACATCTATCGTTATTTGGCCGTGATAGCGTACCTAGATAGACAGACAGAAGAAGGAGCAATGTTCGCATTTGTTGTATGTAGTAATAGATTTAAGACATAGTTAAATCAAAGTGTAACATGATATAATTTTTATGTATAATATATCCAAAACGCCAGATTCCCAATGATTCAATAAAAACTTTTGCTCTTTTCCCCTTTTTTCCGACACGTCTGTTGTATCATGAACTTATGGTAAACTAGTCTAAGTGGTAAACACATCACAGAGTAATATCTTACACATGCCTAGTTCTTGGCAGAGTTGTAAATAAATTATTACTACAATAACATGAAACGAAACGTAATTATCTGTCGAGTTGGGTGATGACAGCGAGTTTTGACAAATTCTCGTTTTTAATTTCTTATAAAAAGTCAAAACGAGTTAAAAATAACAAGAAATAATGATATCTCCTATTCACGTCAGTTAATTAGCTGCTGGATTATATGTGGTAGTGATATCCATATGTTTGTCGCAATTTAATATTTGGTAATAAAGTGGGTGGATTCCGTTTGGACTAATAAGCGGAGTGTTATTTGTGTCATGCCCGCAAAATCTACGGAAAGTGTTAATAATGAAAAGTGGATGAAAAATGAAGGGTGTCGATAGTATTACAGCCGACCGTGAAGGAATGACACACAAACCGATTGTAACATGTAAGTGGTGTTTACCGTAAATGTTTTTGTAAGGACTTGTTACGTGAAACATATTAATGGTAATTTTGTGTTAGGCGCGGGAGACTGGAATCTGTTTTGCACCCTAGAGGCCCCGCTGGTGGCCGCGATCCCGCAGGACTCGTGCGAGTGGAGGCGATCATATGGGAGGGCTACCAAGTCTGTTTATTTGGAAGCATCATTCACTAAGTTCAATAAAGACAAACAGTCTGAACTTAATCTATTGAAGAAACCAATATTTCATATTTACTGGACAGACTGTGTGGTTTGTATTTACTTTTCTGGCAATATAAATAAAATGTTTGTGATATTCTTTATAGCTGACTAAGTATTTGTTTACAATATTATTTCTCTTTAATAAACTTAACAAATACCATAATATATTTATACTTAAAAAAAAGCAAAAGAACTTAGATATGCCATTTACATATTAAATAATTAAAGCCATATCTGTATATTGAGAGATAAAATACCATTACATAATAGATGAAACTAAAAGAAATCAAATAAGAGTTATTTCTCCTTCACAAAATGCAATAAAAACTTTTACTGCATTTTTTAATCTTTTATTGTATTGTGAATTGATATAATCAAATAGTCATAAAATTATATATATGTTGCTATTTTCAATATTTGTACACTATTATCTTACAAGAATATTAAGTAAAATTATAAACAATCTCATCTTATGTAAAATGCAATATGTTAGTAATGTTTAATTGCTTCAACTCTATTAAATTGGCCATTAGCACTTAACTATTAATAAACTTATCCATATGTATCATGTTCTAATATCACCAATTTTATTTTATTATGTACATAGTACTTTTTAATCTATTCTGTAAAAAAAAAGCCAGCTCAGAAATGCAATGGCAATCAAGTATATTATTTATGTATGTACTATGTATAGAAAATTAATAGCTCTTATTAACCGCAGGACATAGAATACTACAAGACAACTCTAAGAGAAGATATAGAGGCATGGCTGAAACAACTAGAAAAAAACAAAATCACCGACTGGATGATAGTACTAGTAGAAACTTATGACATACGAAAAACAAACAAATTACTTCCACGGACAACAGTCCTAGACAAAATTAAAGGAGACTTCGGTATAAAACAGACGGAAGATAGATTTATATCGGTTATAAATCCTATTAAGTCTGAAGCGAGGAGTGCGGAGTCATGGAGGGCTTTAGTGGCCAAAATAAGGCACTTCATCCTAGTGGCATATAATAAGGCCCTTATTAAATTTGAGGAGTATATGAGGGAACAGAGAGAGAAACGAAATGATCCGGAGTGGGATTTTTGTAAATATTTTATTTTGCAGGTTAGTAATCAACACTTAAACAAAAAACACAACAGATTAGAAAATCAGTCTGTTTTGTGACTCATTGATCTAATAATATGTAAGATTATATGGTATCTGGATGCAAAATAAAACAAATCATTCTAATGTTTGCTAGTTGTGGACTAGAAAACTTGCTTTAGATTAGAATATTGCTTTAATATTATTATGTAACATTAAATATTAATATTAATTATGTTTTGCAGGAACAACTAGCATTTGTACTTGAAATGCTAGGTTTGTATGACGAGGCATTAGTCCAATATGATGAACTAGACGCACTGTTCTCCCAATTTGTGCTCAATTCCAATGTGACGGAGAGTCCAAAGTGGCTTGAGACGTTCAAGCAGCCTGTGACGTCATGGCAGGCGGTGAGACTGACTGCGTTAGTTCCCCAACATTTGAGGGAACTTATTATAAAGAAGAAAGCTTCGCTGTTGGATTTCAGAAGCTATTTGTTTCAACGTCAAAGTGCCATGTTATTACCTTCTTCAAAACCTTGGGAGGTAAGTGAACTTGTATTTAATTATTTTAGTTGTATGTTTTATTAGGATACTGTTGATCTCTGTTTGAAGTTTTGTAAACAGTAATATTGTAAAATATGGATTCGCGTGAAACGGACGTTTCGACCGGGTGACACCGACCGTGGTCGCAAGTAGACTCACTATAAACTTGCAGCGCGATAGTTTACAAAGTTCGTAAACAATCTGGACAAATAAATAAATTATACTTTAAGCAAGCATATACTTTCCAATAAACTCATTATCTACTTTAAAATATTTACGTATATTGCTATAAAAACTATCGGTTTAATACAACAGTTGTATCCAATAGATAAGTCTAGGGATATAATTCATACTCCTTGTATAAAGTAGTAGATGCGTCGGATGCGCATGAAACAACCTTGTGAGACGTATCATTGCCCACGCTAGCTCACTATATCGCACGACACGACCATTTACTCTGATTTATTAGAGAATTAATCTATGTGGATATATTGCCGCTTAATGATCGCTAAAGATGGGTAATTATGACTAGAGTTAAGAAAGTAAACACTACTTCCATTTATAATTTACGCACACTGAACGGTAGTTACACGGTATTAGTGCTGTTGTTACCTATTTGAGTATCTAAGCTTCAAGAAAAAAAATGTTAAATTATTAGTAGAATCTTCTTATAACTCCCGAAAACTCAAACTCGATTTAACAGACTTAACATTTGTAGGCGTTTACTCCAGAACTGTAAATCAACTTATTTACTACTAATAAATAGTAAAATTGACATCAATATGCATAATAACTCAAACCTTGTAAAATATACTGTTCCTAACTAATTTATTCAGTAAATAACAGTTTTCAGTCAATAAATTCCTTCTATTTCAAATGAAATACAATAGTCTCATAAATATTAATGTTCAACAAATCAAACGCAAGCATTGGAGATAATTGCTCTCCAATTAAACTCCAATAAGTGTTGCAGAAATCGTCCAAGAATTATTGCTAGTGCGTATTACAATACACCCATCTTTTTAGGGAATAATGATATAGAAAAATCGACTTTAACACGTTAGAATAAAGGTGATGTCAATGTCCCAAAGTTTGATATTGATGTATGATAGACCGTATGTAAGATTTACTAACAAAAAATAATTTTCATTAGAATTTAAATCGGAATAGTAATGAATACTTAAAAGTGTGAAATTAGGTGATTTTAATTCATACTGGTGGTTGATAATTTGAGCACAAGCATCCGTCACCTTTATTTGCGGAAGTATAGTTCGTTCGTGCGGTTTAGTCTAGGAATGACTGATTCGCGAAATGACTACATGGTCTATAATTGACCAATTCTTGAAATGACTGATTCTACAAATGACTGATTCTATAAAAGACCGATTCTATAAATGACCTATTCTTCAAATGACTGATTTTTTAATTCTATGAACGTGTGTGAATATCGTAAATAAAATGCTCTGTAAAGGTTGGGAAATCATATATTTCAACTAGTTTAAAAAAAAAAACTTGTATAATGTCACGTACTACATTTTGCAGCGCAAAAATAACCATTTATTCGGTTTCTTTTCAAAAAGTCAACAATTAACAAAAAGTCATAAAATTAAAAATCATGGATTATCAAAAACTAAGAAAAAAAGTCAATGAATCAAGATCAATGCATTGCTACAGAGCATTTTATTTACGATATTCACACACATTCACAGAATTGAAAAATCAGTCATTTGAAGAATAGGTCATTTATAGAATCGGTCTTTTATAGAATCAGTCATTTGTAGAATCAGTCATTTCAAGAATTGGTCAATTATAGACCATGTAGTCATTTCGCGAATCAGTCATTCCTAGACTAAACCGTTCGTGCATTTAATTTTGTATACTATACTAACTTTTTCCCGCGACGCCGCCCGTGTGGGTGTTGGTTATGAAGGTAAAAGTAATCTATGTCCTTCATTTGGATCCAAACTTACTCCATATCAAGTCAAAATTGGTTAGCTGTTTAGCGTTAATTTAAAGCGTTACAGAAAGGCAGACAGATTGGCATTTATGTATTAGGATACCTAGATTGAAACTGTTTGCTTCCCAAAAAATTAATTTGATTTTGTTAATTTCGCTAGTAGACTAAAGTAGCAATATTGACCACATTCCTTCAAAAATCAAATGAAACCACCAACAAAATCAAAACCAAGTAAACTAGTTTTTAATATTATTATTTATTTGCTTAAAGTATTGACCTACCCAGCTTTTACGGTAGCAAAAAATGAAATAGAAAGGAGGCTAGCATGATTAGTCTGACCAACATTACTAGAGAAACGTTAGGAAGGCACAGGAGCTATTTCGAAACCGCATTCGTTCTTGCGCACTTTTACACTCTGTAATCACTGTTTTCAGTGTGAATGTAAGTTAATTGTATGTATAGGTTGCTACGGAAATGCGTGATCGTATTTAAGATACTGCTTCTGCCCATGGAAAAGATCAACTTTTTCAAAGGGGCCACGGTCAATTCCCAAAAAATATTTTGGCCTCAACATACAAAATTATCATGAAATTAGTACGGGAGGGTACCATATTTTTTGTAATTTTTTGGAGAAACGATTTTATTTCTATGAGCAGTAGCAGTATTTCAAATGTGACCACGCATTTCCGTAACACCCTGTATATAGTTTTGTAATTGTAAATTGTAATTTACATGCATGTAACGCATTCAAGGTTACCGTGAAAGGTAATAAAGAATAAAGTGATTAACACGCAATGCACTGTGTTGAGAACTTGATGTAACTGTAGAAACATGTGAATTTACGGCAAGTGTGAAGCATGCATTTTTAACAGAAATATTTTTTTACTTATTTCCTCATTTACTAGCGTTGGGAAAACAATAACCCAAAATTCCGTACCAATATCGTAAATGCGATTAAACTCTGTTTATCTATAACGCTTTTATGGCTGAACTACTGAACAGATTTTGTTGAAACTTCATATGGAGATCCTAAGAGTGAACAACTGAAGCTACTTTTGGAATCTAACTTTTCCAAGACATCGCCTGTGACTAGCGATTTCGGCGGCTAATTTACATACATACATACATACATATAATGGCCTCTTTCCCGTAAGGGTAGGCAGATACCACTTCTTTCCACTTTCTACGATCCTAACATACTTGTTTCGCTTCGGCCACTCTCATTATTATTTTCTAGCGGTTAACAAAAGATGTAAAAGACAAGTCCCAGTCAAGCTAAAACCTTTCTACAAATCACTGTATCCACTCTATACTTACCCATACTACTTATTCCCCATGACTGGCCAAGTGACGCATAACATATATCATTAGCAATGCCTATCCCGTTCTCTGTTACCGTAGGTCATGTGTACTAACTAATCGAGTTAATTATGCCATCCGGTAACTTGTTACGTATGTTTTAGAATAATAATATGCTCTGTTGACCAGCTAAATCTTAATAAATGTTAAAAATATCTTCCTAAAACGCGTTAACATCACGCCTTGTGTTATTATAGTCATAAGAAGAGAACTAACTGGAAAATATAGGATTGGAAGATCTTTACATTTTGTATAGTGTAGATCTTCAGCATCTATATTTTTGCATACATAATACATACATATATTACGTAGAAGCTTCAAAAAGCCAATTCAAATTCCGACGTGCTTCAGATTCAATCCTTGCACGGGGCGAGCATTCGTGTGATCAACAAATATTCGTATTTTTTTTCCAAGGCTAGTCGATGTTCGTTATTTTTTTTTTTTGTTAATTTACTGCGGCTCACAGAATAATAGCCGAATCTACTACGCTCCGATCGCGCGCGGCAGGAGTGCGATCCAACATTGCTTTTGTTTTTCAAAGAAAGTCTTTGGTCCAAGAAGATCCGGCTAATGATAAGAACGTGTCGACTTTTTTTAATTTTAAATACACTTCTTTATTTCATCCAGATTGCCTCCCGCTGCTTATCCACGGTGCACAACACACTTGTTGAGCTGTCGCTGCTCGGGGCCAGCGCGGTGGAGGGCGCGGCGGCGTGCTGGGCGCAGCTGGCGTGCGCGGAGACGTTGCGCGCGTGCGAGAGACTCGCCGCCAACAACAACGCCCTGGACATGTGTACCGCCACTCAGGCGCCCCTACTGCACAATGCTAAGGATAAGGTGAGAATAAGATAATGTAGAGAGGTATGTGGAGCTGTCGCTTCTCGGCGCCAGCGCAGTGTTATATATCATTTGTTATTTTTATTTTCAGCCCACGATGTCCCACTGCCGGGCAAAGGTCGCCTTCTATACTTCTCTATTGAGGGCAATTGGTGTCATACAGCGCCATATTTTGTGTTCATTCTACTTTTGCCCTCTACGGACATCCGTTAATAACTGTTTGTAAAGCAGCACCTATTTCCTCTACCATTGAATCATACTACCTTCATATGTATAATTCACACATACCCCGTATAATTTTCTATATTTGTCATATTCCAGCTCCACGAGCTAGGCAAACTCTGCGGCTTACTCCCCGGCAGTCCAGACCCCTCATCGGAACAGCTGCACCTGGTGGTGATGCTGTCAGCCGGCATGGGCGACAGCGAGGCCAACAACCAGCACCCGACGCCCACCGACCGCCTGAAGGAGGCGCTGTGCAGCAAGACTTGCTTCCAGCAGTACTACCTGGAGCTAGCTGAACTCGCTATGGGGACCTACAAGCATATTGGTCGGTTAAGGTAGGTTGTAACATACATAACACACCCTCATCAGAACAATGCACCTGGTGGTGATGCTGTCAGCCGGCATGGGCGACCTGTAGGCAGGCGCTCAGTGAAATAGCAACTGCCTATTTGACCACAAGTCGCGTAACCCGCCGGCACACCCCGGCTGCCATGCCTGCGACTCCTTTGTGCGGCAAAGGCGGCGGCTTTGAATGCCACCGGGTGTACGGCGGCATGTCCTTTATAGCAGAACAAGTTTTGTTGATTTTGGTGTGGTTTTGTGTACGAAAATTATGTTTTATCGAACATGTGAGTGAACCGATTTTGATGATTCTTTTTTTTATTGAAAGGTGGCGTTACCCGTGTGGTCACATTTAGACAGCGGGATCCTTATCAAATAAAAATAAGACTTATTTTGAAGACGGTATTTTTTCATATTAGAATGATTTTTATATTTTGACAATGCCGTCGTCTATTCCCCTACAGGTTCGCCCGCCTTATAGGCCGTGACTTAGCCGCCTTCTACTCGGAATTGGGTGAGACCGGCAAGGCAGTGGTGTTCCTCATGGATGCTCTCCGCTCGTACGAGGAGCAAGGCTGGCGGGACCTGGCCGCGCAGACCAGGTTGGAACTGGTGGCCGCTGCCAAGAAGATGAACGATATGGATAGGTGAGGGGCTTGGAAACCATAGTTATCTATGGTCTTCAAATAAATTATCACATACAAAACGATAACTTTAAATTAAATGCCAATCTAATTAAATAAAAATCTATATTCTCATAACTGGGTGAATTGAGAAAAATTTTGTGGGTAGTGTATTTATGGTAGCCTTGTGAATAACGTAATAATTTTAATTCCTAAAAACTATTTCACTCTTATTTAGTAATTAATTATTTCTATACAAGGCTTTCACTTTACATATTCACTTTTTATCATTTAATTCCCTATTCTAAATTTTAACTCTGTAGTGCCGACAAGTTTATAAATGTTTTTATTTATTTTAGATACACGAAACTCTCAGCAACAATAGCCAGTACAGCAGAATTAGAAATCCTAGTCAGAAACTTTTATTTCGAGGAAATGATGAAAGCTATTCGAGAGGAACTCGCAAACAAAACCGAAACGGTTCTCACCGAACTGAACGAGTGTTTCAAGATCGTATCCGCCACCTTACTGCCATCGGAACGTGGTGTTTACATCACTGACAATAAGGTCCAATGTCGATTGGCGGTTATTAGTTACTTGCCGAAGGATGTGAAGTGTAGTAAGGCGGCGATTAGTATAGAAAGGTGTAAGGACGATAAGGCGGAGAAGCGGACCCCCGTGAAGAGTTATAAGACTGATTTAAGTGTTAGCAGTAGTGTAGGCTCGCAGACTAACTCGCCGCGACGGGGGCCCGTCGAAACTGAGAGCGATTCCACTAACTTAATTACAAGGTAAGATAATTTCTATATAACACGCATGTAAGATACCAAATTATGATGAATGAAATTTAAACTTTTAAATGGCTACAATTTTGACAGTTAAAATATTCTTGAATTTAAGATGAACATTTTCAATGAACGCAAATTGTGGTAAAATGTATTTAAAATGAATTTGTGCCTACAATTATATAATAACAATTTTAATACAAAATAAAGATGGATGGATATTGTATCAAAGTTGTGTGTCCCATTAAGCGATTTTCAGTTATATGGCTTATTTAATATATATTCTTATATTTTTTTTTTAATGAATCTGACCCCTTATAACTTCTTTTCAGCATAAGACTGGACGACTTAAAACCTAAAAACCCACTACTAAACCCTTTGCACATAACTTCTCAAATCCATTACAAAGAAGACCGATCCCTACAAAAGGTTACTGTTGAATGCGTCAACCCTAAAGTGACTCTCAAGCGCTCAGACAGTTGCAAGTATAGAAAACCTTCGGCCACAGTACGAAATAACTACGAAAACTGTTTTGCTACCGAAAATCTTATACTAAAACCGGGATTAAATGAGCTGGTATTAGATTATGTAGCCAAAAAGTGTGGTACATTCAAATTGGGGCAGATTTCGTTGGTCGTTGAAGAGAAATTGGAGTTTTTATCGAATGTGTTGATCGGGACGAAGATGGGATGTGAAGTGGTTACGCAGGGGGTTAATGTGTTCTTAAATAAAGTGGAGCCGAAGAAGGATTTGGTGGCTGGGTTAGAACATGCTATGGAGTTAGTCGTGACTAGTGGGAGCTCGAATATTGAAGAGGTGAGATGCTATTCTATATGATAAGGTTTTCTGAAAACATTTTCTAGTCAGAAATAAACAGAACCTCTATTAAAAATGCTGGTAAATTTAATGTGTAATGTAGGCTGCAGTTATGTTATAAAGAAAAAGTCCCTTATGTGTCCTCAGTCAGGTCAGTCCTTTAGCATTCTTATATCAATTTCAACTATTAAATATTATAATCATCCTATTACTACATCGGACTACACTAGGGCATCACTTACTTCCTTATTTTTTTGCCATCTGCTTGAATTCTTTTACATCAATTTATGTTATTGGATTGCTAACCGTATCAGATAATAAAATCCTCAATGAAGGCGTAAAGATCTGCCGCGATTTTCCTTGCAGATAATATTAAAACCATACGTAATTTTAGTTACCAACCCAATATGTAGCCAGTATGCTTACCCTGAACTTACTTTTACTTAAAAAACCTTTATTACCTGTAGAACACAACAATCCTCCTCAAGACATCAGCAGGCCTGCTCATCCGGTTCGCCGAGGAGGACAGTGCCATGTCCCGGGAGCTCACCATCAAGATACACGCCATGGAGCCCTTCCAGACCACGAGGGTGCCGCTCAGACTGTTCGCTACGCTGCAGCCGAGGAAGGAGAAGAGCATTGAGCATACTGTGAGTATCATAAAGATACTTTTAGGCTTTTTTTATGTGATATCGTAGACTGTGGGTTCACGGATACGGGATAACGATGAATGAAAATGAGAAACAATTAAAAAAAAAAGTTGTTCGTTTCGTGAGCCACACTTTATTTTTCCGAGGACAATTATTTTTGGTCCGTAACGTCGTCTACAGGTCACCACATGCAGACAAATATGTTCACATTGAATGACACACAAGAAACACCACTACAAGTACACAAATACAAATAAATAAGTTTTAGAGAATCTACCACAATGGTCATAATTTTCAAAATAGTCTTTGGCCTTACTCTTTTAAGTTCCATATTTTCTGTTTTGTTAATTTTTGATATGTATTTCGACTATTTTAAATACATATTATTATAATGTTTCTATATTTAACTATGAAGTAGGTAAATGATATTAACTTGTGTTTCTCTGAAAACAAAGATTTTATTGTAAAATTTAACAATATCACTGCAACCTAAAAGTTTACAACACATACATACCTGAAAACATGTTTTTGTCTTTACATACTTTTACGTTTGTTTGTTACCGTTTTCAACACAGCGTACATACTATATTACACCTTATTTAATATTCCAGGTATGGCTAACCTGTCCGTGGTGGGAGTCCCTCACGGAAGTTCCGCTCCACTTCTCCCCTCCCATGGTAGCATCGTGGCGCCTGCTGACCTCCAACACGCGCAAGATAGTGCACGTCACCCTCAAGTCCAATGTGGTGCATCTCGTGCAGTTCGCGCTCACCGACCCCAAGCTAGACTGTGATGGAAATAATAGCGTGTCGGACTTGAATCCTAAGAATTCTGATTGTATGGTAAGTTTTTATTTACATAAATTATTTTAATACAAGAGCTGCATTGTAAAAAGTCATTTTTTGACATCGTATAAAGGCGATGCCTTAAATATTGTTTTATCTCTCTCCGTCACTGAAATATTAATGTTTCTAAAAAAGGTACAGTATTTGGTATTTTAAAAAACGTAATAATAAATAATTATGTGGTTAACAACTAATGTGATTTTTTTCTGACCCTAGGCTGCTGCCAAGGGCATGTGCTTTATATGGATATAATTCCAAAACAAGATATATTAATATAGAAATTAAAAATGTTATTCATTTTTAAAGCAGTCAAACATTCATCGTCCTTTACTAGTCCATTATGTCTCCGTAACTAAGAACCAGATACATACTTATCTGCACAACAATAAGGCACATAATACCACTCAATCCTCATTTCAGATGGTAGCATCCGACGGCACAACCGCCTCCTTCATGTGGGAGCTCCTCAAAGACCCGCTAGTCAAAGCCGGGCCGATGAAAGCCGTGTTCTCCGTCAACTACAAGCCGGCTGACGGTGACGGTGAAAGCCGGCCGTTCATGTGCCCGTTCGACATACAGGACTATACGACGCTGTTTGTGATACGGACTAAGTTGGAGCCGAGTAAGGGCTCCGACTTCTGTCGGGCCTCGCAGATGTGCTGCTTGCAGTTGAGCGTGCAAAGGGTGTGTAGACATTTTTTGTTTATAGTGTGTTCAAAATCTTGTGTTAATTTATGATATTTCCACTAAAACATCAACGTTTGTTATTCGATATAAGGCGATCCTCAATAGGGTGTACCTCACGGATGGTCCCTTATAAATTTAATCTATACCAGTTTGTACTTAACGTTTGTATTTTGTATTAATCATTATGTTATTCTCATGTTACAGGTAAACGAAACAGAATATACGTCGTTGATGTACGAAGTTCTCGCTGACCAGACTATGTGGGCGGTGCTAGGTCGTACTGCAGGTAATAATATTACAGCCATTTACTTAATAACAGTTTTGTAAAGTATGGGCACAATAAAAAAATATCTGAACTACACAATTTTTGTTTATACCGCAATAAAGTTACCTTTAAATAACTAGCACGACGAAAGTCTACTCCATAAAACTAGTAGGCATTTTTACCGTTTTGTAATGTATATATTTATTTTTTTAGACAATAGTACATCAATTCTAGTATATTTACCTATACATACGTGATCAATGCTCGTGCCTTCTCTATATGGGAAGAGGCCTGTGCCCAGCAGTGGGACGTTTATAGACTGGATTATTATTATTATTTTACCTATACATATATCATCAAAGGTTTGATCTAATATTCCAGGTGTGATCACCATGGAGTGTACCAGCACTGAGCCGCAGTGTGTGACACTGGATGTGATGCCGCTCGTCGCCGGCTACTTACCGCTGCCCACTGTGCGCCTGTCGAAGTACATCGCTGCTAACACCAAAGGTACAGTTATTTCATCTTTGTAGCTGATAAGTATAAGGGTTTATTTAGAGTGGCACTATTATGTCTAGGCGTAGCCCATTGTACGACTGCCCTAATACACCGCTGCTAACACCTATAATACACTTATTTCATCCTTATAGCTAACAGGTAGCAAGAGGTAATTTCGAGTAATTTAACCACATTCCTACTTGTATTGAAAGTTGATAATCATAAATATTTATTAGCGAAGTACACAAAGGAAAATATTGATGACATGACTCCGAAAGCTAGACTAACTCATAACTGCTACTATATCCACAGATCCAAAGAAAGACATCTCCGCCCACCCTCGCTTGGAGCCATTCAGTCCTGGCCAGGTGTACCACGCGGGCAAAGCGAAGCAAGTACACGTACTGCCACCAATGCCGAAAGAACATCTCGATATATTATCCTGAATGTAAGTTGGAAAGGTAAAATATAGTTATATTACGCCTTTATTTCTTTAAACGAAGGTAATTGTGGGTAAAGAACATAGAGTAAAGAAAATATAGAGTGCGTAGTATGACACTAGTTCATACCAGTGCTGAGTTCATACTCTGATATGCGCGCTCTGTAGTTTCTTATCCATCCTCTAAGGTTAAAACCCTGGGTTCTGAAAGGATGATCAAGTAAAATTAAACATCTCTCAAAACTGGTGTTAAGGGTTGTAATTGATTGTTAGTTTTTGAGTCAACGAATCACAGTCATGATCAGTTGATTTGAGGACAGATTAAGTTGATCAGCGTTTCAGAAACTGGAGGATATGTGTTTGAGATTTGAGCTTACAACTATCTATT
Organism: Autographa gamma; assembly: GCA_905146925.1. Classification (NCBI taxonomy): domain Eukaryota; kingdom Metazoa; phylum Arthropoda; class Insecta; order Lepidoptera; family Noctuidae; genus Autographa; species Autographa gamma. The sequence goes on along the minus strand of LR989869.1, from coordinate 3,936,848 downwards.
TAGTGGTGACACACGATTGGTTATCGAGTCAGAAAGTGATACGTGTAATCGAGAGATGTATCGATAAGTCGATTAAATAAATCGATAATTATAGAAAAATAAATGCTTCTGCTCACATCAATGTACTCCACTTTCTAACTGTACGTGGCTAGGAAATATAAAATTTTATATCTGTAGATATAATTTAATAGTTGTAATGTCTCCGTGTTCTCGTAAAGACTAACTCTTTCGAATTTTAACTGAATTGGAACTTATACGCATACATTTACAGTTAAAAATATAATAATACATAAGCATTTAAAAGACATTAGAAGAAAAAGCTAGAAAAAAAATAACGATTCTATAAAATATAAAGCTGACTATTCATGACTTACAAATCGACTAAAACGTTTTAACAAAAACAGTCAAAAACATAGATTGTGAAAATAAATACGTCCATTGCGTTTTTGATGTGCTTTTTTATGGTTTCATGAAGTAACAAGCTCAAAAATTACGTTCGATGTTAACTTTAATGATAAATAAAATAAATTGATATTATACATGGATGTTGCGTGGTAGACAAAAAAAATATTATACTTATATGTATAACTGAAACTAAATAAAAAAAAAAGCTTATAGGTATTAATATGGGTAATAATCAATTTACAGTTGTTATTGAAAACTAGTAATAAAATACTTGATGAAAGTAATTTAATGTTTATATGGGGCTTTGACAGCTAACTCGCCAGTGGCGCCGCCTGGTGAGCGCACTAATGACACTAACTGTAATATTACTCATATTAATATATACTGCTAGTAACTTATATACTCGAAGAGAAAAGCTTCTATACTAAATATTTTCCAGACAATGATAAAATTAAATATTGAAAGATATAAATATATTGAAACTGCTTACGAAATTCTATGTGAATAAGTATTGGACCACCAACATGTGATAAATCATATGCTTTGTAAGGTTATATGCGTATATTATGTATTATATATAATCCTCATCTGGCAAGTATTATCTGCTTTGTTACAATCATCAAATAAATACATACTTATATTTAACTGTTCCTGAGCATGTTTGAGACATCATCAGAACCTACACTATTAATATTTTATTTTGTAAATTTGATTGTCGATGACAAACAACCATTTGTTTGTCATATGAGTTATTTTTTGTCAAAAATATCCCGATTTCATAAATGCTGTGTAAACATTGCCAGACAATTTACTACTTTTATTCGTGGTTCATAATTTCAGTTATAATCTTCACAATATGATTAAAAACAATTTCATTCTACATCAATATGGAATTTGAATTTAAATAACAATATAACTGCCAATATTCTAATTTTACATACAATGCTCTCTTTTAAAACAATACAGGAGAGTCGTCCTATTATAAATAAACATTTTCTTAGTCATTTTATTTGACTTGATTCCCTAAAGTATTCACTCGTCTAGTGCCATAATGTCTTATGTTTTACTAACGGCACAAGTATTTTATATACGTCAGTGTCAACTACTAAACAGAAAAAAAAACTCGCAAAAAATATAAAATAATAAATAAAATGAAGGGTTAGAAAATTTCGACGATTTGAAATAGTTTTTTGTTATACTGCGAAACTAATTCATAACTATTGCAATACACATTAGATCTTATTTTCATTACATTTAGGTCTTAAATAATATAGCTAGCTATGTGTTAGTAGTAAATGTGTAACATAGTTAATATGGACATAGATATTCGTTTATTTTACGAATTATTCAAGGTATTGACTCGAAAGACTAAGAAATTTATCTTTTTTTGTCGTTAGCGCATATTTCGTGGATTTTTGTACGTTTTGTTAACGAAAATCTCCAGACTTTACTAAAAATACAAACAATTATAAAAGCGTTGACACATAAATCGATACGATATCGGTATCGGACATCGAAGCATCGTGGGCAAGTAAAATGAATGCAACTAGTACCTGTCTTTAACATTATCTGATACAATATTGGATTCATAAGTTTCATACATATTACTTGCCGCGGTATCGTGTCGGAGTCCAATGCCGATATCGAATCTGATAATGTGAAAACGCTCTCCTGCTTGATTATTCAGCTGTCAAAATTGTGGGCGTGGCTTTAAACTGTCAGTGTCACACGTGAGATTGTAGGCGTGGCTTTTAACTGTCAGAGATCACGTGACGGTTTTAATAAAATTTCTTTTTTTTTATACCATTCGCCATAATTATTTCGATACAACGATTACGTCTACCTAGTCTCTATCTTGTCTTTTATTTTCTTACATAAGTTGTAAATACAATTTGGTGCTAGAATTATATAGAGGTAACACCAAATTCTTAATGACACTATAAAGTTCAAGTTATTTAAGTTGTCTGTGTATATCTTGTTACTATATACTTTAAGTTATACTTGGTGCATGTTAAGTTCAATAGTTTTTGTTTAATGTTTAACAAGGTATGTTTAAACTTTCAATAGCTGGTAGTTTGAATAAGGTGTAGTAAAAAGCTGAATCTTTCAAGTTGACATTTTATTTAGTCAAACATTCTTTTACTGTGTAGTTTGGTTCATATATAGATAATTTTGAGATTGCAGGTATGTAATCCTGAAAGCTTCTATGTATGTGACGCCAATTACCTTATTAAAACACACTTAACCATTTCCCTGTCCCGTGAGTCACATGATGAACATTTCCATTGTTCAACTATTGTGTCTACTGGCGGGACAGTTAAGTTGTTAAAATATCCTAGTATTGATTTCCATTGTCTATGCGAAATATTTATGAGCTTTTAAATATAAGATATCCAAAGAATTATTTGATGTACACAATCTATTAGTTACTATTGCTAGCCATCATAGTAATTTTATAGCTGAAAATAGCAATGCAAAACGCAAACGTTTAGTTTTGTAAACAATTCTAGGAACTTTGTAAAACTGACAAAGAATAAAAAAAAATGAGTATACTCAGTAGGTGTGACATATTTTTTATTGTTTAATATAAGATGCTTAGATATTTAGTAAAACTCCATTTCATTAAATTGTAAATTATTTAGTCTGACAACATCTTCAGTGTTGCAAATTAATGAAATGTTAGTGTATTTTTATCTTGTAGCATGGTTAGACATTCATAATATATTTGGTTTAATTACCATATAGTTCTCATTAAGTTATTGAATTTTCCATAAAGTGTATTTATTTTGATTTTAAGTGGATGATTAGCCGTGATCCATTATAGGCGATTAATGATAAGTTATTTATTTAAAGAAGTTTAACAAGATATGAATATAATGTTTCATTTCTAAATCGTTAAATATCGTCTATGATGGATCACAATGAATGTTAATAGACAGAGAAAAATAAAAAAAAATCTTCAAAAATATGACGACACAGATTATAATACTAACAGACAATTTGTTCTGACTTCGTTTTTATTTTTTGTTATTTCTGAATATTTGACCGTGACTCATTCATCGCTAAAAGCTAATCTACAAAAGCAAGGTGTAAATGTAAATAGGTGTAATACTGTATAACTGGAGATTGTATTTATGTTTCATACTATGTATTATATCTAGAACTACGAATATAATGTTTATTGTTAGCGTGCTCGTTTTAATTACAACCTATTTTACCTGTTCCTGCTCTTATCTCCTTACACCCTATGCACACCCTGTGACTGTCTTAAATCAGGTCGAAAGACATTCCAAAAATTAAAGAAATAACGACCATTCTAAACTCAAATAATAACTAAGCAAATACATAAGATTTTCAAGTCATAATGGTACTAGATTTGATTATGGGTACCAAACTGGACATAGACTGGCAATAAAACGTATTACTCTGATTAACAGCCGCTAGTCGGTCAAGAGTTACCAATGAATTACATGGAGATGCTAGTAAGAATCTTAGTAGAACGTAGGTAGTGTATTGGTTTCTTAGGTTTACGCGAATGTTAGACATTGAAATGAAACTACTTTTTACGGATTTTTTCGCGGTTTGTATTTAGATTTTAGGTCCCGACGTTTCGACACCTTTGCAGGTATCATGGTCACGGGCAGACTGAGATGGCGTTCGTCTTGACAGTGGATGTTGCTCGTTCTACCTTCATATTTTAACTAATTATTTGAGTTCCGACCTACGCAATATGAGCTCACTGTGTCTTGATGTCTTGCAGCGCTGCTCTTGGGTTTGGCCTTAATAATACATAAACTCAAGGCCAAACCCAAGAGCAGCGCTGCAAGACATCAAGACACAGTGAGCTCATATTGCGTAGGTCGGAACTCAAATAATTAGTTAAAATATGAAGGTAGAACGAGCAACATCCACTGTCAAGACGAACGCCATCTCAGTCTGCCCGTGACCATGATACCTGCAAAGGTGTCGAAACGTCGGGACCTAAAATCTAAATACAAACCGCGAAAAAATCCGTAAAAAGTAGTTTCATTTCAACGTAGGTAGTGTTCATGTAAACTTTGAATCTAAGAAGTAAAACAACGGGTAGGAAAATAGTAAATAAAAATTAAAAGCTTGTTATGAATGATCATTCTGATCATTTATTAAAAGTTTTATTTATTGAATAATATGGCTGTATCGACTACCTATTTACGGAACATATTAAACTTTTTATTTCAGAAAAAAGTTGCGAAATAATTCCAAAATCATTTAGTCGATTTCTCAAATGATGAATAGAATCGTATAGTGCCATGTTTCTAAAACATTTGGTTCAGTTTTCGCATCTACCAACTTAACAATATTAATTCTACTAGTTCGTCATTGGCTAATTACTTTTAGGTTGGCAGTCGACCAGCGATTGTGATTGTGTACTGTCGAACGAAATTGATAAGTTTGTTTTGTCTTAAAAATATGGTCATAATTTTATAAATCCACCCAAACCATGAGATAAGTAGTACCACACGTAAACACACATTTGCAACGTGCAAAGTGAATAACATAGTAACGCAATGGAAGTCGTGTGGGTTATGTTGTGAAAATGCGAAGTGTTACATTCGGATTATTGGATGTCACACGCGATTGTAATCTTCGAAGAGGTCTCCGTCTCCACGAAGAACCACATCGTTTTCTCTGAGGATAAGTTACATGTACGCAGCGGGAATGACAATAATGGCAGTTTCTGTTGGCGAAATTTGCGAGAACACGAAGTTGGCGAGGGAGATGGCACTGATGGGGAACTATGAGTCGGCTCTGGTGTACTACGAAGGGACGGTGCAGATGATCCACAGGCTGCTGATCACCATCGCAGACCCCACGCGCAAGTCCAAGTGGCAGCTCGTGAGTACCTTCAACTTCCATGTAGTTTTTCCATCAAGTTTTTCATAGGTGGCTTACCTTGAAATTATAACGTTTCCTTTTATGATAAGCCGTGCTAAATAGTTGCGCCTTCGGTAGGAAGGCGGAAGGCCACCCGCAGCGTTTACATTATTTACCATGTAGGTTTGTTTATGCCCTTTTCAAGTGTCGATATCTAGGTTACCTGTCTGTTTTATGCATGATTTTAAACTAGACATTGTCTAAATGCTTCTCAAAATCAAAAATATAAAACCTTCTTATAAGTACCCTCTGCCAAAAACATTTCAATCATTGCATACATACATTCTCAGAATAAACATGTGGCACTCACAAGAAAATTTTAAATTTACTTCTTATTAAAATTTAATGGATTGAAGACAATTCATAATACTTTGCATAGCAATATGCCCAAGTTGGTTGTCAATAAATTAAACTTAATTGTGGCATAAAGAATAAATTACCATGTAAACAAAGCTATGAAGTACAAGGAAGTTTTATGTATTTATGTAAATGTACTAAAACTATTCAGTAACTATTTAGTTGCAGTAATGTAAACTAGAAACATACCTAAATCAGCCTGTCAACATTCCTAGCGATGGACAGAGCATTTTTTGTTTATACTATTAAGATGCATTAACATAGTTATTCTGAGACCAATTAATTAGGAAAAGTGTGATTTGAATAGTAATTAAATAGTCTTCATTTCTAACAATCTGTGGCAAGCCTCTTAAAATTTTCTTAGTTTATATGTGACTTAAAAGCTGACCTGCCTATCCTTTTTAAAATCTAACAGCTATGTAATACACAGATAATCAATTATTAGTTGATCAACATTACCTCTCATACAAAATACATTATTTACTTATTAGTAATGTTATGGTAGTTACGCATCTCAATTTAATATGCCGTGATAAGGAAACAGTTAATTTGTACGGAAAAGTCACTGACACACAAATATTGTTATCAATGTGTTAAGTGTATTTAAATAATGTGATAAACATCTCAAAATCTGTTATCTCATGTTACTTGTGAATTATACAATTACTACGTAGTACAGCATTACTAAACATTTATTTCCATATTGTTATTGTTTTAAAATTTTACCCCTGTCTACCAATATTCTTTCCCATAGATATGGAAGAAAGGAGGATTAAAAAAACAAGTAGAGCTTATACTACTAAAACATCTCTACAAATATTTTCCAACAGCGCTTCACCCCTAATTTAATGCCAAAGGGTTTGATATTTAGTCATACTATAAAAAAGATTATGACTCAGTCTAAACTCTCTTTAACCATATCATTCCTTACGATGACACAAACTACAAATAAAATACGTAAAACATTGAATAAACAAGCAGTTTAGCTCCAAGCGGTAACAAGGTAGCTCATATATTCATATCAAAATTATCCACATTATATCTTAAGCAGGAAGATAAACTAATCATATATCATGCGCTTTATGAGGATGAAAGTGCAGTCATGAGTCATGTACTACCACTGGGTACTGACTCAATTGACAAAGAACACAAAGAAACATAACAGATCTGTTACAAGCTGCACATTCACCTGATATGCTTCTAAGTACCTACTATTTACTAACAAAACAACTACTAACAGTCTCACACGTTGATGTCCACGAAAATGAATAAACTTCCTCTTTTTGTGATAACCTTTTTCGTTATCTTGTTTCCATGCGGTGTGCGATATAATGTGCTCCTTGAAATTCAAGTGCTGTGTCCAATTTTCTTGATAATAATACTATTTAGATCACACAAACAAGGGACCATTATAATCACTTACATAATTAATCTTTCATAGCTTATTCTTTAGTCATGAAACTAAGGTAGAAAATGGCTCTGTGAACTGTTTGTGTGTGCCTGCCTTACCTTCTTAGGAAGATCTTATGTATAATAAATGAGAAAAATAATCTTGTATGTAACTTCCATGCGCATAAATTAAACAATGCACACAAGTAACAGGTTGGCAAATTGATTTATACAACTGTTGCATTGTCATTGATATAAACACAATGAATGAGTAAGAAAACAAATATAATCCACTTGTTTTTCTTATATTCTGTAATTCATAATTCCAAAAATACATAGAAAAATGGAGGGCACTTAGCTGCCAGTGGCATATTATTGGATAGAAATTAAAAAAGATAATATCTAATTAAAAATATATATTTTAGTAAAAAAAAGAACAATAATAGAAAAATAAGAACCATGTATGGGGAGGGTGTCCCTTTTAACTTCAAATTTAGTTTTGGTACTTCTAAAATCCATTATTTTTAAGCATTTCTCACAATAAAACCTCAATGTATTCTTCCTCTAATGAAGATTTATTTCTATGCAATCTGCTGCATCATATACTTATACTAAATTGATTCCATCAATGGAATCATCACCAATTTGGCATTGAATGAACATCATCTATAATATTTCTTAAGTTTAGTTGGTCTATCAATCGTGTTCTTTTTTATATTTTATTTTACCTTGAGACTAACATGTACTGCAGTTCTGCACAAATGGCTAAGAATAAAAAAAACATGTTTATTATGGCTATAAATATTCTGCATCCTGCTAAATTTGTTCTATTTGTTAAACTTTTTTATCTATTTGACCAGTTTTATATTAATAACTTTTAAACTATCGCGCTGCATGTTTATATTAATATTATAGAACGGGGATTAGCGCGAACATGCATAAATAGTACATCGGGCAAACGAAGCGAACTATCGCGGAAAGGCTCAAAGAGCATATCGCAGCTGTTAAGAACCGTCAGACCACTAAATCGGCAATAGCAGATCACGTACTCCAAGCTGGCGTTAATCACTGGATTCAATTCCATCGCGCGCAAGTCCTCTCCACCGATCGCCACTTTCACTCGAGAGTAGTGCGAGAAGCGATTGAAATCAAGAAGCATCCAAATTTCAATCGGGAAGACGGCTTTAAACTACCTGCATCTTGGTATCCAGTGATTCCCTTAACACAACCTCGATTCTCTGCAAAGTCGGTTAGTGAACATAGTACGGACACGGTCAGTGTAGTGTGTAGGGTATTTGAAGAAAAGGGGGTAGATGAAAAATCATCTACTTCGTGCACGGAGCAATGACACCGCATCTCCAGTCTGCTTGCGACCACGGCCGGTGTAACCTGGTCGAAACGTCAAGCCCTAAAGGTATTTATGCATGTTCGCGCTAATCCCCGTTCTATAATATTAATATAAACAGTTTTATATTCATATTTACTTAAACGTTTATTGCTTAGCACATAAATAATACTTAAGTGCCTATTGTCATAACAGACTACCATAAGTTTATATACACATCCTTTTATAGCACCTATTATAATATTACAGGTTGTACCTGTACTTATTGGCTCGACCTTCCCAAGGACATCAGACACTTTCCTGAACTTAAGACAATGACTTAAAAATCACGCAATAAATATTTTAAATAAAAAAAACAATACTCAATAAATAATACTCCACAGTTCAAGTATTTGAACGCCACACGTTTAAAATTTGCATTTATTTGATTACCGTCCATTCGGTCTCGTAATTTATTTGCTTTTCTTATTTATTTTGATAATATGTACTTGAGACGCAATCAATCTTATTTCCTATATAATTTGTTGTGTCAGTGTGTCGCATAAGATCATTTATCTTCAGCCACTAATGCTCGTTTGATGAGGTCAATGGTACACTGAATCACATACACCAACGCAATCTTGAGCTTAATGATGCCTGTATGTTAACTAGAATTTCTGCTATTCCCTGATGAAATTAGAAATTCATTCATATGTGTGTAGTCTATTAGTTTGTTGTGGTTCGGAAGCTAAATGACTAGCTACATAAGATCTTGATGAAAATGGGCAATATATACTTACAGATCTTGGTGTAGTACATAAGCTTCTTTTTTGTCGCGAAAACTCACACCAAAAAGCGTGTAATTGCCAGCAAAATCTAGTATACCATAATCGTATAGAAAACAGTTTTAAAACCTCCAATATTGTCTTAATGTAATCATTCGTGCTATAATGAAAATAAATCCATCATCACTCTAAGCCCACGCGAAGAAATCGGTTGTAACTCCTCGAGAATCATCGTGCACTTTCTATTGTCAATTTAAATTAATATTCCCTTCCCCACGCTTTTTACCGCACGGAATAGCTAACAATTTGACGTGGGCTTTAAAAAAAACATGCTGCGTTGCTACCTGCCTTACGGGAGGAAATATGGGAAGAATTCAAAGACCAGATAGACAACCTTTCAAACATATTGTAGAGGGTTTAAGTCTAGGCGATAACATAATAAAAAATACATCTTATTAAAGGTACCTTTGTTTATTTGGTAGGAATACGTAAGCTCACTAATATGGATTCAATTCAGTCGGATAATCCGATTTTACGCCCTGACTAAACAGTTTCTAGCCAATTGTTTTCTTTATCGATCGAATTGCCCTGAGAAACATAATAATATTATTAAAAACATTTATTAAGAGATTTATTAGTATACCCCGTTTTAGTAATCATACGAATTCTTACCTGAAATGGGTATGAAAGAGCTTCTATTGCACTCAATAATTTTTTGGTTATTCTAAGTAAGCTGGGTTCACTGATCAACATAATGTAAAAAATAGACGATCCCATATAGTTCTAATGGACGAAGTTTCTGAAAGTGCACTGGATGCGAAAGGGAAAGGATCGAGTTTTATAGAGCAATTTGGCAGAAGCGTATGTCTAGCAATGGACTGGTATAGGACCAATATGGAAGTATACAGTAGATAGAACACATTATTTACTTTACATGTCCTTGCAGAATCTTCTAACTGTTAATATTTTACTATCGAATATGATATTACCCTGGCGATAAAGATGAAATATCAAGCTGGTAGTAAAACTAAGGGTGATCATATCGCACGTCATAAATATAACTCGAAGCCACGCATCGCCATAATGTGTGAGGTTTAGCGATTATATGCGTGCATAAGTAACTGTGTTGCATCGATGGTATATGATAAATCGGTGTTATGGCCGAAATGTAATACGATATATATTGGGAGGATTTCAAGTTAAAATGTATGGTGGTGTTTGTTTGCGTCCTTAGAGTAAGAAGTCTTCCAAAAGTTTAATAATAATAATTCGCCACCATTCTTTATCTCTCCTGATATTAATTCCTTTAAAAATATTAAGCATGTACTTTAAAAACCTTTATACGTGTTTGATTTGGAGAGACCAACACGAATGACTTATCGAGCTGCATTTGAATGTAACCGAGTCATGCTTTATGAAAGCAATTAAATTTACATGCATAATCGTTACATCACGCTTTGTACTCCTATGCGGGTCTGCAGAACTGTAATTATGTCTTAATTATCCTTACGATACCTTTTCTTTTGAACCCTCGAAGCAAAAACGGCGAAGTGTGTGTGTGTCAGTCAGCGGTATCGTAGCTCCTAAGCGAGTGGACCGATTATGATGCGGGTTTTTTTTTGTTTGAAAGCTGACTTGTTCAAGATAGTTCTGAGACTGTTTTCACATTATCCGATACGATATCGGTGTCCTATACCATAGTTTTTAAAGATCGGTTTTGTATTCTAAAAGTAATAAAGAATTTTAGAAGAAACAATCCTTACATTTTCATGTTCTTCGTAAATAAGCTACGGCGTTGAAGTTATAGTGGTCATAGTAAATCACAATGACATGAAACTAGAGGCAGTAAATACAACGAGTAACGTGTCTGCCGCTAATAGGTAATTATACTAAAACAATCGACGTGGAAAACATTGCATGTTAAATTTATGCACGCCATCACTGTTCCTTAGAATACGCGTCAATGTGAAACTTTGTCTACGACTTAATAATATTATGACAAATATATTCTCGACTGGTATATGAACTCCAATAAAATCCGATTATAATTCTTACAAAAAAAACCGACTTCAAAATAAGTCTCATATGGATTTTAATATCATAACTGGATCAGATTAGGGCCACACTGGAAGCACCACCATTCAAATAAAAAAATAATCATCAAAATCAGTTCACCTATTCGAAACATCTGAGGTAACAAACATACAAAAAAACAGTCGAATTGAGTACCTCCTCCTATTTTCAGTCAAAGAAGTTTTTTGGGGAAACATGGTTCATCATTATATTATGACCTTACCCAATCCCAAAAGTGTTATTTGCTCCATTTTCCTCATGACCTGGTTTCCTTGACAGACTTCTTAGAGTATAGAATCCATTTCGTGCGTTCGTGTCCATGAGCCATAGAACAAAGCGAACCGCAGCCATTGCTTTAATAAGCTCTTTATTCAAATCGTATTCAATTGATGAAATCCTGTGTCTATGCTGCCCTAGTTTCCTGCATGAATACTTTATCTTAAGTTCTCACGTTAAAGGTTACTTACTTACTAAGGTATTCTTTATTTATTTTCGACTATTAAGCATTTCCCGCGGCTCCTTCCGCGTGCGTGTTAGTTATCGTCGCAAAAAGTAGCCTATGTAGTCGAATCTATGCTTACTCCATCCAAGTTTCTCAAAATCAGTTAGGTTATCAGTTAGGGCAAGTATAGATGTAGGTAAGCCTTCTGATTGTTGGCTTATCAAATAGATACTAAGAATGTAAAGTAATCATTAACGTATCTGAGTACGGAAGTAAGCATGCAATCTTTTGTCCTGTCTATCTTAGTTGTTTTTAATTGGCTTTTCTTACCTGTGATAATTGGCTTCATCTTTTTGTCCTATTCTGCAACTAGATGTAGGTAATGATATAATTTTCTATTTTAATCCTTAAATAATAACTTAATTATTAAGACACTTCTGACTAACGGTGAAGGAAAACATCGTGAGGAAATCTGGATTCCAAAATTTTGATCTGAAATCGCCAATTCGCAGAGAGCAAGCGTGGTGCCTTCTTTATATGGGAAGGGGCCTGTGCCCAGCAGTTTGACGTTTATAGGCTGGAATTATTATTATTATTATTTAAATAATAAACGTTCTTTGAGCCTTCTCAACATTTGAAACTTAATTTCTCCAGTTATCCTTCAAAAAATCTTATTTATTCGCATCGTATAAAATTAAGTCGCTCTTGCTATTTGTGTCTTTTAAATTACGAAACAGCTTTTTATGCAGTTTTAAAGATTCAAGAGGAAGGTTTATTAGGTTTATTTTTAAGAAAAGCAATGTGAGTTTTTTAATACGAACCTATAATCTACCTCAAGAATTAGGCTATGAAATGCATAGATTAGTATCTCACGTTATTCATCGATACGTCCATAAAAGTCTTAAAGCCAAAATAGTATTAGCCAATATATTAGTAAGAGCCTCGTGAATAAGCGTCTACTTGAAATAGTATTGAATGAATCATAGAGTTTTGTTTACGTGTTTTGTGCACCGAAAGTGTATGAATACGACGTATATTTATATAACATTTCGCCGGTTTATAGTAAGCATTATGCTCTAATAGATAATGTGGCACGCGTCTCTTATGAAGATTTTTCTGTTTGTTCGTGTATTAAAGTGATTGGATTTTCTATGGTGTAAAATATTGTGTGAAATTTTCCAAGTGTGGTGGTGAGATTTAAGTTCTTTTTGGCGAGGTGGATCGGTGTTACGTATTTTGGTGAGGTGGGTCAGTGTTAAGTATCGTCAAAAAGTGATGTGTCGTGAATATCGATGATTGAGAAAATATTCGGTTGACTACTTCAGAAAGATATATTGCCTTGATGGATCTTAGTAATCTTCCTAAATGTACTCTAGCCACACAGTGTCTAACAAGCAACTAGCTTCTGTGTTTGTTTTTGTGTACATATATATTGAAGTTTGATTTATCAGGCCATTATGTCTAAGAACTATAAGTAGGTACTATAACTCAAATGTAAAAGCAATTTCATACCTCGTAAATGAGAGCCTTACACTCTTTTGTTTCATCTCCTTGACCTTAAGTGACCCCATCTTGCTGACTCAGGCACCAGTTCTGAGAATACTGGGTCCATATCGTTCAGCATTTAAGCGACAAACAAGCATTTAAGCGGTTCTTGAGTCACTTTAACATCAGCAATTTTAAGCGCAATATACCTTGGTAAATATTGTAATAAGTAAACAAAGTTAATGCTCAGAAAACTTTATGTAATAGTTCTTGCAGCTTCGTTAACATGTGTTTCAAAGGAAAAGGCAGTAAATAATGCACCAGAGTCATAATGTATCCTATAAATTAATTTTGGTTTCGGACTATCTGTATTCAATTTTTCATCACATTAAAAACGAAAATATATACCAACACACATAAAAGCACAGTCCTTGATCATTCACCTTGTGTTTAGTCCTATTTAAATACTAACAAACATAACTTATGAGCATTACAATAAATCATGACTATACCCTTCCTTATGGCGAAGCCTGATAAATGGATGTCACGCTTACAAGGATCCTTTCAATAAGGCGTGCAGTAAATACAATTAAAACAACGATCTCCACACTCAATTAACATACAAATGATTTGCGAAGTCACAGGCTTGCTGTTGTTTACAACTTCACGGTTATTGTACTAGCGGGCATAAACGATCTATGGAGCTAAGGACTTTATAAGATTTAAACATGAACTATACTATATTTTACGTTTTGATGTTTAAAGTAAAGAATGACGAAGGAATCGGTGGCTTCTAATTTTTTTTAGCTTAATCATTGTTTTCTATATGAAAAAATGCTTCTGAAGTTCTGCTATTGCCTAGTTATTAATTTTGTTATTCCACCTAAAAATATAAAGATTAAATTCGTGCACAATGGAATCTCTGAGGTAACTAATTCGATGATCGAGGTAAGATAGTCCATATTGAACAATCAGTTTCTTATTCGGAATCTATCTTAATTATATTTCACGCTACCAATACAAGCGAAACATTTCTGAACTATCGCAAATAGCTTATAAATCGATCAACGCCACCGTTTATGCTAATAATTATCAGTAAATATTAAACTGTCGAGCTAATGAAGTCCCTGTTTCACCTAACAACACCCACTATAATCCGCTTAGCCGAATACGCAACACCTTTTAACTTGCATGTCCTTGCGATCGATAAAGCGACGGTTTTTGTCGTAGTGAAACCCAACAAATGCTATTGTAACTGATCGAATTTACTCACTATACAGAATAGATATTATCCTAAAACGACCTTCAGAATACTGATTTTTCTACAATGATAAAAAGTTTATTGTAACTCAAACTTAAATTAAAAGCGAAAAGAAAACAGTCTTAAATTGTTGGCAGTTAACACCTATTAGTAAATAGTTTCTAATAGATTAGACTTACAAATAAAAGCAATATATGGCCTTATTCTTCTTTCATTGCCTTTCTATAGGTTATGTAAAATTTAGTTAAACATAATTATCATATTTGTGTTTGCATATCCACTACATATCTATTAGAATGTTATGTAATCATAGACCGAATAAATATGCAAGACTTGTTAGTCGTTTTCTAATAACTATATATTATTATGTGATTGGATAGTAAAATAACATACGGACTTAAGTTCAGACAACAGATTCTTAAGAATCTTGACAAACCACATTCGTTTTTTACAAATTGCTTATTACGGATATGTAACTGCTTGGATTTTATTGAATAAGTTTTATGAGTTTGTTTATCTATTACTATCAAAAGACCTCCAATCAAATGATTAATATGCGATGCCTATTTCAGAAAATATAGTTGCTGATTAATGTTTTAAATCCTAATTCATCTGATTGATTTATTGGAACACCATACTGGGTCCAGATAATAGCCATTTGTCTTCTATCGCCACGAAAAAAGGAAGAATACCATTTTTGTCCACTGAATATCCACCAACGACTTAGTATTCTGCATATTACCTATAAGTATTTATTGTACATAAAATCGAAGGTAAAGAAAGGTCTGTTTGAACTGTAAACCAGTTTCCTTTCAGTCGATTTGAAAGGGTCGATGAACATAGATGCATCTATAACCTAGAAATTGACGTTGCTGATATAGCAAGACAAGTTTATGACATCGTTATATTAAATGATAGTGAAAGCGAATTAATAAATGAAGTATCTATAATATTTTTTTAAATGGGTAAATAACGTTTCTAATGTCCCACAATTTTCAATCCTTATTTTTTGTCAGTATTATTTATATTTCTCTCAACACGTCATGTGGTTTTATATTTGACATGTAGATGATGATATACACGTATGTAATCCCAAGTAATATGGGGCAGCCTATTGTCTCGAGCACATTTCCTTGCCATGAACTGTTACTAAGAATTTACTAATGCTTAATCCAATAACACTATTGAACTGGAAACATTGCTGATTGTTGATTACCACGCGGTTTATTATTGATATGTCGATAGTAACTAACAGCCTACCTAACTTATTCCGTTTTCCTTTACTAGAGAGATATATAAGACATATCAAACAATTTAAGCCAAATGCCTTACTCGGGTATCGAAATGCAAGGATTTTGCTGTTCAACATTTTTTGAGTTGTCGTTTTCCATCCAGGATACAGTAAAAGATTATTGCATTTTTGCATTCGTATAAAAAAAAGTAGTTAGAGCAATAAAACAACGTATTGAAGGATGCAGGATATTAAGGTTGTTTTAAAAAACTTTACCTCATTTCAACCTCACGGGACGCGAGACCCGTCTCGTTATGGTCCACTTTGTTTTATTTCACTGCCAACGGAGTCGGACCCATTATATGTCGCCATATCTCTCTATACCTTTACCTACAGCATTATAGTTACTACTTTACAAGTTTATGTTCTGTTTTATTCCTAAATCACTTTAAAACTTTGGAATTTAAATCTGATATCACAAACATCAACACGCGTTCTTGCGTTAACGACCAACCTTTAGTGCCAGCTATTGAATTGATACGAAACTCTTAGTATTTTTAGTATTTTACGCTTGTTATCCTTCAAACGTAAAATATATCGAATACTTTATAAAGACAATACTTGCTTACGATTCTTGAATCTGGTTTGCTACCTCGACAACAAGGCGGTACTTTAAAAGAGCACAGAAAAATATTAAATCGATTATTTCGTGGCGGTGTGTAACGACTAAATTGTTCAGCGATGGGAACGCTCAATCGACAGTTTGTAGAGATTTCTTCGGAATACAGCAAATAAAAGAAATAAACGTTATTGCTTCTCGCCATATCAGCCGCATCGATCAGCAATCTAAAAAATTGTACCTACAGAGAAAATTAGTGCGCCTGAGAATATCAAGTCATTTCTTTTATATAAACTTCACAAGAAATAATGGCACGTTAATTCACTGGAACGTAAATCGATCGTCGATTAAATGATTACTAATCATTAGTAATTAAATTGTTACACTTTTACTATTCTGCCGACATGCGTCGGTTTTTGCACCATATTTTGCATATTAAAACAATTAACTTTTTCAACGCTGCCAGTCAAGCGAATTCATGATGTAAGGTAAATTCATATAAATCAATTATCTAATTTCGTGAGGCGAACGACCGAGTGATTCTGCAGATGCATTGTTTCATAAACCATTCAAAAGCTGCTCCAAAAATTATAATGGTTTCATTTGTATTGTTTTCGTCGTGTAATACTTACGTAAAAATCTCATGTTGTGAAAATAATGTTTCAATGTTGGAAACTGGTAGTCAAAAGTGTCTTTATTTAATCAACATTGTGTCTTTGTGTAAATGTGAATATTAATAACTGTACAAAGAGTCGTCAAACGTACAACCGATTAGCGAGTGTTTCATTATTCCAAAGTGATTTCTATTTGTTAACTTGTATGCAACATCAGTCTATGTATAGATGTATATTACTTTAGTTTTTAGTTCATAAATAAACTCGAGCATACATATTTTTTGCCCAAGTAGAATTACCCAAGTACCATACCGGTATTGAATGCGAACTCGTTCCGACTGCACCAATAAAACAATATGAACAAGTCATCTCGCGTATGAAGTAACCTTCGTTCGCAATAACCGCGCAATTAACAAGAGGAGTTTATGGTGGTGACTCCTCAAGTGTTCAGGCTTTTTAGTTGAGTTTAGGTCACCTAGTCTAATTCAGTGACTGGATGGTCGCCAAGCGTTTGTTCTATTGTCGACTTACGATCGTCATAGTTGTTTTATATTGTCATGCGTGATGCCGTGTTGCCGCTGTCAGCCGCCGAAGTGTTGACGGCGCGCAGGTCGACGAACCTTCTGTACGCAGTATATCGGTCGTTCAGTGACGCGCCGGGACTGCCCAATTTTGTACAACACTGTAACTGTGTCGATCTGTCAAAATTATGCACGCCACTTCCGCCTCTACCTGAATAGTGTTACGGCATATATTAATGTGACAGTAAATATTATCTTTGTTACGTCGCGACTAGTGCGGTGTCCCAATTAGCTTCCTTCGGTCAGCTTGTTAACATTGTGGGTAGTTTTAATTACCGTCCTACTTGGTGCTGTTAACATAAGTGACTTATAGAAGTCGGTCAAGGTATTTAAGCTTAAATTAGGTGAAAATAAGCACGTTATGTCGCGTGTGATTGCCGGATGTTACTCAACGATTTCGACTTTTTGTGTGGGATGTGCTTAAGATTTTTATATTGTGATACGAACATTGTGTGTTAATCGTGGTGAGAGATCATCATTTTCACTTTTGTGCTCACATCGAGAAAATTACTCATGTGCGTATCTGTGATGTATACTTTATTCGTTGAATATTGAAAATGTATATGGATGTTTTTTTGCTACTGTCTGTCAAACGCAACGTTACTAAGCGATTGGCAGCCTGGATTAGATTGTAACATGATGCTAATGCTGAGAATTACATGTGCAGATCTGACTTACGCTTAACAATAAACCATTAAGATATTTAACTTTATTAATCGTTTAGTGTCTGCATGTAAAACATCGTTACCTCATTGATATTCGCAGCGATTATTCAAAGTTGTTTAGAAACATTATTATTCAAGGCAGTGCCTTTCCCGTTAAGGCGTATTATCGCAGACCTAGTCATCTCCATTTGTTCCTACACCCTAGTAGGTTACTATCTGTGCTCATCTTCACTGATAATATTTACTTCACGGTAAACACTACTTTGTATGTACATTCTTTAGCCTAGTACTGTCTAGACATGAAAAATTAGGTGGCCGTAAGACCTGGTTTGAATTTCTGAATAATAAGCGACGGTAGAATGTTGCTTGGTGATCATTTCGCCCACACCGACGTGGTTGTAAAATAAGTCACACTTCTTGCGTCACTGATCTGAAGTAGGGCCTGTATGTAGCAACGAACAAATAGTAAAGAAATAGTCGGTACCTCGGAGGTTGAAGTGAGATTCTAACGGTCTTATGTACTTAGTATTTCTCGTAGGTACATTGTAATGGTTTGCATACGGCATACAGATGATTGTTTTGGGAATTTGTAACCATGTTGCATTGACGTGCGGCTATTGACAATGATGTTAAAATCATTGTCAACTGACGTACTTCTTTGTTTGTAGGTTAACAACTTAGTACTTTACATGGTTGTGGAAACCTTGATTTGATGTCTTTTTTATTATACCTATTTCTTAACTAACTTTGCCATATGTCAGCATGTTAGTCTTCTAATGCAATAATAATATTTATATTAGAAAGATGCTATGTATGTCAAGAACTTTCAGGGTTGGCATTTACAAAAGATAATGGTTTAAAGGCACATTTAGCTATCTTACGTACGCACTAGACTATGAAGGATGTTATCTGAAGTTTTCTTGCAATATCCCCACTACTCGACTTTTACGAAAAACTCAAACGATTAGCTAGGATAACATAGTATTTAAGTAATGTATGTGTTCCTTGATTGCAGGTACAGAAGCAGATGGCACGGGAGTACGAGCAGCTGAAGGCGACGGTGGCGACGTTGCAGATGTTCCAGCACGAGGGAGAGAAAGCTATCACACCTCTCACAGGCAGTAAGTACATACACCTAAACCATCATAAAACTGTTAGCACACAGCCCAGTCTATCCCCACGCCTAAGAAACGTGTGGGATGTTGGACGTTCACCGACTAAAACAACCTGTACCATGAACGCTAAAAACAGGGCATGGAACAAAGAAGGCGCATTGCATTGGCAGAAGCGACCATGCTAGGCGCGCTTGTCCCTTCTGCCTTGCCGAAGATTTACGGGACACCCGCGCAACCTACCAGTACCCACTCCACATATCGATGACCACATTACTAAAGTTAGGTGCCAGACAAAAAAAAATGTGCTTGTGTATTTCGTTGTCACGTGAAGCATGGAGCTTTGAGTTCGTAATCAACGTGATCGGAGCCAATGATGATGCTTTTTGCGGTAAAACAGAATTACTACAGAATCTGCAGCAAAAACCCAGAAATTAATAACTCATTCATATATATTTTTTACTACCAGAAGTAGGAAATTAATTATCAATTTCCGTTTTTTTTAGCTGATCAGCGTATCCCATTACCTGCGACATGACAACGCTATCTGCTTGAGTAGGTACTGGTGTAAATTAAAAGTTAAGAGTAATTGAATATGGTACAAAGAAAATCAGACAAACCCTCGAATAACGCAACTTAACATTCAGAAGCTTAAATGTTTAGTGATGGACAGTATGAGAAATAACAAAAATTAGAACATTTTTCTTTTCCTAGCAGTTTCTGTCCCACTGCAGTGCAAAGGCCTCTCTACCCTCCTTCCTACTGTCTTTATCTAGGGCCGTGGTCATCCACTCCTTATCAAAGGACTCCAGTTCGTAGTTCCAGCAATATAATTAAGGCCTAATAATATTCCTACCTTATCGTCTAAACGTGACACTTTAAAATTGATGGCTTTATACTTTAGAATCCTTAAAGTGTCGAAAATCGATAGTGTGGCGATATACGCCAGAATACTTAATAGGTCGCGGTAAGATTGTTGTCTTTACAAAAGGTCAATGTTTGGCAGTGACCTCATGTCTTTCGCCTTGATATTAACACAGCTTTTCATTGCGACACTATCTACAAGGCAGTGCTAACGTAAACTACCAAAATCAATCTTATTGCTTGGACATAAAAGTGTTTTTCAATAGTAGTTACTACTGGTGTGCTGATAGTACCTAGTGTCGTTAAGTGCCACATTTGAAAAGGTTTTCCTGGTAATTACTTAGTCCTCACATGTTTGCAAATTCTTGGTACAAGCTGCAATTTTAAAAGTTTATTATGTCATTTCAAAGTTACTAGATGACACTTAGATTTGCCTTTTGTTTAAGTGTAGCTTTAAGTGCTACCTATTCACTTTTAGATAAGCTTATTGTATTCAATGCAATGTGTAAAATACCTAGGTATTATTCATGACCCATATATATTTTATATCCATTTTAAGGGTTTACCTGATTTATGGTCGTACCCATAGTCGTGCTTAAATTTTACTCAAAAATAATATAATTAGTTTAAAAGTTTATGGAAGATAATATAGTTAATGGAGCATCCTTTTACATCCTTCCGTATTGTGATGAGGTTTTTAGCCTATAGTGGAATAATACGTGCTGCATATAATAATCGACTTTACACCCATTCACTACTCCAGGTAGAATCATTATCCCTCACAAAAAATACTGCTGTAGTATACCTGCATTATTATAGTAGATACAATTCCCAGAACATGCCCCGTCGAACCATTTGCATTCCGTGCATTGCTGGGAGCCCACGTAGAATGCATGTAAAATGCGCTTTTGCGTATAATAACGATCGCTGGAAGTAAGCTATCAGAGAATGTTGGTCAACATTTCCTTCGGAAACGAACAACTATGATAAACGCTCGTAATTATATAAATTATACTTTTTATAGTTAATTGGGTAGATAAACTTGACACTTGGATGTTGAATCTCCGGTTAAAAAAGGCTTGTATCGTTTATTTTTATCTGATTAATTTAAAATGTAAATGTAGTACGATGATAATAATATTAGAGTAGCACTAAACGTGTTTTGAATGTCCGATAATCGTTATGAATTTTATATAAAAATATAAGGATTATGAATAAATTATAAGCAGACGTAATTTAAGCTTCTTAATGATTTGAATAGTCCTATAAAAATACTTAATCTTATTATGGTGTAATGTGACACGTGAATTAATGAGATGTTTCTGTGTGTTACTTAGGATGTTAAAAAATACCTAACAAAACAATGTATTAGACTTAGGCCAGCTTCAGGTCGAAGACTCTTTGACTCATAACAAACAAAAAACTAGACCAGTTCAATATCCTAACACAATGGCTAACGCTCGTGACCGAAAAATAATTACAATAACTACATAATTGATTTTTGATAATTTCCTTATAGTGGTTGAAAAACAACTAAGATTTTATAGTTTACCTAAAATAGTGCGCAATAGTAAGGATATTATTATTTCATATCATGTAACAATAAATTAATTAATAATGGCCACGCTAGAACTCAAGCTGTGATATTCTATAAAAGTAGATTATATATTATTATTTTCATCAGTTAAAACGCTTATTTACGAAAACAAGTTTCCATGGTGATGTCACAAATTACCTTCGTGACGTCATATTGTCAGTATAAATAACTCTGCCTAAAACTCTATAAATTATGTATATCGTTCGTGGAAGTTTTAATTTGTTCATTACGCCCATTTTTGTGACTTGTCATGACTGTTCAATATTGAAAAGGTTTTGTCTAGGAATGTGGTTCGGTAAACTATCGTTCAGGCACCTTTGAAATAAATTATATAGTAGGTAGTAGATCGTATTTACTACTCTTTTTACCACGAATGATTTCTTTGATTTCTTCCAAGAGTTATTTAACAATATCCTTGTCTTTTACGCGAATATTTGCACTTTCATTATAATCGTATGTTGATAACCTACTACCAGTTGTTTTAACTTAGAATGAGAAAAATCACAATCATCAGGCAACTGAATCAAGAGTCAATCTAACGATCTCACGGTCCACAGTATCGCCCCATGCCGGCGGATCTAGATTGACAACTTTTTGACCCAACACAATTATGCAAAACTTGATATTCTCGTTTCTCTCATTTAAAACCAATTATAACTAGAATCGTACCATACTAGTACTTATTATTCTCACCATTTTTGGACTGTAGAAACTTGCCTGGACGACAATTCTAGTTGCCATGGGAACCTCCGGTAAGAATTCCATCACCAGCCTTGTGTAGATGTAGTTGGTTATGTACTTGCATACAGGTATGTCATCATCCTAATATTTGTCTTGCCTAATGAGCCGACAACTTATAGCCATTAGATAACTTTAACGATATGGATCTATAATCATTTCCTTATTGTAGGACACAAGAAGTTAATATATAATACAAAGTTTTAATAATAAACATTGTCCCCGACTGATATGTTTATCGTGGTAACTCAAAACATAAGTCGCTCACACGTGCCAAAGATAAATATTTGTTTCGTGCTTCACTCGAACCCTTCCGACCCTTGACGTCGTAAACCGTTCAGGAAGCTTTAATAATTCAAAACAGAATTTACTTGGTCGGCCTCTTATAACCCAGTTCCACAATTATTCATGAACCACCAATCACCAAAACGCTCAATTTCGATCACCCGATTTCTAATGTCTAAAAAGTGAAACGTCATTCCGTTGGATGAGCAATAGCAATTAGCAATAAAAGTTCAATGCACCTACGTCATAAGGCTAAAGACGGTTAATCGAGTATGACCTTCGATGGCAGCCATTGAACGAGCGATAAAGGCCAGCATGTCGTCAATTATGTCACCATTCATGGTGGTACAATGGGAGACGGTACCAGGTATGTCAAGCTGCATTGTCTAGTTTGTTTTGGTTGACGAGATTGTTTGTGCCCAATAAATGGAACATTTTATTCTAGCTATTCAAGGGTTTATTGTTATTTGGGGTTCTTGTGAACTATTGACATAAATCTACAGCGGCAGCGTTTGAATAATTTTAAACTTATCTACTACTACATTTTAAAATACTGCAGCTTTTTTTTACGTTATTTCGTGTATTGTTGTAATTTATCATGAATCTGATGCTCAATTTCTGACATGACATGGACTACAAACCCAGAATCTCTGATTTTATGTAGTATCACTGTCAGATTTAAGAAAAGATTAAGTTAACACAATTTTCGTCGCTATCAATAAGCTCTGCATCTGAACTAACTAAGAAATATGATGAATACATTTTATGATGTTGTGTACTCAATTACACGCACCAAGTCATTAAATGTTTCACAAATCAAGTTGACAATATTTTTTTCTAGTCCATGATTTGAACAAATAATTAAGTAATATTATTTGGCAACAAATTACGGAAATCTACCCACAGTATAATCACTTATCTAAAAACATTACATAGATTGACGTTTGTACTATCTTTGATTGTATCAATGATTGCAGTGACGCTGCATATGTAATCTCAGGTCGCAATTTTTTATTTCATTATGACTTTCATACTGCACTTAAAAATGAATCAGTCTGGGTCTCATCCTGCGTTCTTTGTGACGGTACATGTATTATTCTCATCTTACAAGTGCTACATTGTTACCAACTTAGCCGTCTATTGTCGTTAAATTGGTCGAAAGCCACTTTATATCTGGACTTTGAATTAACGGCATCTAAGATGACTGTAATGTTGTTAAACTAAATGAATAAAATTCCATAAGAAACCTTGGTTGTTGTGATTTAGTATTTTTCTTCGCACTAAAACAGTGTTGTAAACGACAATATCTATTAGTATACGGATCCGTCCAAAATAAGTTCTATCTCTGACTCAATTAGATCTTTACAAAGATTTAGTTGTAGACCCATAAAATTGGATTCATATCAAGAAACAAAGATCACAATATAATAGAAAGTTTGAAGAATTGTATCTCGGAGCCCCTGATGTTTTATTGTTGTAGTTCGGCTATGGATCGAATGTTCTTATCTGTTAATTATGTATTGCTATAATTAATAATTTGCAGACTTGTAATGAAAGTTGCAGTGTTATTTATAAATGATGTTTTTGATATCGTTCAAAATCTTAAAAACTTCTGTAGAACTCTGTAAGACTGTATAACTTTTCGCGCGAAAGTCAAAAGTACGACCCCGTGCCATCTGCCATTAGATCTAAACTGAGAACATTTAATATAGTTACCTCAATTTCTCACATAATTGATTGCAAAAACTTTATGGATTAAACTAAATACGAGCTTCCGCATTCTGTGACACGATAACCGATTCCCTCCATTAACTTTTACGTTACCGAGATGATGGGATGATAACATACCTCGCTTCCTGATCACTGTAATTATATTACTGGCTTTATTACTTATATAATCGTTATCTAAATTACACTCAACATTATAATAAGGTTTTATTTGAATAGGTACAGTTCGTGTTCTGTTTATAGGGATCTTTCGTGTCCATAATGATCCGATTATTTTTGCCCAGAAAAAGGAATTTGCCTTTAATGTTTATATGAAATAGGTGTTCCTAATGTCAGGTCTTTAATGTTCATTTGATAGTAGTACTACTACAGATTTATTGGGTTCCAAACTTCCAATTTAATAGTAACATAAGAGACAACAAAATGTACAAACTTTGTTGTCTCTTATTTTCTTCGATTGTGCTTTGTTTCATCTGAACAATAAAGTTAATGATAATATCTTATTTATCATAAGCTCTTAATCTAATTGGTATGGTGCAGATCAAACATCTGATCCAGCTTTCAATTTGCATGATGTCGTACCAATATCGCACAGTCGAGTGATCCGCGCGCAAATTGCCAAGTAATCGAGCGTGTCCGACAGATAAAACTAAGTAACGGCTTTCCCCGTAAGTCATTAAATCTCAATAAACTCAATTACGCGTACCATTAGACGTGGCAACTATAACCCGTTGGGTGACTATCGATTTTTTGTAGATAATGAATTAATATCATG
The DNA here is from genome assembly GCA_905146925.1 of Autographa gamma. NCBI lineage: Eukaryota > Metazoa > Arthropoda > Insecta > Lepidoptera > Noctuidae > Autographa > Autographa gamma. The sequence goes on along the minus strand of LR989869.1, from coordinate 3,911,604 downwards.
CGTGTAATGGCTCTAATGTTTTGATGATTGTTATTAAATTGCTGGAGAACTTTGTTCCTCTACACCTGCATAGTTATTGCTGCATTAAGAGCGGCGTATTGTCAGTTGGAGTATGGTTAATTTAGTATTCCTTGTAATGGGATTATGACACGCGAAGTCGCATTAAAAAAGCTTCTAATAAACGAAGTGTCTGTAAATGAAATATTTCGTGGTCTGCTCATAACGTATAGGTCAGAATAATTTTCCGTGTCTTTTAGCGACTCTTATCAGAGAAGTTCAATTGTCTTCATCTTCGGTTTTTCTTATACACCAACTGAGTAGAATACATTCCCACTTTCTCCTTTTCACTTGTTGCAAACTTCGTCAAGGAAAGCAATGAAAAAGTAAGAATAATATGTCTAGGTATGATAAAACGTCACTGGTTATGCATTTAACAGTAACTCGTGAGAAAATGGAAAATATTACATTTACTGAATGGTCGTCGGTTAATTGCTTTCAGTTTTACTTGATTGTTATTAAGTAAGTCCTATTTATACGGCTTGTCATAAAACAAGATATCAAAACTTCATCTTCTATTCTTCTTGCAATAGTAGTTGTGAAATGTGATTTTAATGTTACGAAAATGACACTGCAAGCAAATACTTGTTCAAGGTTCGATATTAATTTGTATTTAATGATTTAATCTTTTTTTATATGACCTGTTTACTGTCCCACTGCTGAACAAAATACTCTTCTCTGTCTCGAGCCACATGACACCAATCACTTAAACCATTTACCTTCCTCTTGGCCTGCCACTTTACATTATTTACTATTATACATATTTATTTATCAGTCCACAAAACCTGTAACATCTTACGATTTACGAGTTTCCGGGTTGCTTTCACCTTGGATCACAATCGATGATTTAAACAAGACGTAATTAATTTTGTGACGAGACTCGAACCGACTGAAAGTTGTCCCACAAGGTGCAGAGCAACAAAACTGTGGACACAAGTGATTAATGACGATATTATTTATACCAAGCATTAATTATAACTAATTTATCACAGTTTCTGGGCGTTTTAAGCGCTGTTCGTCTAACCTAGTTCTGATATAAATAGATTTTAATTTATGTTAATTGTTGATCAGAAGCTGGTGCAAAATTGTGTAAACGAAAATAAAACTGTGTTCCTTATATTGATAAAGATCGATAAAGTTATTGAGTATATTTTTCTGAAAGGTTAAAATTGTTACTTTGTTTTTAATTTTCACCACCTGGCTTTATATCTCTATTAATTTTTCGTTTGGCATTTTGTATGATCACAATTTGTATTCCTAGTTGTAATATTGAAGCATTAATTGAATTCCATATAAGGGTTTAATCCGGTTGTAGCAGCTGACAAAATACGTAGGTTCATTACTACATAATTCTTTAAATTACGTCTGTATTTTTCTACGGAGTTGATATGTAAAAGCGCGCGTTGCAGACTGCAGGTGAATATAAATTATTAGACGTAGGAAATAATGGTGAGCTTATGGCCTAAGGCACAAGAAAGTCTAAATGAATAACAACTAAAGTCGAAGTGATTAGATACTTCCAAGTATCATTTCTAGTATTAGTTCTTCGATATTTATTGACTGCAGCAAGTACCGAAAGGAATATATGGAAATTCCTATATGTGCAAATGGTTATTGATGTGGTCAACAACGGACATGCCATGTACACTTTGAATACCCGATAAGCCGGTGTAGTAAATCTCGTGAGAAAACTTAACTAATTAAACGATTTCCAATTATCTGGTCTCGCTTTCACAAAGAGAAGTCCGTTTCGAGGAATTCTGAAGGCATCGCTTTTTTGAGTCGATAACCTTAAATGTTTCTCATTTAAGTTTACTTTGAAAGAAAAAAACTATGTTAATTGAATAAATAAATGTTTTGATTGTTGTTTACTTTGAGATGATTAGATAAATTTATTATTTATGTATTTGATTTTTCGGTCTTTTTATAGGTATAGGTTTCTAGTACACAATACCTTTTTTTCCCCATATTTTATCAATACCTATATTTGTTTACAAATCATTGTTTGTTTGTCAACAGCCTACGAGGACCTGCCAACCCGTGACCAGATGTGGGGTCACGCGCCGCACGAGATCGACCCCGACATATGGCCCCCGCCTCCAGACAGAGACCCCAACGCATGGCCCCCACCTACAAGCATCGAACATAAGTAAGTATACCAAATACATATTAAATACATTATAAGTAAAAAGCATGTTGACTACCAAATGCTCGTTGAAAAAATCCGAACTAATTTGCTTAATTTAGCTTGTGGAGTACTAACAGTAACTTTTAGGAAGATTAAGGCTATTAGAAAACCAAGGATATTTTATTAGTCCATTAATCGATCATTTAAACCATTGGTCAATAGCAGTAACTACACAAACAGATCCAGTTGACATTTACACATTAAAAGGTTAACTGTAGGTTGAAAGTTTAAGGTTTGTTTTACTGAACGTTACAAAATACTGCATAGTCAGCCAGAAGACTTACAAAATAATTTATTTTTATTGAATAATTTATTATAGGAGTTTAAAGTTATGGCGCTTATTATCTATGTTATAAGTCTGTCTAGGTAGGGCTTAAGGCATCTTATATAGACGAGCAGAAGTTTAGTTAGGTCTGTCAAGATGTGGATAAAACCTTATTATAAGAAGAAACACGTATAACACCACTCGCTAAAATCAAAAAGTAACAAGTCAAGTTTAAGAGCGTAGATAGCGCACGTTCTTAATAATCGTTTAAGCACGAAATTGTGCGCCTTGCAGTTGATCATTATTCTGTTTATTAGTATTGAAAAAGGATTACAATATTTTTTGTTACATCATCCTTCAAACCCAAATCAACGTTAAAAAGATCCTTCATCTGTCAAATGATCCTTTATCTTGTCAAAATACACCATTCATTACATTTACTGATACTCAGAAACCATAATTAGGTGTTAATTTTAAACTCCATTACTGTCTTTAACGTTGTTTTACACGACAAGTTAATTAGGCTAGCCATATTTAGCGTAATCAAGCTAAGAGTAACTGTTCGCGTCGTTAGCACGTGGTGCCTCGCCGCGCTAACTAACATAACGTGTTGACCACGTGTTTTGTACTCACGGATATCTTAGGACCTAACTTAGGACGTTTAAGGGAATGAAAATAACTGTTTTTGAAGATGTCTGTAGTGTGTGGGCTATTAGGACCTAACTTATGGGTATGCATGCTCTTAAAGGGTGAAAATAACTGTTTTTGAAGATATCTGCAGTCTGCGTGCGCTTCTTTTACATATTCTCCGCAGTGAAAAATGGGAGATGACAAATGTTGCAATGGAATTTTATATTTGTAGAAAATACACTGCATACAAGCCGCACGTCCTTATTTATTAAAATTACTATCAAATCGAAAAGAGGAAGAAAAATATTATTTACTTATTTTGAATCCCATTAAATATGAAGGATAACAAAAGCCTAGAATAGTGAGAATCGGAAGAAGGAAATATAGGAGGCCTTCGCCTTTAATAATGGCTAAATATATAAATACCTAATGAAATTAAGCATGTGCATCTACTACAAAATAAAGCGATAACTATTACTAAAATAGTAGCATAAAGCGGTAATATTACGTCTTCGTTTCACTTAATGATTCGGAAACGCCTTGCGTAGGCGCCGACTGTCGAAGGCCGATCATGTTTGCAACATCAATATCGGTTTAGCAGAAACAGCTGTGGCTAAGGACAACACGAAGGTGTTATAATTAAACCTCTTTTGTGATAAATACAGGTGACCTACATAGTATTAAAGCGATTAGCAATGGTTTGGATCATTGACCTTGGTAAAAAGACGTTAATGGCTTTAGTATCGAGATTATTATAAATTTATTATATTTAAGCTCAAAAAAAAACAACCAGTCCGATAAAAACAAAACTTTTATTGGTACCTTATTCTTTAATTAATAAGCTTGGTAATTAAAGTAAATAAATAAAATTAAAATACTATTAGGTTGTTTTATATACTCCTACCAGTCAGTAGGATTTTACATGAATACACACACATACTGTTCACAAAAGAAATAATGTTAACTGCATATGTGGATTTGTTCGGTGAAATCTCACACAATATGGAAAGTTTATTGCCTACCTCTATTTTAATGTCGTTACCAGCCTTGACTCTAGGACGACCTACACACTTAGTGGCAGACAGTTTCTTGGAGATATTGTGTCCTTCATTACGTTATTGCATTCATCTTGCGATGGTCAATTTTAGTTCTTACATATAACCAGAATATGGGCTTGTCAAGGCACCATTAAACTTTACCTTGTCGTTAATGAAACAGTCAGAACACACCTGCAGATTAATGGTTTAAGTGGTTCCACAGTCACACTCAATGTCTTTGACAATCCATATTTTACCAAGTATCATTTATCATTGAACACATGAATCATCAAATTATTTCATTTTGAGCTGAAATTTTAGCTCTATACTAGATATACTCTTCACCCCTGTTGGATAGATATACCCTTTTGGCAACACTCTGTATAGTGCTATTGCAATAAATACAGGCTGGTATTATTATGTCATACTCTCTCAATTCACTTTATCGTCCACAGCAGACGTGTAATTATAGAACTACATCATTATTCCCTAATGACATAACCCTCTTCACACTCGGACGTTAAAACTTCTACCTAAGATAAGATAAAAAATATACAGTCAACCACACATTATATCTACAAAATTAAAAGCGACTTTATTACAAAGGTTATAAGAGTGATCTTAATTAGTTATAAACTTGTGTGGTGGTCTGTACAACTACAGCTGTTTTTTGTTTTCACTCGGTTATGTTTAAGTAATAAAGACATAAATGACGTCAGTTCCCTGTACTACACAATGCTGTTTGTACTGATATAATAAAACACGTATTTTATGATAAATTCGTTGAACACGTAAAGTACCTAATTGTTTGTTTTAAAAGTGTGTGAAGTTGTTAACTGTCATGCTATTTATAGATATAAATAGGCTGAGCTGCTAATGAGGTGCATTTTTTGTCATAACAAAATTATTTTTTACTAGGTTTCGTTCAAAATGTTCTTCATAAACGAGGTTATACTACTTTTACAAAAATTAACAAACTTTCAACTGTCCAATTAAAATAATTGACACCCCAATTGAACGCTCCTTCTTTAATACCCAAGAGTTTGTTTGTGACATTTGATGTGTGTGTATTGTGTCCTTATATCCCTCGAGACACAAATAACACGCGTCATTAAAATTACTGTTTCTGGCCATAGTAATAAACGACTCTAAAGATATTATCAGAATGGACTATAATTCTATTAATTGGGTATTATTGATACTAACCGAATCCGTATTTAAAATACCACCTCGCATCTGTAGCACTCTGTACACATCGCAATAAATATAATCCTGTTACTAACAAAAGCAATCACTACATTGAAACAGCAGTGTGATCCACAGAGGCCCCCCTCCGCCCATGAAGTCGGCGCGCGCCAACACGCGGACCACACGCACGGACAACAAGAAGAGCACGCCGGCGCCGCGGAACGCCACCACCTCGCAGCGGAAGACCTCCGACGTCCGCAACCCCAAGAACGCAGCGAACAAAGCACACAGCGGTCAGTATCCATAACAATGTTACAATGTTACTCGCAGCAGTGGGTGGTGGTAGGTATACCTCCGTTGTCTAATGGCGTACTAACCTAGTTAGACCTGCGTGGTCTAGTGGCGTACAAACCTAGTTGGTTATGGGGACCTCCGTGTACGAGAAGCGTACCGCCCGTACGCATGTTTTCAAGATTACGCTAGCTCTGGAATCCATCCATGGACAGGTCCGGATGTAGAAAACGGGCTCAGGGACCTATTTTTTTTTTAGGTTTTGTATGAATTATTAACTTCTTGCGGCCCTTAATCATTACCACAATTGGCTCCGAGCGAGCCTGAAACTTGGAAGTAATTATGGTCAAGCAGTAACTTAGTTAAGTTTCTGGTAAAAATGTTTGTAGCCCTTCTCTCTGATGTAAACAAACAGTACACAAGTTATAGTCAACTAAACTATTATATTACCAATAATATACGACCACAGGAAGCTGCGCGATGGTTACATAATTAATCCTGTGGTTTTGCGGTTCTTTGACTACACATCATAATACAAACTACTGTTTTTGTACAATGACGCATTAGTAAAAAGTAACAAAAACATCACGAACTTGCAGGCTTATTTAAATGTTTACGTACGAGACAATCGACAAGAACTTCAAAACTTAAATGAGCTTTTACATATGATTCATTAGGACTTTCTCTTAAGGTGAAGTTTTATTTACTTTTAGCTTTTACCTGCTGCTCCCCCATCATCATATGCGTAATCGCGGCAAATCCTAGCCTATATCCTTAGTTGGAATCAAAACATACCTAGTAAAAAATCCATTCAGCATTTTACTCTACCTTTAGCAATTATAATTTTGTTCTGGAATAATGAATGATTTCTACGTAATATAATTAACTCGCATTCTTCTGGTCTTTTTTGAACACTACCCAAGAATGTTACAGAATCTTGCAGGAGACACCAATTAAACAACCTTTATAATTTTATCTTCTTATTTGTCATGTTAAATTTGCAGCAAAATCAAAAGACACAAGCAACAAGGACCACGGCAGCAAGGACAAGCAGGACAGGGACAACAACAACGGCGACACGGACGACGAGAAGCACAAGGACGATGAGAGGAGGTTCGAGCCCCCGTCCGCCGCTGACGGGGACCTCGTCGATATGCTCGGTGAGTGCATGGTGGTCGTGATCGTATGGCCAATATATAAGAACTATGAGTGAGTGAGGGGCTCGTGGCTAAGTGTAAGCTGACGGTTTCACCGATAACACAGGTTAAGCTGCGCTATCCGCGGTTGCTCCATGCCTCGGATAGCACGTTAAGCCGTAGGTAGTGTCATACGAAGATATATGGCAGTCATTAAGTCAATACAGACAACTAGTCTTTATGGGATACTGTGTCAGTCAAATAGGCAGTTGTTCCATGTAAAATACCGTATTCAGCTGAATCCGGTAAGACTGTAAGCCGACCCCAACATAGTTGTGAAAAGGGTCGGCAGATGATGATTTTGATTACTTTTTTTAACATCGTTTCTTGATGTTTGCAGAGCGCGACATAGTACAAAAGAACCCCAACATCCGATGGGACGACATCGCGGACCTGGCGGAGGCCAAGCGGCTGCTGGAGGAGGCCGTCGTGCTGCCCATGTGGATGCCGGACTTCTTCAAAGTTCGTATTCATTATCGCACGTCCTTCCCCTGACGATGTCTTAACTGAATAACTATAAAACCGGATCGGACATTTTTACATATTATTCAGTCTTCAAATAAATGTTAAATACGCCACAGGAATTCTTAACATATCAATATATGATTTACTCACTGTTAGGGTGCATTTAAATAAGCTTAAAGTGCACCTTAGCATAGCAAGACATGGCTTGTTCAAAATCAATGAGATGAGATAATTTTTAACACCTGACGAAAACAGAAGGGTAGTATAATTTTTCCCTGTGTTTAGTTTGTCATTACATAAACACGGTTTTAAACATGACTCATCTAAATAATATACTCGGTAATTTTTAAAATGATCACCACTTTTCAAAAGTTTAACGGGGATTTGATAAGTTTTTACCTCCAGTTGGCTATTAAAAAGGAGCAAAGTATTTAAGACATAAATAATGAACGTACATTTTGGGTTTATTAACAGCTATGTGTTATATATATATATTGTGTTACAGGGCATCCGGCGGCCTTGGAAGGGCGTGCTGATGGTGGGCCCGCCGGGCACGGGCAAGACGATGCTGGCGAAGGCGGTGGCCACCGAGTGCGGGACCACCTTCTTCAACGTGTCGTCGTCCACGCTCACCTCCAAGTACCGCGGCGAGTCCGAGAAACTAGTCAGGTTGCTGTTTGAAATGGTACGACTATATGCAACTAGTGTAATAAAAATATAGTTAAGCTCGTCGACTCTAAAGAACTATATTATGTAAACGGTTACTGCTACCAAAAAAGAAGCAAATTAAATAAGCACACTTGTAATTGTCAAGTACAAAATCGAGAATTAGATGAGGAATAATAAAGTTCTGATGCATTATGTTAATAACAATATTTCTTTCTGGATACAGAACCGAAATATTTAATAATGTTTCAAAAATTATTAAATTCCGTGGAAGATAATATAAATCCTCGAAGCTTAATTTTTACTCTTAGTTCTTAATTCAGAAGGAAATATAAGTAATTTTTGATGTATTTGCCAATATAATTACTATAACAACTTACACAACATCTTGTTTGTCTGTAGGCCCGGTTCTACGCGCCCAGCACGATATTCATCGACGAGATCGACTCGCTGTGCTCGCGCCGCGGCTCCGACTCCGAGCACGAGGCCTCGCGCCGCGTCAAGTCCGAGCTGCTCGTGCAGATGGACGGCCTGGGATCCGCTAGCGATGAGCCCGCTAAGGTAAGGACACTAGTTCTATAACACGAGGTAGATAAGCTCGAAAACGATAGGTCAAGACTGAGACATTACAATTCGGGCAATTGATGAAATTTCATCTACTTTATTTTTTTTGCGGTATTAAAGGTTTTATTCAACCTCATCCCGCGCCACCTCAAACCAAGCCTCGCAGTAAGTGACTAAATCGTCCTGCTACCATATCCTTTTTTTTGTGGGGTGGATATCCTCATGGACTTACTCCGCCTTGAGAGAGGCGGAGGGGCATGCCGGCCTCTTACCGGCTGAAACCCCCCGGTGTCTCCTCCTCGCACGTGCACGTGGGGCCGCGGGAAACCAAATTCTTCCGCAGCCCCACGCTGGTGCTGGCCCGGTTGTCCGGGCCTCATCTCCTGCACGGGGTAATGAGGTGTTCGACTACCCCGTGCTCCGCCTTGGGTCCATCGGCGGGGACTTCCCCAAGTCCCTCGCCCCTGGACCCATTCATGGGGGGCGGAAAAGGGCGTTGTCCGCCCTTCTCCTGCGCCCGGTGCGCCTTCTGCGGCCGGGGAAGAGAGACGAGATCTCCCTCTCCCGTTCCGCAGTCTCCTTCTGCGACATCACGTCCTCGCAGAAGGCCACCACCTTGTCCCACGACTCTGCGCTACCGACCATACTCTGCACTACGGCCGGCAGCGACAGATCGCCTCCTACTTCATTTGTGAGGACACGGCGCTGCTCCTCCCAAGCTACACACTCAGCGAGCGTGTGTTGCCGTGTCCTCCCCGCAATGGACGCAGTGGTGGCACCGAGCGTGCGGCTGCCGCCATATCCTGAGATAAGGTTGAATAGAAGGACTCGGGGGAGGCCTATGCCCAGCAGTGGGACAGTATAGGGTAGTAAAAAACCTTCCAGACACTCTTCTCTTGCGTAACTAGGGACTATACTCATAGTAATGCAAAGCACACTTTCGTAAACTAGAATTCAAATTCAAATTCTTTATTTTGCAAATAGGACTACATTCAATCACTTTCACACGTCTTCTTAATCTAGATGAGGTCGACATTTCCTAACTGACTACCCTGAGAAGAAATGTCGAAACAAACTCGGGGGTCACAGTCTCTTTTTAGTCCTTACAATACAATAGTAAATTTGTGTAAACAAATGCAGAGTATTTACTGGACTGGTCTTTAGAGGAAAGAACCAGATCGATCTGAGCAAGCCTGTGCCAGCAGACGGCAAGCATGCCCCGAATAGCTCATGCAGCTTAACCATTTTTGAGGGAGCTGCACAACCCGGTACACAACAATACCGCCAGTGGCACCATAAAAATATGTGGGGCAACAACTCACTCAGATCGCCAGATTAAAATACAAATGAATAGAATATGATGTTTAGAATATTTAATAAAACAAGACGATTAATGAATATACCTGCATAATGTTTACACTCACAATAAATACAAGATACACTAAAACATAAAGAGAAACATCAATTTGACTATTTCACCTTATGTTTGGATTGGGGTTGAAAATAAATAACGTGGACTGTATTAAAATAGGCGTAGTATATTGCCGTCTAAATTTCAATTAAACTGTCCCAGACAAATAATTAATTATTATGGAACGGTCGGTTCGTACGTTGCGGTGGTGTCAGTGGAAGAAGTGGCCGTCGGCTCGCGCCGTGTAGAGTCGCTGTCGCGCCGCGAAGCCCCGCACCTCCCCTCACCGCTGCCGATGACGCGCACCTGGATCACGCCGCCTGCGCGTGCAGGCCGCGCATATAGGTTGGGTTCAATTCCCAACACCTTATCTTGTTTCTTTTATTTGGATATAGTTTCCACACTTAGGTTTGATTTTTATTGATCTTTGCAGGTAGTGATGGTACTAGCAGCAACGAACTTTCCGTGGGACATAGACGAGGCGCTTCGGCGGCGGCTGGAGAAGCGCATCTACATCCCGCTGCCGACGCAGGAGGGCCGCGAGGCGCTGCTGCACATCAACCTGCGCGAGGTCACGCTCGACCCCGACGTCGACCTGCGCGCCATCGCCAAGAAGCTCGAGGGCTACTCCGGCGCCGACATCACTAATGTCTGCAGGTACAAGCACAGAAATGATTGGGGTCTCGTCTCCACCCCAAAGCAGAACATAAAGTTTAAAACTTCCAAAAATGTGCTATCATAGAACGAAGTGATGCTTCCAAAGATTTCGTACACAAGCTGGAATATAGATAAAAGCTTTGTTATTGTCATCAGGCAAAAGCCTATACAATTATTTTAGTAAATAGCTAAAATACTAATAAGTATAACATTCGACAGGGACGCGTCAATGATGTCGATGCGGCGCAAGATAGCGGGTCTGAAGCCGGAGCAGATCAAGCAGCTGGCCAAGGAGGAGCTGGACCTGCCCGTCACCAAGCCGGACTTCATGGACGCGCTCGCCAAGTGCAACAAGTCCGTCTCCAAGGGCGACATCCAGAAGTACCTCTCCTGGATGTCCGAGTTCGGCTCCTCCTGATCCTAGCCCCACACACAACAGTTCCTGTTTCGAATATCACACAAACAATGATATTTCAAAGAGAAACTCCACACGAAAAATTGCCTTATAAACTCAATGTAATAAATTTAAGTTAACGAAGTAACATTCAGACTGTTGCAGTATTAATACGGAAAGTATAAAATTGATAGTGGCATATCGAAATTGATAATATTATATAAGTGAGAAGAGAAATCATCTATTGACATAGTAGTAAACATTCCGGTTTTAAAACGTTGTGTAAATATGCTTCTAACTCCACTAACTGTTGACATTTTATTGATTATCAAGACGAAATATTTATACAAATTGTGATCATATTAACATGAACTTTGTATAAAGCACAATAAGCTACTTCGTTCCATGTACATATTAAATTAATATTATAATACTAACAGCATACAAGCGAGCTTAACATTTGCCAGATCTGTCATCACATATAATTTCTAATGTATTCCTATAAACTGTGACCCGTGATCTTTGTACTTAAATTAGGTTAAATTTGAGATTTGTTTTATACTTAGATAATAGTTTTTATGCCATAACTAATTTATGTGTACTTTTTATAGATTTTTTTTTATTAAAAATGCTATATTACGTTATTTTATTATGAAATGAGATATATATTTGGCATTTATATTATAGATTTTCGCTCAATTAAAATTAGCATGTTCCCGAGTGATGGTGTCGCGAGATGTTTTGATAGTTGAAGACGTTGAAGTTATCTCGAGGGTCACATCGCCACGTCTATGAGTGAACCTGTGTATCATTTTACTACGAAACTGTATGTTAGTGTTAGCAATAGAATTCTGTGTTCATTATGTCAATACCGGTACTAAATTGTTCAAATTTAACGTATTTGTTCTAATAACATTGGTGAAGATAATATTTTTGCAAACAAATTAACAAAACTTGTATAACGAAGACATAAAAATAAATCAAATTTTAAATGATGATTGGTTTGTTTTATAAGTTAATTTATTTTAAGATCGAGTATTTTAGCTCAAGTTTCAGTGGTGTTTTTTTATATTAAGGGTCTTCGATGCAAAAACCGACAAGTGGAGCGAAATGCTGCAGAGCAAGCTATTCACCCACTTATAACATAATTTCTGGAACGAGCCACACCTAATAAAATCTTCATCGAGAGGTTGTCTTATTGAAAATTTTCAGATGCTGTAGAACGGTATTAGATCCCACACAACAGCAAATTCGCGTGGCATCGCAAATATCTGCGAGCTCGCATTCCATTTTGAACTTAATTTTAACTAGAAGTTCCTGCAATGCGGCGTCACATTGGCTCACATTGCATCGCATGAATTTCTGTGTGGACGAAGATTTTTTGCGTATCGCTTATTTTTTGTCCTAGAGTAGGAAACTAGAAAACAGGTAAGTCGCACCGAATCAAAACTTTATGTTAATCAAGTTATTTTTTTTTTTAAGATAAAAATTTGTTTATTTACAGTTGTATACTGCAATGTTATTTCTTAAAACCCGATATTTCAGCCAAAGCGATAAAAAGAGATTTACTAAATTTAATTTGAAAACCTTTTGATACTTGTAGTAGAATTTTGAATTTTGGAAGAAACAAATATAGTAAATCCACACATGTAGAAAAATAAAAAAGTAAATTATGAGTAATTAAAAAGAAACTTGAACAGTTATGATTCCTCTTCTATTTTGTATTCTTTTTTCCCTGATTCAATTATTGTGGATTACAGCCCAGGGATGGTAGATAATTTTTAATTGGTCAGACTCGAAAGTTATAAAAGTAGAGCAATAACATTTAAGTTCATCGCCAGATTGAGTAGCGCTTGGAAAGGAAGGAGGCTTACTCCTAACGGTCGTCGTGTAATAGCTAGGGAGCAGATAGGTATTGGTATATTCAATAAATAAAAGCAGAATGGTGAAAAAGAAACTTACGAATGCTATTTAGACTCGGACACCAGCGTACAGAGTATCAACTCACGAATCTATTTCGATATTAGATTTTCACGATCCAGAATGAACTCTCAATTTATTTATGTGGTCAATTATCACTCCTAAAAAAAGTAGTACGCCAAAATCCAAACTTCTTTAAACAACTAAAATAAAATAATCGACTAAAATTTTACATCATAGACAATGTGGAAATTTGCGACTCATGTTTGTTTTGAAAAAAGTTAAAAATTCAGAATACTTAAATAAACAGTATTCTTAAATATTACTCTAATAAACCCTATGTTAAAATTCGTAAAGCGATATCTTTCTGTTTTGCAATGGAATTGACTTATTTTTTAAAACTTTCAACAAAACTCTATGCCTTTACCAGTTTTGAGCTGTTAAGTTGGTGCAATACGGGAAACGAGATGGATAGTTTAACACGTATATTTATCGAAACTGACCTTACATTCAGCAATTAGTTAAATGCATAAATTTCTAAAATTTATTGAAGTTATCTTTATCCCAAATACTGTTACATATCTATGATGTTGTGTTCGATAAATTAAAAGTTGCTACAACTTGAACTGAACTTAGCAACAAAAGCCTTGGCGCCAGCGGAACTTGTCACTTAGTGGCATGTTTTATGTTGGTACCGCTGTAGTAACTACGTGGTCGCAATAGTACAAAAATGTAAACATGCACAGATAATTTTGGGTTATATTCCTAGGATTTGTGTACAATTAGATAATTATTTAGCTTCAACAAAACCTACAAATTAATGAAGGATACCTAAGTAGTTAGCATAAGCTATCTATGGTAAAAGTTTCAACAAAATATTTTTTTGTAACTGGAGTGAACATAGGTAGAAGCGTCGTCAAGCGCAGAATTTCAAGTCCGTAATGGCGGACGCCAATAATTTTGGAAGTTTCGTGATTCTATTGTTCTGTTTTTAAGTATTTTACTTGGTTGCTGGTTTGGGAATGAGTTTTGTCATAAGTGAACGTATAAGGAGTGTTAAAAACGTGATAGTGATATGAAATGTTCAGTTATAGCGTGACAAAATCGCCTTCTAGATATGTAACCTTTTCCCTAACCTCGTTTACGCCAATGGAGTAGATATGTGATCGATGTGTGTGCGTCGGTGAACGATATTTCGTCCGTTTCGCGTTACTATTTGTGTATAGTTCATCTTCTTGTTAGTGATGGAAGTGTCCGCGTCGCGGTTTTGCAATCCGACGCCCGATTCCGATGTAACGTAAGCGAGCCGGTCGATCGCCAGAGCGAGTGTAAGCAGGGACGGCCGTTGCCAGCCGAACATGGCTGCGACGCAGGCAGAGTCTCAGCGAAGCGAAATAAACGTTGAGCAGAATCCATCGGATCAGCTCAGTGAATCTCGGAACGCTTTGTTACAAAACGGCACCGACAAGTCCGTCGGGCGCGTTCCGCCCGATGGCGTCGTGAACACAAAGAGCAAATCGCCGATGTCGGCCGAACCAGGGCAGCCACGCGACAGTGGCGAGACGCCCGGTCACGACCGAGGCGGAGAGAGGCCAGTGACAGACCAGTACGGCCAGTATAGATATCCAGAAGGCGCGGATCCTTATTACGCGCCGCGGCCAGGTTTTCCCGGTAAACCGCGGCCCCCGCCGCAACAGCCGCGCTTTTTCCCAGGACAGGCGGTGTCTCAGGCACCAGGTCCAACGCCCACGCTGAATTCGTTACTGCAATCAAGCGGGGCGCCGCCACACCGCTATCCCAATAGTTATGAGCAGCCGCCGGGGTACGGCCCGGCTCCCGGCTGGCCGCAGCACAGGCCTATGCCGCCATATAATCCTCAAGGAAGCCCATATAGAAATTCTACGGTAAGTTCTAATATAAAATGTATTTCATTTATATAGCTTTATATTAATACATTTTGGTGGGAAATATACTAGTTGAATAATGTAATGCTATTATATTATTACTATTTGAATGTATGTTTCTAGATACAAGACCTTTTTTTCTGAGTTTACAATATTTTTACAAACAATGGGCAATTAGTTATGAATGTTATAAGAAAAATATTAAGGTTCATGCATACTGTCTGTGTCTGAACTGAATCTATAGAATAATTTTAATCCTTTTTTTTTTAATTCTTTTTCAGTTTCTAAGTAGAATCTTAAGTTTATCATTATTATTAGGTAGGCATTGTCCTCATTTTATCATATCTTAGAATAAAACATTTATGATGTTCCTTATATGTGATTTATTAGTTTTGTTCTTGAGGATTGTTAACTTGAAAGAAATCAACACTATCTTGTGACTATGTCATATGTTAAATACACATGTATTTTGTTTTAAAGTCCTCCCTAGTTTCAGGTTTTTTTAGGTTCGAATTATCTTTAATTACGTGATGCATTAGATTTCGTATTCAACAAATGCACTTCCATAAATGGGACCATAATTTTTATAAAATTACAGAAAAACATTTATGAATATTAAACCAAGTTCATACTCCTCAGAAAAATATTAAGCAGAATGACACTTGAATTTGGTCAGGTTCAAAAGCTTAATAAGATCTGGAATACTCGCTATTTGCTGGTGTTTCAACTTCGGAATCTTTTTCTTGAAGCAACTTAGATAGTGATCAGGTCTTTTCTCCGCATTTGAATAAGGGATTATTTCTACACACTTTTTCCCTAACACAAACTCGGCTTGGCTTGGGATCAGATAACTGTGTATGATGTGTCCCAGAATACATTATTCAGATACTGGATTTAATTTCATAATGCTGTATTGAAAAAAAAAAAGAATTATTTTGCCTAGTTTAATGGACAGTAGTCTATACATAGAAAATATTATTAATAGAAGCCACTTAAGGGCAGTTCCTTAATTTATTATACATAGTAATATCGAACCCCGGTTTCTGAAATGTTGAATAACACAAAAATTTGTTAATCTCATGTCAAAATATTTTAAATGCTGTGATTTGTTGTTAGTGTTTTAGACAACCAATCTTGGCCGTGATCAGTTAATTTGACAACATATTACGTTGACCAGCGCTGCAGAAAGCATTGGTAAATATGCTAATTATTTATTACATTTCTGGTCAAATAGCAACAGTTTTATTAAATTCGGAAGTAAAAAGTTTGTTTGTAGAGATGACTGATCCACTATAAACTTGAACCTTATCAAGGTTTTTGAATGATTAAAGTTATTCATTCACCTCTAGTAATTGACTAATTATAATTATCAATGAAACTGTATAGAATAATATAATTATGTAATCTAACACCTCAATGTGTTTACTAATGAAATTTATGCCGGGTTCCAGTAAATTACTTAAATTTTTTATTCATCCTCTTAATTATTATTTTATTTATGACATTGAAATTCTTTTAAGCACAAAGTCTTCTTCAAAATCAAATACTTAATTTCCTCAATGTATGATTAATGCTACATATTTTGAGTATTAATGCTACATACTTCCATAATAATAAAGTATACATGGATTGCTTTTTAACCAACTTCAAAAAAAAGGAGGTTCTTTAATTTTTGACTAATTTGTTTAAAAATATTTTTGTCCAGTGTTCATGTCATTCCTTACTGCAGAAAATGTTTATGTTGTCTTTATTATTTATATTTTTTCATTTTGCATTTTTGGACTTGATTCTTTAAACCAAAGTCAATCAAACCCTAATCAAGGTTTACTTAATTTAGCCAAAAGGCAGAAACTTGTTTCGATATTGTATAGATTTTGATTTCGTTCTTGGTATTACTTGTAATATATCCATTTGAGCTATCAACCTCTCATACTTTTCAGAATTTACTTACTTAAATCAACGCTAATGAATCCCTTAGTCTCTGAGCGTGGCAGATAAACTGTAAGAATAATGGTATATGGACATATTATAATTTTGAAATTTAGTTTATGTAACTTCTACTTACCTCGACCAAAATAGGTAGTTGTCCTTTATAACATTTTTAATTATCTTGCAATCAGGTTGATTAAAATGTGCTACATGAATTTAGACGTACAGGCACCTACAATGAATTTTAATGTTTAGATGTAAGGAGTCAAATTAACTAATCATGTGTGAACATGCTAATTTTGCTCAGCAGTAGACAAAAACCCGCGAAGTCGTATGAATCGAAAAGTACATGAAGGGTTGTGTACCAATTGTTGTTATGATAAAGTAACATAGTAAAAAAACATCAACTGTCTACGTATAACGATTTTTGCGATAGAGCTAGCTGACAGACGTACGGTAAACTGACAGTGGACAAGCTTAGTAATTGGGTTTCGTTAGTACCATTTCGGTACTATACCTCAAAAGTGCAAAATAACTGAAGGAACTTTTTCCTGCAAGTTAATGAGTCTTCCTACCAGTTGATAAGTCGGGCATTCATCATTCCCGAGCTTTTTCTCAACTATGTTGGGGTCGGCTACCAGTCTTACCGGATTCAGCTGAATACCGTATTTAACATGGAGCGACTGCCTATCTGACCTCCACAACCCATTTTACTGGGTAACCCAGTATCCTATAGTAAGACTGGTTGTCAGAATTGACTTAACGACTGCCAAAGATCTTTTTATGAAAGCCGGGACCTACTGTTTAACGTGATTTCCGAAACACGGAGGGGTATCTTTATGTTACAAATGGTCACCCATCCACGGACCAACCGCGGCGAGCGCAGCTTAACCTGTATTATCGGTCAAACCGTACGGCTTACACTAAGCCACGAGCCCCTCATAAGTCGGGCATTGCGATCATATTTTCCAGGAATGGTAAATATGATTGTTTTATTGACAATTTTTACCTCATTTCGATTATAAATTTTAATGTTAAGATTTCTCTGGAACACTGCGATCGAGAATAACTAATAGGGCACTAAGGTCAGAATAATTCGTGTGCGAATACCATTCCTTTTTTACAGGTTTCATTTTTTACTAGCTTTCGCCCTTGTCTGCGCCCGCGTGGTAGTCGTTTATCGCAGAAAAAGTGATGTCCTTTCTTGAAGTTCAAGCTGTTTGCCTCACTTTTTATAATTTCTTATTTCATCACTATTAGTAGTGTGGTTTATCCTTGAAAGCGTAACAGACAAGATAGTGTAGCAGTTATATAATTAGGTATTATTGATTGTCAAAGCGCCATCAGAAGTGCAACTGTCTTCTTATTCCTGTTCATAAATTACAGCCTTCTGACAGAGAAACGGGCGGGCATAGCGTCGGCTTAGTATTAGGTTCCGTTTCTGTAAGGAACTCTTAAAGCCTGATCTGTATTATTTTACCTAGTACACTTCCATATTTTCAAGAATTTGTTACCACAATAGTTTAATACGTATCCTTTTTTCAATGGTACGTCGTAAAATCTGTGAAGAAGACACGTTGTAGCGTGTCTTCTTCAGTTAATAGAGAAGTTTAAAAGAATCTTACTGAAAATGTAAGTACATTCACTAAAATGTTTGTATTACACAAATACATAGATTTTACTAGTACTCTTTTGGGACAAGTATTTTTGCGTGATACACAGGAACACGACAGTGGCAGGTTGTAAATCATGAAAGTGCACTACAACATCCAACGCGTTTATGTTTCATAACTTGTTCAATTATAAAGCTAAAGCAATTGCAGCTCTTTTTATAATTAATTGTTATTTCCATTTAAACTACAAAGACAGCGACCCATTGCCCATTGGCAGCGTGTAGGCTGTCAGACGAGAAAAGGAAAAATGTACGTAGAAATAACAAAGCGGTCCCCGCCACTGTTAGCTGATATAAAAACGAAAGCGCACGGCGATAGTGAAAGTTTGATGTGTAGGCAAATATTAATCGCTTCCAGGCGGAGATTTGTGCGTTCGCCTCTCAGTTCCAAAACGGGCTAAAGGGTAGTGAAACATGAGGCTTCGCCGGCAATCTACCGGCGCCGCTGCCGCTCCCCATACATACATTATGTAGAGGCAACGGCGGCGGGACGTGTGTTTGACGGAATCAACGTGAATGGAACTTGACATGTGACACGTGTATCTATCTGGCTTGACGTAAAGTTTGAAAGGCTTTTCGTTACTTTATTGGCTTTGTTCGCTCCGCATTTTCAGTTCTTTAATTGTCACGGAGAGTGAGTTTACATTTTTTTATTGAGCAACTGAATTATTAACAGATGCTCACATTCGAAATAATAGATGTCGCTACTAGTAGCGAAATTATTCGAGTGTTTGATACATCGTTGTAAATTCTTTAGTAGTAATCTGGTAATAGATATAGGGGTATAGATCGATAAGCCTTTTGGGTATAGTTTAGTCCATCATATGTAGCACATTGCTTTAACGTAGTGTTGTTTGTGGTATTTCACAACCGGCGGCTATAAAACAATGCATCGAGCACGTGCCTGTTTACACTTTCGAGTTCACATTCAAGGTCGTACGCATTTGTAAGGATGTACCCGTGTAGGCTGGCCATTGAACAAATACCGGTTACGTAACAATGTCCCACTTCCCACGATATGCACGTTCTTCCGTCCGTCACGGCCTTTTACAATTAGACGATTTATTATTTATGGACGTGTTGCATTGAATGACTTTCTTTGACCGTGCCGGCTGGCGTTGAGGTATCGATTTCTTGTGGCCTCGAAACTATTGTATTTGTTTCAGTCGATGCTGATCGTGATTGCTTTTGAATGTTTACTTAAGTTTGCGAAGTTGCTGCACTTCACTGAAAGTTATTTTAGTATGAAGTAACATCGAAACTTACGATTCGCTTGATTGAGCATGGGACGTCCTAGCTCATTCAGAATGCAAGTAGATATTTTGAATCATAGACGGGTATTGTCAACGTAATCGCTATGACGTTACGCTGATTATTTATGAATGGCTCAAATAGGCAAGCATTGTGGAATTAGTCATTTATCTCGGCATGTTGTTTACCCACAATCGTGTTAGATAGTTGTCGATAAGGAGACACGTGGTAGCGGGGTCGTCGACCCGACATACTCGTGCTCGCCGACAGCTCGGTAATAATAATAAAATGTTTCCGTGCGACTGGTTCAAGGGCGAGCCGCTGATATCGGCGCTCGCTATATTTAGATTTAGCTGTGTGTGATGGTGGGTATGTGTGTGTTTGTCTACATACACAATTGTCTTGCATCTGGTATTCTCCGTTGTGTACGCTGTTGTCTATGCGGGCTTCGTCGGTTTTATTTTATTGTACTTAAATAGAAGACGTAACTTATTTCGTGTTTTCAACAAACAGAATACTATTTTCTGCTCTCGCCATTTCATGCCATCATACAATTTCAAATTTAGTGATTCACAGTCATTAACTTAATTTCACAGTGATTTACTATTATGTAAATCTTGAAAACCATTAGCACTAGTAGGCGATGAATCTTTACGGAGTCCGTCATCGTTAAGATGTTTGTTGCAATCCATGGTGGCCCCGTAGCTAAGTGATAAGAGTGTCGTGCTTTATGGGATCAACCTTTACAAGACCCCATAACCCGCACCTTATGAGTTCTTTTGAGAGTTCCTATAAAACAAATTTTACTTGAAATCAAATATTAACACCCAACAACTCAAACTTAGTGTGGGTAAGATATTGCTTAAGTTAGTCATACATGCTTACACAACATAGATGATGTTGTGTATAGAAACCATTTGCAAACTTAGCAATAAAATTACACGCTCATTTCCATTTCAATTCAACCCATGTGTTTAGATTCTAAGTCACGGTCAACATAGTGACATTGAATAACTAATCCAATATTAATACTAAACAATCCACATCAAAATCACACCTCCCGCCCCAAAATAACATAATATTCAAATTCAAACGCTGTTCAATTACCAATTACCTAATGGCCGTTATCGTAGTATTTAGGGCAATACATGGCGGTTCTGTGCGTAGTTGCAGGCCGAGTAAATTTCGCTCTCACTTTCGTATCGCAATAGCGGCGGTGTGTACATGAAAACGAGATGAATGGGCCGACTGAGACCGTTCATTCTGAGTCTGTGATGTGGATTTCGTAAAATCAATGCGAGCCGTCTCGGACCCGCGTGCCGCCCGATAATCGTGTAATTGTGCAGTGCTTGAATAAGGGGCACGACCTCGATCTTCCACCGCATAGGGTCACTGAACTACTATCTATTAAAAATTCACTCGGCATGTGCCAATTTTTAATTTGACGCTAGTATCTTGACCTTCTCACAAATGTTTACATTAAATTATTGATGACGCCAAATAATTGTGATGTTGTCAATTACTATTATTTTGGCAGCAGTGATTACTGATTGAGATTCATTTCACACCTGTTTCAATGGAACTCTAGATAACTATGTCAAACACCTGCATCGCACCGCACCTTATCTGAGTGTGGCAACGACTTGCACCTTACTCCGCGACGTATTGGCGAACAAAAACGTCAGCCGTCACGCGGCTTGCATTCATTCATACAATATGTTGAATGTTGTAATGGGGTCGTTAAACCGTGGTGACGTCATGTAATTGCCAGCTCCCTTCGCCGGTCGCCGGTTGAAATCAAAACGTCGGATTAATAACAAGGGAGGTCTGTGTAGGTCAAGCACATTATCACTTTGGTGTTGTGTGCGTGACAACCGGAATGACGATCTCTAATCACCAATTACAGTTGAATAATAAGGCCGGTACGCTTCTGCTCAAATGGAAAACGTAAAATTATAAGTTGCTCACGTGTTTACGATAATTTTTGAAGCGTAATCAAACAAGTTCATAGCTCGGATCATCATTAAACTCCTACGATCTACAAATTACGTTCTCATGTAACAGATTTTACGAGCGAAATTTTATAAACTTAACGTTAGCCAACATTAATGATGCAAACAATGTTACGTAACATCAATATAAAATGTATGTGCTTGTGTGTATGTGAAAGGGGCCATTGCCAAGGACCACATTCTGAACGCAGCCGGAAAGGTAAATGACTTCCATGCCTATACACCTATATTGTATTCATATACGTTTAGATATTACACGCGGTGTGAGATTACAAACAAGATTCTTTATGTTCATAACAAGTACCGACCATTATCAAAAAACATTACAGCGATTTAGAACTCTATAAAAAAAGACGTTATTGTTTTACTTTTAACGTTTATTGTTTTTGAAGTTAGTAAGCGCGTTCTTTAGGAGCAGAGAGCAATAAACTTTGACGATATCAAACAAAACGTGAAAGTAAAACAGTTACTAAAATGTTTTTTATTGTTCTTACCTGCTGTAAGTAGATTAGGATTATCGTTTAAAATAACAGTTGTTTCGGATATGGTATTGTAAAGAACACGCATTTGAAGGTGGAATGTCATACTGGTTTTATGGGAAACAAAAACTCTTTTGTTGACAACTGAATTTATATAAAATCCGAGATTTTTGAACCAAACATCTTAACTATTTGCGTCAGTAGTACAGTCAGAGTAGAAAACAATAAATTCCTAACTTCAAACTTATTTATATGTATATTTATTGTGTCTTTAACATCGCCTTATCCACGTCAGGGTAAACATTCTTCATGTGATGTGTCATACTTGCGTAAAACGGGAAGCCTTTCTATACATTGGTGTCTATGTATATACATTAAAAGGTCACGACCGCCACTCTTATGTACCTACTCTAGATAGTACGTACCTAAAGGGAGTTCTTTATTGAACCGTCTTGGGTGGGAAAAGGGGTCGGCCTTATTAGGTCAGTAACACTGTGATTGTTTGTTTACATTTGTGATTATATCATCTACAACATTTATTGTTGATTATAACGTTGGAGTTTAGTCACCTAATTGTTACCCTAGTTAATTTATTACGGATAGAAGTTTATATCGATACGTTATTGGGGAGAACTAACTAGAACAATTTGTGCTTGTTTGTGACATAGGCAGAAGTCGGGATTTGCATATCAGTTGGCATAGGTCTTTCTAACAGTGCATGGAGTAAAAGTTATTCACATAGAACAATGAAAAACTCTTACAATCACTTTATTTAGGTTTACTCGTGAAATGTTGTATGCAGTTAGTTGATTAAATATGTGTAGTGCACAATTGAATTTCTTCGGTGCATGCAAATGTTTACTTGTCTAAGATCGCGGTGCAAGCCACCTGTTGCCTAACCGCTGTAGCACCTAGTTAGAGTTACCGCGAGCTTGACATTCACGGGGGCTCGTGACGGCGCAGACCGAAATAACTTGCCGTAACCGACCGCATAACACGACGTAATGCTCTTTCTATTTATAGAGTCTTATAATTAAATACACAGACATTCGTATTTGCCTTCCGCTAGTCCGTGACGACAGAGATGCCAACGCAAACGTGCTTGTTATCGTTTGCACTAACCGCTAATGCAACGACTTACTTTGTATACTTTTTATTAATAGTTTTCAAACTGGTATAACCGTTGGCCGTTGCCAAGTCAAATCGGCAGTGTAGTGGTAATAAAAATAATGACGATGTATTAAACTTGACACATTTTTCAAACAGTAACAATTATTTTCGTCGAATCGTTCGTCTTCAGAAAACACATCAAGCCAAAATAAAGCAAGTTTAATCAGAATCATGTTAATGTCTTCTCTTGACATATTAAGAATACTGTTATTCAAAGCACGTGTAGTCGGAAGTGGAAACAGATGATTCGATGAATAAGGTTTACGTGCCATTGTTGATACTCGGCACATAAAAAGTAAACCGGTCAGTGGGCCTTTATCGCTCCTCACAGGAGCACGATAAACCGAACCAGATAATAATAATAGCGGTAACAGTCAAACTCATTCATTTTCTTTTTCTGTTAACAATATAGTTATGGTTCGTATTTTTTGTGTGGGTACGCAAAAGGGATAGCCCGACGGCGTTTAATATGTAAAGGAAGGCAAGGTTACACGCACACATCAACGGTGTGTCTGTGTAAGCAAGATGCGCTTGTAGTGGAGGGAATCCCCAACTTTTTACAAACACAATCAAAGTTATGTAATGTTTGCTCGTATCCGTCCGCGCACGCTGCCACTGCTGTTTGTACGAATGCCAATGTTATACATTACAGGCCTCTTGTATTAGTCATAGGTCATTAACATCGCTGTTAAACGGTGTTTAATAATATTGTTTCCTCGAGGTGTTGAACAATTCGTTTCGCTCTATATGTTTTCTGACGTGACGTTCTAAAATTATGTTACTGTTTCTAAATTTAATACGACAACGATTGAAATCGAAACTTCGTTATGCTACGCTTATTGGCTTGAATGACTGTTCAAATAATTAGGACCCTCAACGTTATAGGCTAAAAACAGTCTGTTGTGCTCTATTATTTTGGCTAAGCCCCATCCCCCTCTTCGTATTAGGTTTATTTCTTCATTCTCTTTAAATTATTCTATTAACAGTTGTCAAGCAAGATACCGATCGTTTGGTGACAAATACATCACATTTCGAACATCAAATATCATTGCTTAAAACTACTATGGTTTTTATAAGTTTTTGTGCCTTAGCTTTTTTGATCTAATTATAACATAAAATAAGAGTCTGCCCGTGACCATGACACCTGCAAAGGTATCGAAACGTCAGGACCTAAAATCTAAAATTGAACCACGACAAAATACGTAAAAAGTAGTTTTATTTCAATGCCTAACATTCGCGTAAACCTAAGAAACCAATATAAAATTATTAAAACAAAAATAAAATACAAAATTAACTTATGTAGCCTGCGTTTTCTACAAAATATAATCTTTACATAAAAGAGAATGTGTTCAGTCAAAAAGTTCCTGTAAACTCTTAAAAGTAGTAATTAAAGGCAAATCGACTTTCTTCCACCAAACAACTTTCCACATGTATGTAATAATCGAGTTGTGCGGCTACAGGCCCTTCTCCTGATTCCTCTGAGCTGACATTAAGAGGGCACACTACCGGGCCTTTCTCCATAAAACGCATTATGCTGTTTACTTTAATAAAATACTTCTGCAGCTACATTACTTTACCTCAGTCGCTAAAAGGAATATGACCTATCAGAAATCAGTTTTAGCGCCGCGTTCTAACACATATCAAAAAAAAAATTAAAAGGATTTTAACAAAAAATAAATTTACACATGCATCATATACTTGTAAGTTTTGATTTGGCTAAGTATCGTTCTAGTTTTGTCTAGGAAAACAGCGAAATTCTTTTGTCTTTTAGTCGAAAGTTTTGTAGATGTAATCTGCCTGAGCTGAAGTTGTCTCATACGCACTCACAGCAGTTTTAAAACATAAGCTTACCATGTAATTTTAGTCATTATTCACCTACTGGTTTCATTATAGGTTTTTTTTTGTACAGAATGAGACATTCAGTTTTCGCTTTTGTTTTACAAAAGTGAACCAAAATTTGCATTATGAACACTTTTCTAAGCAAACATACCGTTGTTGGTAAAGCAACTTGGTTATTTCCGTAAGACATTGCAAATAGTAAGGAAAGGCACCCCTTTCAATCTCTTCTATTTTAAATTGCTCCCGGAAATTGAGTCTATGACTATATTTCTTTGACAAATTCTACAAGCTTTTAGATTTATCAGTTTTTATTTTGTTTAACTACTTTTCCCTGTACCTCTAAAATTGTATACCTCTTTACTTAATTAGTTACTCTAACTTCTAACTCCCAATATGACTTCAGTATGAACGTTGTTTTTATTGACAGCAATTTCTGGTAGCAGATAACTCTAGTTAGCTAGTCCCTGATGAATTGTGATCCGTCCTTTGTCTTGCCCGTAAAATCCAAACCGTTTTGGTAATTTGTCCTGGCATAAGACATGGATTCATGCTGAAAAATACCGTGTGCACGTGATTTTAAATGAGTGGCCCAATAAAAAACACGTTATTTATTATAAGCAACAGGGTTAATGTTTAGGCCGATGGTAATGACATAATAGCGTTGCAAGTGGGTGAATGCGGTCGTGCCGACGAGCTGGATTGGAATCCGGTCACATTCCTAACGGCACACACTTGCACTGTCGCGTTTGATGCACTTCGCACACGCCGTAATATCTACCATATTATCTCATTAAATTATTCCAATTAGCTTGGTACGCGGCATTTCGCACCACGCTGTCTCACACCAACTATTGCTCTGACTGAACAGGAGCTATGTTATACATGTAGGTATATTGTATTCGACAAAATTATGACAAGTATTTATTTAATAAATGATGAGTATTTTATTTCAATGTTTGTTAATACTCAGTCTATTTATAGGATTACTGATACTTCTTATCTTTAAATCGAATGCAAGGTCCTTTATTTAATATATTCAGACCCATTCATAGTCGAGTAGATAGAATATGACATCAACATTCCTTATTCATAAAAGGTGATTTACATTTAAGACACAATGACGCCTAACAGCTGACTTTACTACGAGAAACATTATTTACGCACAATTTGCATGTTACATAAGGACTGAGGGTTATTTTGGTCACCAGGAATACTTTGTATATTGTATTTGGTTGATGTTGCATTCTTTCATTAGCTTTTTATCGTAAACTTTGGAATGTAAAAATGGGGTCTATGATACACAAAATAAAAAAAAATATTTTGATTTTGAAACAAATCGCCAGAACCTAGTATCCATGTTGCTTAAGATTTCTAAACTAAACCGATGTTAAGATCTTCCGGAGCCGGACAGTTTTAATGGAACTTTAATTAATTACTACACACAAGTGTATGATCTTCTAAAGTAAATCTGGCCACCTGGAACAGACTCTAAATAATCAGTTTATTTTCCTTCTGTATATTTATACATCATTCTCGAAAATGCTTTCCAAGCCGCTTGCGAAAATGAAATACCTTTTACGTTACGTTTCGTTGTGGTTTACGTTAGCCTCTCGTATTTTCAGCCCGCAACCTTAACGATTACAGAGCGGTTTTGTCTGTTTTGCTTTCCTGACTTGGGGTATTCACTGATCCCTGCAGTCACTCGAGAATACAAAAAACCCTCTTTTCATATCTCTAAATGAACTTTTCATGAGGTCCTTGAAGACCGACATTGAGGCATTGGGTCACCGAGATTTTGTTCGGGTCTTTTTTATTACACACGAGTGTTACTTTATGTTTTTTGGCCTTTAGGTAGCTTAGGTTTTCCTTTCGTGATGTTATTTCGGGTTACGGGTTGTTAAGTTCATATAGGTATGACCAAGTATGAAAGCAAATATAATAGACGCGTAGAGGGCGGTGCGCGGGCTGCGCACCTACCCGCGGGTCAATTACTGCATAAATCAATACCGGATGTCGCCCTATGTGGTGGCTCTTTGTTCCAGCCGACTGGAGATACGAGGCCCGTCTCGGCGGCTCCAGCTCTGTCCGGAAAACTCGCTGAGGTATCGCGGGGTCGGATGATTACTTATTAACGTAGGTGGAGGCTGGCTGGCGCGGGCGGGCCGCTTCGAGCTCGTCGCGCGATCGATGCCGAAGCGGCCAATGGCGCGCCGCCGCCCCCCGGCGCCCGCACCCTGCGCAACCCTCACCACACCCCGCGCACGCCGCACCCCGGCACACCGCCCCCATAAATCATTGAATCCGCCATAAAACACCCCAATGTTCGTAAAAATGTAACTCTAATTGGCGAACACAAGTCTCATATCTCCTAGTCAAACTACACCCGGAAGCCTTCAGGACAAGGCCTTAGTTTAGAGACATAAAACATTGATCAAAGAGTAATACAGATCCCCGCTGGCTCGCTCGTTTGCCTCGTCGGAGCGGGGCTCGTACGAATAATTGAATTTCCATCATAGAACAAAATGAGAGCTGAAAACTGAAGCGGGGCGACTTTGTTGGCACAGCGAATTATTTCGGACGTCAATATTATTTAGTCACGGTATCTGTCTGATAAATTGATATTACAGTTAAAGCGCATTAATTTCATGGAGGTACTAGGAAAAGCTTTTGGCATAAAGGGGTTTTATAAAACTAAGGGTTTATGCGATGAGTTTTACACGACGCGGCCTGTTATTATATTATGATCTTTATTTAACTAATGGTCGGCATTTGATTAATATAAATATGTACTTTTGATTCACTTTGAGTCACCAGGGCGCCAATATTTGAAGTGAGCTTATTTTGGTACCTAGTGTAGGTACCCAATGCATTGGTTACATGTGAATTAAAATCAATTATGAGTTATGTATTGCATAATTTGTTTTGCAAACAAAAACATGTTTATAGTGCGCATAACGAATCGAAGCGCATAAACTCGGCTTTGTTATAACATGACTAATCTAATAAATTATCTCGCATAGTTGGTAAGCTAGGAATGAGTTTTTGAAACAAATTACGGACCTCGTTCGAATAAAAGCTATGACCTTTACATTTGATTGTACCAGATTTATTTATTTTGATTCACACCTTGTTATATCTGTCTTGTTCTACAATTTTATATTTGGTGTTCCACTGAAAGTACCGTTGTTAGTACTTTTAATAATTTAAGACTACTTTGTGAATTTCGCACAACTAAGGTTATAAATATTGTTCTTCACTGAAATATGTACGACAAACTTAACATATATGGTATCAAAATAACAATAGGTAATTGACACGATAACTCCATCGCTAATTTTCACATAGGCTACCATTCAAGAAGTTTCAAGATGATGCAATGTTAAGTGTTGCGCCGATGTATTGAATTAGTTGTGTTTGTTTCAGCCGCCTCGGGGCTACGGTGGGCCCCCTTATGCGGGAGCCCCGGGCGGTCCTCAACAGCCCCCGGGTGCTTACGGCCCGCCCGGCTCCTACCCGCAGAGGTACCCGCCGCCGCCAGGAGCTCCTGGTGCACCTAACTCAAGACCGCCATTCTCGCCACATCAGGTACGTCACATTTTTAAACCTTATTATACACTGTTCTGTTACATAGAAAACGTACAACCCACTTCTGGGTACGGCCTTTGGTCATGACATTCTTATGTCTCTTACAAGTCACGTCCATCCCACTCCAGCGATATATTGACCAGACTATCATCTTCTTAGCTTTCCTAGTGAGTGGTTTAACTCTTCAAAATGCAGACAAACAATCCGAATAATATGTATAATAATTTTATGCGACATCAATTATGTAAATAGGTTATTATTATACACCTTACCTCATGATTTACTGTTACGTAAGAATCCTATTGTAGAATATTTTCTGCTGTTACGTATATGAATTAAACTCAACCCTAGCTAATAAACAAGAATAACTTTTCTGCTATTTTTAGCGTTGACGACAAATAAGTCTTGCTCTTGAAGTTTATATTTAGATTTTGACTTCTTAAATAGACCGGGTTTCTTTATTTGATTGTATTATGCAATCAGGTTGTATATTAGTAAAACTTTATTACTATATTGTTCCTTACGTATTGTATCGCATGTTATGGTGCTTGAAAATAATTTTGTTAATGAACGATTATGCCGTTCTGTGTAAATTCAATTGGTTGGGATACTGATTTTTTAAACTTAACTAGGTCTAATAAGAATCAGATCAATATATTACTGAAGTACTTAATTGTGATTTACTAATATTAAAAAAATATATAATTGTCTTAGATATTAAATACGTGCTCATTTTGGTTCTATTAAAGCTGCCGCAAAATACAATCATTTAAACAAAAAGTTGACGAATTACTGTTAAACAGGAGTATCTGAGCAACGTTTATATCTAATCCTCAAACAAAACAAATCTAAATAAATCGATAGATGATAAGCTATCCTCACGAACACGACAATCAATTACCATTTGTAAAAATAGATAGCTACAACTGGTCCATTATGTATGCAGGTATGCACAATACACGCTGCAGATTAATACTGATTGATGACTGCTTGTCTATATGCATAAGTTTGTATGTGCACCAAAGGGTATTGTCCTCAAGACGCAGTTTGGTTGCGGAGCGACTAGCTAGAACATAGTTATAAATATACATAGACCGCTATCTATTCAGCTGTAATCGACAAGCATTGTGTTTATATCTGATCACTTAATTCATGATCTTTCTGATTTAGACTTTTCTTGTCAATAATGCAACTTGGCAGATCTTGCATAAAGTCATATTTGATGAACCCTGTAACTTCTTTCACTAAAGTTGTAGTAAAAATAACTCGTGACCTGTAGTTTTCTCAATTACTGTTATAAAAATATTATCTAAAAATATTTTAGATAAGAAAAATAAATTGAAGTTTTTATATCTTTTGAACCTCGTATTAAAATAAAGTCGAATCGTCAATAAAAAATAATAATCTGGTAGGTTGTGATTGTTGATAATGTGAAATTCTTATAAAAAAATGATACCAATAAATGTTAATGCTATTAAAAGTCAGTCAGCAAATAATCAAGAACAAATAATAAATATTGGTTGCAACAATTACATTAACGTTCAATCTGAATTGTTGTCAGAACATTATCTTTACATACTCTATACATTACAGATATTTGCCTGAAATGTTCAGACGGCTCAACTCAGCCTTATAAAAGTCGAGCTGCTTTATGTAAACCGTCACAGGAAATGCTAAACTTTAAGAGGTATCATAGAAGGTACTCTAACACCGGTAGAGGCATATTACAGCAATAACGACAGCCGTATCCGGTTTCTACGCCGGCGACTACAAGCGCTATTAAAGAACCCGTTTATTTTGAGATTTTTACTTAGCGGCGCGAAATTAAATTGTGGGACCTTATTCTTGAATTATATTTTTTATATTTCCTTTTTTATTGCATAGGCAATATTACTATTAAATCGAAAATAATTCTCTCTCCATCTACTATGGCTTCACTCGGGCTTTGACGAAATATTTTCAAAGATATTTTTCCCTCAATGAATCAACGCGCTGGAGCTATTAAAAGCTACAGAGAAGAAATTATCTGTAAATGATTGTAGCGACGTCGTCTTCTTAGAAATATGTTTATGCTTGGTCGTCGTGTTGGCGGATTCATATTCAAGTCCGAAACTAGAGAGCCGGCTCGAACGTTTCTCAGAATCGTTGAGCCGGCGGGCGGCGGCGCGTCGGAGCCTCATCCACTCACGTGAACATAAACGTTCTATCATACTTAAGCTGTCTTCGAAGGAACACGACTCTAAAAGCCATAGGCATAAGTTCTAACTTAGCGTGGTAGCTCAAGATACGCTCGAATGACGTAAGCCGCTCCGCGCGCTCGCTGACGTAAGCTTGTTGTGCAACGGACCCAGAGGTACGTTTGAAGCAGGGCTCTTGGAGCGAACTCGTGTAGAAATCGATGTTAAGAAATGATTCCACTACGAACAAGGCCGTTTTCAAAACATCTCTCTATGTGGTTTAGAGCGCAATACCTTCTGTTATGTTATCTTTGCGCTGTGATTTAATCCGTCTATTCATAGAGATATTATTCCGTCCTAAGATCTTCGTAAGTTCATGATATAACTTGGTATTTCATTATTTTATAAAAGGGTATTTTCTCACAAACATTGTTGCGCTATATTACAATAAAAACTTATATTTTGGTTGTAGGTACATATTATGTTCATTAGCATGTTTGGTTCAGTAGCCCATTTCTTAGCCCGCCCGTCTGTCAACTGGCTATATATCGTGAACCTAATGAGATAGACAGTAGGTCTCTTAGTAGCTTTAACGAATTAAAGTACAATAAATAAGAAACCAGACATTTTTGATGATAGTCCGTCATAAATATCTTGGCTAACCTATATATTATTTAGAAAACATCATGTGATTTAATATCCTTGTTGTACAAAACGTTGTCTTAATATTCAATATAGTGTGGCTGTCACTTGAAAGTATTAAAGACATCCACATCACAGGTTGAATTAAATTGACACGTTAAACAAGGTGGCTATAACTGTTGGATAGAAAATAAATAAAAAACAAAGTATATCTGACAAAGAAACATCTTCTGTGTAGGTAGGTAGCTAAAGTTATTATTATTTTTATAAAAAGTATTGTAATCGTCAAAAAGTTCATGCGCAAACTTAAGTTTTTGTCGAAAAAAATCGCCGTTTTATGATAGAAAATAAAGTGTACATTTTTATTATACATATTGTAAGAAAACCTCTATTCTTATTCAGTTGCTGAAAACCAGTTTCTTAACAAAGGCTTAAGATATTACAAAATATCTGTTTTAAAACAACTTTTATCGGAAGACGGTCCAACCTATTTACAGTTTCATAATAATTTATTATTTTAGTCATTTCGGTTAAACGGACGCCATATCGCGACTCAATCATTTATAAGATAAATAAACAGTTTTAGGTAAACAAAAACAACAAGTTATTAGGTTATTAATTTAATCTTTAATCTAGGCTGAAAATTTATGGTGTGGTACGTTGCTTAGTACCAATCGGACATAGGATACTTTTTGTCTATGTTACGAAAAAATGGTAATATAGTTATGAAGAAAAAACCCTTTTTCTGCATATTATTTGGACGAATGGTTAAAGATATAATATTAAATAGATATGGAACCGCGAGCTATAAATTATAATATCCAACTATAATTAATAAAAAATCTCGGGTTAGTTACATTACTTATATATGTATTCTTCTCAGCCCCTAATAATATAAAGTCATCGGTAATGAGAACTAGGCATTCACGCGGCTGAAACCGCGTGGCACAGCTAGTAGTCAATAAAACAATATTTAAAAAAGTGAATGTGATCAAACTGTGGAAACTAGCTAGGTTTATGTGTTTGTTCGTGGAACAATTAAAATGGAGTCCAACATTAAATTAATTTCCGTAAAAGGAATCTGAGTGTGTTACAAATATGTCGCCGACATTTCTGAATAACGGACTTGAAAGTTGAACACTCCGATTTTTATTACTACCGGTACTTTTAAGGAATAAAAATTTGCATAGTATTAAAAGAAATAATCTGAATGTTGCTAAATAGATTGCATGTTCTTAAATGTTTGATTTGTTGTCGATGATAATTTATTAGGAGTGTATTCAACCAACTATAACTTATTTTTCTTTAATTGATGGTTTGCCAAAATTGATATTAATTAATGTGTAGAGACATCATAAATCACTGAGTTTTTATTTTTACAAAATTGGATGTTATCCTAGGAAATTATATTATGCCGAAAACATACAAAACTTAAAGACTGAACTTATGACTGAATAATAATAGCACTTTAAGGCGCTCCCCCGAGCAAAATGCGCAAAAGCGGAGTTTTATTAAGCTATAAACTCGATATTTAAAACATATATCAAACTCACTGTTATACCAAATCATTATTTAATATGTTGTCTTTAATTTAGACAGGGTTTTTTCTTTTTAATGCAGCGAATATTTAGTAGTACTCATTTTAAAAATGGTCTATCAAAATTTATTCCTTGCATAGGCTCACGATGTACACGTATTTCACTAATGTAACTTATACCAACTGATAGAGGATTTAATTCTTAACATTTTCATCTGCTTTGTTTTTCAAAAAGACCAAACATCTATTTTATAATTCAAATTATTCCTAAAAATGGTCAAATTCACAACATAAACACACTCGCGGCGGCGATCCAGCAGTCAGCCGTAGGCTCTCGACGTGAGAGCACGTCGGTTTTTTATTTGAAATGTCATTTACAATTTAATATTATGACAACTGTCAAAAAGTCATTGCTAGCCCTATGTAGTTTTACACACGGCACTGGTGATAAAATTCAAATAGCATGGAATATATATTTATGTTTTACATACCATATCATCACGCCGGTATCCCCGAAGGGTTAGGCAGAGGTGTACCAATGTACACCCAAAATTCGCCGATATGTTTAGGTCCGATGTAAGTAATAGGGGGCGAGCTTTATTTATGTTTTAAGACTTTTTTTTTTAAATCTGAAATTGAAATAAAAGTACTTTTTACGGATTTTTCCGCGGTTTATAATTAGTAGTTTTATTTCATCACATATATTTGTTTAAATAATATGTTCAACTATCAAAAGGTCGAAATAATTCTTATGCGTCTACAAATGTCTTAATTACTTTACATGAAATAATATGTTACTTTTTTGAAGTTTTATTTAAATAGCGTCTAAGTCTATGAAAAAAATATATAAAATTGGAAATACAATTGATAGAATCGTACTTTGTTTTTATTAAATTCAGTTATTTATGAGTGAAATTAATGGGCTCTGGTAAACAATTAATTACTTTTGCCCGACCTTGCATTTATATGACAGAAATTCATAGGAAATATGTTGAAAAAGTCTTTGATTCTGAAAAAGTAAACCTTGTGAAATATACTATTCAAAAGGTTTAATGCGGTTGTTTTATACTTATTTCTAGAGATATATTTATCTTGGTTTTCCCTGAAGCTTTGATAATACTTGTAAAGAATTATAATCAGAGTTTTTTTTTAATAATCCTGACAGAATATGATAATGTTTTCTTATAGGCTTTATGTTATATTGTTTAGTGCACAAAAAAATCTATAAAATAGATGATCAAAAGCATGCATGAAAAAAGAAACAGAATTAATTCAAATACATTTATTTTTCATCCTTCCTTATCAAGATATTATCCAGGAAACCAGCAGGTGCGGTTCACATCGTGAAATATAAATAGTTTTTTTTTCACGTAACAAAATCCAATTTAATTTAAAATCGGAGTCAAAACTTCACAGCAAAATTTCGTCGTAAGTGGTGGGTAATCAGAGTCCTTTGGTTAGCACAAGGCACAGGGAAATATCTCGAAAGTCCATAAGCAGTCCAGGTCAAAAAGCAAAATAAAAGAAATAACAAATGCGCAAACAAAAATTATGGTGCGCACAAGCAAAGTGACGTGCAAGACAATGTCACTGGCATGACGCAAAATTTCACATTGATTGTATCCGTTGTTGTTGCCATGCTAGATTGAAGTTTTCATAATAGTATTTTGATGTCATTTATTAATTTCGGTGATGTTGAGTAGAAATAATAATATGTCCTTAGACTATTCATCTTCAGTATATTCTAAAAGCAAGCTTTTATACATAGTTTACTAGCCAAAGATATTCGTAGGACTTAGTTTAGATTTAACGTTCATATGGCAACACTCAAAGTACAATTCAATCAATTGTATTTCCAATGTAATGTATTTTTTTCATGGACTTAGACGCTATATTTCATGTAAATCTGTAATTAAGACGTTTGTATATCACGCATAAGAATTATATCTATTATAAGACCGGAAGAGGAATATCAATTAAAAAAAAATATTACAACACGTAACCTAAACTTTATTTTACCAGTTTTTACAAGTAATTAGAACGATTATATAAAACAACAGAATCAAAACTTACATCCTAGTTCACAACATGTGTAAGTCAATGCAACAGTTGAGTAATTAAACAAAGCAATCTCACGATACAGATGACACCTGACGTCATGTAGGTCCGCGCGCTGTGGTGGTCGCCGATCAAAAGAGGGCGAGCCTGTGCGGGCGCGCTCTTTTATAGTCTCGGTATCGACTATTTTGGTTCATCCCTTACACGGCCTCTCCTGACTATGCGTCGTCCGCGACGGCATCCGATATGTCCGGCAAAGCCTGTGCTGGGGCGTTGTCTTCAGTGGCAGCTAAACGAGATGGACCAGCCTCCACCTCTGCCTCTGCCATGGGTGTGTCGGTGGGATCCTGCATCATCTCGTGGTCGGGGGTGGTGCCATCCTCTGTCGAATCGGCTTCTGTAAAAGCATCACGTAACACTTAGTGTTTAGACAGGTTAAACATGCCAACAGATGTAGGCTTTGACGAATAAGAGCTCACACTCGTATTCATCCTAAAAAGCTAAAAAGGTTTAGTTTCTAAACATGTAGGCAAATATCCCGCAGTCTATTTGCATAACAGGAACGTCCCGCAGTCCGTCCTCTACATGACATTGGTACCCCGCAGTTTACCAAAGCTACAACTTTAGACATCCCGCAGTCTGTCTGTCTAGCCAAAGGCATCACTGTAACCATGTAGGCAAATATCCCGCAGTCTATTTGCTTAACAGGAACGTCCCGCAGTCCGTCCTCTACTTAAGTTTGGTACCCCGCAGTTTACCAAACAGAAAACTTAGACATCCCGCAGTCTGTCTGTTATCTCATCATTTTTTTTTTTTTGTACTAGATCATTACGAAAATGATCAAGTGCAACATAACACTGTACTTACGCTCAAAGAATGCAGCACAGGTGTCGGGACACCACTCTCCCTTCCACAGGACCATATACTGGGCTGCAGCCTGTGTAGTCTTCCCGTACGAGCCGCTCAATAGCCGCAGCTCGTATCGTCCGCTAGGCAGCGCACGAACGACCTTGTAGGGGCCGCGCATACCGGGATCCAGCTTGCCAGTTGACTGTGAAAACTTAATTACGAAAACCAGGTCATTAATGTTGAACGTCCGAGGTGGGCGTCTGTTCCGGTTCACATATTCGTCCTGACGGGTCTGATTGCTCCGAAGCAACTCAATAGCACGATTTCTGCGTAGCTCTCTTCGTGCTTCACGGTTCGGTTGGGATCCGTCCACCGCCACGTCTCGAACGAGTGACCGAATCACTGGAGTAGTGGCATCGGTTCCAATCATGAGGTTTAGGGGAGAAGCCTGAGTCGTCTTCTGCTTTGTAATGTTGAGCGTTAATTGCAACCTCCACAGTTTTTCGGACCAGTGACCTTCTTCATGACTAGCCACTATACGGATCATGTTGAGTACGGTTCGAGCGTATCGTTCAACCTGCCCGTTTGCGTGATGCATCTCTGGTGTTATGTAATGGATGTCTGATCCCATCTCTTTTATAAACTCCACGAACTTTGAAGATTCAAACATGCGACCCTTATCCGTCACAATTAAGCTCGGGACTCCAAAGAGAGACACTGCACTAGTAATAATTCGTATTAGTTCTGTTACATCTTGTCTATAGATGGAGTACAGCAGTGTGTATTTTGTAAATGCGTCTGTTAATAGGAGTACGAATTTATAACCATTAGACTCAGGTAAGGGGCCTAGTACGTCCACGTGTATTACGGAGAACGGGACCTCGGGTTTTGTCCATGAAGTTATATTCTGTTGTGGAGCTCTAGGTACACGTTTCTTTGAAATGCATGTTACGCAGTGATCAATGTATTTTTTTATGAATTGTCTTAAGCCAGGGAACCAAAAGTGTTTGAGTATCAGATCTAAGGTCTTGTCGAAGCCTATATGATTATGTTCGTCATGGAAGACGCGAAGGAGACTAAGCCTGTGGCCTTTGGGAATAAAGCAGAGGAATTTGGGCTCCTCGCCTATCGGTGTATACTTGTAGTATAAAAGGTCGTTTCGTTGAACGTAACGACTAGAGTCTAGGTCACCATCACGTAACCGTTGAAGAAGAGTCTGGGTTTCTTCGTCTGCCGCCTGTGCTATCTGGGCCCAGTTACGTGGTCTCGTGATGTTAAGGACTTGTAAAGGGGGGTTCCTGCTCAGGTAGTCAGCGTGAGGCATCATAGTTCCTTTTCGATATTCGATATCGAACGTAAAGTCCTGAAGGTAGGTCCACCAGCGCGCTACTCTCGGAAGCAGGTCCTTCTTTCGTTCAGTTGATTTGAAAGCGTTGCAGTCGGTCACAACTTTGAAGCTAATACCGATCAAGTAGTGTCTGAAGTTTTGCAGCGCTTTCACAACGGCTAAGGTTTCCAGTTCGTAGGAATGGTACCTGCTCTCCGCGCCCTGTGTGACCTTACTAAAATACGCCACTACTTTCTTATTGTTGTCATCGTGGGTTTGCAATAAGACAGCTCCGTAGCCGATACTACTCGCGTCCGTATGGACTTCGGTTGGTAGTTTAGGGTTGAAGATGGCCAATATGGGTTCACTGGTTAACCGTGAAATGATTTCTTGGCGGACTTTTTCTTGTTCGGGGCCCCACTTGAACATAGCGCCCTTCTTCGTGAGCTGAGAGATGCAGAATGTTTTTGTCGCATACCCTTCGATATACTTTTGAAAGTATCCAGCCAGCCCCAAGAATTGCCGAACTTGT
This sequence comes from Autographa gamma, assembly GCA_905146925.1. NCBI lineage: Eukaryota > Metazoa > Arthropoda > Insecta > Lepidoptera > Noctuidae > Autographa > Autographa gamma. Next base: position 3,873,712 of record LR989869.1, on the reverse strand, counting down.
TTAACGTTTGTTGGAGGGGGGGGCTTCTAATAATGCTTTTATTTTATGGGGACTCGGCCTAACCTGACCCTGTTTGACTATTCTGCCTAGATACTCGACCTCAGTTGTCAAAAAGACGCATTTGCGTAAGTTTATTGAAAACCCAGCCTGAGTTAAGACGGTGAGTACTTCACGTAACAAATTAATACCTTCCTCTACCGTGGTGCTCATCAAAAGTACATCATCAATGTATACCAGTACCTTACCTGCGTCAATGAATTTACGCAGTGTCTTGTTTATAATACGCTGGTACACGATCGGTGAGTTGGTGAGACCATAAGGCATTTTCAGGTATTCGTAATGACCTTCAGGGGTGATAAAGGCGGTGCGGTGAACTGATGAGGGGCTTATCATGATCTGATGGAAGCCAGTGGCCATATCAAGAGACGAGTAGCGAGTAATACTCTTATCACCTAGCCGGTCTATATGGTCATCAATAAGCGGGAGTGGATATCGTTCTCTCACTGTAATTCTATTTAGGGCCCGGTAGTCGACGCACATACGGTCCGAGCCGTCTTTTTTCTTTACGAGGATTATCGGGCTTGCGTATTCGGACTCTGATTCTCGAATGATACCTTTACTCAGAAGGTCATTAACGATCTCGCGGACCTTTAGTTTTTCAGCTAGAGAGAGTTTATACGGACGATACGCGACCGGTGTATTTGTGGTGACGTTAATGTGCATCTCACCCGTGGTCACCGTGGTGGTGGCGGTACCCGTTATGAAGAAGTCAGTAAAATCTTTGATTACGCTCATCAAAGTGTCTCGTTCTATACCTTGGAGGGGTGATACTATGTCAGCACTATCTACCACGTGGGCTAAAGCTACCTTATGTGATTTTCCTTCCGTACGTGTGAGGTATTGTCTATCTTTAGTCCTGACGTACGTTATCCCGTCCCGGTTTAGGATGTCCGTACCTATGATTAAAGGTGTGACCATAGATTCCGCAGGTACAACGATAAAATCGGCTTCGAAGGTAATGTCGCTAAATTCTACGGTGAGTGTTACGCACGATTCGGCCACTATTTCGTTGTTACCAAAACCCTTAAGGGTACAATTTTTAGGTTTGGTGGGACACGATAGGTACTTAAGTACGTTGGAGGATACCAAAGAAACGTTAAGTGCACCACTATCTATGAGCACGTCAACGGGGATACCCTGTACTACCGCGGTCACTATGTCAGTATTGCGCCTGTTTGTGGAATGATCAGTACAAAGGTTAACATTACGTTTGTATCGTGTTGCCGACCTTTCCTTGGCAAAACATTTATCTTCTGTATGGCCCGTCTTCTTACAAAACGTGCAAGTAGTTGTGCCAGACTCGGACGCCTTAGTATTTTTTGGACAAGTATAGCTCTTATGTCCACTTTCATTGCACACGAAGCATTTATTTGAAGGTGGACCTGGCTTTGTTGTGGATTTGCTCTTAGGGTGAGGTGGCACTGTAGGTTTCGGTCGCGTGAGTTTAATGTAGATGGACAAGAAGGAAACTAAATTTTCGGGTGAAAGTTCGGCATTAGCGGCTGCTGCCCTGACTTGCGCGTCAGTAATACCTCGAATGACAATTAAGGTCATAAGTTCCTCGCTGAGTCCTTTAATTATACGTAAACGCAAAAGGCTGCGTCGTGCGTATTCGGCGTACGAGTTGTATTTGTCCGATGTTTGGTTCATTGTTTCGAACAAGATGTTCGCGTAGTCTAACTTCCTTGGGCAGAGGGGTTTAAACTCTCGTTTAAAACTGGCCCATGACCTATCACTAGTGACCCACTCGTTCAGCCAAGTTTTGGCATCGCCTCTCAGACAACCTGCCACGCGAGACAGGCATTCTCTGTCGTTCCAACGGTTTGTCAACTGAGCGCGGTCAACCTCTTCGCACCATGCATCGATGTCGTGTATCGATGGGTCGAAATTGGAGATGTAGTAGTTGTGCGTTCGTATTGGGTTTATGGCCTGGATCGCGTCAACAATTGTCTGGGCGGCCGACGGGGTTGAAATATCGGAATGTGGTATGGGGGTAGATGTAAAATTATTTTCTATTGCTTCTAATCGCGTAAGGATGGTATCTAACGTTTTGTCAACGGTCGTGCGCGGTTGAGGTTTCTTAGATTCCGATTGTTTACGTGACACTGTTGGCGGTGTCCGAGACCGGGTTTGAGACAAGGATTGGTGCCGAGGTCGCGATTCAGATCGGAGCCGCGATCGCGATCGATGACGTCTGCGAGATTTCGTTTGAGACGCTTCTCGAGACTCGTGACGTTTACGATGACGTCGATGTGACCTGCTACGTGATCTACTTCGCGAGTCATGTGTTCTCGGCATGGTGGATTCAAAGAACGGTTAAAGCAAAACAAAAATCCAGATAAAAAAAAAAGAAAAAAAAGAGGGTAGTTTTGATTCTGTTTCCTTAAGTTTTTGTCAAGTTTTACCAGCAGTTAATTCGAATCTAAACGGTCTGTGGGCTTAGGATTGAGATCCCACTTCTGATATAAGACCGGAAGAGGAATATCAATTAAAAAAAAATATTACAACACGTAACCTAAACTTTATTTTACCAGTTTTTACAAGTAATTAGAACGATTATATAAAACAACAGAATCAAAACTTACATCCTAGTTCACAACATGTGTAAGTCAATGCAACAGTTGAGTAATTAAACAAAGCAATCTCACGATACAGATGACACCTGACGTCATGTAGGTCCGCGCGCTGTGGTGGTCGCCGATCAAAAGAGGGCGAGCCTGTGCGGGCGCGCTCTTTTATAGTCTCGGTATCGACTATTTTGGTTCATCCCTTACACTATATTATATCGATTTTTGTAAAAAGACATTCAATACCTTTCTGACTAAATAACTTTACATCATTAAATGATTCACTTAGAAGTCTTCAATTACTTGAGTTATAATTTTAGATGCAAATAAAATATATTTCTCTCATCTTTTTTTTTAATCTTGCGGACATGATTGATTATATTTCTGTCTATAAATTCATAAGTCTACTATTTTTACTACTTAATACGTCGGTATATCAAACAGATGGCGTTGTATTTTCATAGAAAGTAGCGATGTATATGTAGAGGGGCAAAGAGGGGGGTTTAGAGGTCAAACGCTCAAAGTCATTTGCTCGGGGTAGCGCCTTAAAAAATTAACTTAATGTTTGTAATGCGGCTTGTACCGAGTTGTACTGGAACCAAGCCACTGCAAAGATTACGTATCGTTCCCCTTACACGGGCTACGATGGCCGAAGACTTTAAAAAAAACGTAGGAGATTGACAACTCAAATGTCGTCTTTTTGTTGGAAAATGGTGGTCTTTTGTTCGGTAATGTAAATTTTCAAGTATAAAATTTATGCGATAGTATTACATCGACATTAAAAAAAAAAAAAAAAGAACTATCAATTGAAGCAGAAAAAACAATGACATGAAATATTTCTTACAAGAATAGCTACATAAAAAGTTTTACGACTTGCTACTGGCTATTAACTTAAGGCTGGTCAAGATTTTTTGTGTACCGTTCAAAATTATTTGGCTTTGAAATATTCTTAACTTACCGGCTTATTTTAGCAATCTTATAAATGGATTATAGTGGTATACAACTCGTTATAAAAGAAACGGAGCACACGACTTAGATCTGATTTGATTTCAACAATGCATTACTTTCAATTTCGTTCCAAATGCTTCCCAAACATATTACAAGACATTTCACAAGATCAATATTCAACAAAATTACATAACTTATGTGTTGACAGGACATAAAAACGTGTGCGTCTCTAACTCTGTACTAACTGTGATGCTCAGTGTAACATACGATCAGCTGAAATGTGCTCAAGTTGCAATGTTTAGATGAACTCAAAGTAGTGTCGGGGGTGTGTCCCTGTGACTATAAGATAGGTAGGTGGTGTCTTGAGTGGCAGTATTGCGGGCTCGGAGATACGGCCCGCATCCGGGTGCAATGAATGCGACGACGGTTTCAAGGGCGCGCCTCAGGTGATGACGTACGCGCACCCCTCCGCCCCCAACGTGGCTCCCGCGGGTGTTCCGGCACCCACCTAATAATGCACGTCTACGCCCTGTCTACCGCGTCCGCACTCGTTGCAACCTTGAGTGCTCTCGGAGACACCCTTGTTGGCACCTGTCGGAACCGCCACCATCTGCGACACTGATGATTCTAATAAAACCTCTCCATAAAGCAAACGGAACAATACTGTTTGTAGTAAACAATTCATTAGTTAATTTGTGTTTCAAAGAAGTACCTATCGATATTGTTATTGAACAGCACAAGGCTGCCGCGGTTGTCATGCCCGCCTTCCAACTTGCCGTTCGTTAGCCTCGCTACAATTAGACTGTGTAGTTAGTATCACGTTGATAGCTCTCTAATTATCATAATAATAGTGGAGGTACACGGGCGGGGTGGCGGCCCCGTCAGCTGAGCGAAAACGAAAGTAAACAGAACTCGGTCAAAGGGTTTGTACTCACCTACCCGCAATATTTATGTGGGTACGGGGGTGTACCCCACACCCGATCCAGTCACCCTCCTTTGATGGATTGGTTGGCGACTGGCGCGGATGTTCGACTGAAACTCAGCCAAACTCAGTTGCCAAGCATTAGTCTCGATTTCCTGCTATGTTCTGTTCGACAAACTTTTACCGCGAAATTATTATTCAGTGAAAGTTCTAACAATTCTTTGTATTTTGTTTTGGACGCAGACAACCTACCACCCGACCCTCCCTCTCCTCCTTTTAAACTTACTACGTACATTGATGAATTGTTTGAACGAAAATACTTATTCAAAATAGACTCTTGCATGTCTAAGCCATATTTGATCTGCTTTTGGAATGGACTTGGAATGTTTTTTCCCTAGAAAACATGACATTAAGCACAAATCATGTCTCTTCTTAGTTACTTACCAGCCAGGTATTGAATTGGTTTCTTCTTTACCGGCGAATGAGCGCTTGATTTCCTATTACGCTGTATCAACCGACCCATTATGGTGCCATAGCGTAAGAGCTACGTGAAGCTCATTAAAACACAATGATATTAAAAAAAATAATCAAAATCTCAGCATATAAATAACCGTACCGAAGTACCTATCGTTCCTTATTTAGAATACAGTATATAATTCCTACAATACAAACTCATCGTACCAATATTTGTTTGGCATTACAATTACAATGTCACATACGCTATAATTACAAACATATTGTTTCGTTATCAAGAACAATAACATGTAACGGGGAGGCCGTGAACTGTTGACGTCACAATTATTATTCAATTATCGCCAGCCGGTAGGGGGAAACATAAAAAGTGAATGACTCCTCTTGACCTGAATTAGTAAATATCAGGCCAACCTTATCTGCAGCCTTGAAACGTGACGCGGAAACTGGCTGTCGAGTGAAAGCAATATAGGACCGACTCGAACAATGAATGTCTGCACTTTCAGATGCGATCTATGTCGACGACCGACGACATTGATTCATGTTCAAGAGAACAGATATTGGACTACATTTGTTGACGGGGTTGCACCTCGGGTGAACGAATGCTATATTCAACGTGCTATATTATAACAAGCTAAAAACATTGTTCAAAAACTGCTTCATATCCCGTCATTATTAAAACTCGCTTAACAAAGCTAATTACCTTCTAAGTAAACTTGAACACTAAATTGGACACTCAGTTCAATGTAAACGCAAATTACTTATCCAATAAATCGTTCTTTTACGATGCTATTGCGTTTCATGTTTTCCCTACGAAACGTTCAATTAATTGAACAACGTGTGCATTGCATCAAAACCCCCGGCACAACTAGAAACTGCCAACAATACCGGCGGAACGGCCAATCATGTTACGTCATCCGATAGTAGTGGAGCTCTTTCGTGCTGGTTTATTGTACAGACATATTTACATACCTAGGCGCTAGTAGGCGTAGATCTATGCGTTGCGGTGCACTCGTTTGCAAGTAAACGGGTGTGCATAATGGATGCACGGTCAAGGCCGTTCGTGGTCGCCGACCCTGCTCTTGCACGTGCCCGTTGCTTTGCACCATCTATGTATGCACTTAATGTGCGTGTGTGTGTACGGACATCATTAATATTATAATATGTATTAGCTTGGTTAATTTGTTGAGGACTTAACAAACCAGTTTCGTAACAATCGTTTACCGTTTTTCTGCTAGTCTTCAAAGCGGCTTATACATATTATGTTTACTGAAAAACTTGTGATATTAACAGCGACCTTTCATAGTTAATGCAATGACAGGTGTCGAAAACATTGCTTATTTAGCTTACCTTTTGCCATGTACGAAAATACTGCGTCTTAACTAAGGCTAACTTGTCTTAGCTTATTCGAGGCTAATCCGGAACTTGTTTTTAAAACATTTTTAACCATCTAATTTCGCTAGCTTTACATTACACATAAAAGCGACGAATACCGCATGAGACTAAACGGCGACTTATTTGTTCGTCTAGCAACACAAAATGTGTCTTGGCCTCCAAAATGTAATAACTACTACATAATAATATGTAAAACACCACTAGCCTAACAGTTTCAAAGTTCAATATATCAAAGAATCGAGTGAGTGTATAACAAAAAGGTAGGTAATTAGAGTGGAGTGAGCGTGCTCGCGATTCTGAGTCACGGCCAAGGACACGAGAGCTTTGTCGGCTGTGATTAATTGAGTGTTCCCATTTCAATTGGTGCTCAATTCATTATTACAACACCGGTTCTGTTTTGCACGCACCCTAACCGATGTAAGATTAAACGAAGCTAAATGTTGTTTCATGGAATCTTCCGTCTGAATTCTATTTTATTTTTGATTTGCACGCTTTGTATCACATTGATTTATTTGGTACATTGATGTCGCTGTTATGTCGTAAATATATAACCTATTACAAAAGCCTTTAAATTAGGGCCTTCTCGAATATCTCAATGTTATTTATTACACTAGTACATTCGTTCGCAATACGCAAAAAAAAACATTATTCATCTTCAAACTATCTTTAATCGTGCACATATACTACGTTAAAAACAATGTTTCTTACGTTGGAAATTTAGTTTCTCGACATGCTTTCCGTCTGCGGATTATAAGATGTTAAGACGTCTTTGTATTCACACAGGGTTATGAGCGAGGTGGTTCCCCTCAGCCGCAGGCGCAGCCGCCGGGCGCGCCGAGCCCCGGTGCTGGCCAGAGCGCGCCCGGCGCCATGTCGCCCACGCAAGACTCGCAGCATCCGCCCCACATGCCACACGGAGCGCAACCGCCGCAGCATCAGGTATGATAACTGGGATTTTATTGATTCACTAAGTTATTGATCACTATGTTGCCGTAAGGTTAGGGAAATTCGCAGGAATTGCCCAGACCAAAGTTCCAGGCTTGGAACTTTTGGAAAAGCTCCGGAAAAGGGGGTAAAAAAAATGAAATCCTAGGATAAATCGGGGTTAAGCAATATGAGTCCAACCAAAAAAAAAAACATTTGTATTTAGGCTCAGCGGTTATTTAACACTGGTTCAACACCTTAAAACGTATGGTTCAATTTTTTAAACGGAGAGGCCAACTTCAACTAAAAAACTTGGTTCATATGATGACAAAACAATATCATTGATAGTCTCATAGTCAAATAGCCGAAGCCTGACAACTGGTCTAGGTTGGAAATACCACAACATTCACCTACTTGTTGGGTTTCAGCTTCCAGTTGACAGACTTACATAATATTTATTTTTAGTATACTACTTACCTAAATTACATAATTACAAATCCAACATCCTGATTTCTTAACTATACTTGACTTGAATACAAAAATGCGATTTTGTCGAAAGCAATATACAGTTCGGTATTAAAAATTACATCCTAAAATTGATTAGTTTTTTTCAGTATTATGTTTTCATCGGATGTAATACAGTAAAATAATCTCATTCACACCAAAACACTGCACAATTACACCCAAAAATTATGTATTTACAGTTCTTATCCGATTCTATTACTTAATTTATATATTTATATGCCTGTTGATGATACTACATAATGGTTTTTAAAATTAATGGATTAAAGATATGTCTTACAAAACTTACTGATTAATTATCCAGTGTTTGGCCCTGTGATGGTAATTCCTGAAGCTATGTAATATATTGTCTGTAAAGAAAATGTAGTAACCAATAACTTATATTAATGTTGTTTGATGCCCCGACCACTGTTCCTTTGTGTGGGTGCAAATATTTTCAGAGACCTAACCACTCAGTGCAACCTCGTCTTGTTTGAAAATAATTTCGGCCAAATAGGTTAAGTCTGGTCAATTGCAATCTAACAACATGTTTCACTAGACCATGTAAATGTACGATAAGAAATGGAATCCAGGTGCTAGCAATGTCTGAGTTTTTTTCTTTTTAATTAAGCCATGAAATTTAATGATCACTGCTGGACATGAGGTTTCCTGCATATTTCGCCAGGTACCACAGTGTTTTGCGTAGCATCAACCGGCAGCTCCCCTTAACTGACATTAGGCTTAGTTCAAGTGACTCATTCAATATAAAGTATAAATCCCTCTGTGATATATTCTAAAATAAATGTTATTTCAAGGAAGTTCCGTCACAGATAAATGCAACGCATTTATCTAATTCCTTGACCTTAAAAGTTCAGGTACTGCTGTGTAAGATACAATACCCGAATATTACGTCGATAAGAAATTACTTCCAACTTGTCAACTACAAAAGTTTCAGTTTAAATTCAAAGTTTGCGGGAAGCTTGTATATTAACCTTGAATCTAAGTTTCCGACGAGTTCGTTCGTTATGCATGATTTACACGGCTTTCGTGTTACGTTTTCACCATTGACCTATTATAATACTCATAGATAGATTTGAAATTCCAGTTGATATGTAAAATCATAATTTTGGTATATTTTATTTTATGTCATTATCTCATTGATATGCGTATAAAATAATAAAAAATATCATAAGCTTAAACGAAGTCACATAATAATTTACGTACTAACCACCTCTAATTATAATAACGTACCATCTTTATTAACCTGATTTAATTAAAATGCTAATTAATTAGGCTTCATTTAAGTGATTAGAATAATTCGCCTCTACTTAGCGTCTAAACACTCCGTGAAAAGTTCATTGCATTTCCATTTGCGCTAGTGCGGATGAAGTAGCAAGCGCCGAACAGCAAAGGTAATTCCAACTAGTAGTTGGCTCACGAGTAGTTAACGTACTGCAGTTGGGCCGACTCTGAATTGCAAATTCACCCAATACGCCACTGTAAAATCAGAATACAGTTTTTTTGTACGTTCAAAATGAAATAGACATTTTACAACCAAGAACATTAACCTATACATTTTATCTTGCCGAATGAATCACCGATCAATGTGTGTAGTATACTAATTATGTAGTATATGTATTTTCCTTGAAATTGATGGGCGGCTTAATAACTATAGATAACAGCAAGTGTTAAATATTAGTATGTAATGATAGAGAAATCTGCACTTTAAAATGTTATGGGATTTAATCTGATAATAAGATATGCTAACTCCATAATTACGCTAGCCAAAAATATTTGATATTAAATGCTTGGCAGTATAGTTAGTACCTTTCTAACCAATCCTACAATTTAACCATATCTTTAAAAGTTTAATAAGTAAAACATGTCGGTTCGTAGAGGCGGCGCGGCGTCATGTTTGCATTTCGTTTATCGCGCCGATATCGCGGCGACCGTCGTCGGCGACGGAAATTTTCGATAATTTTGGCCGAAACTCAACTGCTAGGTTACGTAGCGTAGCCTCGGAAGATAGCTACTCAACAACATGATAAACGGTTTGTTGCTAATCTAAAATTACGACCACGTTTTTGACATTATTACTTTATAAATAAATTATTTTGTATTGGATGTCAAGCTGCTTTATTATGTTTTAAAAAAATTATCATGTTAATGTTTCAGTTGTTGTTTGTGTAAAAGATAAAACAATTGTTGCATAACTTTTTTTCTGTTTTTGTGAATATTATGCCAGGCTTTTCATTAATTAGGCAAATTACAAGTAAGAAACCATAGTATATAACTAGACTGAGTACGTACTAAAAATATATTAATACATTTGTTTTTGTGTAGTCTTGTGTCAGCGCGTGGTAGATACAAATCTGTATAGCTTTAACGAAATTGAACCCTCTCTATATGGAAAGTATAGTAATCCAAGGAACTCGGTAGATGGAACTTTGGCTATGAGCTTTACTGTTATCGTTGCACATTAAACTGCTGCCGAATGTACGAAAACCCGCGTTGTTAGCAATTTTTAAAAATTACCATCCCCAACCATAACTATTTCAATAAACCGTCCATGGTCATACCTTACTCCGCCTAATGGCCGACTTTTACTTTCGTTATGTTTGTTTTTTTTTGTTTCGGTATTCTTGCCACTTTTTATGTTATGTGTTATAGTTAATGTTCTGGAATATAGCTTTGTTTTTCTTACCATCGTTAACTATTATCTCTATATGATTTGGAGCATATTTTTGAGTTTACATTATCATATAACTTGCCACTCTTACACTGGACTTGTTTAATATGTTCAATGAGAATATTGATTAGTTGGTCCTTCACCTCGAATTATTGGACGTTCGATTTCGAACTGGCCCCAAGAGCTATCTTAACTAGAACTTAAACCGACTTAGAGTGGTCGATAAGTTCGATAAGGGAATTGCACGTTTGCGCTACTCTCCGAACACTATAAAATAAACACAAATAAATGTAGCTTTTTCAAATTGCTTAGTGCTACTTTACTTTTGAAGTTTTGAAGTAAATACACTGGCATGTTTGCTATAAAGCTATAGCTAACAGACGGAAAGCTTTAATGTAGTACTTTGTAACATAACATATCATCACGCCTGTATCTCCGAAGGGGTAGGCAGAGGTGTACCAATGTACACCCACTGTTCGCCGATATGTTTAGGTCCCATGTAATAGGGGGCGAGCCTATTGCCACTAACCGGGCACAAATCCAAACTCCGACCTGCTACTGAGAATTTCATAGTACTTTGTATAATTATTATTAGGTATGTATAAGAATATTTAACAACAGTGATAATTTGTTAGTTGCACGAAGTCGTGTCTTGTGAAGTCTTGTCAGATACGATCGTGGATGATCAGTTCGTTATAGTGCACTATCGGATTGATCGGCATGCATCGTGAACGTGAGCCGGGCGTTTTTGGCTCGCCGTGCGATTTACATATTTCTATGTCCTGACTCGCCGAGCGTATGGCTCGCACGTGGCGGGCCTAGCGACGGCTTCACGATATAATGGAGATGTAGCACATGTTGCCAACTTTGCATGCGAATACCGTCCGCTCTAAACAAGTTTCACGCTAAGAAAATACCTCTTTAAAACTCCAGGTGGGATATTTATTAATTTATTTTTCTGTATATATAATTAATTACGCGTAATTAATCATGTCTGTTTATTTACAGTCACATACAAAATAAATTATACGAACGTAGTATAAAACATTATGCATTAATATCGTGACACATTCATCTCCGAAATATTATCTAAGAAGCGCGTGGTGCAAAAATTAAACGTCACTCAGATATCATGTAATCGACGGAGCAGAAACCCCGAGGCAGCGGTACGCGTCTTGTGTCGATTTTATACAGCTCTGGAACTAAACGCCGCCAGGCTCCGTACAATTTATGCTAACATAAACCCGGCCGACAGCGGCGCCGGCTCCGAAGAGATGTAAACCTTATACTTTAACCCTGTTCCTTTCATAGGAAACTCTTTTACCTCTCTAAAACGTATTGTTCATTCTCACCAAAGTGATGTAATTAAAATACCTTTTCTTCAATGGCTAGAAAGAACATGGATACTTTTATAGTTGTTTTATAAAATTCTTCATTGTACAAGTATTCGACCGCTGTAACTCTATTCTAACAAACAACAAATCTGTACTGTGGCTTTACTAAATTCTCGACGAGCTACGCTTGGTAATACTCCACGTTGTCAGTAGAGAATTTTGAGAGTCAAGGGCCATTTCAGCATCGTGATCGCTCGAGAGTCGTACGGTCGAAATGAAACGTCGTATCTTATTTTATGATTAGCGGCTCGAAAGCGCTTTGTAATTTTGTTAGTTCCGCCTTTCTGGTGCTGGGGGCGAGCACAGAGAGTGGAGATCGATGCGAGCATTGCGTGCGAGTGCGACAGAGAGAGCAACAGTCGATGCTTGCTCCATCCCTTTCACTCGAACCGCCTACCAGGCAGCCATGTTGCGCTCGACCTGCGCTCGCCCGACCGCCATTGTAGCATTCGTAGCTAGTGATGTTCACTGACTCACTCGATATTATTGTAAGTGTGCCTCCAACGGAATATTACAGCGCTGTATAGCCGTTAAATAAATTCAAACTTAGATTTCTTTGATGCAAATACACACTGATATATATTCTCAATTATATCAGAATATTAAGAATAATTTTGATTATGACACGCCATGCTTAAGTTTTTAGTTTAAATAATAGTCAAGGTGCACCATAAGAAAAAAATACATATGTTCATCTAAGGTACACAATTCGACGATATTTGATACTTAGGGACAGGAACAATGACAAGAAAGAGAGGATTTATTTTTATCCACTCCAAGTCGAGCCAATTCTTTTGTTGCTACAACTTTGAACAATACAATTTTATGCTTCATTGGCATCCAATATAAATAGAGAAGTCCTTTAGGATATCGACTAAATTGTCGATAGAAAAATCATGGAGTAGACTCATACCCGCAGCTCCGGAATTAAAATGTCAGACGTGCGGCAGCGGCAGCGCGGGCGAGCGTGGGGGCCAGCGGGGGCCGCGGCGCGGGGCGGGGCGGGCGGCCAGCGTTATTAATAACCATAAGCCAGCAGACGCACGAACGTCCAGAGGGGCCACGCCAGCCGCGCGGTAATGAGGAATCACTAATTATATTTTACTGGACTTTCGTATTAAACCAACATTAAATATTACCAGAGACGTACAAATATTGTACACCTTGCACTGCTGTTTATCCTTAATTCTTCACTACTCTTACGTGAATTAAGCCGTAAACATAAAGCAGGTAATCTATCAGTAATGATAGTTTGCAATCACATAGACTGATAGCGTAACATGCTGAATATTGGGTCCCGGAACTGGGACAGAATCGCAAGATAATAATAATGGTATGGCTGGCGGGGTACGGTCCGTTTAATATTCCCCCACAGTAGGCGCGCCGGTTGCAAGAGACAGTTCTACCCGTTCTCTGGCCCAGCGTACGTACGCCTTTGCCAGTAAAAACTCAGTATATTTTATTGTCAAGGAAATATATTTGTCAAAGGCCGTGCGATTAATTGCTCGACTTTTCTGAAGTGTGCCTTAGGGGATTTTCTCTTTCAAATCTTTAACTTCAGATTTCTGCATGCAATTTGAATGTTAAACAATTATGATTTACACTCGTAATTGATATGAAGACCCAGTAAAGATTATTATTCACTTTAACACTAGTGCCTTATGCCAAAGTGGCAGGTTTAAGCTGTGTTATCAGACTCTACACAATAAAACTTTACACTTTAAGCCCATGTTACGTATTAGCTAACTTATTCTCGTAACTATCTCAACTCCAACATTAACTAAGAAGCGACTTTACGCTATGTCCTTGTTTTTCCCTGTACATAAAGAGCAACTTATCGCTGGCAGCACTCCGCTCTCATAATAACAAACTGCAAAATGCTCCGGATTCTCCGAACTTTAGTGTGGCAGCCCCGCTCGCCGTTGGAAACCTCTAAAGCGCTGACGGTGGGGCGTACATTCTCTCTCCTGCGGCGGAGTCACGGTGGCAGGGCTGTCGAGAATTGCCGACTTGGATAAATTATGCCGCTCGCTTCCCCCTTTTGCTATCTCCGCAAAATAATGCAATTCAATTGTAAAGAGAAGAGAAACTGACATTTGTCTTGTCTATTGTGCGACTCGTCTACTTAATGTTACATTATTATGATAAACTTTTTGGAGGTGGCTGCTGAGGCAACCCTAGGCGTGGGCTGTGGAGGTTATACCTAGACGATGGCTTGATTTATTGAGAGCGTGAACTAGTAGCTGAGGTAGTCGCAGACGACTCTACTCTAAAGAGGGTTGCCACCGGGTATCATCTGCTATGACACTAAACTATCTAGAAGCCATTGTGACACTGGATACTTTCTTTATCTTAACAGAATATCATGTTACTTTTGTAAATATCCTTGCTTATGTCATCTTTATATCATTTGACCTACAAATTGATTGCAGCCATTATTTTAAACAACAGATTTTTGTTTTGAATTTATTCTCCTACCTAGATGCAAATAAATATTATGTAGTGGGTGGGGCTTATAACTGTTATAAGTACTGAAATTGGCTGAATATTCCTCATGTTATTACAAACATATTCTGTCTGATAAAGAGATCATGTCGTGGCCGTTTCACGAACTTGTTTGCAATTCATTATAAGTTCGGAACTGACTTACCTCTGTTACAGTCGGCGTGAACTTTCCTCACTAATTTTGAGCAGCCACTACGGGGCTAAAGCCGGAAATATTAAACGGAATTATCCACTGTCGGACGTTCCTCGTAAGTCAACGCATTAAAATTGAATCGAGGGATTCAAAGGGCTGAACATTTTATTTTTAATTTATTCGATAATTCGTTTAATTAAGAAACAGTAAAAGTTTATTTCAGTTACTATAACCTACTTTCGCGTATATTACAATAATAAAATTTCATAAACCGATTTACTTACTTAGTTTTCGCTTTAATGTATATTTCTACCACTAAAAGTTAGTGCATAAACGTAAACATTTCATTCATTTTTATATTCATAGTATTTGCTATGATGACTGATTTTTTTTATTTTTTCAATTAAAAATATGTCCTATAATCTAAGCCTTAAAAATAACAAAACTGCGTAACTGCAACAAGCCGTTACATAAAATTCCCATTTATCATGTCAACGAGGTAAAACAATTAGTATGTTTTGCGAGATAAAGTTTGAACGCTCCAAATTGCGGAGTCCGTTACAACTTTGTTATGTTTGCGAGTGAAAATGTTAAATTAGATGTTTATTTGATATTTTGCTAAAGTTTCCCCTTTACTTTCTATACATTTGTATTTATATACTTTAAACATTATGGGACGGATTGATTACACTATTAATAAACTTTCTGAAAGTTGTAAACAAAAATAAAGTTGTAAGAAACGTCAGCTCTTCATTAATGAAATTGTGTTATGGATTCGTTTTAACTGAACTTGTTCCATGAAATAGAAAATTATTTATATTATTCTCCTTTTTTAACTAACTTATTTGGACGTAGCTTTAGTACAAATCTGACCTAGGGTTACGGAACAAAACTAACTTGTGAACTTTTTGTCAGCGTCGCTCTTTTCAAATTGCCATTTAATTTGAATCGCTGCCTACTTTCAGTGAATCGCTTCGTGTTAGCTTTCTGAAACGTCAGTTCTTGTTTGTATCCTTTCAAAGTTGTTATATCTGAGTCCAGAGTAGATTACACTAGATCGGAATAGTTTAGCCGAGCGCCAGCCAGTGTCGGTTTCAATTAGACGTCCAGTGTTGTGACCGAACCCAACCGAGCGGCCATCTAGTCATAAGACAGATATTGTTGACCGCACTGCTTCATACACATACAATTGTATAGCCTGGAAAATCCTGGCGACATTTGAAATATTTGTGGTTTGATGTTATAGAGCGCTTTAAAAGCTTACTTGGAATCAACTAGACGAATTTCATTACCTAAACAAAGAAAGTGAATTATTAGACTGAATAAGTATTATTGTCTAGCAGGACAAACATAATATCTATATCTATTTAATTTAACTGATTAAAATAATTATTCGAGACATCTGCACTATTAATGTAATGTAAATTCTGTATGCAGAAATGCTATTTTTGTTTCAAACCACCTAAATACACAAAGGCGCCTGTCTGGTTCTATGCACATTAAAATATAGTATATTTGTTTGCAGGGTTACCCGCCACCTCCGAGGCCAGCACAGCCGTCCACGCCTAACGCACATGATCCAGACTCTGTAAGTAATTAATGAATCTTTAATTAGTGATCAAGAAACAATCATAATTGTTAGAAGCCAAGAGTATATTAGCCCAGTGCCTAGAATGCTCCTCACAATCAATCAACAGTGTCGGCCGACCGATGAATCAAGGAGACGGGTATTAAAAAGCCATCAACCGCAAACCATTCACCCCACTAAGTAGTCTCCCGAGATTAAACATGAATAGTGTCTGTATACCTATTATATTACGCACTGCTACTAAATATTGTTATTATAAGTGACCGCGCATGTATTATGAACACGAATGTAATTAAATGTTACAACAGGCAGCCAGTATCGTTCAGAAAGCAGATACTAATTGCCAAATCATCTAACTCAAGAGTCCTAGGTCAACATAATTATGTAAACTGGTTAAAATTATTTAGAACTCATAAAACTGTTGATTCGTTTCTCGATGACTGAGCTATTCAAGCAGCTGGTCATATAAAAACAAATTACAAAGTCTTTTTCCGCGTCTGTTAAACCTTCTTGTGTACACACTTGTCTTGTCTTATCGAGGCCATTACTGAAACCTGAAATTTATTTGTTGTTGTTCTATGTCGAAAACACGTAGTTGCTTAAATTCCTAATAGAATTGATGACCAAATAAAAAATATGTTTTGTCCGTTACCATGTAAAAATACGAACCATGTATTTTTGCTTTACAAAAATTTAAGTACGTACTTAACTAAGATCAGAAGTGACATCAGACTTGGCATGCTTTCGCTCAAAATTGTTACATATTTTCGAAAAAAGGGGCCATAGAATTTATCTAATGAATATGAAAGAAATACCTATTCATCTGCCCCTTTGATTTCATACAAAATTCACACTGTCAAGTCTCATCGCCACATCAGTAACCGAGCGGACGTGAATAAATATAATCATAAACGTCGTGTCTTCATTAACATCGCACATGTGGCCTACGAAAACAAGTGAGCTTCGGACCACTCAGCCTCTATTTGCGGACGAGCTCTGCATATTCAGAGTTAGTGTCGGCTACGCGTCACTTGACAATAAGCTTGTTTGTTAAATGTGTCGTCGCTGAAAAACCTACAAGTGTCCATGCTTAACGTACAGCCGTCATAGCGAGTAAATTTGATTTATATACCTCGTTTCCAACTGAAAAATGAAAGCAATTTCCCCCGACATTACAATGTAGACGCAGGAAATAAACGTTCTCTTGAAAGTATTTGTTATTTATAGACAGACAATCATCCTTGAATAATTTCTTGTTTACAAATTATATTCTAGACCTATTTTTACATCAATGATCTTTATTTGCGTGGGTTGTGTTTGTACGAGAACTCATGATTCGGGTATTTGATGAGAATGCGTCATGAGCGAATTTGCCCTACTACTAATGTGTTTGCGAGGATTGAGATGAGCACACATCCCGCGGGCGTTTGCTTATCGACTTGGGCTTGTGCATGCATAACGACTGTGTGATAAAAAGAATCGTTTACTACAGACTTCAAAGCGCATTAGGGTTGCCTTATTTTACACTGTATGTGTAATTAAAAATAAATAAGGACAAAAACTTGATTTTTATAATCAACAAGAGTACACGTGGTTGCAGTAAGCTGTTCTCATTTAATACTGGTTTTGCTTCACGGTAGTATCTACTAATTGATCTTAAACCTTGTTAGGAAGTAGTCCGCTTAATTATAATTTTGGATTTCACTGGTAACTCGTGCATGTCTAAATAAGACCATCTATGATATTAAGAAAGCTTTCCTGATTATCTCTTAGTCTCCTTTAATATATACGGCAATTTTTTAGTTAGTTAAGTTAAAAAAATAAAATGTGCTGTACATGTTTAATTTCATAATATCAAAAAACTAATATATGCCCAAATGTACAACCCTAAACCTCTGTATAGATAGAGTGGAGCGGGGTTGTTTGATGTTGATTGATACCGTTAGCCGGGCGCGCATTGTCTCGCCGACTCGCCCGGGGGAACCCAAATGAGTGGAATTATTAAACCGGGGCCCGTTCTGCGATGTGACGCTTTTTGTAATGAATGTACCGAGTGCTGTGTATCGCCCGAATCGAGGGGAACCCGAAACTCGCCGCTCCTATCAATTGTAGCAACAACCCATAACTCCCTAGTCCCCGCCGCCACCCAGACCTTTTTGTCAAAAGCTTTAATGGGAAATTTTGAGTCGCAATAATTATGTACACCGCTTTTTGTTTGTGTTACAATAATCAGCTGTTCTTATTGTGTATTGGTAGTCTTGATTCATAAAAAAAAAAAACTGATTAAGTTATCGCAGGTGATATGAGTACTTTGGCAAATAAATCCTAGTTCAAGGTAGGTCACTCAGACCCCGACCGGAGCAGTTAGGTAGATACATTGAATTTACCTAGGAAATAAAAACATTTTTTCATATGTACAAAAACAACTTTCTTACAAATTAATCAATTGTCAGTTAAACGTCAGACATTACTGAGATGTTGAACACAAAAGCAACTTTCACCGTGAGTCGCAAGCATTCAACGTTTGTGAGCTACGTGAAGGGTTCTAATTCGAGTTATTTATTTATGCAACTTTACGTCGGCATTGTGAATGCTCCGGAGAAATGTGCCGCTCCCATGACTCGAATAAAGAAATGCTTTTGTAAAAATGTCCTTACTTCTTTTACAATTCTGAACATTGTCAGCCAAAGCTCCCTGCTACGCCGGTACGTGTGATTCACTATTGTTATAATCTTAATAGTATGTTAATAATGACTGGCGATTTGTCTTAGTTACATTCTATTGATAATGATCATTTGTCAAATGAAGATTGATTATAGTAGGCACAATTTAGACAGTGATATTAACAAATATTAGATAAAATCTGTTAGTGTCTTTTTCTCTGATTAATTAGATTGCAAGTTTACTACATGTGCAATTCCTATCTTAGAAATAGCATTTATGTAACAATTAATTTATGAGCATGTTTTTACATATATATCTTCTATACGTGCTTGTCCTTTCTTAATTAAACATGGTTTTTAATAAGCGAAGAGTGTTGCAATGTCTGTTCGCAGTTAATTGTATTCAGGTTTTAATTGCTGCTACCGCTGTGTTATTATTTGAGCTGAATACGGAATTTCATTGAAACTGGTACGGTTTTCACAAAAATAAAATAATTCAAGTATAAAGGTCCCGCGCAAATGAACGCTGTCTCTCATGTGCACTATCATCATCTCACAGAAAAAGTCTTTCCTAACAATGTAAAAGTAATGCATGAAGCTAAATATTCAAATGTAAAAAGCGAGAGGGGGTTGCTCGCCCGCTGCACGTTCATAATAAACGAGATTGAGTGGGGCGGTGTACTGTAGACTCAAATGAATGACGGTAACAGCGCGGAGCGTAATCAGCCGACGGGCGACGTGCGTTCGCATGTAAAAACAAAGCAAATACATTTTACTCTGAAGTTTCACATACAATTTCTCGAGGCATACCTACTTAATAAATTACTTTTATATTCAACTAGTGCTCTATCATATTAGCCATGAAAAAGAGAGCTTTTTTTCCAGACCCCATATTTAGTTTTGTCACAAGACTTTATTAACTCTTGTAGCCTGCTGTGAATTTAAAATTTAATGAAGTTTTGTTTTTTTTTGCCCTGACAATTATTTTATTCAATTAAAATAGTATGAAACGAATTCATTTCAAATATTGATAAGAATTTTGCTCTGATATCTCATAAACTAGAAAGTCTGACTATCCTAAAACTTATTTAAAAAATATTTTAATATTGCTAATTTAGCTTTAGTCAGAATTTTTGTTAATTTATTTTGCCATCAAGTAGATAAAACCTTCAGGGATAGATGTAACTAGTGACTTCTAAAATAAATAAATCTCATTTGTCAAACTGGTTCTTGTGTATCAAATTTGCAAGTAGTCAGAATGCGCGCCCGAGTACGTTTCCTTTTAATTGAATAAGCCGAGGGTGCTACGTAATCCGGCTGGTGCCCGCTCGACGCCAAAATTCACGTCGCCTTCTGTTTGCTTTTGTTCCACAGTCACTGCTTTACTGTTTCTACTTTCTCTTGTTTATCTCTAGAACTCCCAACGCATTATTTTCGCCTGAATACGACGAAAGGATTGGTCGAAATGTTTGTTCAAAGTACTAGAATCGTAAATTAATTACTTGTATTTAAATATGTCTATATTAATAGTGTATTACTGTCTATATTACATTAGTTAGGTTTTTAATAGTGATCATGTTCACATAGCTTACATTATAATTTATAAATCTACATTTGCCAAAAAGTAGGCAGGTACATGTCGATCGAAACATTTAAAATATTAAATTTATCACTGATTGGAATGGTTTTATTTGAATACCGTGTTTAATTAAATGTTCGCTATTCCAGAGAACGAATAATATATTTTTCATTGATAAATTTTATCGCGGACGTATATTTTATTTAGTCGTTTGGACAGATGGATGGAGTGGCCGCATTCGGCTCGAATGTAATTATTGCGGTCCGATTTCGATAATGCGCCGCGAGGCCGGTTGTGAACAAAATGTGGTCGCCCACTCGTTTTGTTGCATTTTAATAATTTATACGGCTCACAGAGCAGATAAAGCCTTTCTGTGTTATTTCAATTTTGTATTACTCGAAATTTAAAACATGTATTCCATTTTGTACGTAATCATCATACGTCAGTGTGCTGTATACGTCATATTTTAACTTATGTACTTATAACGTACGTCAGCTTACCTGTTTGTATTAATTAAAATAATTACAATGTTAAAACATTATTTTTGCTGATGTAGGTACCTGAAGTATCACATATGGCTTGGCGTGGCTTAGTGGATTACATGCGAGTTGTAAGCCAAAGATTTGGAAATTCGAAGAGTTCAGATGCACTTGCGTTTTACTCAATCAAAACTTTTTTTATTTGCATTGACAATACGGCAAAAGAAATGTTACCTTTAGAGTACAATAAAAAGATTTACCCCAATTACAGGGTCCGTAGGTCGGGTGAGCAGTTTAATCGGGCTGTAAAAACGTTGGATCGCCGGTAACGAGGCAGTAAACCGGACCGGAGTCCCATAACCAAACGAACTGCTCCATGATAGCACTAAAACATTGCGCGATTTGCGTACCCGAGCGTCATGTCTATCCTCTCTAAAGGTATACGTATACCTGGAATATTTAAAGAAACCATCTGAAAGGACCATTGCACCAAACTAAATCGGGGTTTACTGTTACCAAAACTGTTTCTGTAGCATTATTTATCATTACAGTCCCTCGTGTGAGTTGGTTGCTTTAGAAATCTCTGTCGCCTCCAAGCCTCGAACATACATGTAGAAGGCGATATAAGGGTAGTCCGTGACACTCGTCGTAGACCACTAAATGCAAAATGTTTCGTGTTCCATGCGGTCGGTTGCGTGCGCCGTACTACCGTTGCGGTTACTTTGTCATCTTTATGTTCTTAGTAAACTGTTTATATTAACATATTTTACTACTCCTTACCTGATGAACGAGAGTTTTACAATCTTCCTTCTTTATTAATCATCGTAAACTCACGGTATTGCCAATAGCGATTAGATCTAATGGCTTTTATACGGCAATTACGTCACTAAAACCATAACATTCCCATACAAGGCTCATGCAAATGTTTTAATAACTTTAGATGCAGCGTGGTTTCAATAGCGCATACTCGTATTATGCCGTTCTACATGGGCTCAACCAGACTGACCGCAACAGTGTATGCTATGGATGTCATCGCAATCAGTTTTATGTTTGCAGTTTATTTCATTATTACAATATATGCCTGATAGCGTATATATTATTCTCTAGCCCAAAAAGTCAGAATCAGAATCAAAAAAAGTCAGATCGCTAATTTGGTGACAGGATGAAACGTCGTTTTCATATTTTCCTTGAAAAAATTGCTTTAAAATTTATTGCTTAAATATTTTTGACTTAAATTATGGTTTTGATAAAAAATAAAAACATATTTTTACTGCAGTGTCACATGTGGTCCATTTCTAGTATAGCAAAAGGTTCTTATAACTTGGGTAAAAAAATATTGGAACTAAAGTCATGTCTGATACATTCCCAGAGTCAGAAGTGTCGTCTTTTTATACGCATACATACAACAATAAAAGATTCTTAAACTTTTTATTTATTCATTCCATCTAAGAATAAAACTCGAGCCGGCTAAATAAATAAATAACATCAGCTCGTTGCCGCTGTATGAAAACGTAAGACGGTATAGTTTTCCTTTATCCAGAACGTACCTTATGTAATTCAATAGGTTTGTTTTCAGTCAATAGAATACTTGAATAACTCGAGTTCGCATCGTATCGTAGACCTTTACCAGATCGTTACTACGTTACAATATGCGGATGTGTTGTAGATGTTTGTCGTAAAAGCGACCGTGTCGTTTTATAGCACCGACCCAGCCCTGAGAACGGGGTCGAACAGCCACCGTGCTGGGTGGTCGTAATGTAACATAACCTGGGACCACCCCACTTGTTTTATGAAATTCGACAAACTAAACAATACAACATATTTTGATGAAAATGATGCCGCGATGATAATTCAGGTTGATGTTTTGTGTGCTCGACGCAACCAACGTATTAGAAATTGCAAATTGCATTGCATTTGCAAATGTGTACTATTTTTTTCTATAATGGCCAGTGGTTGTGATAAACAAAGCTCAGCTGAAAGACTATTATTACATCTCGGTAACCACCGTAGGTTATTGTAATCGTGACGGCATTGACCCCGCGACCCCTGGCAGCTGACGTAACGAGTGTCACCGCAACCATCAATCACGGACTGCTTTGTGACGTGGTGCGACCTGTGCCATTGACGACACTGACTTTCAGCCGATGTGATTCGCATATCTCTACACATTTGCCAAAATCACCAAAAAAATATTTAAAATTATAGAAACATATTATGTTCTTATTGTCCGCGTATTAGTTATTGTAAAATTTCTACGCTACAGCTTTTAAGACAGTAACGATTAGTCAGGCGTAATGCAACAGTTGTTGCATTAAGGAGCCGTAACCATTTAGTGATTTGGAGTATGTGGCGGCAGTATGATGTCATCTGATTGCGATGGGCGGGCACGCCTCGGCCTCTGCCGCTGATTCGTGACCAAGACTCTTAACGACTCGTACATACCTAGCCTCACTCCGTGTTCAACACTCGTGCATTCGCGAAGCCTCGCAAACCAACACTGTAATGAACAATAACACGACTTGGACAGAACGTTGTGTATCACCTGCAACATTGTTATTGTTTGTTAAAAAAACCAGATGGAATGTCAAAATTTAACCTGCCGTCAATCCACGGCGCCTGAACGCATTATTATTCTGAATTTATTTAAAGATGGCCCCTTCCTGTTGGCAACCATCCAACGGGGTATCCCCAACATTTACCAGACGATTTAATAATTATGGACTTTTATGTGGGTTAATGTATGTGTCTACTCATGTTTGTATTTGTATTCATTCATTCAAGATATTCCGATGTTCAGCGAACTGCTGTTACATATATCGAGAATGTAGGTGAATGTCACGCAGCATCCATCTTGTTTTGTGTAAGTTGTTTGTATGTTTATAGAGTTGTCGAGCCACAGTAACCAAGCGTTTCTTGTTTGAAAGTGAGAGTTCCAAGTTTCCCGACAAAACGCCCTGAGACGTCGACGCTTCACTCGACAGCACGAGAATCGTATATTTGTACTGTTGAACGTTCTGATGTTGTTAAATGTAAATCAGCACTTCATCTCATAATAATATACATGTACAATATCTGTAACAGAACTAGTTAGAAGTCCATTCATGTAATTAATGTTTATAACATCTATTTACCTTAACGATCATACACTTATACTCATTCATATTCAAAACAATGTTACGTGTATTGTTCGTGGATATCAATATTTACTCCAACATTTATTACGTTACCGTAACTACGTGTTGTGACGTCGAGTCTCTGACGATTTCTTGTATTTTGATAAAGACCTTCAAATCGAGCACGCCTACGTTTTACATCTATCCGCAGTAATCTGAAGCGAATTTCGTCACTCAATTCAATAGGTCAGGGTGTCGGTAATTAAGTCGCGTCAGCTGTTTCCAGGATCCCTCACGTTACGGAATCTGTGTTTCATTGAATCATTATCGTGTCGATACACCGTGCTCGGGTGCGGGTGCCGACGGGTCTATACATATACATCTATGTACCGAAGACTGAAGGCGTTCATGAGCGGGGGATGCCTCCAGATAATAAATAACGAGTGCAACGATTGCGACCGCCGGGCCGGGATAAGGGGGGTCCGGGGAGGGCCCGACCATTTTAATGTCCCGGCGCCAGACTTTATATTAAACATTCGACCTTGGCAGTGGCCTACATCGACACCGGGACACGCACACACGCCCACTTCTCTCGTCACGAAAAGAAAAGTTCATTCAATGTTTCGGAACTTCTCAACGCTATAAATAATAAGCGTTACGTTACGTGTTTACTCATCTAGCACGCTATTTTAAACCCCTGTCTTATCTTTGTTGTCATTGTGGTGACAATCGTTGAAACTCCGTCACGTGGTTAGCGGCGAGTGTGATACCAACACGTTTAATATCTTGCTGTATCTGTGTTGACTAATAGTAGGTAGTGATACATTTAGATTGTGGTATCAATCAATGTTAATCTTCCATGGCCGATGGCTATGTATAGACTTCGAAGTTCGAACCCATGCCGACTAGGGCAATTATTTAGCTATATGAGCTAATGAGACTTGTATAGCAATTTGCAATGATTACGTGTGAAATGCAAGACCTTTTTTCTGTCTAATAAATTATCAAAAGTTGAAATAAATAAGTACTAACGACTACCTATCTCCTTCAGTTTCATGTTTTTCATCTTTGTCTTCATTTATGAATACCAGGTAATTATGTTTAATGTTAAGCCCTGAATTGGAATTTGAATACCTGGATTGAATAATTTCCATTTCTTCCGTCATAAATTGTCACCCTTGTCAGCACGTAAGTCGTGTCTGAATTTATATGGGGCGCTCTGTGCCTAGGTGACAAAGAAGCGTGTCTTTCTAAAGTGTAAGTCTTAAAATATAGATTTATAGTTATGTTCATTTCGGTCCCAGAAGGTACATACCTTCTGGGACTATATATTTAAAACACTGACATCGTTTGCAGTTACAAAAAGATTTTTGCATAATTGGACACTATGTATGTATGTGTCCTGACCATTCTTATGTTATTCCGTACACTAAGAACAGCGCTTTAAAAGCATCAGTTAGGTCTAAGATCAGTTGTATGGTCTTACATCTGAAAACAAGGAAGTTTGTCTGCGTGCGTCATTCGACACGGCATCGGCACCACATAGATAGATGCTTTTGTGAAATACCTTTTGCACTATCATTTGTGTTTTTACAATAAATCATGTTGGCTCTATCGTTTTATGAAGTCCATCTTACAATAGTTTGCCTATAAAACGTGTATAAAATCTTTGTCTATTGTTCTCTACCCTTACAAATTACATAAAACGATACAAAATAGAGATTTCCTTTTAGATCTTGTATTTCTAGCTATAAGAAACCTTTGATCTCATAATTCCAACTAGAATGACGATCATGACTATTATGAACTGAGTTTATCTATCAAAGAACCCTCGGTATTTATCCGGAAATGTAAGCCAGATAACAAAATGTTAAAGTTGTGCAAATATTACTAGTTTACCGATATACCAGTAGTTGCAAAGGAGTAATGTTGTGAATTCATCATACTTCCTGTCCGGTAATGTGGAGATGATTTTTAGTCTAATCAAACAATTTTCTTCTAAACTTTTTTGGCGGTGGTGTGTACTTATTGGTCATATAAAAGTAGAAATCATTCATGCTGCCAATTGATGGTTACGGGATTAGATCGTTTTGAGTCCTAGCAAAGCCTAACGTATATAATGCCTGTGTAGAAAGATTAAAGTTTAATATGTAAAAATAAAACAAAATTGGCAACGTAAATCAAAGTAACAATTGCAATAAGATGTTATGAAATTGATGTTAATTTATGCGTATTACGGTGTAACGTAATCACAGACAGTGCAATATTATGTAATGAGTTTACCGTTATTGTTATTGCGTGGAACGAGTGAGTAATGTGGGTCAGTGACGAGAACAGAGGCAGGGTCGAGATGCCATTGACGCGTCTTTTAAACTTACGTAACAGCCGCGTATTGTTTCGCCAAACAAGGACACAAGGATGGTCCGCGTGTATACATATGTATAGAGAGTAAAAATAAATAATGTCTCGAGCATGCCAACCGTTGCGATGCAAACTAACTGTTTGTCCGAGACAGTTTTACATTTTGTTGTTATCTGCAGGCTACCTCTTCTCTTCTGAAACGGCTCATAAAACTAAATTCTCTTAATAATCCATTTCAGTAAAGTTTGTATCTTCTAAATATGTTGTACGGACTCGAGAAACTTACATATGTAGTTAATTTCTAACGTAGCTTAAATAAAAAACTTGTCCTCCGCTTAAATGTCTAGTATTATAAACGCATTGATTTAAATATTTTGCTTAGTTCACCTGCGATATCGGTGGTTTCATCAAACAAAATACGTAGGCAGAACAGTGGTGTCGGTTGTGCTTGCAGGTGTTCGATGTCACTACTAAACTGGTCGGGCATCCGGTCCGCGCCTTGCAGACCGTCCGACAGATGGCGCCACGAGTATATACTAGTTATATTACTGCCATATCTTATGCCTTGTTTCTTTATGGATGTTATTAAGAGGTACAGGCCTATAACATACTATAGTTTAATTACATCTTACACAAACTTACTGAAAAAGTTCTTCAGGAAAACATCACACCATTAGTAGATTATGGATATTATCAGATCCTTGTCATAGGTAATAAAAGCTGTCTTCGTTTCCTATAAGGGTGCCTTGTAATGTGTAACACCGAAACAAAGACAATTACGGTTAAAATTGTCAAAGATCCCTTTTGAAATATTTCTATGACATTATCGGCTATAAGACAAATTGTCTAATTACGTTACGGACTGGGTCGCTTATGTAACTAATGGCGGCATAATCGAGCCCGAGGAATCCGATCGTAAACACGCTCGCTAACCCACTAAAACATATTTCTTTTATTTTGCGGAGCGGGTTGACTACGCAGCCCCGAGTCGGTCGGCCCGCCACTTTACAGAACAGGTTCCTATATCGAAATTAACGATAAATCCGCCTGCGAGGTACCGCCTTACCCTCTGCGCATATTTTCCTCAGTCTCGAAAATAACTCCTCAACATATTTGAAATATATACTTTTATTCTTACGTTCACAACGTTAGGCAGAGCTGATATTATAAGTAAGGAACACGCTTTTTATATTTAACTCCATATAATGGATTATCTAAACCGCGTCATCGTAGACAACACAAAACATTCAGATATTTTAACATTCATTATAGTTGTTAACTTATCTTATAAAAATGTGACAGA
Source organism: Autographa gamma (assembly GCA_905146925.1). Classification (NCBI taxonomy): domain Eukaryota; kingdom Metazoa; phylum Arthropoda; class Insecta; order Lepidoptera; family Noctuidae; genus Autographa; species Autographa gamma. Next base: position 3,846,117 of record LR989869.1, on the reverse strand, counting down.
CAGACTGACAGACCTATATCATCTTTTTGGCCGAAAAGACACAGTGATATTGGATTTTGCTGATCTCTTCAGCTGTTGGTCTATTCCGTATTTATATTTCAAATTTTTTCAGTGTTCATTAATTATTAAACATAACATATAATCACGCCTGTATCCCCGAAGGGTTAGGCAGAGGTGTACCAATGTACACCCACAGTTTGCCGATATGTTTAGGTCCCATGTAATAGGGGGCGAGCCAATTGCCACTAACCGGGCACAAATCCTACTCCGACCTGCTACTGAGAATTTCATAGAAAAACCCAATAACAACCTTGGTCGATTTGGGACTCGAACCCAAGACCTCTAGCGTAGCAGTCGTGCTTAGCACCACTATCCAACAAGGCAGTTAATTGATAAGGTCCCAGGAAATAAAAATATTTTTTAAACAAAACATCATTTTAACGATAGCGTTTGAAAAATATATAGATTTGTAAGAACTTGAGAAGGGGAGGCCTTTGCCTGCAGTGGGCCAAGAATTGATTAAATTACATTTACTTTTATATTTTATGTTGGCTGTTATATAGTATCTCTGATTATTAGTTACATGCTGTATAAAAGTTTATATAATGTCCTTTTCTTTGTGCCTATTGCCCATATTGGCCATTGATGTTGACTAGTAACGAGGGTATCAATAGCAAGTTCCCAATATATATACTATTATATTATGTCAACAGGGCAATAAAAGGGTAAATAATAATAAAGTAGTATGTTAACTGTGATGTAAAGTGATGCTATGCCTAGACCATTGGGCGTCTCGTTGATCCCGCAGGGAGCCATCGACGGCGCCATGTTTCATTAAGCTACAACCATTCCATTTTTTCCCCGGTTCCTTGATTGAACATTATTATAGTTTGGTGAACATACCATACTCTGTACACGACGTTAATGGATTCACGCAGCCTGGGTCGCCATGTTACTGATGCATGGTAATAAACTTGCCATAATATCCATATAAATATAACGATGTCATAAAATATATTCCATAAACGAATTTATTATTCAATGTTAAATCCATTTTCTTAAAATCACAAAAAAAAATATTTTATAAGTATTATGACTTTATAAACACAGGTTAAATTAAAACGATTTCCTAATTCAGCTGCGTTTTGTGCGATAGCTACTATCACCTAATAAACAAAGATAGCGCATATTTCGCGTCCATATAAATACAAATACATAAATGACATGAAATGGACACAGTGCGCATATGCATTGACCCGCATTCCCAATAGGCCATCACTGTTTGCACTGCGACAGTAATGAGATGTAGTATATGGATGATAATATTACTATTGGCGCGCTCACTCCGATCAATATTTCCTAATTAGTTATTAGGTGTAACACAGACGGCAATCATTTTGCATTAATATAAATGGTATAACCTGTTATTATTGTTAATAGGACTACTGATATGCGATTCTGTTCATTATCAATGATAACTTGATAAGTTCACGATCTCATATTTACTCAACAGTGACGCGCTTGTGTGCGTAACGTGTACCTGTATGTGAACAATTTCATATTATAATGATAGCCTACGGCTGTATCTACATTCTACACACACCCACACAAGTTTAATGAATAACGTTATAATGCTGTAGTGTGTTTGTAAACTGTAACCTTTTATAATTCCGCGTGCATCAAAGAAGCCTGATACATTTACACATTATTTTGAATGTCTTCTTATTCCTTTTTATCATTTTTTAAGATCGCTTCTCTAAATATGTATTCCTTTACTATTTCGACACCTGTAGTATATAAATAAATTGTAAGTAACTCAATGTATTACAAAAAATAGTAACGTGCCTTCAGTTCAAAGTAAGACTGAGGCGAACAAATAACTGGTTAAGTTGGATAGTTGGTTGAGTGCGTGCAGCTCGGCGCTCGGCGACCCCCCCGCTCGAGGTTTGCTGGCGTGCCCTCGCTCGTTGTAGCTATACATATGGGTCGTAGCGAGCGGCGTGCCGTCGCAATATCAGCCCGGTGAAATCGCTCGCCCGCCCGCTTCGTCGCACCGCACGCCTCGCCTGCGCCAGTCGCCGTGCGCCAACTGAAACGCGCGCACTGCTAGCGCAATCGAACGTACAATATTCCACACGAGGCTCTCGCTCTCTGCTAGCTTCCACCGCCTTCGCCCCGGCACCGCTCCTATTACCGGCGCCGGTCGATGATTCGGAACGTTTTGCTCTAAAGCAAAATTGTCACCTTTTGGACATTAGTAAAATTCCGTTGTGTGTGTGAGAAGTGCATGTGCGCAACTCGCCCTAATTTGTGCTTCGGTGTGGTTACGAAAAGGATTCAAGACGGCTGTCATCATAAGGCTGCCTGCGAACACAGTAAGTATCGCGGCGGCCGCATGACTCAATGTAAAATGGGACGATTCTTATCTACCATACTTGTGTGAGTGGGTGTACCGACGCTGTGCTTGTCAGTGTTTGCGTGACATCCGACCGCCTCCTCGCCTGTGTGTGCGTTGGCTCAATACTCAGTTCTATTTTGTGGCGGAGCGGCTAGATGTTTGTTTTTATTATCATATGACCGGCGACTGCTGTAACTTGCTTTGAATTTAAGTGCTGACTATACTTTCATGAAGCGGTGTAATAATATCATATTGAATCATAGATAAGAATTGTCCATTGAATAACAGTTTAACAACATTTCTAAGGAATTATATAAGCAAAAAGATTCTAGATATAATAGTTTATAAAATTTACATTATAGCAATACCAATTTAATGGATTTAACGCGAACATTGCCTATTTTGTCGGTTGAAGTAACGGTTTTCATTTGCCGTCGGCAACGTTGTAGGCGTATTTGTACGGCACTTCGTGTCTTCGCTTTGTTGGATATTGTAGACTTATGTAGTAGAGTATATAAGGTATTTTAAAGTATTTTTGAAGCATTTACACATTCTGATGTATGAATATTTTTTTTACTATTTGGACCCTAATAAAGTAATGTAACAGCAAGTACGCAGTGTCAGGTAACCACGTAAAATAGACAAAAAAACTAATGTTCAGATCTATTTAAAAGTTTATATTTCAGTTGCTGTGGTAAGCTATTCTTATAGCGCTAATGATGAGTTAGAACTAGGTAGCCTTAAAGAATAACCATTCGCCCAATTCTTAGAAAACCGACAACACATAAAAGTTCAAGAAATGCTTTTCTGAATAAGATTCTGGTAGGGTTCATATCACTACTCTCTCATTGTTATGCACAAACCATATAACCGAATACAATTATAATATTAACTTGTAAATAGCCATTTGTGCAATATAAGGTTTTCTATCTAGTTTCTGAACTGAGTGAAGCATAACATCCCCTCATTACATGATTTCAAGTACATATATCTCTATTAAAAAATATCATTGTCATCTCATTATACTATTAATGTAGGGTATGGGCAGTCAAAAGAATATTTTCTGCAGATTCCAATTTAGCCACGGATCCAAGAGGCTTATTTCTAGAATTTGTACCAAATCCTAGTCATGTTTTAATGATATCAAAGGATGATGAGAAAGGCAATATGTTTGTTCTAAGTATCTGAATATGTATCATGCTATTCGATAAGGAACCTGGTCCTTCTTAGATGTATTTGACTAATGTAGGGAATTACGTTAGTAATGTCTGTATTAGGTAACCCTCATATTTTACATGCTAAGTGAATGTTGGCTTAGAATTTCTATTGAATGGAAACAGACGCATATAAGAAGTTAAAAGATTAAGCATCAAATGCTTACTTTCAGTGTAACTGAAATTAATACTACATTGATATAGGTGCATTCAATTAATTATGTATTTTGATAGGCAGTTCATCACAGTCAATTCACGTGAACTATTCGCGTATAGTTCAGTGCTTATTTTAAATTATTTCAGTTTTCCTATATTCTTCCTATGTGACAATGCGTTTCCTTATTTCAACATCTCTGTTGTCTGCATGTATTTATGGTCCAAAATGCATTCGTTGGTCAAATTACTTGTGTTTGTAAAAAGCTCTACGGCGTTCTTGCGATGTCATTACCAAAGAGCATTGTTATTATCGCGATTCGCGCATGTGTTCGTAACGCTTGTATGCGTTTCTGATTATTTAATGCGATCTCACGCTCGACAAGTTCACTCGAATAATGTCCTAACAGCCAGCATTAAGTCGAATCAATCGTCGATTTTATTCACCGTGTCGTAAAAACTATAATGGCGGAGAAAACGTTGGCGTATCACACATTCCTCTTTCGTCGGTGGCTCATACAAATTATACGATGTGTGTTACGTATAGCTAGGTAGGTGGGCCGTCATTATTTATGTTCTCTAACAGTCGGCTCAGTGGTGTGGGTTAAAATCGGAGCAGTCAGCTGATCGTCCATGTGTGTGTGTGCGTTCTTCGGGAAACACCTTTCGATGACGTGTGCGAGCTCAGTTTAATTGGACATTCACATTGTTCCCTCTTTGTTTTTTTTCTGGTTAGTCATATTGATTGATATGTCTGATAAAAGCATTAAGCATTATTTCATGACGATTGACTCTACATTTAGAGTAATTAATGGATGTGATTTTTGATCGCCTGCATTGACATTACGTCTATTCACATTTGATAAAAATTGCACTTATCAATCAGCATTAACAGCTTAGTTACATCTAAATAGATGTAATAGATAATTTCTATAGTATGATTATGATTGCGATCACTATTCTTTCCGCGAACAAATTTCCTGTTGATTTTATTAATCCTATACTGATTTTTACGGATTTTTTATTACTTACATAAATTATCAACCATCTACAATTAACATTTATAAACAAATTCTTTAAAATGTTCTTAAAATTGAAGACCTTTGAATTATGTATTTTGTCCCTAAAACTAAACTAACTCAAGACTATTACCGTAGATCAGTTATTGCTTTTTCCTCATGGTTTACTATAGAAAACTACCATTAACACTTTCTTAAACTCTACTCTTAAGTCTATCAGTCGCTAATCTATACTTCAAAGAGACACGAGACAGCTTCAAACTGCTTTTAAACCGAGTGACGTTTCAGTATTCGGCCATTAGTTTGTCATTGCCAGTATCCGGATATTGTTTGACCACTTTATAAAACACAACCTCACCACAGGGCACAATGTAATTTTAAACACGGCAGGTAAGTATACCTAATTGGGGTTTGGACGTAAACACTCATTATGAGACATGTCATTTGGTAAAAAAACATGTCATGATGAGTGATTACATTTGCTGGTCTATGTAGCAGTTACGTTCAGGATTGTTTCGCTGCCATGTTTCGTATTGCTCTTCATCTGTCTGATACGCTTCGAATGCATGTATTAGAATATTAAAATTCTTGTTCCAGTTGTATTTTTAATATTTAACGTAGTATGGTAATATTACGTTTACGCTTAAATATAAAAAAAAATATTGTATAAATAACTCTGCTTTTACAGTCGGGTAGTAAAATATCTGTCCAATAACATAGTTGATTTAAGATGTCAAACAAGAAAAGACGAAGTAGAAATGTATGTCTGGTTGATGAGATAGGGACAAAAACCGTTTGGTTGATATATTGCAGCTTATAGACTGCATTCATTCGTAATGACCAGTCTAGTGAATGTTACAGTATTCTCAAAATAAATGGGAAAGTTTTATCGAGCATTGTTCCATCACATCGCTGTAAGAATACGTTTTTGACGACCATACAAATACATTAGAAGAGCTTCGCTACATCGTAGCAATGTTTGGCTCTACGCTTGACTCTGTTCGTTGTTTAGTTTGACTTACGGAAAACCTGCAAATGTTCCATGCGTTATAAGTGAATACTTAAGTCTATCATTGCCTGTACTGTAATGTTTCATAAATGCCTATTGTGCTGTATTCTGCATGTGATGGTTAGTAAACCATACAAGCACTGGAAGTCCGAAATGATACATAGGATGTGCGTATTGTAATATACTTTAGTGGAAATTGAAAGATGAGACAACTTGCTGCGTGCTTTTTAGTCATAATAATATTAATTGAAAAGATGGATAAGGGCTCCTACAAACTTGCATTTCCCATTTGTTTCTAGATTGTTGCTTTTGTTGTTGTTTCTTCTAAAAGTGTTTATAGTTTATTTTGTTAATGATTCTGTAACTATCCAGCAACGCTAGAACTGCACGACTAATTAATTGAACAATAGTTGAAGTTAGCGGGGAAAGTTGAGATTCGGCGTAGCTGTTCCCCTTTCCCTCTTCAACCCCCTTCGTCACAAATAAATAAGCCAGAGCCGACATCCGACAACAATAATAATAATTCGCTCGAGCCCGATCAGCTGTTTCGCCGACACCGACCCGAGTAACAGGTGGCCTATAAAGACATTCAATAAAGTGTGTACCACTTGCCTTCGTTGCGAAACGGTCTATTTTACACAAATACACACACAGCGAGAGCAGACCCACTACTAACCAAAATTACCCAACTTTTTTACAATCTTGTTTTACCAAACCGACTGTTTATATTTTCGTAACATTTGGACAATTTAATTTCAATTTGTGTAATATTATTTTAAGGAAATTTGTAATTTCGAAATCAGTAACTTTTTGGCAACTTTTATTTAGCTTGTTTGTTGACAAAAAAAAGAAAACTTAGATGTGGTTTGGTTCGCAACCAACGAATTACCTTCTTAACATTTAGACCCGTTTCGTAGGTCCGGGTACAAAAGTATCGAAGATTAAGATAAGAATGTCATTCCTGACTAAAGAATAGACCGAACTCGAAACCGATAACTATTCAACATGTGGATGCATGAACGTTTTTGTATTAAAGAGCATTAAAAGGCAGTATCCTCAAGCTAATTTTTAATACTTGCTTGCCTGCCATTTTCCACCTTTGCCGACATAATGATGTTTTGGGTATTCTGTATTGCTTGATAATGCTTCTTTTTAACTAATACCAAATGTTTAAGAAACACCCCAGATACATAATGATCTTCGACAAAAGGATGATTCTTAGTTCGTCATTCAAGGGATCCACTCGCACGAACTGACCCAACACCGTCGGATCGAAGCGGGGTTAGTTGGTGTACAGTACGACGATTCGTAAGAGTTGTGCAGCATTTCGCTCTCAATAGCGCGCGGTCGTCGATGACGAGCCGGTTATGTAATGTAAATGTTTACGTACCTACTACACGTGGCCGGCACCACGTGCCCCAACCGAGAACACTAGCCTTGTGAATTATTTATTTACGACAACATTTTCGCACGCCGGTCGACGAACTCTTGAATGGTCTTGGACGCATTTACGCCGATTAATCTCAACATGTGTCACATGACATTGATAATTCAGTATTGTAGATACTTTCAACTATGAAGAAGATTACGATAACATACGTTGTTGTCAAATCATCATTGGTTAGATCGACTATGACAATTCCATTATGTATACATCCATACATTATGTATATCTTTTGATACTTCATACACAAATATTTTATCTAGTCAACATTTCATTTACCTAGCGTACAACATATTGGGCAAAATCTGGTATATACTGCCATCATCACTTTGAATAGCAATGAAAGCGAGCCAAATACGGCGTATGCGATTGATGGTGCAGAAGCACTGCGGGGCAGAGGGATTTGCGGTTATTGAGGAGAGCTTCAACGCCCATCAGTGATCTATTTATAGCGCACGGCACTGCTCCCGAGCGTGGCTCCCGTGCCACTGACCTAGCCTACCAGATATTAATATGAAATCTAAATATCGTGTATGATGGCACAGACAGTAATGAACACGGTAATGACGATGTACGATGAATTATTGTACCTAAACACATCATGATAATGACTCACCGATTATTATATGATCAAGGTTTTATACAAATCGAAATCAGTCGCAAAAAGAGAAGTTGACTCTCCTGTAACCCGTACGTCCGGTACACACTTGAGAAGTCTTAAAGTGGCTACTACTGTAACTAAATCTCTATTCCGTTCTGTCAATTAATTCTTTATTATCATTGATTGAAATCTCGGTATACGAGTATCATAAATCAAAACATTTTATGAAAATGATAAGTTTGTAGATATTATTGAAAATCAATCGCATAGGCTTTAAAGTACTTCTTAAGAATTCACGATGCAGTACGGAAACTAGTGTTGTGAGCAAGTGAGACGGGCCTTTGTTCTAGTATAGCAATCCTGAATAAGTACCGCACATTGTTAGTCAGGCCCACGTGAGCGTTTCTCTCGGCTCAATAGCGGGTTTCATGATCGTCGTCGCCTCGTTCCCACTGCACCTCACCTATATAAGGTAGGTACGCTAGGCTACGTAGGTCGTACGTCTGTGTGGTTGCGTTAGTCCCTCTATTTACCGCGTTGCTGGCAGCCTCCACACATTGTGTAGACACACCAACAAAAGCGATTTTGTGTTTATTTGCGTCGGGATTTGGGCCAAGTGCAGTCGGTCAATTTAAGCCGATCTCGTCCATTCGTGCACGGCTGACGTATCGCAATCGACGTAGTCCAATCACTCAAACAGCTGATCAATGTTTTGTTAGATGTTAATTTGAAGCCACAGAGTCGATAAATGTAGAACTGCCCATAATAAATTATTTGCTATTTAAGTTTGTTTCCCGAATTTCGGATTTTCTTATCATATATATGTAAGATTTTGATTGATGCTTGTCTTAAAACACTTATCTAATTAGATTTTAAATAAAAGATCATTTTATTATTGATCCAGTTTCGACCAAGTTTCTTATTTTTTACATAATTATGTCTTCTTCTTGGTTTATTGTCATAAGAACCATGAAAATCATTACCCTCAAATGACTAATGTGCAAAGAATTCCTTACTAGGATTTATTTTAGTATCCTGTGTTTACGAATTTGCTACACAATTTTCAATGATCGGTAACCTAAAAACTGCCAAGAACCAAGATCTCAGGTTCTTAAATATTTGTCTCCCCCTACGGGATTGAACCCGCAGTCTATCGCATCTGGCCAATTACTCAACTAGTGCGACAATGGGCCTTTCCTTTCTGATATTTATGTAGATAGTAAATTATATCTGCTTATCAAACGAGCCTTGTCTGGTTTAGTAACGTGACCAACGTCAAATCAATTCGCTTCCAATTTACTAGGTACATCTAAAAACACTACACAGAAACTGTATAGCATAGATAGAGCTGCCCAGCACGTCCCGACAGCTTCCAACAATAATAATTAATTGACTCGTCCGTTCGTTATCGTGCTTTTATATTGACGTTCCCGAGTGAGCAAGCGAGCGAGGCGCATTCGGAATGAAATTTCCATAAAAACTTTTGTGCTCCGGCGGACGTTGCGAGCGCACGTTAAAATCGTCGGCTGGCAATAAAACAGCGGCCGGTGCGGCGAGGCGCGACGAAGCGAGCAACGAGTGCGAGAGGGACAGCCTTAGAGATAATGGACTCTGTACGAAATGAAGAACGCGCCTGGTGCGCTGAGCGAGCGAGCTGGAGCGCTGGGCAAAAACATCGCCGCAGTTATCGCGCTCCCCTCCGCCCCGCGCCCCGCCCCACCGGCCGGACTCGTCTGATCGACGCCGGAGCCTCTCGCAGGCGAGCTAACCTCGACAGCGGGGGGTCGCGAGTTGCCTCGTCGAGCCCGTTCGAACGTTGAGAACGCGTTGCACCGTCGCCGCTCTCTCTATAATACGACTCGGTTTTAACTTTGAAAAAGCTTCACATTTACGCGTCCGTTCCACAGTTGCTCTTATCCGCTCTAAGCTCGCTCTAATCGCGTTTACCGTTGCATGTTGTCATAGAAAAGGACCACTGATTGATTTACTAGAAACGAACATCGCCAGCGCTGAAACGGTACGTACTGTCATATGATTGTCATCTGTGGAGTTTGTTATGTGAGCTTTCATGATTCATATAAACGTTATTATGCATTGCTTGTTATTTCATTGTACTTTTACGACTGTTGCTTTACGTTACATAACTTAGTTACCGTATGCAAAAGATAATCTGCATTAAGTTTAATATTAGCGCAAGGCGTGCCGCATTTGTTTTTATTTTGGTGTTGGTTGCGAGCGCATTGTTTGCGGAGATTCCGTACGTTGTTTTATTGCACGATCACCGCAAGTGGCCGTGCTCTATTGACTCGGCGTGCTATTGTTGCTCTTTACTGCCGAGGTTGCAGTGTCAAGGCATCTCACCTAAGCTTAAGAATGCACACTTATGCCGTGGGGATTATGCAAATGTAAATTGCAGTGTACATTAGCATCTGTTACCTATCTTGTACTGTTTTATTTTTGATGTATCATTTTCTTTTATGTGCCCTTAAATAACTTATGATTAAACTATTGAATGGGTTCAAATAGTATAACAAACGTCATTTATTCTGATAAGTTTATTAATAATGAAGGAAAAAAGAAACACTTTATAAAAGTGAAACATTAAACCCATATGAGTAGAATCACAGTACTCACTTACTTGAAAGACAGATCATTCGACAATTCATTTATTGCAAAAAATCTATGTAATGCATTCTTAAAATACCATGTTCTTTGGCCACCTTAGGGTTCCTTCATCAAATCAACTAGATGTTGTATCTAGTTGATTTGACGAAGGATAGGTATTATGATATTGCATAGTCACCGAACAACATCAACTTGCCAAATTTCAGTTTAATCGGACATCTAGAAGTGACCTAATTCAGCTTTCTAGGATTGATATAAACGGAGTAGACAATGTATGTCACATTGCAAATTAAATATTAACTAAAATCGAATTAATGATCACTTGGATCAAATCATGATACACCACAGTTTCCACAGTTCAAAAACAAAATACTAACTCATGAATAACTCAACTTTTAAAACTGTTTTGATGATTCACAGCAAACACCTATCTATAATAATAATTCCAAGCGGGGCCAGCGAGAGCGTAGACAAACAAGTAAGGCCCTAACAACTGGTAATCGGGTCATCGATTTAGGATTTTTCCTATGTTTCAAATCCGGTAATTTTATTTCTCAGACGCCAAAGACTACGAACAACTTAAATAAGTATGATAGGTTAGGGCAAATTTATTACTCTATGTAAAATGTGTATATGTATTATCCTTATGTGCGGTCTTATCAACGTTCCGTAAACCTGTACCTAGGATAATTCATTGAACTTCTAATCTCTAACAATACTCACAATCCTAATCTCCCTCAGAACCTAAATGAAAAATAACTTTATCTGAAATAATAATTAAAACTTTCATCCTTCCAAGGAACAAGATTAACAAAAAAAATGTTCACATGGGTGTCGCTCTACATAATATACATTAAAAAAATCATGATTGTTAAATACTTATATTTTTTATATCTAAGTGACTGCGCTAAAATTCTTTTCTGAGCAACCAACAACCAGTTGTCAAGTTTGACTTCAAAGTTCAAACCAGCAAGCTTATAATTAAATATATCTTGCCTACGACTCCTATGAGGAAAAACATGCTCTGATGAAAAATGTACATGTATTTTAAACACGTATTGTTAAGTGTACAAAGTACTTAGGTTCTCATTTTTATATAAGCTGAAAAAAAGGTTCTGGTTAGTCTAGATGGAGCCCACTCTGCCTTTTTGTCTTATTCTGATTAACGTTTACATTCGTTAGTCGAACTCGTAACACCGCAGGGAGTTCCTTTAGTGAACGTTGCTAGCATGAATCGCGTTGCTCTGGTCGAGACCCATTATGGCTTTTCCAAAAAATCCGGTGAAATAATCAAAGCGTGAGCTTAGGATAACACCGAAGGATCGAATCGGAATATCACAAACCAAGAAGTCATACATACTTATTTTAGTAGCAGTAAGAAGTGTTAATGAATCTGTATAATAATATGTATGTCTATTTTATTGTATAATTAATTGAATTTTGTTTTGTTCCAGGATCTGACCGGTCAGAACAGCAATGACTCGGGCGGCAGCGGCGGCGCGGGGCGCGCTACTACGCCGCACCTGAGGCCGACGCCCAGCCCCACAGGCTCCAGTGGCTCACGCTCCATGTCACCGGCTGTTGGTGAGTAACGCAAAACGCACACACAATCACTGTACTCGCATGAGCCATCATGTTGAATTAATCGAGTTAAGCCCATAGACTTGCCATGAAATCACGAAGTTCAGTTGTACGAAGAACTAAGTATGAAGCGTTTGTGTGGGGAATTGGCCACAAAGCCAACCTTGTTTTATTTGTTATCAATATTAGCAGAAATAGTATTATCAAAGAATCCAGTCACAGCGAAGCCCGATGCATTTCGTCTTGCCCGGGTTGCTTTGAATTTGAACCTTATTTTCAGGGGGCTAAGGACTTAATATATTCTTGGGTGGTTTAGCCGTATCCTTTGTTTTGTCACGGGTGTGTTGATCAGATTCGTTGTGCATACTTCGTCACCGGTAGACACGGGCTTTCCCGACATTGACCCACATAGAACGGGCGCCCAGAGTACGCCGTATTTTGCCCCTTTTGCGGGCGCGAACCACCCCAGCCCGCCCACCTTATGTACGAGTCGGGGTGGTCGCGGTATATAGGGCCTCGTGAAAAACTTACCCCCACCGTCGGTCGGGGTGAGCACGCAAAACAGGACCTTCTACCCCTGAGGCCCACGAGGCGCTCCTATGTGCCGAATCGCCACCGACCGACCCTCACCATTGACAAACCGTTCCATCTATATAACAACATAAAAAAAGCTCAACAAACTTTTACTTTTTCAAACTTGGCACGATTCTGTTATGGCTAAAAAAATCCAATTGAAGCATGGCACTATTGATTGCTTTAAATGATGAATTCGCATAATCGGTCAATTGAAACGGACAGTGTTATTCAATAGGTTGACCAAATAGTATAGGACGATGTATTCAATATTTGATCAACCACCCGCGCATAAGTATTGGATCCTGTTACATTTCAAAGTGTCTGTAGACGTACAATTTACATGTACATACTTAAATTGTAAAGGTTATCCTTGTGACCTTCGTGAGGTTTTCTCAAGTAACCGGAAGTGACAAGTTCCCCATTGGGGATGCCGCACATGTTCCTTTGCTCTCATTAGCATATAATACGTCACGAACGGAAAGATAGGGAAGAGAACATGTCTACTCAACAAGATTTTTTTGCAACACCAAGGGGTGAGATAAAACATACTAAACTTACTAAACATAATGTGTTTTTACAGTTTTCCTTTATCATTTCCCCAGTTCTTTATAAAAACCTCCGTAAAACACCCCTCGATATATGCTTAGAGCCAGGGCTTGCCCTTACACATCTGGATTTTCCCCAATCATCAATCCACATAACTGCCGGTTAGAAAACATTAATGGTTGACTAAGTATGAATTCATACTACAGCAGAGCTGAAGCGCATCAAAAAGAGATAAGTTTATATCGAAAAATAATTTAAACACAACGCCACGCTCATATTTACCGCTTCGACTCTGAAATATGAATTGTCCCCTGTCCTACAGTATTTGATTTAGTTACATGGTAATTATAATCGATGCCACCACTATCGTCCTTGTCAAGTTTTTTATACTCACATACTAATTTTAGAGTATGCAAGTAAAAGTATTAAATTTTAATAAAGACTTATGGTATTCATTCGCATGCCTGAAGTAACCACCTACACTTGGAACGCAAATTGCTTTGTAAATGTATTCACGCATGTTCAATAACTTGCGATTGGTGACCATTCCAAACCATTAAAATTCGATTGTTTTATTTCACGCTGAATTTTTTTGCAATAAGTGCCTTGAAAAACCTTTATTATGAACAAATATAACATTTGTATTACCGAAGTTGCATATTTTCATCAAAATTACTATGTCACGATACTTCACGATAAGTGTGTCTTATAGATACGTCAACGGGCCGACCTATTTTCAATTAATATTAAACGGATTCACTGAACATGAGCGGCTTCGCAAAAAATAAGGAATTTCATCACTCAACTAACTGGATGAATGTGAATTTTTGCATATCTAATACCGGAACTTCAATTTGTTTAACTCCAAAATATTATTATTCTGTAGTTAGGATTCAGAAATGAAGAGAAGTAAAAAAAGTTTAATCCTTAATTTTATGGTATTTCTAACTCTACATAGTGTTACCAAGATATCATTCTGCGAAAAAGGCTTAGAAAGGTTGAGCATTGGAATTCTCATAATGCACATTATCAATTTCAGGATTGGTGAAACATAAGTAGGTATCCTTAAATATAATCAACGGTTATAAATTCTCTTGATTAAATATTTATTCCCCAAAATAAACATTGCAGATATGTATCATAAAAAAGCAATTTGGTATTTCGCCTAAACCGGCTGTAACGAACAGCAACCGCAAAGCAATCGTGTTTTGTTAACGTCGTCGATTGCCGAACGTAGCTTTCTCAAAACATCGGGCTGTAGACCGACCGAGCTCCGACAGCCGCGCCACTCGAATACCGGTTATATGACCGCAATACACCCTGTATCTCCAGCGCTGCGATCGCACTAACCAATTTCCAAGTCCAACGCTGCTCGTGTTCTTTGCTCACATCTATAACCTCAAGTTGCGCAGCGATGTATTCAACATCAGTGTACAAATTGTCACGAGCTGGTGCAGTGGTAGAAGGTTAACATGACTGTATGACGTCAACTGTTCGGCGCGTCGGACTTCTTGACTCGACAAACATCGAGTGAATATGTGAAGTCTCTCGCTAGAAAATTATAGACGAAGCGTTTGAGGAAAAATACTCCGGTTTATGTGTATACTGTAGTCAAAGGGTAACCTATAGCCAACATGGTTATGATTTCTTAGTTAGAATTTAATTGCGGTTAATAAATAATTGTACCTATATTATGAATAAAATAAGTAATAATAATTAATCCCAATTATTTCCACCATTTAATATTTTGCCACAAAGTTAACTGACACATGAACTAAACATCCGTAACTAGAAAGAAAGGAATAATTTATTTATGACCTGTTTGGTATTTACAATATAAGTACATAATAATATTAATAATTATTTAGGTCACTTAAAATGTTAATAAACGGAAGTACCTATTTAGTGGTTCCTTACGTTTTATTATTATTAGAGTCAATAATGTCTGAATGACAGAAACCTTTATCTCTTATCTTATGCATCAGTCTTATTGATTGATCGCATTATTCTTTATCGATGTGTAAATAAAAATGAATTTCTGTTTATCGACCGCATTGTGCTCGTTTCCAATCCAAGTTCCATCGTTATTTTAACACAATGAAGCCGCAATACCGCAACCCGACGCGTTCGAAGGTGAATTGCGTATTGTTTGACGCCCGCATACAACGTGACTTTCGAAAACGACTTTAATTTTCGTCCAATAAGGTTTCTTTTGCGCGAAGTATACCTATTAGTGGAGCTGAATGATTTTAGACCTTATGATGTGAGGAGGTTGGAGCATAGTTGTTTGGATTGCGTGTCGCTTGTTCAGTATACGGGCGCTAAAAGCGTTTCGCAGTCGTCCGTCGTGCGTATCGGCCGCCGAGCAGTGGAATGCCATCAACTAAGATAAGGCTGGCTCTTGGGACCGAGTCGAACGCTGCCGCTCGCTGTTCTCCGTGACATTTGAAACCTATATTTACTTAAACTTATTTATATTTAGCTCAACGCTTTACATTTTTAACTTTTTACTTGTTTTGCGACTATTGTGTTGTAATCGAAAATTATTTATAAAATTTATTATAAGATGGCACTTCATTGGTGTATGATTGTGTAAAGAATGGTTAGAAAATTGTAGGTATAAATAAATAATGAAAGATAAAAATCTTAAAAGAATTTATCTGATTAGTTATTTTGCAATTAATCTGTTATGAAATGTATTGATTACGTTATGTAAGAGTTTATATAATGATTACCGCTTATACCTCTTAAAAGTATTCTTTATTGCATTTATCACCCGTAACACAGTTAGGAAGTGATCTGTCTAAGATTGTGTTCACAAATGCATCCACCCTCACACATTCATTATGGAGGTGACACACATGCACATGTGAGGGTCGGTATAAGTGTTTGTCGTTTACCTTAAATGCTTCTATGTACGACCACGTGCCTGTGCGTCCTTGACAAGGCCAACGACCTCATACTTTTGAAAAAAAAAGTAAAACAAATCGTTTTTTGCCCCAATCCCGCCACAATGTTTGTTTTGATCGTTTTCACGTAAACGATCTTTCGTGGTTTGTTTTGAATACTTTTTTTCGTGTATTAGGTTTGACGTGGCTGTTATATTTCTTTATGATCAAGTCCTTCTCTATTACTCGTTATCGTTACTGTCATTATCAAGAATTCTCTGATCAATAATGGTTGGTAAATAATTGTAATTTATAACTGTTAAGGTATTCGCACTTTTTGTCTTGAATTGTAATTCCGTCTAACATCACATCATATCATAACTTTCACAATTCATTAAATATATGTTAAAATGAAAGCAGCCAGGTATTTAATAAATTAACTAAGTTTCCTTATTTAAGATGGGAAGCTACGGCAGAGTTACGAAGGGGCACAAAAAAAAACTTGCAAAAGAATATGTCTTTTGTAACGGGAACCTGTTGCGTGTCTGCGGTCCCCGCCCGTTGACTGCCCATCGCCTAATTGTATTCAGATTACCCCGGAAAAGTGATAAATCTCGGCGAGTCAAGGTCGACGGAGGGTTCGACAGCCCATTCACCCCGTTCCGTCTGCCCCCTTGGCTAATGGTGCGGACATTCTTTCCCTAACCTCGGCCAGACTTGCTCGGCTTACGCTATAGTATACTATACACATTCACTAAATGTACAAGTGTACCCACCTACCCCCCACGCCCAATAACCAGATGTACTTACCTCACAGACGTAACGACCACCCTGCTTTCGGTCCCTCTCCCCGAGATTGTTGTAAGATTGAAAAGGAAAACGAGATTTAATTTGTCAATGAAACACTTCTAAAGATTTGATTTGTTTTGTATATAGCCATTGTGACAATTTGTCTCGGCTCTCGATATTGAATAAATGAAACTTATCCAACCGTACGTATGAAATTGTTAAACACGATTCAAAGTACATTATGATTTTCTTGTTTGTTCCTTTAGAGAAATTACCGGATCGAGGTTCACTATTAGTTCGTGCATGCCTGCTCTTTTAACTTCAATCAATGTTAACCAGAATCAAATTTCGAGATTAATTTTAATCCCTGAGATAAATCCCCTTTGTTAGATTAAAGCAATTTAATCATAATTATGTGGAACATGTCGAGAACGTAGAATGTATAATCGTAGAGTCATGAGTAGAAACTAGTAATATTTAATAACGTGGTATATGAGCAGTATGAACACCACAGTAAACGGACAGTGAGAACGTTAGTGATGATCAAGTTAAATGGGTCGACAAACAGCGGCGTCGCAGCGACGCCGACGCCACCGTTTGTCTCAACTAGGACGCTTGTTAACGCTATTGTCTGCCTTCTGTTTATACGGCTTGCTGTTTAGAAACATATATATTTGTTTTTAGATGTTCACGATTAATTATACTTAACGTTTTAAAACAACACACTCATACAATTTCGGTCACTGTTACAGCAAATACGTTTTTCTTATAGGAGCGTATTTGACTAAATATTATGTTCAAACATCTTGCATAGACGTCTTACATAAATATATTAAAAATTCCATAAATAACTGACCAAAACATTTTATAAGACAAAACAATACGTACCAATACTAACTTCAGACCCAAATAGACAAATTTATGCATACATCGAGTTGCTAATAGGTTCGTGTCTGCGTGACTACGAAATCTCTCAGTACAAATACTCATGTAACTCATGTTGTACCACTTGACCACGTTGTGAGTTTAGATACATAGTGTAAATTGTCAGCACTTGACGTAACATTTATAGTTTATAGTTTGGTTTCAAAATAACTAAGATCTTTTTTTCTTAAGGATAGCCAAAATTTTTAGTTTATGCTTTCCGTTCATGCATAGCCCTTTTCATTCAATAACAGCACACTATCTAGTGCTGTCATAGAAGACAGATTTTTCAGAACCGATGGTTATGAATAATATGCATAGATAATTATATGGTGTATAAATTAGGAAAGGTTATTAAGATTAAGTGTTTGCATTACAATAAACTTGTAAGACAGTATGGTCAGGTGTTGAACATAGGGCCTACGAATATGTCCCGAAGAAAAGCAGCGCACTGGACTCGAACATTCTACACTTTCTATTGACAAAGCGTTTCAATTCCGATCATTTGGCCCTATATGAAGGTACGTACGTGGGTGCGGCTTGATTGTATGCGCGGAATGTGTTGGTCTGCAGCTGACCGCGGTAGGTTCGCGTGGTTGTCCGCGCCCTTCGTGCCTGAGTGCTTCACACTTATGTATAGTATAGAATATGCTATGTTCAAGCAATATAGGTTCATAGATTTAGTTTGGTCTTAGGAATACAGATATAATTGTCAGCCAACAATGAAAGGTTTAATTTTCAATATCGTATATTTTGTAAGTGTATTGCATACAACTTTGGTGCACTAGCCACACAATCATAAAATAATAATTACTAAAATGAGAAAGCTGTAAAAGCCTATGTTTAAAGTAATTTAAAGCAATATATTGGAACCTTGCAAGGAATTGCACGTGCAACCACTGTTATTGTAGGATGGGAAAGTAAAGACCTCGGTTTGTTGCGTTACGCACGCGGCCGTGTGGTGACGGGCGCCTGCCCTTGACAGAGCGGGTTCGAGTCCACGACTTACTGCGTGCTTTGTTGCTCAATAACACTTCATTCGAGTGTAATACAGTGTCACAGAGGAAGTAATGACGCCTTTGTTTAAACGATTAAACGTTAAGCCTAACTAGAGTCACATTTTTTTTTATTTCTTTAATTGTAAGTAACTGACTTTATCTCGTCGTCATCTTCCAGACATTTATGACTGTGAGAAGGGCGTTCTCAGAACAGAAGCAAGTCGCGAAAGTCGTTCATGAATCATGATGCAGTTAAAACTGAGTCAACGCGATCACAAAATCTCGAAGCATACATTCTCCTTAAAATGAACTGGAGCATTTCTACATGCTTTATTTTTACAACATGATACTGGCATACTTTCGTTCTCCGTATCTGTTAAATAAAAGTCAAGTAATAGTGGTTGGTTTAAATGTAAGCAAGCACACGAGATAATCCTTATAATTTAGATTATAAAAATTCACAGAACTTGTAACTTGTGTGCTTACTCTGGGTAACCTAAGTATACAAAACGTTTATCAGAAACGTTGTCTATGTATTTAACTCCTGTTTTAGATAAATTATTAGACTAGGGCTAACCTCTAGTCTGCAATATTCAAGGGTTGCCAGACAATTTTGTACTCTGAATGATCCATGTTTGCATGTGTACCTTATCTGACTCTTATTAAATGTCATTTGTGTAGAATTATCACATCTAATTAAATAAGATTTCGACCTTAGGAAATACGATGCCAAATGGATAGGTCTGATAAGGCAACTTTCATCATCATCATCAGCCGGAAGACATACACTGCTGAACAAAGGCCTCCCCCCTAAGGCAACTTTACCGTAAAATAATTTCGTTTTACATACTAATTAAAATAACTAATTCAGTATAAAATATGTTGAAAAGGTATAGTTATCACATACATATGCTTAGGACGCGTGCTATTTTTACGAGACATTAGTCGGATGTGAGACGAGTCGGGACGACCCCATTACCGTGGCGCTACACTCATTAAAGGTCGCCGTAAACAAATAGATATATAGGTGGGCGCGTATGGCACAGCGTTGTTATCTATGATTCACTGGCGCCTCGCCGTCTGTCGGCCGTCTGATCGCGCCGACACAATATAATGGCCCGATAATAGCCCGCTGATGAGATTAAAGTGACGACCCTCGCACGTGTTTATCTTTATTTATACAAAACGTCGTCAAGGGCTCATTTCATTTCAAATATGCAGTGAAAAACGTAATCGTTCTCCGACGTAGCTTTCGCAAAGTTTTCAACTGGTGTAATTGCTAATGTATATGAACCATGTAACCGTCGGTAGTCAGTCTCACATAACACTAACATAACCGAGTCCAAATCGACCTACATAAAAGCTGCAATACCACTTTCGTCGTCGCAAATCACTGCCGCTCGTATCTCGGCCTCGGTCAATGCGTTGCGTGCATGTCGTATGCACATATACGGATGCAATAAAGTGCAGCGAGAATTCGCAGGCTAGCGGCGCATGCTGCTCACGTGCCGATGGAAAACGAAAGTGATCGGATGCGTCCCTCCGCCCTCGATTGATGCCCGGCCGGCTTAGGCGAGCCCTCGTTAACTGTATTATTCAAATTGTGTGTGAGCACCGGCCGGCGTCCAGCTCCGCGATCGATCACAAAACCGATATACGCCAGTGTTTGTCGCTTGCACTCTCGTATACAATTTAATTGATAGTCTTGACACTCAACTTGATTTCGTGTAAACAAACACGATGCGAATAGCGAAGCTGTTCTAATCTTACTAATGATTGTAGATTATGCACTAGATTTTCTGATCTTAAGTAAACTTTAATTGCAGACAATTTTTAGCTTTATAAGAAGGTATTTGTAAAACTGAATTTGACTTATAAATAATTTTGTTAATTACAGGCACGCAGAACGTAGCGATGCCGCCGCGAACGTCGTCATCGCTGTCGGACGGCAGCGGGCCGACGGCGCGGCCCGGGCCCGGCGGCGCTGCGGGAGCGCCCACGCCCGGCGGCGGCGCGCCCCCCGGCGCCATGGTGGCGCAGCCCTACGCGCACCACCCCGGCTACAAGGCGCCGCACTACCCGCCGCCGCAGCCCTACGGCTACCCGCCTAGAAACCACCATCCTTACCCCTACGGGTATCGTCCGCCGCCACCGCCACACCCGCCACAACATTATCCTCCACTTAAGGTAATTATCTAACAGCTTGAATACTTAAAAGTAAACATGACTTACCTAAGGTTTATTCGTAACTATCAGTGTAAAGATCTTATAAGTGTGAATACGAAACCTTAACCGTGCGCCTGCGGTGTTCCAGCAGCAACCTCGGCACATGGGTCCCCCTGGCCCCGGCGGGCCGGGCGCCCCGGGTGCTCCCGAGGGCGCGATGCCGCCGCCCACAGCGCCGGCCGAGCCCCACGACAACGGGCCCGCCGCGCCCGCTACCGCTCTCGTCACCACCGGACCCGACGGCGCTCCACTCGACGAAGGCAGCCAGCAAAGCACGCTCAGTAACGCCTCTGCAGGTACGACATGTAGCAAATCTATTCTACCGTTTCTCAGAATATAAGAATATTTATGCACAGTACATGTATTTATTTCTGTGATTGCTTGATTATGTTTGTCCTAACCTGAGGGTTTACTTTGGCAGCGTCAGGCGAGGAAGGCTGCGGCGGCGGCTCGGGCAAGGGCCGCAAGGAGTACGGCGCGGGCTCCGCGGCGCCGTCGCCCTCGCCGGGCGGCGGCTCGCACTCCTCGCTGCACGACGACTACGACGCCTCGCCCTCCTCCTGGCCGCGTCCGCCCTCTAGTCCCGTGAGTCTTCACCACCAAACACCACACACTACTCGACTGAACCATCTGTGAAAACATATCCTCATTACTTTAACAATGTGTCCAAACTTTACGTGTTCAGGTTAAAAGGAGAGTTTCACAGATTCTTCTCTCGAGTTCTGGCATTTTCAAATCACGACTACAATTTAATTATCTAAACAAACATGTTAGTGCTTCTTGTCGGTCACGATGCAATCACTGACACTACAATTAGACCGAATCTATTTTTCTTTATATACGATCTGTATAAATGGTATTTATTTTAGTATTTTCAACTATTTATCCATCGCAGCTGGGCATAACCTGCCATAAAGTAATGTTTTCAATTTTACTAACAAGTAAAGAAATAGTAATAATACTATTTAAATGCCTTATACAGTTCTGTTTTATTTCTCACATTGTGTTGTGTGGAAATCCATATCGAACTTCACTAGTCACGGATGCCGATCACACTAAAGCCATGAAGTTTTCCATTGTGCTGCGTTATGCACTGTTGTACACTTCTTTAAACTTTAGTATGATAAGCGTCCATGTAGCAAACATTATAATATTTTTGTTACTGTTGCAACTAAGTACCCCATCTCCGGCCAAACAATTGATATTAAGTTTACTTTAGTAGATCATTCATTACAACTGTTTTGTCCTTGTCTAACATGCTGTGTGTAAAAGAATGGGAGGCATTGCATTTTATCATGTATTTCAGGTATTTAACAGTCACATAGCGCCGGAGTCCTACAGATCAAAGGTTTATATCAAGTTAAAGGTCATAAGCATGAGTAGTGCTCGATACGATTAATATTTTCACTATAACGTGTTACAAATTGCATGTTAGTCATTTTCTATCTGCATAATATAAATGCATTGCCTTTTAATGCATAATAATTGTCTGACTGCATCTATGTGTAAATACATTTTTCAGTTACAACTTTCGACACCGACTTTAGCTTGAAGCTTGAAAAATCTTTTCTAGTTATTTATTCACTTTTATTTTGCTTTCTGCTAGATTTCTCTTAATGGTTGTGGAGTTGCTTCGAGAAACAATTAGCAAACAAATAAGATATGTTTTGATTTCCTCAAACATTTGTACAACAAAAGGTTCTCTTGGTTCTGAATGACGAAAAAACTTGAAATTTTCTTGTACAATGATTTGATATAGTAAAGTGGAGTAAGTGCCTCCGTGTTATGGTCGAATGTATTATTAGCCAGTATTCAAATGAGCATGACAATTTGAAGCCTGTTACAATTTAGATTATGGTATGCACACTGAGCATCGATTGCATGATAATACCCAAAGTCCCCGTTTCGTAAACTATGTACTAGCTTGTATTATGTAGTTTATAGAAAAGGGTTAGTATTGGAATGCAATTGCGTAAAAACTCCTTATTTTAATCTTTTCGAGTCATTAGTATTTTTCTTTTTTTTTTATAACTTTGATTATTTTATTTTTCAATATTATAAGGAGTTTTTTCAAACGAACGGGGCTGACGAAAGTAGTTTTGATGCAAATTATTAAATTAGTGGATTTTTTTATTCTAGGCAGAAAATTCAAGGCGACGAATAGGAGACTCTTCGTCAGGCCCGGTAAAACACAAAATTATCAATCTAAGCTTGAATTGATTGCAGTACAAATAGTTCGTTATTATTTATATGTATTAAACGGTTTACTCACATGTATTTCGCCGGAACGCCTGACTTATTTCGGAACCCTGCTCGGCGAAGCGACCTAAACCGTTTATACATATGAGCAATAATGAATTCGCCTCACGAAGTAATCTTACGAAAAAAAATAGCTCAATATAAACGACACTACCTACAGTCACTTCTAGATAGTTAAATATATAGCTAAAATAAAAATTAGCACTCATTGATTAGTATAGTTTTATAATTTTGCCAAAAATAAATTTTAAGATTGTAACACTGGGTAATCGATATTCATTTACACTACAACATTGGGGTGCTTATTTTTATGAAGAAATAGATTATAGTATAATGCTCGTCCGTACGACATCATATTACATTACAAATACAAGCACTATACTTTTTACTGTACTGGCTAAGGAGGGGTACAATATTATTGTCAATAATGTTAATAGAATCAAATGTGGAAATAGCATTTAGGCTAACGCTTTGAGTATAGTTGAGCCCTCCATGTAACCAGTAGTAGTGGTCGTACGTGTAATGTGTATACGATGTGTCGCGGACGGGTATGTGATGGGAGTGTCCTGCGCCAGAAGTCGGACTCGCTGGGCAAGCTGTACGAGATGGACGACGCGCCCGAGCGGCGCGGCTGGGTGGAGCGCCTGCTGGCCTTCATGGAGGAGCGCCGCACGCCCATCGCCGCCTGCCCCACCATCTCCAAGCAGCCGCTCGACCTCTACCGCCTGTACCTGCTCGTGCGCGACCGCGGCGGCTTCGTCGAGGTGACTCTCCCCCCCCCCCCCCCCACACACACACACAGCGGCTGCTACAACCATGTCGCCCCTGTCACTGTACTCTCTATATACCCCCATGTCGCACTCATATCATCTCTACTGCTACGTTCACATTGTGATACCACAACACAGCCGTGTGCACGTGAATTAATCATTTGTTGCGGAACACACTCACAAAGAAAGTGTGCAGTATACACAACCTAAAAAGGTGTCACCTTTGTGAACGAAGCTTAATTCATGATAGATATTCAGATAGTATTTAATCGTAAAACAATATTTTTTATGCTTCTTTTTGTCTTTAAGATGCTTTCTAGTAAATAAAATTGCGTAAAGTTTTTAACACATACTAACAATAAGTTTTAAGAAAAATGTTTACGTTTGAAGTGAACGGCAATAACGTACATTGCACTGTGTCAGTTGCCTTTCTCGTCGCGAAAGTTGTAGGGTCAGCGCATAAGGAAATTACAAATATTACCGGACTCGTCTTAGTAATAATTAGTTTTCATTGTTTATTGGTTTTAAAACTTTTTTATGGGAATACTTTTTTTATGT
Organism: Autographa gamma; assembly: GCA_905146925.1. Taxonomy (NCBI): domain Eukaryota; kingdom Metazoa; phylum Arthropoda; class Insecta; order Lepidoptera; family Noctuidae; genus Autographa; species Autographa gamma. The sequence goes on along the minus strand of LR989869.1, from coordinate 3,821,539 downwards.
TTCTGATACTATTCAAGGTTCTCCTATTTTAATAACGTCTGCTTTTTGAAGTACTAAATGTCTCATCTTAAAAAAATGCTTACATTACAATAACCCCACTTTATGGACTACTTACTATACTTATAAAAATCATTTTGTAAATCTAATTTCATGTTTCTTTTTTTAATTTACTTTATTGCCCTATTCTAAACAAGATACGCCGATCTGTTTGAACATATATATTTTACTATAACATCATTAAACTTACCTGGATTAGGCATTATATTAATTAAGAGTGGTCGCTCACTGCTGTAACAGTTATAGTGGATAAACGGTGCAATTCAATTCCTTTTTACTGTAGTAGTAGGCATTAGTCAATATTAGTATTCTCGAGTATCAATCGGTTTAGCGACGCTAGTAAAACTTGAGCGCAGCGTGTATCGGAGAGCAGTAGATTTGCGCGGGGATTGATGTGAGTGCACGTCGTGGTGGCCGTGAGCCGGCGTCGGCACTCGGCCTGGCGTTATCACCGCCGGCGGACGTGTCGCGTCCAGCTACGCGCCTTAGTATCGGACGAGAATCGCCGCCATGGTCAGGTTTCCACTCGTTAACACGCGCGAGTTATCGCCTTTTCCAATGACCACTAAACCTTCACACTTTATGTTCGAGTTAACTGTCGCCGCGTGTACATTTGTTTACTTTAATACTGCAAAATGATTTTGCCGTTCAGTATTACAGGTTGACTTATGTACCGAACGCTTGCAGGTAACCAAGAATAAGACGTGGAAAGACATCGCCGGGCTCCTCGGCATCGGCGCGTCGTCGTCGGCCGCGTACACGCTGCGCAAGCACTACACTAAGAACCTGCTCGCCTACGAGTGCCACTTCGACCGCGGCGGCATCGACCCGCAGCCCATCATCAACCAAGTCGAAGCCACCACCAAGAAGAAGAGTGGCAAGTCCAACAGCACATCCAGCACAGGTATGTTCTGTCAATACCTGAGCTTATGTATCTAACACAAGGACTTCACAACTAAATAATACTTAAACGATTTATGGTACGATCACTTACCGAGTTTTATAGATTTAATGTAATGTGTGGTACAAATGTTTAGTTTTTAAATCTTAATTGTTTCTTACAATTGACGTCAATTTTATTTAAGCCGATTTTTACCTAGTTGCTCACAATTACAATTCATTATTATAGTCAAACGGGTTCTATGACGTCTGTGCCAGTGACATACTGAATACGTGATCGTTTGGTATGTCAAATAAGAATTGTAAAGTCGACATTTGATCGAAGTGTGTTTATCAGCACGTAGCGCATAACACGGTGTTGTTCGGTCATTCGGGTGCGAAGTGTGGTAGCGATAGTAACCGGAGTCGTGTTCCCCAGCAGGGTCGTCCAACTCGCAGGAGTCGTTCCCGAGCGGCGGCGGCGGCGGCGCGCCCATGGACGGCTACGCCGCGCAGTACGCCGGCTACCCGCCGCAGCCCAACCACGCGCAAGGTACGCCGCCACACACACACACACACGCCGCGCCACAACCCCACTACATGCAACCAGTGCGCACGCACAGCTCTCATGAAGTCGTGTTTATTTTCCATAAACTTATTAACGGAATTTAAATGTGTGATTTTGTCTGGTAGATTTCGAGTGTCCTTTACTAAATTGAATTAAAATTAGTTAATAGTTTGTGGCGTGGCTTCTAATACCTGTGTGTATAGACAATCGCTAGATAAAATAGTAGTGGTGCCGCGTTTCTTTTTCGCGTGCATCTATACGAGCTTTAAGAACTCCGTCGACTAATAGTTTTGTTATATGTGCCGAATTAATGCTTATATATCAATCTAGCAAAATGTATCGAAGTTTAGACAAAATTAACACGAATGGCGCTTGTTTCAATTGCTTCGAGACTTGGACCGTTATTTATAAAAATCTTTGATTTTGCATTGCAACTGCTTAGTATAGGAAAATTGAAAAAACAATCTGTGCTAAAGCGTTGCTGAACAACGTCAAGCTTTTTATAACTAAGGGCCTTGATTGTAATCCAGTACTCCATCTGCCCCTTGACTGTAGTTTAACATAAAGAGAGTGAATATTATACTGAAAAATGTTAATAAAATATTGTGAATGGTATGTCGTCGGAGTTCGGCTCGCCCTCCCGTTAGCCGCTGTACATGCCGCTCTAGCGCTAGCGAGCCGCGCGCGTGCCACGCTGACAGCACGACGCGCCGCGCCGCTTGTTTTCTTTACTTTGTGCCAACTAACTACCTGTTTCCGAGTGGTCACAGCTAACCAATCATTTGGCCCATAACCGCTTAGCACTAACCCTAACTGTCGTATCTCAGAGGAATTTAACGTCTGTCAATAATACCTTGTAAATATAACAATATGTGGAAATGTATTTTTTAGCTCTAATTACTAAGACAACACAAAAACTATTAGTAGCACTTTTAGATGGATGCTAAGTGTACGCTGCATACAATATGCAAAAAGAACACGTCCAAAATGCTTTTAGGTGTTTGCAATAATTTTGTAACCAATTCAAATAAGCGTAATTCCTCAACTCTCTATTTGAATCCACGTTAGCGTGAGCTTATCGCACGTTGTATGCAGTGGTCCTTTACCTACTTATATGATAAGTAGAAGGGAAACGATTAGAGGAGGGTTAGCGTTAGCGTTCCTCTCGGGTACGTGTGGGTACAAAGACGTGTGGTTGTAGGCGGCGGGCCGGGCGGCGACAACCTTGCCGCCTCCAACCCCTTCGACGAGCCGCCGGGGCCCAGGAGACCCCCAGGTACTTAACACTTGCACATCTCCTCATACCAAGGGATAGTAAACACATTTCATGCGCTACTGTACATCCTTAAGTTGAATATACCCTAATCTCGTTGAGAAATAAGATATCTTCCTTCCTATCAACAAATTCAAACAAAAGGTGAAATGTTCCATAGTGAAAAGAGCCTGCATTTCTTTTGTTTACTACCCCATGCCTCATATCAATGTCACGTATCTTAACCCTTGCCTGTTCGCATGATACCGACAATAATAATTCTGTTACATAAATGAACCATTATTTTTTTACGCTTTTCACTAACTTTGAGTGATCTGACAGTCATGTTAATGTTTCTTGTTTTAATAATAAATCCATGAATGGACTTATCAATTATGTATTTGTTGTTTTTATTTTCATAAATTGGGACCTTTTCTTGGCAGCGAAGCCACTATTTTGCATCAATCATTTTAAATAAATTTTGCTACGGTTTCAAGTGAACAGACCTCCTTTGTACATACCTATTTGTTATTGTTTAATGTTTTTAAATGTTCATTATTTCCTGTACATAAAAACTTGCTTATGTTGGCAATTTTAATAAGTTTGCAATTTAATAGTTGTACTGTAAATTATTACAAAATGTCTGCATGTTTTATACATGGATTTTATCATGTGCATGTTTTCGTCATTGTATAAAGGTGCATTTTGTTTTTTGAGTCAATTGTATTAATATTGTGTATTGTGCTTGAATTGTCAGGTTACCAGCAAAGCTACGGGTATGAATATGGATCTCCTTACCAGCCGAATAGGCCTGTGTACCCACCTTACGGTCCCGATGGCGACAGGTGGGTTCATTAATTTATCTATACAATAGCCTGTTTTTTTAATTTGATAATTATATTATGGATAAAAAAGTGTACACCTTTTTAGTATTGTGGGTCAAGTAAGTAAATGTAATAGTATAATATTATGTTAATGTTTATCACTTGCTTTTTTAATTTTGGGCATTTCCCGTGATTGTGTATGTAGTAGGGAACTCCCATGAATCATGTTCAAAACATTATTATTAGGAAATTTGTAGTAATGTGTTATCGGTTTTTGTCCCGATGGAAAATTTAAATAATCATAAGCGCAGGTTATGAGTTCGTCAGTATCACAATTTTTTTTTTATATCTTGTTGGCTACCCAATAGGAATTAGTTATCCTGTGTTTAACGTTTCTCGTGTTGTTGTGACAGAGGGTACCGCGGCGGAGGCGGCGTGGGAGGCGTGGGCTCGGTGGGCGCGGTGGGCGCGGTGGGCGGCGGCGGCGCGGGCGGCGCGGCGGGCGAGTACCAGTACGGCGGCTACGGCGGCGCCTACCGCGGGCCCGCGCCCGGCGCCAACACGCCGCCGCCCGCGCAGCCCTACCCCGACTACTACCGCGCGCCGCACCCGCAGCACCCGCACCCGCACGCGCCGCACGCGCCGCACGCGCCCCACGCGCCGCACGTGCAGCACCCGCCGCACCCGCCCATCTCGCCGCAGCAGCCGCCGCACGAGGTAACCACAGCCCCGCTACTCTCACACTGCCCATACTACAACACGGGGTACACGCTACACACTACACACGACCTAGACGCTCTTTATATTACCTTCACTCACTAAATATTTCTTCCAATTATACACCCAAGCCAGTATACTAGATGGCGCTAGTAACAATCATGTGATATCCCCAAAAGTTTCGTTGAGCATAGCTAGTGTGTGGCGTGTAATCTGTGATATGTTTGTCTGTCTTTACTATACCATTGTAATGTTGAACGTAGACCTGATACGCGCATCCTATCAAGTCTTTGTGTTAAATTTTGACGCAACTTTGAAGGAATTTTTTTTAGACTATATCTAAAAAGTTGCCTCAAATATTTATTATGTGTAGCATGTTTCATAAGATCAGTATGTACGTAAAATATAAGTAGGTCCTACAAAAATATGTTCATATTCTAAAGATACAGAAAAAAGTGCAAATCCAATAATTGAAGATTTGTACGTGTTAATTTAAACTTGTAACGTGTATTCGGAATGTTTTAGACTTTTATTTACTATCCAATGTATTTGTAGTCGGCCTTACAGCCCCGCATGATTAGCATGTAAGGAGTAATATGTAATAGTATATGTAAAGTTATGTGAAACGCTTACCAATCGCACTGTTTGGTTGATGCTCAGTTATTTAATAAATCGGCAAAGAACAAATTGGATTTGTCGGGATTGACCAACAACCTGAATAAAAGTGCAATGACCATTAGGACGTTACAGAAAGCAGTAACTAACAAAAACAGGAGAATCAACAAATATTTGATATTATTTAAATTGATTGAATTGGTGTTAAATTAATAAGTTTTCAAAATTTTTAGTGAATGTTATTTGGCCACTGTCGAGATTGACACTACTGTGCTCAAAGACCCATTGCAAAGACGCATATCGTGACGATTTGAAATGCTTGACGTCGTAAAATTATGAAATGTTGTAAAGCCGCAATGACAATTTATCTTCTGACATAGAGTATCTTAAATATATATAAAAAAAAAACAAACAAGAATTTAAATATGTAATTTCTTTATTAGAACAATGAAAAAACATTTTTTTAATTGCGATTTAAAAGGGTAAACAGTTAATGATAAATAAGGTTTTGCATTGTGCTGCATACAGTTATTTGTTAATTGTGTCGTCCTCTACTATCTTCAAACCTTTTCGAGTCTCAATATCGTTTTTTTATTTGGGACCGATGATATACCTAGTCCAAAACATTGAGGCCCGTAAACAAGAGTCGATATTGAGCGCGCGTAGTGTTTGGAGATGACGTCATTGCATAGTATATCGTACGCGGTGTGCGTCGTTGTGTGGTCGCTCGGCGGTCAGTGACGGTTCTGTCTGGTGTGTAGATGTCGGGCGGCGCGCAGTCCGCCAGTAACTTATTGAACTCGCAGCTCGCGCGGCAGCTGGTGGCGCCGCTGTCGCCGAACCCCAGACCCTACGTACGGACGCCCCGTTTGTACCACGCACTCAACACCGCTTCCCATCGATTGGCGATACGGTCTCATTCTCACCCGCACGGACTGGTCACGCGAGCCCCTAGCTACGATTCTCGTTTACACGATCTTAGCATTGTGCTCAAAAATTATGCATAATGTGTACAAAATTGAAATTCATAGATAGTAAACATAGATTAGATTAGTTATTACATAATTTAAAACCATACAAAACTTCATCTAAGTGTTCCTTTTAGTAATAATCGACATACCTAAATGCCATAATTTTCGTTGTATTCTGCACCACATTAAACAAAGGTTTTACACAGTATAGCGTCCCTTAAAGCGATCGTGGTCCCATAATGTCACTTGTATCAGTTATTTTTGTACAGTGATAAGAAGACAAAACACAAAGTCTTTTTATGACACTTGACAGTGTTAGAGTAGGTACATAGGAAAACGATTATCGTGCAAGGGGCAAATTTCATTCGTGGTTTTGGCTTCATTTTATTTTTTCGAATAATACCACTCGTTTGACAAAATTTTGAGCTATCACTGTTAATTTTTTCTTCTATTTTTGTTAACAAAATTTGGCTTGCGGTGTGATTAATTGGCTTTACGGATATTCGTTCTCGCCGGTCGTCTGGCAGGACGATGACTAAACAAAAAAATCGTCCACTATCTCCTTCAAAATTTAACAAGAATAATAAAAATATGGAAGTAAAGGTTTAGAGTGTGTGGTGGTGGCTTTATATGAACAGTTTTGGTCACTAAATCATGTGCATGCATTAAATTCACACAAATCATGTAAGCTTAGCTGTAAGTTTAACGGACTCGTAGCTTTGTTTTTTACAGCAATACGAATTGATCGACTTTATCGACATAATATATTTGTCTTAAATAATAATATTTGTCAAGATACACTCGATCGATTTTCATACCAAATAATCATTTAAAGCTCATTTGGGTGCACGGCCAGTGTAATAAAGTTATTTCAATGTTGCTTTTTCTAATGTAACCGACCTCGTAATTTTTCGATTCGTCAGCTTTTTTATTTGCCTTCTGGAAAATAATTATAGTAACTATTAAATATTACCTCTCCTTTATATCTTGAAATGAAAACTGACAAATCGAATTAAATTCTAAACCATGGACGCTTTGCCTCGAGATTTGTTTGTAAGTATCATAACTATAGTAAAATGAGTTGGAGCGTTCTTGGTCCGAGGAGCACGAGGAGCGGACAGGTATACCATGTGATGTTCGCTCACCCGGTTTGCTGCGTGTCCACAGTACGGCGGCGGCAAGGCGCTCGGTGCTGGTGTTAGCCCAGGCGCGGGCGCGCCTCGCCGACACCCAGACTTCGCCAAGGGCGAGCCGGCGTACGGGGGCGCGGGCGGCGCAGGGGGCGCGCCGGGTGGAGGCGCGGGGGGCGCGGGCGCGGCGGCTCGCTTCGGCGGCGCGTGGGGCAGCTCGTTCCCGCGCGCGCCGCAGCCGCCCGCGCCCGCCGCGCCCTGGCGCCCGCAGCCCGGCGCGCCGCAGCCGCCGGCATGGTCGCACCCGCCCTACTCTAACACGGTACGTCTGCTACACATTATTAATCACACCTTCTGACTAAATATCAAGCGGTAATTTTACTGCAGTTATAGACATTGTGAATTTCTCAGTACCTCGCTCCATACTCCTGTTTGACTTGCCTTTTTAATATAGTAGTGACGTCGCGACGACTCATGTTTTTATTACATTCCAGCCTAGCGGAGGTCCAGCGTGGGGTGGAGCACCACGGCCACCGACGCAAGACCCCTATAATTCCACTGCACCCTCACCCGTAAGTCTCATTTTGTCATTCTCTGGATTTACTTTTACAAATGTTTTATTTCTTAAATTCTTTTGAGTAGTTTTGAGAGCTAACTGTTAAATATTAACTTACAGGGGACGGCACCGGCTCTGACAGCACCCGGGCAGCTGAAACGGGAGCTAACATTCCCTGCCGAATGTGTGGAAGCGGCTGTGCCCACCGGCGAGAAGAGAAGACGACTTACCAAGGCTGATGTAGCGCCCGTTGATGCGTGGCGCATTATGATGGCGCTCAAGTCAGGACTGCTCGCAGAGACTTGTTGGGCGCTAGATATTCTCAACATTCTCTTGTTTGACGACAACTGTATAGGATATTTTGGACTTCAGCATATGCCAGGATTGCTGGATTTATTACTTGAACATTTTCACAAGAGTCTCAGTGATGTGTTCGATTCGCCATCGAACGACGAGGGCCCTTGGTATGCGCCACCGGCGAGCCCGGAGCCCGTCATCAAGAGCGCGAAAACAACGAGAGAGCCGCGCGAGCCGCCCGACCCCAGCGACCGCGTGCGCGTGCTCAGCGGAGAGAACTACACGCTCGAGTCGCGGCGGCGGCACCCCGTCGTGTACAAGCCCGACGACGAGCTGTTCGCGCCCGACGATGACGCCGACGACCACGAACACGTGGAGGACGTGCTCGAGCCCTGGCAGTTCGGCGGAGACTCCGGCGGCGCCGCGCACGTCGTGCCCTGCTTCCGCGGAGAGTTCCTGCACCTGCCCTTCGTGCGCGTGATGGCCGGCGTGCGCGCGCCCTCGCCGCCGCCCGCCTCGCCGCCCGCCAGCGAGCCCGCCGCCGGGCCCTCGCCGCCGCCCGCGCCGCCCGAGCCCGGCGCCGACAACCTGGCGCCCGAGCCCATGGAGCTGGAGCCCGAGCGCCGGCCCGCGCTGGCCGTGCGCGACCCCGCCGGCGTGCTCAAGCGCCGCCGCCTGCACGACTACGAGGACGAGTGCTACACGCGCGACGAGCCCAGCCTCAACCTCGTGGACGAGACGCGCGACGCGCTGGCGCGCCGGTGCATCGCGCTCTCCAACATCCTGCGCGGCCTCACCTTCGTGCCCGGCAACGAGGCCGAGTTCTCGCGCTCCGGCGCCTTCCTGGCGCTGGCCGGCAAGCTGCTGCTGCTGCACCACGAGCACGCGCCCCGGGCGGCTCGCGCGCGGGCGTACGAGCGCGCCGCGCGGGACGACAGCGACGCCGCCGCCTGCTGCTCCAGCCTGCGCGGCGGCGCCGAGTGGTGGTGGGACGCGCTGGCGCAGCTGCGCGAGGACGCGCTCGTGTGCTGCGCCAACATCGCCGGCGGCGTGGAGCTGGCCGGCCAGCCCGAGGCCGTGGCGCGCCCGCTGCTGGACGGCCTGCTGCACTGGAGCGTGTGCCCCGCCGCCGTGGCGGGCGACGCGCCGCCCGCCGCCGGCGCTGCCTCGCCGCTGTCGCCGCGCCGCCTGGCGCTGGAGGCGCTGTGCAAGCTGTGCGTGACGGACGCCAACGTGGACCTGGTGCTGGCCACGCCGCCGCGCGGGCGCATCGCGGCGCTGTGCGCGGGGCTGGCGCGCGACCTGTGCCGGCCGGAGCGGCCCGTGGTGCGCGAGTTCGCCGTGAACCTGCTGCACTACCTGGCGGGCGCGGGCGGCGCGGCGGCGCGCGAGGTGGCGCTGCACGCGCCGGCCGTGGCGCAGCTGGTGGCCTTCATCGAGCGCGCCGAGCAGACGGCGCTGGGCGTGGCCAACGCGCACGGCGTGGCGGCGCTGCGCGACAACCCCGACGCCATGGGCACGTCGCTGGACATGCTGCGGCGCGCGGCGGCCACGCTGCTGCGGCTGGCCGAGCACCCGGAGAACCGGCCGCTCATCCGCCGCCACGAGCGCCGCCTGCTGTCGCTCGTCATGAGCCAGATCCTGGACCAGAAGGTGGCGCACGAGCTGGCCGACGTGCTGTTCCACTGCAGCCAGGCGCGCGCCGACGCGGACGCGGAGTAGTGCAGTGCGTGCCGTGTGATGACGTGTGATGACGTGTGACGTGAGTGAGTGCGGACGCTAGCGCCGCAGCGGCTACCCGCGGGTACGTGTACATATAGTGATACGGACGCCCGCCAGAGGCGCCACAGACGAGGGACTGGCTCGCGACTCCGACCTCATTTATAGCGGTGTCTCAAGTGTTAGGCTGTACGATCCGATTTTGTTATTTATGTCCATAATGATTTATTTACAACAAGAATGTCAATGTGCTATAATCGATTTCTATTGTTCGATTGTGAAAAAGATGTATTATAACACGTAATTTTGATTTTTATAATAAAATGGGACTTGAATCTGTTTATTGGTTTTATGATGGAGATTTTATACCGAGTACCTTTAGCGCCTTTGTCTATAAGAGAAAACGTAGTGGAGAGTGTGAGGAGCTTATGTGGGCTATAAGTTTAATTAAGTTTAATGTGAATTACAATAATCTATAATATATTGAAATTGAATCTGAATTTTATTTTTTTTCATGATTGGCATTTTATAATTTAGTGTACCTTTAATTAAATAAACCGTAAAGAATAGATTTCGTTTAGATAAAAACCAATCGTCAGAACTGACCACAAAAAGCAATTTAATTTTAATTATAGCAAAAGCCAACAATCGCGGCCAGTATAATCGTATAATACGCATTTAATTAAGAAATTGGAAAATATCTCTCTATGTACTGTAAGAACAATAAAAAAATTAAATCTTAAATTTAATGCAACTTAGTACATGCAATTAGGTAAAATTCTGGTAACAAATACCATTGATTGAGTGTAACATAATTATATGCAGGTGAATTCTTGCACAAAGCATTCAAAGTATTTGCTTCTAATCATGGCGAACAATGGGGAAAATAGTAGCCTGCATTTATTTGAAAATCTACAGATTGTTTATCATACATAATTATGATCAAAATCTACTTTGTGGCTCATTGCTGGGAGACCCGGAATTAGAAAGGGGAATTCCGCTAACGCAAGGAGGAATCTCGAAAAAACTACGTGAACCCCTAGCGGTTCTCCTTAAAATAACATTTAGGTACCTATATAATTTTCAATGTTAAGCGAAACACTCGAGTGGCAACTGTATTGCATCAATGGCAGCAATGGCTTAAACCGATTAAAAACCTCATGAATTCATTGACATGCAATCAGAATATAATTATAAATATACTTTGGGAGGTTCGTGTGGTCAATAGAATCCGATATTAAATAATATATAATGCAAAATTATACATATTATAATATTGGTAATTATCGCTAGAACTTTTTATGTAGCCACATGAGCAATTCTTATTATTTGTTGATAAAACCTACTCATTGGTGTAATTTAACTCATTGCTAGTATGGCAGCTCAGAGGTTCGATATCGTATTGTGATGTACCACAAGATTGGAAGACAATGATACGTACATTGAAAGAGACCTACAAGTTAAGCAGTGGACCGATATAAGAGAGTTGACGATTACGATGAATTTTAATTAGCACTCATTATATTGCAGCAATCACACATTATATTGTTTAAAACTGAGTCCCTTTTTGTGGTTCTATCCCATAACATAGCACCTCTTTATTACCTATGCGTTATAAACACCTACTAAAAGTATATAGTGGGTAACATTTATTGATGAGTTGATAAGTAATAAAATTCTGGCAGCTAAGGATCTGACTTTGAAGTTCAACTTGGATTCTTATTTCAACTTTACACACACAATTGTCATCCTTCACTTTCGACCGTGTACATTTGGGTAACATTTTTTTTAAATTCCTATTTATTTATAACGTTAAAAATATTTGAAAACACCATATTTGTAACAGTGATGAGAGTAATAGAAGTAAATTAGTTTAGGATTATTGATCTCCGATGTCGGAAGATCCATTCGACTATATTCGATGGAGTGTCAGTCGAGCGATAGTAAAAAAATTGTCAAAGTATTTGACGCGTCGAAACGGAAGCGAACTAGGAAAAAACGTGAGGGGCTCGACGATACCAACTCCGTAGTGACTGACGACTCTACTAGCGTAAGTATTACTTAGTAAATAATTTATTATGATAGAAGATAAAGATTTCCACTTACATGGACGCTAGCCTTTCGTAGTCTTCCCTATTTACTTCTAATATCAATCCTAGATAACCAGCCAACGTAAGTTACGCTTAAGAAGTAGAGTGCATCTTTTATTTATTAAAATTCTTATAAGTGGTATGTGAGGAAGTAAGTGCGATTACATGTATAATGCTAAGGCATGATAAGACAGCTTTACCCCAATCCTTAATTAAAGTGTACGCCTTGTATCAAATTTTAGAATAATGGTCAATCTTAGCCGATGTATAAACTAGATTTGTATGGTCCCAGGGTTGTCACGCCAACGTTAACGGCTGTCGAGTGCCATCTACGAAAGCTAGTTTACAAGAGATATCTACTGTGCAGACTATATGTGGCCAGCAAGATACTACGTTAACAAAGAGGTACACGATCAGTATAAATGGCACGTAAGATATATCGGCAAGTAAGACCATTGCACTTGCAATGGTCTTACTTGCCGATAACTTTACTTATATATTATATTAAATGCTCTAAATGCACGTATATTATAATAAGGATTTCTGTCTGTTACTTTGCCACGGCTAACCTGAAAAGACGATTTTAATGAAGCAGACTTTGCCGCAATATACGCGCGGCTGGAACAGCATGGAAAAGCCTTGTGTATAACTAACAATATGAACATGAAAATGGACAAGTTGTTATTGTATTAAAAACTATCAACATATAATCTGATCAAGTGATAAATGGTGCCCTGCCCTGTGCTATTTCTATAACTACGAGACGAGGGACGAGTTCACTCGCTATTATGTTAGAATAACTTGTATTTAAAAGATCTGATAGTCTACATGTTTTAGGGATAGAGACAGTAGTGCATCCATGACGCGGTCTCCGGTCGAGATGCACCGAACGTCGCGGTCGCCCCGACGGCATCGACGGTCCGCGTATGTTTATCTTTATAATTCAACTATTGCTTTATTGTATCTAGGAAATTTATATGGAATTAAGTCGACGGGTCTGTTGGTCTAGTGGTTAAAGACCTTGAATGCTATACCGGAGGTAGTGGGTTAAATTCCCACCCAGAACAAATGTTTGTGTGATGAACACGACAATTTTTTCTGTGTCTGGGTGTAATTTATCTATAATATGTATGTATTTAGAAATATATAAATATGTTTATCAGTCGTCTGGTTACCATAACACAAGCTCTGCTTAGCTTGGGATCAGACAACCGTGTGTGAGATGTTCCGGAATATTATTAAGTGTATAATTGTTGATATTGCAGAAGAGAAGGTCTCTCATTGGCTCTGAAAGCTGGCCTGGTTTCTACTCCTCGGTCCATGTCCCCGCGTCAGGTACTTTAACTTTTAAGCGACTAAGTTGCTTTATATATTAATTAAGATATTGAAGTATTTGTGTAAAACGGTTTTATTAACTATATTTACACATGGTATAGGTACGACCATCAGAAGTCAATATAAAATATAATTATTTTAGTCTCAGAGATAAATTACACTAATATAGTAGGTCTTTTAATGAAAGATACTTGATTTAGGAAGGTGACGGTGTTGGAGAAACCCTTCAACCGGACCAGGATTCCATTATATACGCCTTTTTAGAAGAAGCTATTAAGAGAGATAAGAAAAAGTAAGTTTTATACTATTTCCTATACCTACTTAATACCTAGCTGGTAGTTCTCCACAACTCTATATTGTCTAGATTTATTTTTTGAAGCGCTTTATTTATCTTCAGTAATTTCGTCGTTATGGCCTATGTATTAGTGGTCAGGATAACTTTGGTTTAAGTAGTAGCTTGCTGTATAACGGCAAAGTTAATCAAACTATTAAACAAGTTTGTTCCCTAACCTTTCCGCAGACAGCGTCACGCGCGCAGACGCGAGGAGCGGCGCATGAGTCGCGAGGACGAGCGCGAGCCGTCGCCGCAGCGCGACCGACACCGACACCACCATCGACACAGGGACGAGGTGCCTTCCAGAGAACACGCCAAGTTAGATACACTCATACTAATCTAGTTCTAAGCTTGTGTGAAGGGACTCCGCCCCTAAGACGACCCACTGACCGACTGAAAGTGCAAAAAGCGATACAAGTGTGTAAGGATCGTAGCAAGTGGAAAGAAGTGGTCTCTGCCTACCCCTACAAGTACCCCTACGAAAACAATATATTTGAGGTAACATGTGTATAGTTCGATTCAAACTTAATGGCGGCTCTGAACACGAGGCGAGTCGCTGCGCAGTAATAAACTTATGCGCCAGCGGGGGTGCGGGGCAAGGTACTGCGCAGCGTGTCGCTAACTTCACAGCCGCCATTAAGTTTGAATCCAACTATACCTGAGAAAACAATACAATGAAATAATGTGGCCTCTTAAAATTCACCTATGTTATAGTTAAGAATAAATTCGCTTAAAAATGGTTTGTTATTTTCAGAGTACATAAAGACATGTCGCCCTCTACGGCTATAGACCAAACGATCTTGTTTGAGACCTTCGCTAAGTTGTGTGCACAGATGAATGACAAAAGTTCGCACGGCTACCAAGTGGTAAGCATTATCTTACATAGTACATAATGGCACTCATGTTTTATGTGTTTTCAGTAAGTAAGATTCAAATAAATATCGTTTCAGCCCCGCACCCAGAGTCACAAGTCTTTACAGTGTGAGGTCGTTTCAAAGAGGGACGCTTACGACGTCGACCGTCACCCAGTTAGGTTAAGAAGTCGCTCAAAACCTCGGGACGTTACGGCTGCTTCCAAAATACGCAGCCAGGAGAACTTCGCCAACAAGGTCCGCAGTCACGAGAAACTGGGAACGGACGGCGATCGCGGCAGACATGACAAGTGTATGTGTTACTACGACAAGGACGGGCAGAAGTATCCGAGTAAGCTGGACATGACTAGGTCGAGGACGCGGAATGCCGATGACGAGCGGTACCGGGAGTACCCGCCGGTCGCCGTGCCCACCAGGAGCTGCATCGACCCGTACCGGACGAGGCCGCCGGACGGCCGCGACTACCGGGAGTACGACCCCAGGGAGCTGCGAGGGAAACACTACGACGACGACAAACGACGGGTCTTCGAACAGAAGACCAGCAGGAGCTTCGATGTTCACAGAGAAGGCTATGAAGACGACCGGGGATGCCGGAGGACGGCTCGCAGCGACACCAAGGACAGACGGTACGAAGACCGGGAAAAGCGGTACGAGGAAGTAGGGAAATACTACGACGAGAAGCACTTAGAGCCGCGGGATAGAGATCGGAATAACTTGGCGAATAAGGAGAGGCGTTGGAGGAGGAACGTGGAGCGGTTCGAGAGGACCTCGGTGGCGTCGCGGGAGGAGGAGTACCGGGACCGGGACCGGGAAAGGGACCGCTACTCCGAGAGGGAGCGGGACTCGGGGCTCAGCGTCGCCGACGGGGAGACCAGCACCATGAGTGGGAGGAGCAACTATCTCAAAGTGGTCAAGGTATCGTATCGTTTAGTCATCGTAATATTAATAAGATTCAATGGACTGCTAATATACTTAATCTTAATTGATTACAGCAAGAAATAGCTGAACAACGCGAGGCGATGGATAAAATGATGAAACTGTGGAAGGAATTGATGCGTTGTTTCAAGGGGATCTCGCAGACGCAAGTCCAGGATAAGAGCATCCGAGTAAATACTTCTTGTTTCAGTTTTACATAATTGATTAAATTAACTATACATACATATTATATATACTTGTCCCTTCCTTTTACCCATGTTGGACATGTACAAACTGATACATGCATAATCTTCGTACTAATATTAATTAAAAAAGTAAGTCTTTCTGTGTGATTTACTTGAAACTTGTTATGGATTAAACTGGAATCCCAAGAGAGGTCTTGGGTTTGATTCTCAAGTCGACCAAGGTGTTATTGGGTTTTTGCATGAAATTCTCAGTAGCAGGTCAGAGTTTGGATTTGTGTACCTTGGGTTCACCTCTGTCTAACCCTTCGGGGATACAGGCGTGATGTTATGTTATGTTTTATGGTTTGCTTAGGAGTCGGCGGCAAACGTGCGCGAGTCGGCGGCGGCGCAGCTGCGTCTATGGCGCGAGTGCATGCGGCGCTACGAGACCGTCGCGAGAGACGTCGGCGATACGGACGCCAGGCTTATGGTCAGTTGATATGAACCTTATAACCTTGATTAACTATATTAGGAGTTAATAATGCTAAATTTTCATGGAAGATTTTATTTTATAACACTTCTTTAGAATTCGAAAAAAGAGTAATACTTAAACAAAAATATTTACAAAATTATTTTTTATAAACATTATGTACATTTTTCAAAATCCATAAAAAGTAGTTTTATTTCAATGTCCAACATTCGCGTAAACCTAAGAAGTCAGAACTTGTTTGTATTAGTTATTACTCTTCATACTTATGGATAAGGAGAGGTGGCGTATAGTATCGTTAAAGACTTAAGTTCATAAATTGCAGGAAGAGATAAAGAAGCAGCGCTCTGAGATGGCGGAGATGGCGACCATGTGGCAGGAGTGCCTGCAGCGCTACCGCGACATGAGCAACGACTTCAACAGCCTCAAGCAACAGGTGATCACTACATACTGATCAAGCTATTGACACTAAATAGGCAGGCTTTTACAGATGATACGATATTTGTGTAGAGCTTATACTTGCAAATCCATTGATTAGTCCAAGGGCGGGACATAGCTGGACGTGATTGAAGACCTGTATTATGTACATAATACAGGTCTTCAATCACGTCGGGGCATAAACCTACAATCCGAAATAAAGATATTGAAATAAAATAAAAAAACAACATAAAAGATTAAAAATGTTTACTGATACGAAAAATACTATGCTAAAATTAAGTCTTTCATCAGCAGTGTCCAACGATGGGATTACTGTAGAGACGTAACGCCTAACGCATACTATTTATGAACCAGTAGGTAACTAAGTGTATATGTTTCCGGATAGTTGGTGACCCCCGAGAGCCCCACGCGGCTGCCGGCGCCGCCGCTGGTGTGCGCGGAGGGCGAGGGCTCCGCGCCCGCGCCCCCCTACCGCCTGCCGCCCAACTACCCCCCGCCGGTATATGCACACACTTTATATTACGACTTTATGTAATCACACGCAGTTTTGAGTTAGTCTGGCCAACTACTGGGCGCAGCGTATTTAAATTTTAATAAACAAGATTACCATCGACTCGAAAAGAAGAAGAAAACGAGTATTGTAAAAAACATGTCAATGCTGTTCTTTGTTTATACAGAAAGGAGTTTTGAAAGTTATTACAATCGATGCGTAGGTACTTGTTTAAACGTCTTTGAACCCTGTTATAATATGGTCGAATATATAGCTGTTCCATTTAATTTCGTAAAGAAATACTGAGACTGAAAAAGTTTTCGGTTATAGGAGACTTTGTATGTGATATGTAGGTTCTTATAGCTCTATGATTGACTGGAGTACTTGATGCTTATAGTGCGATAAATTAGCTAACTAAACTAGTTAACCTCCCCTATCCCTTTTTAGCAAGTACCTACTACGTATGTATAGGATACACCTGATATACGATAATAGTGCATGATTAATAATCTTAAAAATAACTTACCGACTACACAGCACATGGCGGGCGTGCCGGGCGGCTACCCCGGGCACCCGGGGCACCCTGCCCACGCGGGTCACCCGGGGCACCCGGCGCACTCGGGGCACGCGGGGTCCCCGCTGCGGGGGCGAGCGTCGGCCCCGCCCGCGTGGTGGTGGTGCCCCGACGCGCCCGCGAGGTCCCCGCGCCGCCGCTCCTCGCCCGACTCGCGCGCCTCCCGAGACCGCGACCGCAGGCATCGACACAAGGACAGAGGTATAAACCTATTATATCACTCTCGATACCGACACATCGAGCTACATGGCGACAGATTGCAAGACCATCAGAAAATCAGGATCCATAGTCACGAACACTACTAACTTTAAGGCTATCGCGCAAGTTAACAGTACTCTAATTTTAATTAGCGCGAGACATATAAAAATACACTACACCGGCCACTGTCGCAAGCTAACTGGGGATGCGGTGTCATCGCTCCGTGTACGAAGTATATGATTATTCATCTACCCCCTGTTCTCCAAGTACCCTAAACACTACAATGACCGGTCGATGTAATGTGCGGGGTACACTACTACGCTTCAGAGCAATGGATGTGATAAAATATCTACCTTGATAACAAGCAAGAGTTTCAAAGTGTGCCTTAATCTGAAGGTTTTGTACTTTAGCCATTTTCTTTTGGAGTAGGGTAGCCGTAGTTTTATTGTTTCAGCGAAAGTTTAAGTAAGAATTAATATTTTTATGTATTTTAATAGTATAGAGTCGCATTATATAATAATTGCATTTTTCTTTTCAGAGGATACACGGTATAAGGAAAAATCTTCGAAACCTTCTGCTGCACGCTCAGAGCACAGGCACAGGAAAAGATGAGGAAGCCGCCATATATTGTAAATTATCCGTAATACACCACTCCTTGCTACTTCAGTAACTACTACGCATATAAATACGTGAAATTGACGTAAATTCACTTTAGTTAGTTATTCTCGCATAAGTAAAAAATGTATATCCTCAAATTTGTGCGGTGTTCGGTAAAATTGTATTGTATCGTTGGATTTTTATAAGAATGTATATATCAAGTGATTTTTAACTGTTTTTCCAACTGCATTGAACAATTCAAAAGACTGCTTTAGTTTCTTACGACTGTTTTTTGTAATATTTCAACCAATCATAAAATTCGAATGAAACAAAAATATTAAAGTTTTTTGAAATCCCTATTTTGTTTTATTGACGTCTTGAGGTAGGAACATTGAAATAGATTAAATCTATACTTCGGCAAGGTTTACATTTTTTCAGAAACTGGAAAATCGTGATAAATAGCAAAATTTTGTATCAGTTGGTAATAATTTATTTGGCATGTAGCTATACAGAGTTAAACTAAATGTAAATGACTGCTTGCTTCTAAACTAGAAAGTCTTTTTATCAAGGAATGTAACTTTTTCTGAAATTTTCCATAATTGTTCCGCGGCTTCGTCGTCCATTGCTTTTTTGGCGGGAGTCTCTTCAGAACAGTTGCTAAAGTATTTCCCAGTGACTTCTTGTAACTCTTTTGCTACTGACAAATAAATGGTAGTCTGAGCTCCTTCATTAGGCGTCCAAAACAGTAACTTCAGTAGAAACTTAACAATTTTCGGTTGATTTCTAAATATGTCAGTGTTCACTGCACCTGGGTGCAGGCAGTTCGCAGTAACACCAGTGCCCTTCAAATGCTCGCTCAATTTTCGCGTAAAGAGAACATTTGCTAATTTCGTATCCGAATATACTCTCCGACGCTGGAAAAAACTCGTCGCCTGCTTTTCTAAATTCTTTACGTTTCCGAATTTGTGCATTAATGACGATACATTGACTATTCTACTAGGAGCCGAAGATTTTATCAATGGCAACAATAACATAGTAAGTAGGAATGGACCGAAGTGATTGACTTGTGCTTCGATGGGCAGATTGTCTTCAGTCAAAGAATTGTGGAGTATCCCCGTGCCAGCGTTGTTTATCAAAACATCTATTCTTGATTCAGTTTTTAAAATATCTGTAGCAAACTCTCGAACTGATTTCAAAGATGCTAGGTCCAAGGGCTTAAACACAAGTTCAGCATCCTTAGTGGACTTTTTTATCGTGTCAATAGCCTCTTTGGTCTTTCCTTCGCTTCTGCACGCAAGGATAACTTTGGCGCCGCGTCCGGCAAGGTCCGCTGCCGTTGCTAGCCCAATACCGGTGTTAGAACCAGTCACGATTACCACTTTGCCTTTCATTCTTTCATCACCTTTGAACGACTTGTGTGTCATCTTTTGATACAACTTAAATGCTATCGATAGTAAAATGATAAATAAAATTATACCGATCATGTTGCATGTAGGCTCTTTTCTAGGTTATGATTTATATCTTTGTGTTAATTACATTTTGCTTGATCCATGTAAGTCATATTAAACTGAATACTTTATTCTTCTAAAATACAGAAATCTTGAGCACTTCCTTCCAACGCAATCAAGCTAAGCAAAACTGATAACGGTTGCAATGTCAAAGTGTGTCAACAAAGTCAACAGATTTACGATAAGATAAATGTCAAACTGCAGATTAAAAATAATCACAAAGACACCATGTTTCGGTCATCCTCAGATGAAGTTTTCATCTCTTACCATACTTAAATAATTCAATATCAATTTATTTAAAGGGTCCACATCGTTATTATTTAAATATTCTGCAGGTATAAACACACGATAACGGGTTCGCTTGGGCCATAGACTAACATTTCTTTAGGGTTTTTATTTCGATGTTGGTACACATGTCTGGGTGCTTATTATGTTTGGGCGGCAGTTTTAAAAATAATATTTAGTTTGCTATTGCTGTACTTTTCTCTATGATTGGTGCTTTTGGTCGTATAATAAGCTTATTTAATTGAATATATTTTCACTGTCGTATTTAATCTAGTCACGTGTTTATACGTGATGGATAGGTTAATTTTTATTGATAAGGTTTAATGAAATAAGGTAAATAAATAGTATAAATAATAATGGTATTATCAATGTTTGGAGTATTGTTATAGGTACTGCCTACTTCCTTTTCCATTCTTCTTGTTTCTGATCTGAAAGTGCACTAAGACCACTCGGAACGGAAGGACCACAATAGTAGTGGGTATCAGTTTCAGTCTTAGCATTACATTTATGTATTTATAGTAAAAAGACGAAGATGCAATTCTAATTAATTTTGTCAAATAAAACAAGTAAACACTTTCGTCATTCTTTTTATATAGAACAAGTTATTAAATGGACATTACAAATTATTAAATATCTAAATGTATAAACTATCAATGTTTCATAATAGAACTTTGTCGTTTTAATTAAAAAATGACAAAATTATTATTTTACTCAAATAAAATGGAACAGCCGATTGCAGTTATTGTTGGATATTAAGCTAAGAATAAGGTAAGTTTGTCTCAATATTTATCCACATGACTAAATGCAACTTTGTCATGTGAAACAGGCAAAAGGCTGTAACATCTGTTTTTGGCTTTTATAGCACTGAAGAGTTCTAGTAAATATGTAAATTGTATATATTTAAAATATATAATCAGGTTCAGTCTCCAGAAAAACATTGTATCAGTCATTCGGTTGCCCAAATACGTTCGGGCAAGAAGACTATAGACAGATAGGACGACACGACGTAATTAAACTTATTAACCTCTAATGATTAGAAAAACAATTACAAGTTAACTTAAGTTATGAGACGTTTCGAATTCAAATACACTTCGATGCAAGATATACTTATGTATAGGTACTCATTATAGGGGTCTGTTTGCACTTTGCTTATAGTTTTAAGAGCCCGCTCATATTACTTAATTTCATTGTCACCGTGTGAAATGTCTATGATCTATGAAGTTAAAATGAGAATTTGATGTAACATGTACCATGTTTAGAAAACAATGCTTCATATTATGTTAGGAAAATGGCAACAACTTTAATACAATGTTTTCTTTCCCACAATGGCGGTTCAAAAGCAGGTGTTCTACTAAAAAACTATTGACAACAGTTAATTCCGGTAAAAAGTAAGGTCAAATTGAATTGAATAGTAGAATAAATGCCACTTTAAACATTGCAGAAGTTTTATTGCAAAGATAAATGACAACAGGTAAATATTTTCGTAATTTCAAGTGTTATGGTTCAAGATAAGAGATAAACTACTTTATTTAGAAGTGGAAGATGTCACTATCAACAGACATTTTTATGACGTTGAATATTATTATCATTATTAGAATGCATGCAAACAAATATTCCAGAGGAATGAGAAATTTAAGGTATAATTTACTTTGCATTTACCTATCATAAATTTACCACAGAATATCTATTTGCAATTCCTAAGTGCATCTTGTATCAGTAGATTATAGTCAAGCAACAATTGACAACATACTCTACAAGCTATGTAATGTGTAAATAGCTTCTTCACAACATTTACACTAGTAAATAGGGTGTACATATCTACTACAACACCAATAAATCTAATACAAAGGCAGTATCGGCGGATTATATGTTTCTATGGAGTAATGTCGTAAATACACTTTATCCAAGCCCAATACAGTAATTGTCAAATGTCAATACAACAGCATAGTATTTTTTTATGAACAGATATTATGAAGCTGTATAAAATTAATTAAAATTGGTTTATTTGTAAGATATAACAGTTTTATAATCACACGAAAACAATCCAAGTACCTACACCACTGAATTTAATTATTCAAATGATACCATAGACAAAATCTAATTTAAATATCGTCGCCATGTTGCTTTAAAATTCTATTTGACATCTACTAACATGTTAAAATATTTAGAACAGTAATAATAAGTGGTCTGTGGTTATAGGTCATATAACATTGGTTTATAGGTCTAATCTATCTATAGGTATAGTAGGTTGGCAATATAATTGAATAATTGCTTTTATCTGTTTGAAGCATCCATATATCTCGAGAATTTAATGTTATAGGGACATGAAAATAGCTCATGTCGTGATTGGCCTCTCAATAAGGATAAAAGTGACGTTGACCACGTCTAAATATAAACTTACATACATTTATTATACTAATGCTTAGAAAATACACAATTCAAGACACTAATGATTCAATTCATCTACTGTCGGGTTTCAACACCTTATATTTTGTAATTGACTACAAGTAAGCACGTTATTATTCAGGTAAATATATTTTATAAGTCACAAACACAAGACACTTTATTACTTAAGTACTAGTACAGTAGGTATATAGAATATCTATAGTCAGGAAGGTTTATTAAGATTAACAATTGATTTATGTAGAGTCTTAGCTAGAGACTGTTTCAAAGACTTCTATGCGACGAAATATCGTCACTGGTTTTATAGTTATGTACAATCTTCGTCATTAGCATAAATTACAGTTCTTAAAAGTAAAAGGAGGGAAAGGAACAATAGTTTCGTAAAGACATAATTTCACAAAGACGTAGTTAATAAAACTAACACAAATAATTTTGGGTAACTCGCAGAATTTCTGAATTCGGTTCTATATCTTATTTACACAACGTAATCTTATTTTAGCACTTAAATTAATCTTTAATAAATAAAGTTTGTTTAGATCATGTTCACAAGAATTCGTTCACTCTGATTTATCACTAGCGTCCTTCGCGGCGCCCTGCGCGCGTCAGTATACCTGGAAAATATTAAAAAGACATTGTTATTTAACTTATTACTTATCATTAATGTTGAAAGAATCAGGGGCCGCTTATGAAGTCTAATGCTAGCAAAGCTCTAGATATCATAATCATCTTTTACGTTACTCGAAATGTAGGTATTTCAAATGGCCGTTAGACTTCATAATTAAGAGTCCCAGATTCTTAATAAAAACATACATTAAAGTCAAACATAAATAGGCCACGGAATTCGTAGTTTTATTATAGGACAGGTAATAGGTGTTAAAAAAACAATAATTTACCTAAGTACATGATTCAAAGAGCACGAAAGAAAAATAATTGACGAAAGACATGACTCTACCAATCTGTTAGAACCAAGTCCAAAAAAAATCGTATTATCAGCATTTAGATCTTAGATTTACCTAAATGCAAATTAAATACTTAATCTGCTGCGGCATTTAACTATCGCTATGGAGTTTGAAAATCTTCGTAGAATAGCAGAGATCGTAAACCAGTAGCAAGACTAGCAAACTATTTGAAGTGAATGATTCATTGAACAGTTTGCCTGGTTTTATTATCAGATTCTATTTCCACTTAACGACAGCCATATTGTTCGCTGTTGTAAGCTCCGCAACAAAATTTGGCAAGTCCGTTAACCTCTCCCACAGATACATAAATATTTACGTTTAGAACTCCTTTCTATTACCATATAAATTAAAACCAGACTAGATTAGAAATCTTGACTTTTAAGACTATTGAGCAGCTTTTTTGGCCATGATATTAAAGATGTTACATTTCCTTATTCGATAAATAAAGCGTTTGTAATTAAGTTTATCATAAATTATTGAAATTCTGAAATAATCCAATCTGTTTTTTTCTATTCTTCTTCTTTACATGTATAATTTTTATGAAAATGTAAACGTATATGTGGATTTATGATTAGATATTTATTTGATATGATGATATTTCGCCTAGTGATAATAGGACATAATGTAACTAGCATTTCTTGTATATCGATCCATTGTACCCAGGAGGCCTAGGGCCTATTATGATTGTTCTAATTCACATATAGCTTTAGACAGAGTCCATACAGTAAATAAAGATGAACTAATTATGATGGTATTCACCTTAACACCGTACGCCATCTCGTAGCCGCCCTTGCTCTGCATCTGGTTCTGCATGGAGTGCAGCAGCGACGAGGGGATGTCCACGTCTGTGGAACCTGGAAACATAACACAATACTATTATTATGGTTGAATAACCTGCAAGTTTTTAGTAACATCTGACAAGGATTTCACTTTGGAGAGCCGAAGCTTTTGAGGACCGAGCTCTTACTTGGGATTAAAAAAACATTTTACTAGATTTAGGCACTTAATACAGAAAGTGTCTGTATAGATACTTTGACTTCCTGCCCTGGTGGTAAAATATCGTAAGAAAAATCAGGCCTCATTTTCTGTGAGCCACAACTCCATATTCAAGATAAAATTAGAGCAGTTTTTGACGCAAGAATAATGTAGAAGAGGGCAGTTAAAGAAAACACTTTGAAAAGAAAACTCATAAAAATGAAAGGCGATTCAGTAAATCATTCTTAACGACATACCTACAGAAGTAAGTTTACAATAACCGTCTGACATAAAGACTAATAAATAACACAGACATGAAAATATATCTTATAACTAATGGCGCGAGACACGCAACGAAAGTAATGTCGGTGAAATATGTAATTAGCACGAAGGTCGGGTGACGCCATGGATTTATGATAACGATCTCATTATCATTAACTATAATGGTTCGCTCTATCGATGTAGATTAGATATTCATACCTTATGAATGCGTTAGTTTGGCATCTTGTTTCCTTTCCATTTTAATGTCCGTTTTTGGTTTTTTCAACCAGAGATAGGACCTAATCGTCAAAAATCCCTATGTCATGTTATATCCCTAGAAAAGCATGGCTTTAGATACTATGCGAAGTGAGGTTCTAAGTAATAGCTCCTCTGGGTCTTTTGGGATAAATCTCATACAAGTAGAGTAAAGAAAGTAAGTATTAAAATACAAGGGTGAAACTATTACTACTGCTTAAAACAAAATACAATCTCAGATTGAAGTATTTATCAATCAACAAAATGAGGGTTCATAAATTGCGTCTATTCATAAACAGAAATGGCCGACTATTTCCAATGACCATTTTACTTGTCGCATATCGCTATCTCAGCTTTAAGGCTCTACAAGTCAAAAGCAACTGGTATGCCTTAGCGTGAGTGACCACGGTAGCTGTCAAACCATAGATAAACCGTGAGTCATAGACAGTCGTAGTGATGTCCTTGATAGGGGGGATAAGTGGCAGAATAACGTTGATTGATTGAGTTCGCGGAACGAAGCCCCTTACTCGAGGTTGCGTGCTTATTATGTAAAGTATGTAAGTAAACTAAGTAGTTAGTTTAGTTAAATCGCTATGGCATTTTAACAAAACCCTTGCTACAACGGTTAGTTGAGATATTATGTTATATTTTAAAGACCTTGTGTTTCTGAAAACACACTAACAGTAAACAATTTCTTGATTATAATATAAAATAGTTGAAAAATCAAAGTATCAAATTAGCAATGCTGTTATGAAATAAAAAAAACTTTGTGCAAGCCTATAAAAATTAGATATAGTATATGCAAACGTGTCAATTTGCTACCTGGTAGAGACTTGAAGACAAGGTATAAAAACCTGCGTAAATGATGATATACTTTATCACCATTTACGCAGGTTTTCATATAAAGCGTAACAGGTGACAAGCAACATGTGTGCTTTTATCAAAACATTGATAGAGAAAGACGTAATTTCTTTAGCGTACGTCAACACGCAAAGGCAGCCTTGTATTCAGCCTCGATTGAAACTACATGGCTTCTCTAATCACGTCCATTTTGAAAAGGAAAAATAAATGTGTTTTTTACTGTTCTAGCGTGATGTTCGCTTGTATATAAATGCTTTCGCATTTACCTTGTGAAGATGAGTCAAATGTTAAGGCCGCTGGATAGCCTCAGAATTTAACAACAATATAATGACTGTACGCAGCTGAACGTTTTGCGATAAAGTAAACATTAACCTGTGGATGTTATTTTTTATAACTTGATGGTGGCTTCGCAGTCATACCGCGAATGCGGGTTTTTTGTTCAAGGTTGGTAATTTGAGAGACTTAAAAATAACACAATGTCAAGATATTTTAGAACTGATCGTTTACCTATGTTAAAAAACAAAAACAGCAAGTATTCTTGAAAATTATGTCAATTTTAGTGAAACGTCTTTCAAATCCGATGCAATTTAAAAAGGACGTCTTGTAGACATTATTTTGTTGAAATAAGAAATCAAAACAAGAAAAAAAAACACAATAATAATGTAAATACAGCCAGTATCTAACAAATCAACAGATAATCTAGACAAGACTAAGTAGATAGGAGAGACGTAACTTGCACCGGTTGTTACATCAAAATTTTACAAAGATACTATCACTTAATAGATTGCAGGTAAGCTGACATTGAAAGCGTTATGTAAACTGAAACAGTGAAACTAGTGGTTGGTAGCGACTTTGTCTGTGAAAGAAGATATGATTTGACACTTTAGTTTCCTCCTAGATGTAATATCATGTAATTTCTGATTCTATAAATAGTTGGTTGATATAAAAATTTCTAAACTGAAATTTTCTATAGTTCGCAGAATGTGTCTGTATGAAACATAATACCCCTTTTTACAGTAGATTAACAGCAGCGTTGAGTCATACAGTCTTTAGTATTAAAAAATATAATAGTAGCGTAGTGGCACCAATGATCGACACTTTAAGGATCTTAATCGATCATAGTGGGTTTCTTTATTAAATTAAAGGTATATTAGTCACTTTTAAACCAAAAGTAACATTTGAGTATGGTAAGGTATATTCTTGAGATAAGAATAGAATGTATTATTTTTATTTGCTATAAACAGACAAGAAAAAAAATCAAAAAAATGATAAAGTGTAAGAATCTCCAGTAACCGACACCTAGTCATTTGACTGTTACCAGTAATCGACACCCCAGTTATCGACACACCAGTCATCGACACCCCAGTTATCGACACTTACCAGTTATCGACACCCCAGTTATCGACTATTATCTATAATGAGTATTTGCCAAATAATCACACCATTTGACCACATTTGTCGGTCTTTAAAATAAAATTACCTGTTTAATAAGTATGCATATTTTGTTACAATAACCATATTTCTCTTACTAATGGGTATTAATCATGTAAATACTCGTACAAGACAGAAGATATTGACAAGTTGACTAGCACTTGGTGAAGGGTGGGCGATTTGGGGTCGTTTCATATCTGACGGTGGTGGCGTGCTGTCAGTCGCGTGGCGCTGGGTCGGTCGGGCGCATGATTGAGGATTCGGCCTTTCACACTGACCCGACGACGCGTCAGGTGTGGGAGGTTGGATGTAAAGTTGTGTGCTTGTTCGTTCTGGGGTTGCGCGGCCGATGTTGCGCGCTGCCTTTTCCGCCGGATATGAACCGACCCCTAGGGTGCTGTCTTTTTTGTAGTAAAATTTTGACGTTTGATAAGTGCTACTTTGTAGCTTAACTTAAATTAATGATTTTTTATTTTGATTTTGGTTCTGATTTTGTCTGTGTTGATAATTTTTAATTTTTGAATTGAACACTTCTTTAGCGTCTTTTCGTAATGGGTAAAAAAAATTAAACTCGCGTCAGGTTAATAAACGTTCCAGTGCAGTTTACACTTGTTATAGCCACTGGCAATCCTACAAAGTCAACATTGGCAAGTAGGTGTACCTAAATTTTTCATTAAACTAAAATTATCTGGATACGAAAATACCTGCCACTCACTGACTTAAAATAGAAACATCGGGCCCCTGGACACGTGACCTGATCGAAAATTCGTTTGACGAAAACTTCTTTAGCGGTGCTGTACAGTTTTTTTTTTGTAATGAGTAAAAATGATAAACCCGCGTCAGGACACGTGACCTGATCGAAAATTCGTAAGACGGATGTAATGTTTGTGTACGATAGCGCAATAAATTTATATTGTATTTCTACCACAGGTATGATAGTACTTTAATACTGATAATGAAAGCAAATCGTGCAAAATTGTTACCTAACCGTATGGTTAAAAAACTTTAATTATTATTATTATTTTTTTCTTTTTTTTTTGGTAGAGATCTTTGCAGTTAGCCTGAGCGCAGGCTTTGACTGCTTCACCGGACTTTTAGCGAGGACCTTAAGGCCTCCAGCCAGAGCGATAGGAAAAACTAACTACGTTAGCAACGTCTACTAAGGGCACCCCCTGCGGGGTTCGGACCTCGACTTGGTGCGTTGCTAACAATCTTAATAAATCAAAACAACATGGGATTGCTGGGTCTAAGTTTTTATTATTTAGGGACATAAAAAAAAACTATAATTTTTATAAGTCCTGTACAGGATTTAAATTTTTTTATTTTTTTTCGGAATCTCCGATTTTTTTTCTTGTATTAGGTTGACCTTGTCTGTAGCAACTATTTAAGTTCTAAAAACATGGCCCCACGACGCACCGTTTTCGAGTTATGAGCCTTTTACTTGAACGGCCTTTTAATGTAAACGGCCCATAAGTCGGAAACTGTGCGTCGTAGGGCCATACTTCTAAGATCATAAATGGTTTCTATAGATAAGCTTAATCAGATGCTGCAATAAAAATGCTCGAATTCTATAAAAAAAAAAAAAACTAAAAAAGGACTCCCAATTCTTTTTACTATTTTTTTTTTGTTTTCTTTGGTGCTCATAGTGCCCAAGCGTATGCTCCAAATCCTACCCTCCGCCCCTAAGACGACCCACTGAACCTAACTGGTCGGGAGTATAATGTTTCCTCAGAGCCATCTCTAAAACCAATCATTGACACATATTATTTCCCAATAATCGTCACTTGTCGATTTCTGGTAGGTCAACTTTGATTAGTTTACTTCAAATATCTATCGAGAAGCAAAGTTAGAAGAGCTATATATTCACTTATCAAATGAAAAATGTTTCTAATAATTACTATCGACACGTGTCGATAACTGGAGAAAGTCAGTTTGTGAACACCAATGATCGACACCAACATTTTACTAATATTAAAATAATCTTGAACTTGTGTTATAACAAAATTACACCCTTTAGTTCTTATAAAAACCCGTAAAACTCATAAATTTCAAATAACTTACAATACATTAGCATAATTAACAAAGAAATGTACTCCCTTCGTTAACGATTTCAGTAAGAAATGTTGTTTTTCTCGCCGGTACTCGAGCCACAATCAGTTGTCACACCGCTACTTTCAAATAAAACTGTAAATATCGCTCAAATGTCAATGGGAGCCAGTAATAAGTGTGCTTTCTATGTTACAGTGTCGTCAAATAAATAAATCGGTATCTTACTCTTTATTTTATTAAATAAAAAAATAAAGTGTCGATTACTGGTGCATGTCGATTACTGGTGCCACTACGCTACGACATCAAGACACGGAAGCTACGTTCAGAAATAAATCGGTGTTCTTGTAACAAGGTTATAGGATGTTCGAAAATATGCATTAGCCTGCGAAATAGCGAGGCACGAAGTAGTATTTTAAAAAAAAAATCTTTGTGTAAATAGTTCCGCTATGTCAGATTGTAGGTTTTTTTATTGCACGATTATAAGTTTCACTGTTTTATAGATTTACAAATTTTTAAAACTATTAATCTACTCAGTTTATTATAAAATCATTAAAATTGCAGCTCTTTGATCAAGTTATTAATAGTTATTTAAATATTGCCATTAAGCTGAAATGTAGTATTAATTTCAATAAATTAATTGAAACCAACTAAAGCTATCGTCTTCACATTTATTACCAATTAGCTATGTTGTCTATTTTTATTTTCTCTTGATATTTAATCTTGGAATTATTTTTTAGTAAGATGGAAACTGAAATGCATTTAAAAACAATAAGTATAATTTTATTCTAGGAAGCGTTTTAAACTTCCGTAAAAGTAGCTACATTATCTTTCACAAAACTTAATATGCATGATTATTGCATATTAAAATTTACTTAAAAATGTGACAAATTATTTAATAATTACCAAACATACATATGCAAGATTTGTTGCATAAGAATAAGATGTTATGTATATTAGAAGTTGTATTTTATAATTATTACAGCAAACATTTCTGCCACTATATAAAACCGAGTCTTTTTTTGTTTTTTAATGATCATCATATTTGTAGAAATAATTAACATGAAACCTCATAATGATCTTTCAACTAATGGAGTTGCAAGTGGTAAGCTTATGGTGTAATTAAAATTACACTCGTTCATTGAGCACATGTGTCCTACAATATGTTACGAAATGCCCGCCAAAGATATTAACACAAAAACCTTTTGATCAATGAGGTCATATACAAGTTATAATGCGAATAAAGCGTGTGTTACAGTTTATAATTGTTATTTTTGTATGTGTTACAAACGCAATGGTTACACAAAGTTTAATATTTTATTGTCATAGCGTCCAACGGATTTTGAAAATGGGGAAGCATATACTCGTAATTCGATTGCATACTTGTATGCAAAAATGTTTTATTGAAAAATACTGGTCCTATTTACTATTGAAGTAAATATCACTTAACATAATGCGAAAAAAGAACAATTTTGTTAATTTGACTCGATTTTAAGCGACAAACTTGAAATTATACAGTTTTACTTAAAAAAAGCATTTTGCAATTTTCTAGATATACGTCATTATTGCCCCTTGATACACCCAATGTAATTTTATCGTTTATCGTTTATTTTTTTTAATTTGTTTTATCAAGATCTTAATCTTTGCCCTTAGCTGTCTCTACGTATAGAAGATAGGGTGGTCACGTACTACGAAGGATTTAATCAAATTAGTGATACAATACAACAAAGAAATAGATTATATTGAGTACTGGATTTACTCGCTTTACTTGATAACGCAGTAATATCTTTGTTGAAATAAAGTATTTAAATCAATATAGTTAGGTAGGTACTGATTTGATATAGGTAATTTACTATAGCCCTAATTACACAGACCACAGAATGCTAGAGTAACTGCTAACTGGTTAACTTAATACATTAATTACTAACTTTCAGTAGATATAGTAACATTATAGAACGGGGTACATTTAGGGCTTGACGTTTCGACCGGGTTACATCGGCCGTGGTCGCAAGCAGACTCTAGAGCTAATTCCCGTTTTATAATATAACTATAAGCATGCAGCGCGATAGTTTAAAAGCTATTTTTAGTATAAATGCCTAAAAAAAGCACCTGTCTTACTTTCGTGTATGGTGTTGTTTTATCAGCGAATATTCTTTTCCATATTGCAGAGGGGAATGAAAGAACAAGGTTTTTGATCGTTCTCAGGCGGCGAACCGAATCGAAAAGGGGGCGAAATTACAATTATAATAATAAAACTATTACACGTGTTTCCATCCAAGAAACCAACTTAACACGCGATTATGAACCGAGAAAGTTTAAAAAGGAATAAGACAGTGAAAAATAGAATTCAAATAATCGACTAAATAAGATAGAATAAGGATAAAAGTAAAACAAAGCTTGTCTATGCTACGGACCGTCGTTGACAGGTAACAAACCATAAACAAACAACATTATCCTGTTTGTATTGTCTCGTCAATTCTGTGTAACTGGCGCCTATTTAAATGTAGGATAATAATAAGGACTTTGAACTTAGAAGAGATAAACAATAAGTGAATAATGTTAAGTAATAGACTTTGTAACTGATTTAAAAAGAATAATCTATCTATAATATGTACATATTTAGAAATATATAAGTATGTTTATCAGTTGTCTGATTACCATAACACAAGCTCTGCTTAGCTTGGGATCAGACAACCGTGTGTGAGATGTCCCGGAATGTTATATTATATATTAATATAAAGTTAAGTTCTATTTTTCCATTAGAATATTTTGTCATCATTCAGTCATTGTCTCTTTAGTAAAATTATCACACAATTTTAATTTTACATATCATAAAATTACATTATTAAGCTTGAATGACTAACATTTACTGCAGAAATGATTTTGCACTAAAATATATGTGTAATACTTGAAAGTTACTGAGCAAAACTGGAATGAGTTATCTAAATAAATAATTACCTGGCAACCTGTTGGTAACAAATTAATGTGCACCGCAAAGTGCATTCGTTAAGGTTCAGTGATTTGCAGACTTTATATAAGGCATTAGGCTTTAATATTAAGGCTTTTAGCTAAGGTATAGGATAGAAGTTTGTGCCTTAAGCGGTAACGTGTCTATATTTTAAATGAAATCCGAGAGTCTATGGTTCAAGGAAGTTCAAATTGTGTTACATTCTATGATATTAGAGTTGACTACACTTTGGTATTGGCCAAGAATATAGAGTTGTACATTACTATTATATTTAATTACTATTAAAAATATAGATAGATAGATACTTAGGTAGAACCTATGAACATCAATTTCTAAATTATTATTGATTTGTTTTATTTTTGATGTCCTCATCCTTAATGTTTGAGGTTAGAAAGCTTTGAATTTTGACTAAATATGATCTTATCCAATATCTAAACAATGTGTGTGGTATATGCTTAAGCATTTTCTTAAAGAAACTAGTAATTTAAAATACTCAAGTAAGTATGCTTTATTCACGAGTCTCATAATGAATGATTCCAAATACGAATGTTAAATACCGAAGCCACATGGTTCAGACGATAGTGAAGCGACAAGCAAGACTGGACGCTAGGGATGAGTCATACGTTCGCAGACCGACACGGCCGCCGAACTCGGCTGTTTATTTTAAACTCGATTCCAGGGTTGCGAACACGCTAACTTAATCCGCTTTTGTTATTATAAATAATTGTTGATTAAGCTAGCACTCACGAACTGTGAATTTTGATTTATGTTATTTTTAATTAAACTATTATTAAAGGTGC
The DNA here is from genome assembly GCA_905146925.1 of Autographa gamma. Classification (NCBI taxonomy): domain Eukaryota; kingdom Metazoa; phylum Arthropoda; class Insecta; order Lepidoptera; family Noctuidae; genus Autographa; species Autographa gamma. The sequence continues at coordinate 3,788,687 of LR989869.1, read as the reverse complement.
AAAAATTTAGTTACTGGCATTGATAATTGTTGATTTTTAGAGGCTTAGTCATAGGTAATGATTTATTTTTATGAAATACATTTCCTATTTTTATCCATATAATAACTGCTAATCAAAAACGAATATTTCCGTTAATCAAGATAATCGATAAGATTTTGTGAATCATCGGAAGTCATATAGGGCTATTCGATTAATCACGTACGTCATAAAAAATAATTGATAAATTTATAATCGCACATCCTTAGCCCCCAGTTACGAATAAATAATATGCGTACAACAGTCTCGGATGTTCTAAATTTAAAATGCAACGACATTCCTCAGCGTTTCTGTTTGTATGACGCTTCAATGCTCGTAAAGCTAATTCTCTTTGTCTATGGATAAGAAGTTAAAAGCTTTATTTGCAAGTAATCAATCTTCGTTAATCTAGTTTGCTATGCTATTTTGTGGATTGAGATGACAATATCCTACTAATATTATAAATGTGAAAGTTTGTGAGAATGGATGTGTGGATGTTTGTTATTCTTTCACGCAAAAACTACTGAATGGATTTTAATGAAACTTCACAACAATGTAGCTGATACATTGGAATAACACATAAGCTATAATTTATTAAGATAGTGTATGTATTGTCATTCACGCGGGTGAAATCGCCGGGCACAGCTAGTTTAGAAATAAATAAATATTATGTTGTTTCTTTTGTTTTGTATTTCTTTCTTGTAATAATTAAGGTGTAAGACAAAGACTGTATCAAGGAAATGGCGGCAATATGCTTAATGAATAATGACGTATTAGTATTCAATTGATATAAAGGTCACGGTATCATGCGCATTATGCGTTCCGAGTACAAACTCGCAAGTGTGAATGAAACGCGTTAGCATAACAAATGCAGACGTCTGCTATTCGGGGTCAATAGAACTCTTTGTAATCTTCTATACTTATTTAATTACGTTAGTATCTTAATTATATATAAGACTTCTTTAATTAGGTATTTTTATTATATCTTTGACAGAATGATTGTATGTAATGTTGTAACATTAATTTTATCTTTTTTTTTAATGTTTATTTGCAAACTTAATAAATTCATATTTTAGCGATAAATATGGTTTCTAAAATGTCATGATTAATAATTTTGTAATAATGATTTATGTCCTAATTTTTTTAATTTATAAATTTTATAATTTGTGCGATAGTGCAGAAATATATTTAAATACTAAATTAGTTTTATTAGAAATAGTTTTTGATGTAATTATGTATCAACCTATTATTTATTCGATTATTATTGACAGATTAGAAATTTACAATAAAACATCATCTATGTTCTGTCTATGGTTTTGCAAACCGGAACTATTTAAAATTCAACGATACAGATTTTATAAATAGTATAGTTTAATTGACGATTATAACCATAAAGTGCAAAAACTAGAGATAGCTCTCAGTTAGTGAAACTCCGAGCGGATACATTTATAATGAACTTTCGATACTTACAGCTTGTCTATACCATAAACTAAAATCTCAAGCTAATATATCCGTTTATCTTTGAGCCAGATTTCACTCAAGCTTCAGCTCGCAATTAAAATAGTATTTATTTAATTGGTATAAAATAGTAAAAATGTATTAGATATCTTACTCTGTCTGTAATTAAATCTTTATAGTTGGCTAACTGGATTGATGCGGTTTGAACTGGTTGGCTCCAGTATTAACCCTGGATAGTAATTATTATCAGGCTAATAGTTGTTTGAGAATGTTGCAGGTGAGGTATGGCCAAAGGAAGCGACTTTAATTGCTGCTATTCCTGGTATTGACTTCTTTTTAAATCAAAGTATTTACGACCTTATTGCAAAGGAACTAATTGTGCTTCTATTATAGTATCAAGTTTTTGATAAAATAACGCAATATCCTAAATAAATAGTTAAAAGGCCTGAAACAAAATTGACGAGTTATTTCTAAAATAAACAGACAAACTACAAATCATGAAGTCAACCAAAACAAGTTTTCAACCTCGCCCCGATCTGTCAAACAGTGGCATAGACAAGGCAGTTCGTTATCTAAAAAGATTTAAATGTAGAACATGAGATTTAAATGTCTACAGAAACTAAGACCGATAGCTATTAAGTCCGATAGTTGTCTTTGCTTATAGCATTCCATAATTGGAACACTGTCTATCCGTACGACCGTACCCAAATTAGGAGCGACTCGTCCTGTGGAATACAAATGCAATGAGTTTTTATGTAACGACGCGAAGTTATGTGAACGCTTAAAAGTCGTTAAATCCATTACATAAGACTCAGTTTTGTAATCCTTACGTGTCCTTAAACGGGTTCAGTTTTTACGATGTCACTTGTGAGGCAAAGGAAAGTCTGTTCAGCCTAGGTCAGGCTGTTTGTTTTACACACGGTTGCGAGTTTGTTAGATTTAAATTGAACGCGGTAGATGCATTTATTTTATACCATTTCAGTGATGTATCATCTTTTATCGATATCGATTTATTATTATGGTATTCGAAATGTTACCTATCAAGAGGCTACAAACAAAGAGAAATTGTGTTGATTTATAAGATATGATAGCGATCTAAGAAAGTCTAAAACAAGTCTGTACTCTACCATCAGTTGGTAATTTTATTAAAAATGTTTTGGTGTAATTTTGGCCTGAATGGCGGACAACTGATAGCAGCTCTAAATAAGGGTTTTAAGGATGTCGATCATGACTCATTAAACGATTTATTACCAAACGATGTTATCGAGGTATTTTTCAAAGTTGACAATCGATAAATTACGTACTTTCGTTTTTATTTCGAGCCATTAAAGGGCTATTTAAGTTTACACGTAAAACCTGTTTATAAAGCACATCAAGTTTATGTGTATTAAAGAGTTTGTTACTAAAGAGTTTTTAAACAAAGATTTTACGTTCATTTCTCGAGAGACGTTGAAAGCGGTTGTAAATAGAAATAAATGTCATTAAGTAGGAAAGTCGGTGATTCCCAAGCGAGTAGCATGTAGGATGAGTGTCAGTGTCATGCCGGGGTCGTTCACCTTGACTCCGGGGAAGGTTATCGATAAGCGGCGACTGACAGCTTATTATCTCATTGATCGGGATTACAACGATCGCCGAGTGCCTATTCGCATAGATAAGATATTGCAAACTCTATGGCACGATTCCATATTCAAATATGAAGTTTGACATAAAAGTTTTTCTGAGTATTGATCGGGATAAGCTTTTTATCTGGTCTGTTTTACGTTTCAAGCATTAATATAGCACTTGTATTTATGTAATAAGTCTACCTACTATAAATGAAGATTAGTTTTTTGTAGATAAAAGACAAACTATCTGAAAGAGAAATGAAATGATCAACGTATTTCATGGGATGTAGCACAATTATTATTTTTTTTTAATGTTGTTTTTCGTAAAGTAACATAAAGATTCGCTTTAAGCAAGCGATGTAGAATGATCCCGTTCATCTCACTTTCACGTCGCCATCATACAAATATTTTTTCAACAAAAAAAGTTATGGTTCAAATACAGCCTTTAATCCCGGGTATGTCACACACGGTCGAGCCTTTATGTAACTCCTAATGTAGACCTAGATAGGCTATTCAAAATGACTGAAAGCTTTGTGGGTATGATTTGACTGTGAGGCCTAGGCCACATCGTAACATATACATATACATCTCTTAGATGTTTTTAAAAAGAAAACGAAATCAATATACAAAAGTATGCCCAAAACACAAATATCGTAAGTTATGTTTTTCTGTTTACTAGGTAGATTACTAGTATTATTGATACTTTTTGTAAGCATATAATAATCATTATACACAACAACAAAGTCACAAAAAATAACATGATTAGCTGTAACGTTTCCGAGTATTTTACATTCAACCGAATGCAATGACTCAGTGTTATGAGAAATTTGATCGATATAAAAACTAAGTTTGCAACAATTTTATTGTTTTTGCTCTTATTTAGCAAAATGATGTAATTTGTAATGTATATGTAGGTAACAGTTGAATAACACACGATTTGTATTTAGTAGGTCTGATTTCGAAATGTTTGCTAGTCTTAAATAATTTATTTTCTATCATACTGGCACAAAATAGTTCGTTGAGCAACCGTAGAGCATAGAGTAAACAATGCCTGTCAGCAATTTGTAATTTGTATTTCGAATACTCTTTCCTGTTCTAAAAAGAAAAGTCGTAAGAGTTAATCTTTTCTGTGGTTGTAGTGTCAACAGATAATTTGAATATAGAATATCTTTTTAGGTGAAAACTTTCTTTCATTTAGCGGTGACTGGCAGTGTTCACCGTTACCACCATAAAGCTAGTGGCCAACTTACCTATGTGTCCTGTATGTTGAAAGTTGGTGGGCGCACTGATCATAGACCTGTCTATTCTCCGACGCGTGCGCTGCGCCTGCGCCGCCGGCTGGTAGCAACACGCGAACCATTGCAGCCAAATTTCACTGCCGGTGCTCGCCATTATTTTCTAACGTCCACTTCACACGCGAGTCCCACTTAAACAAAACTAGTTGATACCGCGAAAACGGCACTGAATTCAAATTTCGTATCGGAAGTTGTAGTGATGCGCACTAGCTGTGCGGCAGTCGAGTCGCGCACTGAACACGTTTCGAGGATTATGTTGTGTCAACGCGATCGTGTGACGTCACTCAGTGCTGCGCCGATAACTTTGATCGCATGATTCCCAGCTGACATCTGAAAGAGAGAAATGCTTATCAGTGATGCTAATGAGAGTGTTTTGTTTCTACAAAGAAAGTTTAAGTACTTAGTAAATACTCAAAATGAATAACCTCATGAACAATAACAAGATTTCAGTACCTAATTGTTTGTTTGACTTAGCGTTATGGTCGAAAATTACCAAATTAGCTAATACAGTATTAAATGTGTTTGGAAGACTTCTTGTGGTAAATAAGATACAAACAAGAAAAAAATAAACGACGGTATAACGAATGATGCCTAAGTAAAAGTTTTTAATATAAAACTCAGCATCATTTCTATGTACTACATTTTCTCGAGAATTTCCTCATCACATTAGAAATCTATCATTTAGCGCATCTAAGCACGCTAATCTATAATTTATTGCTGGCTGTTAAGATTGGATCATGACATACAGAGGTACCTATATTTCTTTAATTAGAAATATATTTAATAGAAAGAGAAATAATGAGATTTGTTTAGATATTTCTGTTATTATTGGTGTAGTATAAAAACAAACAATTGAAAGGACGCAATTTTTTTCACGTCATAGTTATCTATTTATGTAGGTACTACACTTACTAACTGCGGCACCTAAAGACGTTAATGGTTACTTAAAGGATACTTAAGTAACTCTTACGTAGCCATTGATGTTATTTAAAGTTGGCGTAACTACTTAAATCCATGCTAAGTAATCCCAAAAACGTAAAAACATTGCGATTATAAAGCAAACCTTACTGAAATTCGTTACAGGACACGATATTTAAAATCGTGCAAAACATTATAACATAAAAAAGTAAAATATGGATACAGTCCTAAAAAAGAAATTAACATTAATTAATGTTAATCTTAATGATTCAATTTACATTCTGAATATGAAATTATATATATCTTTAAGTCATGCTTAATGCGAAATGTAAATGTGTCAAATGTAAAAATACCCAGCTGTTGGTATTTGTAATGATTCTTCAATTAATTAAATTAAAACGAGTAAACAAACGTGAGTCAACACCATTAGGTATTCATCATATTTAAAGCGTCAAGAGCCTGAATACTTAAATACATGGCACTGTCTCTACATTACCCCTTATAGTGACAAGAAAACAACGAGACTTGGATGTCTTAAAATAAGGGCAAACGCGAGTCAAAAATCTAGGGTTGTTATAATAGTGTCATTCTCCACCAATAAGAGAAATTAGAGACAAGCTACAAGCTTGTAATAATCCAGCTCATAAACGTCCCACTGCTGGGCACTGTCCTCTTCCCATATAGAGAAGGCACGAGCATTGATCACCACGCTTGTTCTCTGCGGATTGGCGATTACAGATCCCAAATTTTGGAATCCAGGTTTCCTCACGATGTTTTCCTTCACAGGCGTGTTGTGTTAAGGCTTGTGATTGGTGGGAATTAGCAGATGGATCTTTGATGCAAGACTAGCCAATCTCAAATTTTTACTAGAGTTCCCATCCATTGCTGTCTCTATTATTTTAAGGTGTAAAGTAGGGACAGATAGACATTTAAGAACGTCTTAATGTTAAATTGCGTTTAAGAATCGGAAGTAAGTAGAAATTTTACATCTTCTATAATCAGGGGAAATGCAAAATATAAGGAAAAACGATATATTATTTACGATCGCCAAAGCCAAAGGAAGTGATAAGCAATATCTACTTGACAGTCAATCATTCAGAACTTAGTAGATCAAGACCACTCTGTTTGATAACATTATCCTTTTATGCTGTCAAGTAAATATATGCAAACAGGTGCAATTACAACGAGAGACAATTTTATTATTTTCTACAGAAACTGATTAAAAAAAATCCTTCACACATTTTCAAATACTTTAGATTTGCTTTTCTCCACTTGTTTTGGCATTATGATTGGACCAAGTGCAAAAAAATTGGTACTCTTTTATTAACATAAATTATGTTTGGTGTTTGAAACGGTATAGTTTTCAAACACAGGCGATAACACTGGCTAAGAAATTTTCGCCATAGCAGTATACTTTTGAAATCCGTCTATCGCTATTTTCTAAAACAGTTTATTCTTAGAAGCTGTTATTGGTTCGATAGCGAGCTTCCTTCCTTTTTTAGACATGTTTATTGCTTTTAAACCGTATTTCTCGGTCCGAAGCCGATGGTTGGTGTTATGGCAAGGAAACGTCGTAAACGTGTTATCTGTTCGTTACGGGAGATAAACCGGTCAGGACCGGTGTCCGGGCCGGACAACCGGGCGGCCGGACAGTTTACTTGACATATCTACATTTAAATATGGGCAATAAGTTTGGATTAACATGGTTTGTGTTGTTGCAGGGATGTGCCAGTAGGAGTTAGTTCTTATGAAATTGTTATCGAGAATGCTTAAGACTACTAGTTACTACCGTCTCAAAATGCCAAGAGGTTGTCCACCAGCTGAAGGTTTACGGTTAAGGAACTGTTAAGACTGAAATAAATTAGTAGACTAATTCAATAAATTACCCTACTTTATGTGAACAGAACTCAATCTACAAGCCAACGTTTAATGCATTTACGTCATCAAAATGCAAGTTTTCCATACCACACAAACATAATACAATCCCAAAGCTATCCTAAGACAGGCCTACATAAGATTATCTATCTTTTATGTAAGCTGTTAGAGTTTATCGCACAACTGTGTCTTATCCTTGTGTCAGGAACAACTCAAGAGCAGATAACGTTGACAAAACGTCAGATAGACTATCATTGTCACACGGGCCAGTGTTTGAAGAGAACAGTGAACACATACCACGCACGGTTCAGATGGCTAGTGGAGGTTTGGACTGTACAGGCGACATGAGCTCTTCACGCACTAAGTCAAAAGAAAATGTATGGATGAGATTATTTTATCAGGCTGTCTAACAATCTCCATTGCAAAGCGAACATCTGTTTAGCGGAAATCTAATAATAGGATTTTGATTCTAAGTGTATGATAAAAATATTTTTGATATAAAAATCGTTACTGCAGGAAAAAATTGAAAAAAAAAAATGTCAGTCTCTCGGACAGTTTCTTTTTTTTTATGTGAAGCAAAATGACAAGTTAAAAGGGTTTCCATACTAAATTTAAAACTATTTATATAGAAAAATGTTGGAGTAGGAGACACCTAAATAAGAAAAGTAAATAGGATATTGATATAAACTTCCATTATTTACGACATTATTAAAGGACAAAGGAACACATAACAAGAGTAGGTAAAAGAATAAAAATAAACGTGACTAGCTATTACTAACAGTTTTAAAGTACGAAGCCTGGTTGAAAGGCTACGTTTAGTAGGTTTAGTCACACTCACACGATTCTTCAAGGTAAGCAAAGTTCTAGAGTACCTAATATAAAACGATTGCCCTGTTTTAGCAACGTTTAAACGCTCTTAATTATTTGTCGGTTATTCGAATTTGATAAAATGTCAAACAGGTAATAATAATTTTATGTCTTGCTCTCGTTTTTGTATCTAATATTTTCTTAAATTAACGGTTTTGGAACACATTCTTCAAAATTGTTTCTTATTTTTAATGGCAATCAATCCTAGAGAAATATCGTGTTAAAGTATCACAATGACATTTAAAAAAATGCTTTTATTCGTTATTGATCTATGCTAGCTTTATGGAATAAAATGTTGTAAAGTTTACAACGCCATAAGCTATTTCTAGTTAACGTGAAACTGTGTTAAACGTATGCTTCTCGGCCTGCTGGCCCCAATTATATCAGCAGCTAACAAAATGCCTCGTCAACCATTTGTAATAACGTAAAAAGAGAAAGGATTGATTTATTGTCATATTTATACCAGACGCCATCTTGCTTGTAGAATCTTCTGTCTTTCGCGCCATTTCCTTATTCTCTATTCAAATATGCTCAATAAATAAGACTTGATACTGAGATCTCGATTGCAAGTGAAACTGTGATTAAAATAGTTTGTCTGACTGATTAACTGCTCTGCGATTACATACCTACTCGGAGAAAAAGTATAATCTTAAATGAATACCGTCTGGCGCGTGAAATGCAACGAGTGAGATTTTATTTGTGTGATAACTTTCGACTTAACGTCAAGACATTATGGCATTGTTCAAGTTTGTAATCTTGTAACTTAACATCCGTACTGAAACCCGGTAACTGAAAGTGGCTTAAAGCTAAAATCAACTTTTAATTTGGATTACACAATCAGAGAACACATTTAAACTAATTGACAGATGTTAAATAAAATACGATGTCAAAAGTTGAAAATCGAACATTTAAAAAGGTGCAGATAAAAAATAATTTAATTGAGTTTATGGTGTTACTTTTTGTCACCTTAGTCTCGAATTAAAACCTTTTTGGTCATTGTTATTTGTGAGTGAAAGTAATCTGTGCAGTGAAGCATCACTGGGCTGTGATAGGGAAAGTACAGCAATCGTCCAGTTCAGCGGAGACAGGAGATAAGGTTACTTGTTTTGCGTCATATAACGTGGGACTACTGCTTTTATCAGTAATTAATTAAATGAATACGAAAGTAACCATGTAATCTGTGTGATTGAACATTTTCACACTTCGATCGTTAAAGCGCCGACTTTTATTACAATTTGCCGTGTTGCTATTTAGGAAACTTGATATTTAGGCAAGAATGGACTTAAATATTAAGTTCTTTTGACTACAGAAGCAAAAAAAAAATGTATTTTTGTTCAGGCCGTAGTCAAAAATAAACTTTTAATTATCTAACAACTGCTAAGGTTATAAAATAATTAAACCAAAAACACTATCAAGGACAAACAATGACACGCGGGTCATATCGTACAATACTTATTAATTCTCATGCAAACGAATGGTTCCAACACTTAGATTAGCTGTAGTTAGTTCTAATTAAGCCGGTTAATTAAACAGATGTCGGCTTTTAACCGTTCTCGCTGAACACTTAACTAATGGAGGTTAAGGAAATATTTAAATAATAATAAATGTATTTTTAGTCCACTAATTCTGTTTGGTGCACTTATGCGGGAAGTTTAAGGGATAACTACATTTTTAATCATTTTCATTAAAATGTAGGTAAAATAAATATTAACTAGTCGAAAAAAGTTTTTGAACTCACCATTTCACAAACAGGAACAAAAAAAGATTACAATTAAATTTATATCGGATCACCTTTGAGGTACACCCTGACGATAATAAATGAATTTTAAATTTGTTCCAGATCTAATATGTATCATGTTAAAAAAAAAACATAGGATATAAAAACGTCCCACTACTGGGCATAGGAGTCTGGCACGAGCATTGATCAACACGTTTGCTTAATTGTGAATTTTCTAAATATAAAAACACGTATCTAGAAATCGATTTAAAAGTGAGTGTGATGTTAGATTCACAACATGGTCCTGTTCTACACAAAATACATTTATTTAATTTTAAAATCCCTGTCTATTATAGAAAGTGTCCACCAAGGACACGTTACGTCCCTACTAAAATAATATTGACCAATGGCGGCGTCACGAGCGAGCGACCTGTCGCGACCTTATTCCGATTAGTCTTGTTTAATCGATAAACGCTTTCGATTTTATGCTATTTAACTATTTGACTGTATCCCGCGTTAACGTAACAATGTTCTTAGAATTAGTTTTTGTGGTGTTTTTGAGTTTTACGGTCGGTGGTTTGAATAAAGCCGAGGTAGTGATAGGAGGTGTAGTTTCCCTTATTTTGTTTAAGGCAAGAAGCTCAAAGCTGTCCTAATTGTAATAATATTAGATGCTTTCTTCAACTTCAATCTGATTTATTCTTCTTCAATTTTTATAAGCAAACACTGGTTTAAAAATCAGCATCCAATATGTTTAGCCCAAATTTCAAACTTCTGAGATGATTTTGATGTCCTTTTTTCAAAGTCTTTAAAATAAGTAATAGATAAATTAGTGTACTTCCAATGCTGTAGATAGGTTTTCAGTGGCTGGCAGTTATCGACTAGTCATTGACAATACAGAACTGATAACTTGTGGGCTATATCGGAAATACAAGAGACATTTATACTCATTAGCTGTAAGTTATTTGTTAGTGACACTATTGTTAGAGATACCGTCTTTTAGACTATTATTAGTTGTATATATATAGCATTTACTACTTAACATACATAGAGCGTTCAACATTTTTTTTAGGATATAATATTTGTATAATTATAGTTAAAGATTTTATACGCGCCATGACTAAGCTTCGTAATGAACGCTTGTTATTTCTTTGTATGTGAAAAATGTGCAGCATATTTATAGTATAATATTATGACTTGCTAGTGACATAATTTTTATAGCCCCATTAACAAATAGCATATTATATCAACAACATTTAATGAGCGTGCTAATAAAGTATGGAGCTGTAAAAATGGACAAGCCCATATCACAAGGTTACATTATGTATTTTATGAGCACTTTTACCTTTATAAAATGTAGACGTCTACTAGTATATTATTGTTTATCACTTAAGTTAATATTTAATGTTATAAGTAGCAGTGTTAGTCACAGAAAACTTGGACATTTCTAGTCTTGATAAATACTAGGAATATCTATTTATGCAATTTTCTAAGTATCTCATCGCGCATTATAGATTGCAAATATTATTATAGTCAAAGACACTGTTAAGTTATTTTGTCTTATTGTAGGAACAGTCGCTTCCTGACAGATGTCTGTTATGTGCCGTTTACGGAATACTTAAATTGACGTCTAGATGCCTCTTGGAAATTAGCTAAGCCAGAAATAGGAAAGAGACGCTTTTTAAGGCAAACCCGTATGCATTCCATAAAACCAAAATTTTAAAGTTAAACTGTGTTAAAATTTCTCAGAAACTTCTGCCTATCATTTGTTAGGTTTAGCTTCCAGATGCTACAGATACAATTTATTAATTTAAGATTTTCTTTTTGCAGCACTACCTACAAGGTAACTAAGGTCCTTAACTTAGCTAGTCCTCAAGTGAGAGTACCACTTTGCCATCAAGTAAATTAGCTTTTCCCCGGTATTTACCCACCTCCTTATTCACGAGTTTAAACGTAACTTAGATATGAAAAAGCAATAGTCAGCCTAACGGCAGCCAGTCGCGGCTACTAACTGGTTTCCGACCTTAACCGTAAAGTTAATTAAAGCAAGGAATCCAAAGCTGGTTTACATGCTTCAAGCTATTTGCAAAAGGGAGATATTAAGCCTTTATGAGCAGGGATTTAAGTAAAGTAGATATTAAGAGGGCTTCTGTTTGGAGTTTTAAGGCAGGAGCTTTTAATCTTCGCATCAAGAAATCATAGTTTGTCTTTCGTGGATGATATAGACGTAGAAGTCAAAGTAAATAGAGTTAAAAGAGCTCTTTTAACATTCAACGGTAGAAAGTCTGCGTATATTGGTTGAAATATTTGTGTGACAAGCGGTTTACGATGCGACTACCCAAAAATTACAAAACCTTTTTGTTTCAATTAGGAAACTGCCTGTGTTTGCAACTTTCTGAACAGAAGGCAAAATATTTGTTAATTTAGGAGCCACGTGTAATCACAACACAGTTTACATTTAAATGATGAGTAACTTGAATTCAAAGTTCGCAAATAACTGTCTCAAACAAAAAGCGTATGGGAGGTGAAGCACCTGTGTCTGACTCACAAGTACACACAAGTACCTACGTTCGTGTGTCTTCGGGTATAGTCGGCAAAGATCGGGAGTATTCGGACAATTTCGGCTTCATATTATTTTAGATTGAAGTACATAGCAGTATTTGTTTACAAATACAGGTTTTGTTGTGTGTAGTCTGTTCAATGTATGATCAAAATAAGTATGAGCTTTAGCAAGTGGTTACATTGTAAACTTTTTGAGCTTGTTTTGTTTATGTGAAAGGTGAAGGACATTTTTTAAGTATTAAAGTTTTTTTTTTGTATAGAATAAGTGCTGACTTAAGGAAAAAATTGCTTAAATCTTTAATGAAATTAAGAAGTAATGAAAAGACTAATTATATTGCAAATTAATGTCTTTATCGATATCATTCATGCATTTTAAAGTTATTTTTGTGCATTTACTGTCTGATATTAATTCGGCATTGTTGTAATACATTTGATTGTGTAACGAGACCCTAACCTTCGTCTTAAATGGGCCTTTATGTTTAGCGGCCAATTCTAAATGATCTTAGAAGGTTATGTAAGAATAAATATTTATGATAAATGCATTTAAATATAACAAAGCACTTTTAATTATTTAATTCAGTATTTAATTTTTACCATGCCGTTCGGGGCTATTTGCATAAGAAATATAAGTTCCATTAATGTGTGATCTTAAATAGATTCAAAAAAGACAGTAAAGATCTTAGCAGCGTTATGGAAAGACTTGGAGAACTTCTTTACCCAGCAGTGGGACACAAACACTACATATGGCACGTTAACTTTCCCTGAATGTATAAGTATTAATGTATTGCCTCTACAAGTAACGTAGAGGCAATTCTCATACACTACCTACATTCTGCGACTCTCACGGTACATATGAATTGTGTTACATTGGTCTAACTTCAGATAAACTTACGATACGGTCAGCTAGTTCACAGACTGTTACAGAGATATTTACGACGCATTCTAACGATAATATACTCAGACACATTCATCTTTTATGTAGGATATAGTATAGTGCTAAGTTAGGTAGAATAGTATGCACTAGACTGTTTAATTGTACCGAGCTAAATGTCATTTAATTTATACTTAGGTTCGAACTTTGTATTTGCTCCGTGGGTTCGACTAACAGCGAAAGAAATACGATAACTACTATAGAAGATCCTTATTATAATGCAGTTTTGGTTATTGGTACTTACTTAAATAATTACGTAGGTGCTTGGTGAAAGAGAGTTTTGTGTGCTTTTTTATAAAAGGATGTTGTCTTTACGGCTTTGAAGTATGGAACACAAAAATGCATAATAATAACAAAATATAGTATAATATATGTTTGACAATAACGTCAAACATCAATTTGTATAGCTTTCGACAATTTCTCATAAAAACATCATATAAGTATGTATAAGCTTAATACAACACCAAGCAGTATTCATTTCAAAATGTTCTATCGATTTGTCCATGTTCCGAATAAAAGTCGATAGAACGGTATTGAAATTTAAATATGCGGGTTATAAAATCGATTGTCAATGAATTATAGCGTCGACCCTGACTTGGCGGGAAAAAGATGCATTTTATTCACCTAGCTATATGCGATTGAGAGTTTTTATGGCTCATTAGATTTAGACTGGCCCAGTCTTGTCTATACCACGAAAATAACTAGATTACCTCGATCTCCTAAAGGCTTATACACAAAAATTAACAAGCAGAGCTTATGTAAACGTAACTTTAAGTAGAATGGCTGTTACAAGTTTTAAAAGCAGATAGTTTGTTTTTAGGTCGTGTGAAAAGACCCTAGACCCGGCTTCTCACTTAAACTAGACCCATATCTGACTGCCTGTATTCTAGTCATACTTAAATTTTGGTCCACACTAAAGAATTAAATTATACTAAGCAGGACGGTATTGCATTATACAGACTTACGAGAGTTGATGGCAAAAGTATTTACGTATAATAAGATCACTTTTAATGCCAATGGTAGTTGTTGGGATCTTCTACGGGTCATTGATTCTACATTTAACTTTAGTTTTTGGGCCTCTTAAACATCTATGAGACTTGTTTGTTCCAAGGACTAGACTTAATAGGTGGTCGTGTCTAACTCATCAAGGTATCTTTGTATCTAAGATACAAAGCCTTCGTGATACATATGCCATCGAACCGAAACGCCATCACACATAATACGCACAACGCACAACATATAACGCAAACATTCGTACATCCCACGAATGTTTGTACGAAGATGCGACAGTACATTCATACACTGCTTAAGGAAGAACAAATGCCGCAAAACTTCGCTTAAATATTTGTAAATGATGTCACTTAAAAAGGTTCGTATTGGCGCGAATGTTCGTCATTAACATGACAGACATTTTTACAACAAGTGATGGGTAAAGACTAGACTATGAAACGTAAACTACAAGTTACAAAGAAATGTTAAATACCAATTCCATTGTTAGACAAAAACATTCAACATTCTCTATGGTTTCATTGTAAACAAAATACTTGTAATATGTTGTACTTGAAAAAATTAAATAGAGTTCCTATTGCGGTTGCGCCATAACTAAAAAGGTTTTGAACAATAGTGTTTTATAATACGACTTGTGAGATAGTCTTTGCCATAAAAAATATAATACACGATGGTCTGTTTCGCAAAGATGGTATCTTACCTTAGAGTATACATAAGCAACTAGAGTGAGCCTATCAGAGTTTGAACGTAAGCACTAGTTTGAACTAGTTTTGTCGTGAATTATGTATGAAGTTGGAGCTTGCCGTTTTAAGAAATCTATTTAATACACTAATATTATCCTAACAATGTCCAATTCAGCGATATTTTCGTATATAAGTTTTTCATTGCGCGAAAATTAACTTAAATCGGTAAACGTATGTCCTAGGTCAGACTAAAAACTGCTCTCGCTTGGCACAAGGAGAACCTGGCGATAGTAGCAGTCTATGTATATAGTACGTCAATGCTCTTAACACTAGCTTTTCAATGGCCGGTCATTGGTCAAGAGTGATCGCAATTTAATTGCGTTTAGTTACGTCATAAGATGAGATCAGAACTGTTAAAGATAAAAAAGTTAACAACCGGTTGATTATAAATTATGTTGTTCTACGTGACTTGCTATTGTAGAGTTTTAAGAACATACTTTGAGCTCTTTGACCTCAATATCCACGTTAGTATTTTAACTATTTCCATTGAGATATCTGTATTGTAATAAATACATTACGATTAGCTATTACTTTTTCAAGCCGTATAAAAATTCATCAAAATTTGTTCAGTGGTTTAGCCGAGAAAGTGTAACAGACAGACAACGAAAGATTCTTTTCCATTTATAATGCGATTATTATTATTATTTATTATTATACTCTTTAATAGATGCAGGATATGTATTACAATATTTCAGACCTATTTATAGCGTGTAATGCTAACAATTATTTACCAATTATTTTTCCTCTTCATCAAATACAATATTACATGGACCTTATTTCGATTTCCTGTCCAAATACATATCCAATGTAGACTATTTTGACAACAGGCTGGCTATGTAACTAACCATACAATAAATTACTAGAGAGACTAAGTAAGCCTGACGATCTGATTCCATAATATAAGAGTATTACAAGCTTACTTTAGGTTCAGAGCAATGTTATGTGAAGTCGTCAACATGCATTTCATCCTACTAGCTAATTTTGTTTCAGCGTTTTGCTTATATTTAAGGTTTAATGCATTATATACTTTTATTAGTGTAAGTTACACTTTATACTAATATCTATGAGCAGTGTAGAGTTCATTCTAAAGTGAAAATCGTCGTATGTGATTAAGCCTATAATTAGGACGCATTAATTAATTTCACTAGAACACCGTGAGAAAATGATGATCTACATTTCTTGTAGACTTAGCATCGTGTTACGTTATGAGACATAAGCATTAATACTAGATAACCGATAATAAGTAGATATTTAACTTTCTCGTTACTGTGAACTTTAGGATTTTATTATCAGTTCTTCTACATTATAACTCAATTGTTTAGATAATAATAAGTACCGTTAAAGGGAGTATTATTAATTCCAAGGGAAAGGAAAGCATAGCAAAAAGAAAACCGACAGGTTCTTTTACTACTAGCATGAATTGAAACTTATCACTAGTTGAGAATCATATTAATATTACCTATACTTTTATTAAACGTAAAAGTTTCCCATGAATCATGATCGTTGGATGTCTGTTAGTCTTTCTTGCAAAAAGCACTTGACAGGCTTAGCTGAAATTTTGCACAGGGATAGTTTAAAACCTGAATTAACATATATTAAACCCTTTACCCTACAAGTACTTTACATTTTTGTAAACAGGTATACAATACCACTTGAACCGCGTCACTTCAGGCCACACAAGACAATGTTATCTATCAGTGAGTCAACGCAATGTTTAGCTAAGACATGCTTCAGATTATAAGTGTAAATAGCTGTTACACACAGATAATATAATTAATATAAAGTTATTATTGAACAAGGTAATAAACAGATCTATTGTCCGCGAGTTCAGATTGATTAGTTTTTTTTTTATTAGTAAAGGGCTGCTGCGCATCGTCTTATGCAACCTCCATTGCTTCTTACTGCTTTACTAAGTTTTTTCGAGACACTAATACGCCTCCAGCCGGTAGCTACAAAATATAAGGGTTGTGGCAACGAAAGCTGGCCCCCCTGCAGGGTTCGAACCTCGACTTAGTTCGTTGCTCACGATCATAACAAATAACAGCAAGGGAGGGCTAGATCAATGATTGATTATTTAGGGAAGATTGATCAGAACGCTATGACAGTGATTTAGGTAAATTAGACATATGATTATGAAAATATTATGTTCTTGATTTCATATTACAATCAATATGTGTTAATTTGCCTATTCGCATTGGTTGTAGGTAGGTATTATTTTTGTTTTTCCTGTTCCAAAGGCCAAAACTTATAATAGTTGGTCGACATTTGAAATTAATTGCAAGATACGGGCATAATAATATTCAGTAATTCCTTTTCAATGCAGACTTAAATATGTAAGTAAACATTATGTGAGGCATATAATCTGCAGTGAAATATTTAACTCTATTGTAGAGTTAATAATTTTCAGTTACCATCGAGTGTGTTCTCTAGAAGCATTTCAGATTTTGAAAATGTGTCACTACACATTATGGCCCCCAACATGTAGGCACAATACTTAACAACAAACCATTGGATTTAAAGGACGAGTAAATAATGATAAATCGAGTATTGTTCAATGTTTATTTAAAATTACGGATTGAATGGGACTTGCCATAGAAAACACAAAAATTATAAGATCATGAACTCAACAAGATATCCGAATAACAATTGTTTAAGTATTTTTAAGTAAATATAAAACTAAATAATTCCAGCCTTTAAACGTCCCACAGCTGGGCACAGGCCTCTTTCCATATAGAGAAGGCACGAGCATTGATCACCACGCTTGCTTTCTGCGGATTGGCGATTTCAGATCCTAATTTTTAGTTTGTACAATAATACACAGATTAATCCGCGTGTGTTGACTGTCTGTTTCATAACGCCAATAGCTGAAACGATTTCGATTTAATACACATAAAAATATGTGGACAGAAGTGATATAAGCTTCTTCATAACAATTCAAATTAACGAAAGTTAGATTTGTAGATTATAGAAATCTAGGTGTTATGCAACTAAAATTGGAATTAAACAAACAACTGTATACCTGAATTACTAATTAAATTAAGAAGACATAAAATATGCAGTTAATTTTATGCTATGTTATTTGATCACGTTATTACACATTCCAAACACTCTTGCATATAATTGCAATTTTATTTCTTAACTCAAAATATTTCATAAAACATACAAATTAAATTCCTCAAACTAAGATTGCTTGCCTTTCCGTTCTTATCACTTAAGTGCACCTTAAGTTTAAGATGTGTTGATGTCGCTACATTCCACATTCAAATGACAAAGACAACAAGCCCCCACAATTCAGTTATGTTTTAGTTACACTGAACTAACAAATTACGAACTAACAAACAAATAATTATACTCAAAGTCTTCATAAATTTTTAGTATATCTGTCTCTACTAAACACCTACAAATGAAAGAGACAGTATGAGACTTTAAGTTGACAGACTGAGGACACGGCCAAAGTTTCAACGGCACTTAATCCGACTTAAAAACATACATCAGTGAATAAAACTCCGTTCTAGTTGCCACGTCCTTGCCAAAACAATAGGCAAGCTTGATACCAGCTCGAAATGTGTCAACGTTGCTTCGTGACGTCTCGTGACCTGATCCACAGATAGTGCAACGTGTCGAAAGCGCTCGAGGAATGCTTGCTCGCCAGATCAAAGGAGGACGGATGGAAATAGCTCACCCCCTCGTTGCCATGGTAACCGACTCCCGCCTACACTCCGACCATTCTGGAGAATTGTTCCGACTATTTTAGTTAACCTAAAATTAACGCTTACGTTTACATAGTATTTTCTTTTGTTTTGATATCGTTGTTTAATTTCGAAACTTGTTTCGTTTCTTTAGTAATCTAAACATAAGTCATAAAAGCTCAATTTATTGCGTTTCGATCTAAGATTTGACCCACTTCTGTTAATGTTTTCAAATCACGTATTCAAGATTCTATTAAAAATGAAAGTATCATCATACCTGTTTTTAAACCTGATTAGGTAGATTTAGAAACGTTCTTCTTTGACCAGGTGATGGCGGCCTGATTTCATAGTATTGCCTATAAAGTTCTAGTTTATATGAATAATGTTCCCAGGAACTGACAAAGCGTCAAATGTCGGCGTTTTATTGTTATTTCCTTATTAACTTGAGTATTATTGGACAGTGCATGGTTGACGATAGATATTGTGCCGCCAAGTGTCGGTGAAATGTGTTACAATGGTTCCAGATTTTTTGTAGGTGCTACAGGTCTGATTTGAGACACGATGCTATTTAGAAATTAAAGAATAAATAAAGGGAAAAAGTAGAGAATGAACTTGCTTAAAAATCAAAGTATACTTAGCTCTGTTATTTACAAAGTTAACTATTTTTACAGTGTTTGTACACAACTATACTAAGTTTAATCAACGTTGAATAACTCAATCATATGCAGAGGTCTTACCACGAAATATGGTGAAATTTTCTGGTCAAAAGCTTCCTAACATTGAGTCATGCTTTTTCTAATTCCTATGCACACAAAATGTCAGGGTGTTTTACTCTTATAACGTCATCCATCTGACCGAAATGTCATTTAACTTAACCAAGTCTTGCAAATTGCTTTAAAATCTTTTCCGCCTAGGATTACACCAACACGTTTCTCAATAAAACAAGGCTGAGTTTATTGCGATGCCATCTTGTGTCACATTGCGGTTACTGCAATACGGAGAGATAGAGCGGGGATCTATACATTGGGGTGCCACCCCTGCGTACTGTACCTACTACAATAGACCGAAGTGAATAACTATTGTTCGACGATGCAATGGCTGGCCTCAAGCCAGGCCCTGCAAGACATAGGCTATTATTGTATGGCCGAGATAGCTTTGAAAGCGAGCTACTTGTGCTAATATAAACATCGTTACGAAACAGTATCGGGTAAAATGCGTGTATAAAAATAGCGAACACATCGATTATACAAATGACGGAGAATTTCATTAAAACAATGTAATTGGAGACGTTCATTCAACTTGCGTTTTCAGCAATATTACTTTTTACGTTGCTGCATTTTTTATAAAACTGTGTGATAGTAAACTTGTGAAAATAGCTTGCATTTGGGATCCAAATAGGAGGATTTACGAGTAGAATGAGAGAATACATTGGTTAGTAATTAAGTACTCCCAAACATTGCAATACTTAGTTAGTGTAGTGAGGTCAAATTAAAAATATTAATGCTTGTGCTGTACAGATTGTGAATTTAAACAAAAAGTGAAGTCGATGACTTCAATAATAGCTTACGTCTGGGTCACAGAATAAACATAAACGTCTTATTTTATGAAAAACGAATTTTAAATTGCTTAACTACCGTATCTTGTTACTGAAAGTTTCTTCACAAGCTAGCTTTAGGTTAAAAAACCTAGGTTACCAAGATTTCAAAATCTTAGTAAACGATGGAAAGTTTATTTTTTGTACTCTTCTAGAAAAAAAGGCTAGATTACATCAAACATATTTTTGCAGCAATTAACTTTGAAGAGGAGAAAACGTGTGAACATTATCGACAGAAATTAATCTTAAAATCGAAGTTGATGAGTGCACGCAATAAGTATGCTCCTGTATTTGTATTTATACCTTATGTTATGAGTGTTAAGGTAAATTTTCCGTTGTTTAAAAGAGTTTACTACAAAGCCAGCGAGTCTGTTCCTCTCAACAATGGGTTGGTCTAACACGTCACATACTCTTCCATTGTTAGTTCCCGGCGCCTTATGCGTGCACAAATTTTATAATACGCTATTGTGTTAGTCATTGCTAGGATCATAAACGTCTTGTAGACGTAAAACTGCCATTTTATGCATGAGAACTACGAAACATTGAGTTCAGATGCTATGGAATTGATTTGTGGACTGAAATTAATGACTCTTGATTTTGCTTTGTTTGTTAAGTTGGCATGTTGTGTGAGTTTGAAGGTTGCACGTAAACATAGGATGTCAATAAAAGCAAACAGACGATAATCTTAAAACCATTGAAGGTTGAGAAGAAAATCTTGAGTTCATGCGTGTGTCATCAGTCAAATAAATGAATGCTTGTCACAGCTCAACACAGATTGAAGTCTGTATCAAATCCTTTTAACACTCAAAGATGCTGATGTTAATTCTGTAACGCACGTCAAAGCAATGCCTTTATGTGTATTGCCAGCAGCTTACAATGAACTCAATACTGAACACTCAGAGGAAAATAACAGCAAAAACAATTGGCATATAAATGCAAATAAGTATGACAGTACGTTACATCGAACTATCCTACATTATCGGCAAAACGCTGAATTCGTTTGCATAACTAAGGGGACATATTAATGTTCACATAGCTTAAATTAGGTTTCGTAATAAATGAGTCATTTAGCTTGGATATTGGTCGCAGAACTGCAATAAAAACGTTTGTGACTGTGCTTTTATGAGTATTTTAAGACGAGCCACCTATTAGTTCCCTTAATTACATTTTTATGAGCCAGGGCATACAATGATGACGGAAAGACATAGGAACTCGATGTGTCTCAGGAAAACGTTTGAGTCTTGGAACCCGATGAGAAGTAATCAGAACAAGTAAATACGAATTTATAGCTGATGATCTCAGTTAGTTTTTTATTTTATTCGCTTACTGTAAGAATTAGATATTCTAGTTATCCGCTATACCTATATTATGTTCTTTCTTACGGACTTCAAAAAGACGAAGTTCATTCTGACGTTGTCTTTTTTTCTAACCTGTTATATTAGTTTGGCGTTATCTCTTGCTTTTGAAGATCAATTCCAAAAATCCTTTTTGTTTTGTTGTTTATTAACAAGAAAGTAAGAGGCTTTCCATTCGCTAGCCGGAATAAATTATCCAGCATTAACTGCATAATATTCATCCGTATACATAAGTGCATTGTAATTACAGTTGTATGCTAAACAATGCTGCAGACGTTATCCAGCTGTGGCTAAATAATTGTAAACAGCACGTGACATTGAAATCTTGTTGTTAAACTCATTTCAAAGTGATTGTATAAGTTTCTGAGGTAGATAATGCAAGTCTTTTGCTGATAGACAAACTAAATATGTTTTTCGTAGTAAGGATATCTACGACAGGTTTTGAGGTTCAGTCTTAATCTCTTGTTAGTAAATCGAAAAGGTCGTCAAATTTTAGTCTTTCATTCGGTGATTTTGAGGGTCATAAATTAGAGTCATACTCGCTTCGTGGATTTGATTTTCAAAAACTGTTTTATTGCTTATTCTTAGACAAAAAGTATATTTGAAGTGAAGACTATTTGAGGAAACGTATTTAGCAAGTAATGATTGGCTTTTCGGATTCCCGTTAGTCCTCAATATTCGCCTATTCAATTACCAGATATCTAAGTACATGGAAGACTTTGACCCTGCCGTGGAACCGAAGTGACCTGCTTATTAATATTTTTTCACTATTAGAATGCCTAAGCGGGTCAAAGGAATCCTTAAATACAAGGGTTGGAAGATGATAGAATTCGTTTTGAACAAGGACTTGCAGAGTGACTTAAAAAGTAATTTGTTAGTTTTTCCGCTTTCAACATGAATGTTATTCAATCTATCACTTCCCAAAACAAATGCAGTTGTTCTATAAGCTCCAATATTTCGCAGACGTCCACTTTGCATACAGTAGGTACCGTTTCCGTCTTCAATGTGGTCGTGTTGTGTTAATTTTGTTCCTGTACCGTTGTACAGTACACTGTTTCTTTTTCTATTCATGCACTGAATATATTATGTTCATTAGGACTTTGGTTTTAGGTTTTGAATGATCGTTGTATGGGTTGATTTTCGTCTCCTTCGTGGTTCATTTTGGTTTTTGCCCTGAATTTTTCAGGTTCCTTTTAAGGTACATTTGAAGCTAAATGCTCTTCGGTTGGTTTTGTTGGTACTTTGAAATAAAACTACTTGTACGAATTTTTATGCAGTTTATATTCAGAGTTTTGGTCCCGCGACGCGGGGATTCGACACCTTTGCAGGTATCATGGTCACGGGTAGACTGATATATTTTGATCAAAAACTTTAGTTCTCGATGGATCGATCAAGAATCAATTTACGCTCGTGAAAATCAATTTGTCACAAATTAAAACCTATAATGGCAAAGTAGTATCATTGTGTAGTGATTACAGTAACAAGACCTTCTATCACAGCTAACCAAGTTCCGTAACTGATATACCTTTATAGCCACCTACTTACAAGTAAATAGACCACAGTGTAACCGCACGTTAGTCACAGGCTGGTTGGATGATCTTTATAACATAAACATGCCGCCTACTAGTCATGTTGAACATGATCCATATAACCATTGTAATAATATGAATATTCATAAAATACATCAAACCTACTCTCACTTAGTCGACAAATATTTATATTCCACACGGTAAAGAAATGGCTGACTATAGTAGTCAGACGAGTTCAAAAGAACACATAAGTAACGGAATCGAAGCCACAACGTGCTTTCTCGTCAAACTATCAACTTTTAATTAAACGAATACAAAATTTTCGTTTTTATTACTCAAAACTAAAATTAAATAAAAGAAATAAAACTCTGTTAAGTTAGAAGTCATTTCCTGTAACATACTAAAAGAAAATCAATATACTTACGTATAAAAATGAAATCCTCGTGTTAAATATTGGTACACTCACTTGATGGCCTCACGGTTTTAACACAAAAGTTGGTATAGTTTACACCGTTGTTCAGTAAATAATGGATTAAACTATGAATGTTTGTTTGTCTGATAAAGTTGAGAAGGAACGCGAGGAAGCGACCACCCCCCTCGAGATCCAGTGACTGACTGATGACGTTAAGCGAATAAGCGCGGCGCGCCGGGTGGCTCGCACGAAACAACAAAACGTCACAAGTTTCACACAAATCTCCAATCAAATACCAACCTTATTACTTAGCAGTTATAGTTTATTTCAGTATGTGCGGCTCCCAAGTTCTACTTCTTTAGCGTCGCTCCACATGCACATTGTGTATGCCACGGTCGTACACACATTTCTTTGAGTCAAGAGAAAAGGCGAAAGGACACTGCGGTGCGACTGGAACGATCGACATGTTTGTATTTGCCACGTAATTTATTAAAATCTGGTAAAAGTTATAGCGTTTACTAAGTGACACGTTTATAGCACTTATAATTCCAAAGGTAACTTAATATAATGAATTAAGGAAGCAAGCAAACTGTTTGAACAACTACCGCTGCCGTAGCGTGGCTGCATTAGACTACGGGCCCATGAACAAAATGGATGGGTCATATGAACCACCAGGTGACGTATATAGGACGATAGAAGAGCATAAAATAATAAGATTCAGCACTATGCCGTCACTTGTGATCAGTCCAACTGGGTGCTGGTGAGAATTCAAAAGTGCAGCTAGAGTGAGTACATTTTGGTCATTTATTTATGTACGGCATTGTTACCATCGAATAGATCCATGAAAAATAATAAGAAAGCGCGCAGTGCCGTACAAAAATGGTGGTCCAAAAAGTTGGTATTTTAGTTTTACTTTCTGTCAATTTCCAGGGTAAATTTGGTCATTTGATTCTGTACGGCGTCAGTTTCATACTGTTTCAATACAGCTTCTAATCTATTATCTAAAATATATTATCTATGCATAAAATACATTCAAAATAAATAATTTTGTGTTGTTCAAATCACCCCTCGGACCACGGAATGAAGGCGGGTTGCAACACTCGATTTTTTCCCCTTGTTCAAAGATTTTTGTACGGCGTTGCGGAATAATGGATTAGAAGCTGTATTGAATGAAACAGTATGAAACTGACGCCGTACAGAATCAAATGACCAAATTTACCCTGGAAATTGACAGAAAGTAAAACTAAAATACCAACTTTTTGGACCACCATTTTTGTACGGCACTGCGCGCTTTCTTATTATTTTTCATGGATCTATTCGATGGTAACAATGCCGTACAGAAATAAATGACCAAAATGTACTCACTCTAGCTGCACTTTTAAATTCTCACCAGCACCCAGTTGGACTGATCACAAGTGACGGCATAGTGCTGAATCTTATTATTTTATGCTCTTCTATCGTCCTATATACGTCACCTGGTGGTTCATATGACCCATTCATTTTGTTAATGGGCCCGTAGTCTACATGATTTGAATATCGAATGCCTATTTCATAAAAAAAACTAGACGCATCGAATCGTCCTATCAAATCGATTAAACGCTATCAATTTTTTCAATTACAATTTCGGACTCACTTTTTAGTCTTTTGTTTTTTTTTTCTGTTATAATATGTAGTAAGAAAGCTGAACTCACTGCTAGTTAAATCAGCTATTGAAAACCACACTTCTCTTCGAATAGCAAAAGAAGGGGTTGTTCGGGTGAAATCCTGGATAACCAGTCTGGCAGATGAACAAGGTGTCAAACAGAGGAATAGAGACAAAATTATGGATATCAGTACCAAATTTTACCAGAACTTGTATTCAGACGGCTCAAAAACTAAATCCACTACACCTTACAATAGCCCAGACCTTAACACAATTCCACCTACAACTGGTTTCGAAATCCATAGCGTTCTGAAGACCATGAAATACAACAAAAGCCCAGGAGAAGACGGTATTACTACAGAGGCACTCAAGACAGGAGGCATAACCCTACTACCTCACATTACCAACCTTTGTAATACCATCTTGTATGAGGGGAAGCTTCCTGAGAATTTGTGCCATGCTAATATCATCTTACTTCATAAAAAGGGAGATAAAAGTAACATCAGCAATTATAGACCAATTAGTTTAATTTCTCACATTTACAAAGTATTAATTAAGGTTATTCAGAACCGGATTTCAGATCAGCTAGACTCACAGCAACCTCCTGAACAAGCAGGTTTTCGCCCTGGTTTTTCAACAACTGACCATTTACAAACAATAAACCAGGTGATTGAGAAATGCAATGAATTTAATTTGCCACTCCATCTGGCGTTCGTTGACTATTCGAAAGCTTTCGATAGTTTAAGCCATTCCTCAATATTTGATTCACTGAATAACCAAAGCATAGATCCGGCATATATAAACTTAATTAAACTTATTTACAATAACAGTACAGCTAATATTAAATTAAATTCATCGGGACCATCTTTTATTGTTGAAAAAGGAGTAAAACAGGGCGATCCTCTTTCTCCAAAGCTATTCACTTCAACACTTGAAGAAGTGTTCAAAACCCTATCAACATCATGGGCAAACAAGGGCATTGAAGTCGGCGACAGAAGGTTGACAAATCTTCGCTTCGCTGATGATATTGTTTTGTTTGCTCCTACCGCTCCAGAGCTTGAAGTTATGCTGCGTGAACTGAACGACGCAAGCCTTAAGGTTGGTCTTTCTATGAATAGGTCCAAAACTCAAGCAATGACCAACAGGCGAAAGCAAGTTATCGAGGTGGATGGGCAAGTGATACAATATGTCGACGAATACATCTACTTGGGCCAGCTAGTGAGCTTCGAAAACAGGCAGGGTAAAGAAATCGATCGCCGTATCGATAACGCCTGGAAGTGCTACTGGTCCATGAAGGATTTAATGAAAGGCACCCTCCCGCTTTCTTTGAAGCGCAAACTCGTCGATATGTGTATCCTGCCCGTCCTAACCTACGGCTCGCAAACTTGGTCACTGACCGAACAACAGAAGACCAAACTTAAGGTTTGCCAAAGAGCAATGGAGCGCAGTATTTTAGGGGTTAAAAGAACCGATTGCGTACGAAACACCACCCTTCGCTCAAAGACGCAAATTGCTGATGTTGGTGTTCAGACAGCTAAGTTAAAGTGGAGCTGGGCTGGTCATTTGAGTCGCATGGGTCCGGATAGATGGGCGAAACTTGCAACTGAGTGGGTACCTAGAGCCGGCACTCGAAAACGGGGTAGGCCGAAAAGACGCTGGCGCGACGACATCGATCGCTATCTGCCGGGTTGGTGGGAGATGGCTCCAGACAGAACAGCTTGGAGCAAATTGGGGGAGACCTTTGCCCAGCAGTGGGACACATAAAAGGTTATATATAAAAAAATAAAAAAAAATAAAAAATATATATAATAATATCTATTTACAAAAATGAGTGTGTTTATTTAAAATCTGGTATAATTAGATTATATTCATTTGCATTTTTTACATTCAAAAATAGAACTTTGATGTATGCTAATGTTTTTCATTAAATATATTCTATTCTCTTCCGTTTTTTGGAACCTCCTTATAATAATTAATTGCAGACAGCCATGTTTAGGAATAATCACCTAAATAAATGGAAGATGTATTATGTAACCATGTCTTGTCTTCTATCAATACTTGCATGGTTCTACAGAACAATTACCAATAGAAATTCTTTCTTAAATAGGTGTCTCTACCAGCGGATAGGTCTCAAGAAATCCGTAAACTCTTCGCATGATTATTTGCTCATACTTTTCTTGTAGGCTCGAGGGCAAAAGCTAAGTGAATAGAAGAGGGTTATGACACAGTACCTAACGTAAATATATTTTTTAAAAACCTACTTTATTTCATTAATAGAAAAAAATCGCTTCGGAATCCAACATGTGCTATCCTGCGAGTTTAACGGTCTCAAAGCTTTCATTTTCCATATTATACTGATTTATTGGCATATATTTTAATCCAGGCGTATAGAAAAGTGGAGGGAAAACAGGGGGTGTGTATATAGGACACACGAGCATGTGGTCCACTGCGCTGAATAGTTTTCTACATGAATGGCGTCGTGAGCACGCAAGCCAAGTAATGCTCGATCGAATGGAACAATGTTGTGACCAAGAAATAAAGAGCTGGGAGATTTTCAGTTTTGAGAATAATAAAAGACTTAAGCAAAAAAATT
The DNA here is from genome assembly GCA_905146925.1 of Autographa gamma. Taxonomy (NCBI): domain Eukaryota; kingdom Metazoa; phylum Arthropoda; class Insecta; order Lepidoptera; family Noctuidae; genus Autographa; species Autographa gamma. The sequence continues at coordinate 3,760,880 of LR989869.1, read as the reverse complement.
GGTGTTATCTCTTTGGATAATTTCAGAAATAGTACTTGAGCTGAAGTATGCAAGTAGCCGAATTTGATCCATCCAAAAAAATAAGTGGTTTAACTGTTTTCGAGAATAAGTACAAGACTTAACTATCGGAAGAGATAATAGAAACACAAGAATTGCTGAAAGAATTAGTAAGTCGTTAACTTATAGGGAATATTATGAAATCACAATAAAGACAAAAACTAATCGAAACATAGTATTTTTGTATTAAATAAAACCTATTGTTATCTAGTAAACCTTTTTTTTTTTTTTTTTTTCGGGGGGAAATCCTCATGGACTTCCTCCGCCTGGGGAGAGGCGGAGGGGCATGCCGGACTCCTACCGGCTAAAACCCCCCGATGTCTCCTCCTCGCACGTGGACGTGGGGCCGCGGGAATCCAAATTCTTCCGCAGCCCCATCTAGTAAACCTGCTCTACATAGAATTATGCACTTATTAACTGTTTAATATAATTAGTTATTTCAGTATTTGGTACAAATCATTTACGAACAAAGAGCGGTGTTTTTCGGCAAGGTAATATTTTTGCTTTTCTCAGGTTTCCTCAAATGATGGTGTCTCTACACGTACTTCGGGATGATTCTTGGGAGGTCCAAGGCTTTATGAAAATTTAGACATAAGGATAACGTGGCCAGTGGCCTTAAATGGGCATTGAACCTGGCGACTTTGTTGTCAAGTACCCTCGCAAAGAAAATAAACTCAACTTCGGTTCGACGAGTTTTATCACTCAATACACGCGTATTTTTGTTTAAAAGTATAATTAAGTATACAATTTACATGAGTAAAACAATTGAGTCATTTGGTTTTTAATGTTTACATAATTACTTAATTATAAACAGCCCAAATTACGTCACTTAAGATGCAGTTTTGGACGAAGTAATGATAAATGTTCCAGGTTAGGTTCTGCAATCAACTCTTATTTAGGTGGAGTCCGCAAAATATGGGCCTCTAGAGCTATCCTGTTCCTTGTGCATGTACACCTGCACTTACTAAAACATAACATATCATCACGCCTGTATCCCCGAAGGGTTAGGCAGAGGTGTACCAATGTACACCCACAGTTCGCCGATAAGTTTAGGTCCCGGCCTGCACGTACTGATACTTCTAAATTGTGCACATGTTAGTTGCATACATACAGGCATATATAGGTACGTACATACATTTTGCAGTCGGGAGTTAAACCTGTCTACAAATAATATAATCCTTTATATTGGAACCTCGCCAAAACGTCACAAAGCAGGGTCTGCGTCTGTTACTGCAGATGAATTGATGCTATCACAATCGTAACGTATAGCAAATCATATATATATGCTTATACCCACATAATCAAAAAAAATGCATTTGAAGCGACTGGGACTCCATTTGACGCCATCGCGACTCTATTTGAATTTACACCAGCTCGACTTTGCTTCACGATAAGAGCTTGGTTGGTGCCTCGCTTCCTTGTGTAGAGCCATCCGAGCTCTTCCAGTCCTATTTGAATTTAGTAGATTTGTAACAGGAAAGATTTTTTGAGACGAGAGGACTTTACCTGGATTAGAAAATAAGAGTTTCATGTGTTATTTTTTTTCTACCGTGCTTGACGGTAAATTACCCGGACATTGATTATTTCTTTGTTAATGTTAAATATAGAGAAAATGCTTAATAAACCCAATCGATCTTAAACCTATATCTATTCTGTTTATTTAAGAAACCGTTGAAGGTTATGATATGAATGCGTTTTTTGTCATTTTAGACATGCAAATTAATAAGTTGAGGTTTTTATTAAATTTTTGGCTGTGATAAATCGTTTCCGAAGACGCTCTTCAAATGCATTTGGCAAAGTAAACTACCTATTTATGTTCGTAAAAAGTAGTAAAAACTATAAAAGAGGAAACCCCTCCATATCATAAATTATATTCTTATGTTTGTGAATTAAGCTTTTTGCCAGTTCTCTGAAGTATGGTTCAATTTGGAACTTTGCCATTCGCATTTATTTTTTTATGTTGCTGGGGTCAATGACCTATGTGTAGCAATCTCTTGAATAAATTAAATGCAGTTTATAAATCATAATTTTTGTAACTCCTAGTAATATAATTTTGCACATTAAAGTGTACCTTATAATTAAATAATTGAGCGCCTTCGACAAAAAAGCAGCAATGTTCTAATAAGTGAAAGGATGCTCAAACATTTTAGTCAGATTTAATCAAATACGAATTACATTACTTGATAACTTTGATAAGTTGATAAAAAAATTACATAAGACTGATAAAAAAAAATAAGTGACAGAAAGCTGGAAGTTTCTAGTCGAATAAATATGTACCTATATTATATTTGTAGTATAGGTACATTTACTTGTATCACTTAAGTCCCTATGTTTCTACAAAAAAACTTTAACGATTTTAAAACGTTGTGATGACAGTATTTGTCAGTTAGACTTGTACTCCGGTTAGTCGGGGGAAGCCGTATCATTCACACCATTTTTTATCTTCGAAAATAAAACAAAGAACTTTATTATTATCGCTCTACAAGAAAGTTGAGTATGTCAAAGTATGGCCCGATAGACTTCGGATATAATGTTGAAATATTTTGTATGTTGAAATATTTTCTTCTGGGGTACGTAATATGAGTTGCATGTAGTTATTAGAAAAAAAACTATGTAGAATTAATGCCACGAAAGTATAAACGAATTTTGAGAACTTTTGTCGAACTCTACTTTGTTTTTAGGATGACATATTAGCATTATTACTTTTCACTTACTTGACTATTTACGAGGTTTTTTTACAACCAATAGCAGTTTTAAGATGCTGTAAGGATCACTGAAAGAGTAGAAAAAATAATGAGAGACTGGAAATTAACGAGTGGTGGGCGCCATTTTAGATTCTAAACTGCTTTGATTCGATTTTTAATCTCAAAATTAACTACAATTCAACAGATTTCGAATAACAATAAAGCAGTTAATTCCTATTAGAGTGATCAAGATTAGATAGAACAAATAGTGTATTGGGCAATATGATCATTGCTCACGTGGGCAATGGCCTTATCGTCATCAATGACGGCCAATGACTGTCAAAAGCGAAGTATTTGAAGTATGCTGTCAGTCGCTTGTGATATCCTGCGCGATGCGGTTCTCTGGCCTAGGGGTGTTCAGCCTCTTAATTATAGGTAAACAATTGTTTATTATTATTTCACGTAAAAAAAATGTTACATATATTATGCATTTTTTTTTTCATAAATTTAGTTTGAAACTATTTTCGTCATGTTTGAACTGTGATTTACTGTTGGTTAAATAAATATAGAGAAAGGAAATAGGTTATGTATGTACCTTTATCGGTAACTGAAAACTAATCTGAAATTAAATTATTTATTGAAAGATAAATCTATAAATTGGTTACTTATCTCGCGGTATTTTCTTATTGGTCTTCCTAACTTAGATTTTTATCAAACCTTTATTTTTGTATTATTTGTTTTCAATAGAAACTTAAGCGTGTTTTTCTTTACCTGGATATGGAATTTTAGTTTAAGGACTAAACTAGGACATTTTAAATAACGGATGTAATTTGTATTTTTACATTAAGATCTGGGTTTTTAACATGAAAGATTTTAAGAAATCGGGTTGAAACCCCGTAAACCAACGAAACCTGTTATTAAGTTTGACTTTGATAACCTGAGCTGAAGTATTTGAGGTCCAGGCTAGTTTTATAAATCTACTTTATGGTTCGTCTGCGTTAAGGTGGTGCAATTTTTCATGAATCACAATTGCCTTGATAATCGCCAAGCCTTTGTCCACATGAAAGCATACGGATAACTAAGAAAGCCCTTACAAATGTAATTAATATATTTTCTACATTCCTACCAAAATGATACATGTGAAAGACTTTTGAGTATGGCTTGATGCCTTATCCTTACATAGCCTTTCATACAAAAAGTACTTCACAGACTTAGAAGCAATTTGTGCTATAGAGCACAAACCTTTATCTACCCTAAATTCTATAGTTATTATCACGGCGAGTCCAAAAGTATGAGGTAATGACGCAGTAAAAGCGAAGGTCATGTCCATTAATTTATTCTATTTACTTATTTTTTGCTCTTACAACTGCCTGCGCTCTTATGTCAAGGCACTAAGGTTGCTTTTCGCGATATGTTACTATTGGCAAATGCCAGTGATCCTACCTTAATAATTCTAATGTTACGCACTATCTTTGTTATCAAAACAGTTGTTAGTTGTCAAGCGGCTGTTCGGTGCCTTTGTCCTCATGAAAACAACTAGAATTTTATAAAAAATAAGCGATCGTTGAACTAACTGCGCACGTTGCTTCTTTGCTTCCGTTTTGCTACTTATCAAAATAAGGCGTCGCACAAACGTGGATATTTTTGGTTAGTTGTTTACGGGTTTAAGTTACACACACGTACATAGGTACATACGTATTATAATTATAAGACTCTTTTTCTCCGACACAATCGGGAGCATGTAAAAACAGTGTAAGGGCGAATGTTAGGGAAGAATTTTAAGTTACCGACACCGAATCCTCATGCCTAATGCTTGATGATTGTAAATGATTAGTGGATACAAAAAGTGTTTGCGTGTTCGCGGAAAGTTTTGGATAAACAAAATATCGACTAGTAGCTTGTATCCGTAACAAGACACAAGTTTGCGCAGCACCTTAGTCGTGACTGTCAGTTCATTCAATCATTCATTCTCCGGTATAAATTGTTATGGCTTATTGTTTCAATACTATAAAGGTGTAAGAAACGTCACGGAAAATATTCTACATGTAATGGTGCTCAGGTATATTTTATCAATTTAGAAGTTTGTTTGTTTGAGCATCTTTAAACGTTAACTAAACGGCTTTTCATGAAATTTGGAAGAGTAACAGATTCATTTGTTTGTTAGCTTTCTGAACACGTGGGATTAAGATCATGATTATTATAAAAAATAAGGGTTATCATTACCAATCGCGGACAAAGTCGTCGCAAATCTATTACATAGTTTATAAATTGTATAGATACGGAAAAACGTAATTATTTGTTTAGTGTTATCTTGAACAATTAAAGTGAGATATAAATACACGAACAATAGTACTGCCCCATGCTCGGATAATACGGCTAATTTTGACGTTCTGACATTTAGTAGAATGCTAATTATCCTAAAATGGACCTACTAACGCCACCCACTCAGACGATTCAAACAATTGTTAATAGCAGACTCGGGCCCCCGATCGATCCAACGTGTCTTTGCCGGAGCTGCGCTTGCGCATGTTCGCCTAAATTTAATGTGATATCTGCCTCATTTCTGAATATTCATATCATTGTTAAAATGATAGATAGATAGATAGAATATTCTTTATTGTACACTATTTAAATTACATAATAATAAAGTAAATCAACAGTAAAGCGTAAAATGGCGGTAGAGTAGTTGTTTACCATAATAAACTCCGTCAATAAATATCCTGAGACTAAAACATTTTTAACCTACTTCAAAAAAAAGGAGGGCCTCAGTTTTTGTTTACTTAAAACTATAATAACCTATCGGCGATGCCCGATTAGTTTTGACTCTAACGGAGCCCTTTGCCCTTTGGCTCTGTTAGTCGCGAAATCGAAACGTTGTCATTATTAACGGCCCCAGTTGGCCTCCAAACTAATAGGCCGAAATTTTCATTGTCAGATATTAAGATCAATGTTGTTTATATCATTCTGTGTTTATATGTTTTGCCTGCAGATATTATCTTTTATCGTTTGTCTTTCCTCTCTCATGCAATCACAAACTTATTCTATATCTTATTTAGTTATCAGTATAGTTTATCATGTTCGTTTTTCATACTACTTAACATATTTTTTATTTCGCTAAGTAAATATTCTCGGATTTTTCCTGTAGATGTTTTGATGATTTATAGTGATGATATTCCTTAAATAAAAATTTATAAGAAGGTAAATGTTTGTGGCGATTATGGCAATTCCTCCCAAATGTTTGGGAGAGGCCCTTGCCCAGCAGTGGGATCCCTACGGGCTACTAAAAAAAAAAAAAAAAAAATGTTTGTAAGTATTAGAAGGTACTAAATTTTATCCATGAATACTCGATCCAAAAATATTGTATTAGTCATTATAAGTTGCTAAAAATAGATGACAGTTAGATACCACCAACAAAAACAAAGCACAATCAAATAAATTCTTAGTAAGCAAAAAAAAAACAAATTCAAATGGAAACAAAACAATCCAGGTTTTTAAACAGTGTTAGAATCTTGGCCGCGTGTCTATCACATGTTTTTGTTCCTATAAGGCGGCCCCTAGACCTACAATAACATTGTACAATATATTTAATTGTACAATAAGATTGAATTGCAATTTGAATCCAAACGTTCAATTATATTGCACAATAATAAGAACTTCACAAATTGTGCAATGTTTTCGTGTTCAATCGGAGAATAGTTTGATCCAAGCAACATGTCCAAGATTTAGCTGTAGTGATATTGCTTGTGGCTCAATTCTCTGCACAATTAGATAAACTCTCTTTCCTTAACTTTCGTCTTATGTTTTTCTGCCATTTTTGGGAAGCGAGCACGCGCGTGTTCTCCTTGCCGACGAAACACAAATTAAAAAATATTGCGCAATACTGACCCTACACGATGCAATGAAAAAACATGCTACAATAAAAATTAAACTCGCTCAAATTTTCGTTCAATCATTGCGCATTCTTCAATATTAGTCCTAGACGATTAATTATATTGCACAATTCACAATATTGCGCAATATAATTGATCGTCTAGGGATCGCCTAAGTAACAACGCCAGTTACTTCCGAAAAAATACATTTTGTATAAATACACAGCGCAATAAAATTACCACTTCACAGGTGCTGCGAGTACCACCATCACAAGAGATGAAGGAGCTGAGTACACAGTCTCCGTGAGGACTCTTACGGAGGAGGAAATTACTTGCCATTTGGAGACTCCACTAAATGCAGTCATAAAATTCCAACCCGGTGATCAGACCAAAACAACAGACAAATTCGAGATTCTCCCAGGATCTTCGTCCATGCGATGCTCCGTTACCATCAAGAACCTTGATAAGGATGACGATGGAGATTGGGTGATATCATTTGAGGACGTTGAAGGTGTAGGAGCGAGTCAAACCTTTCATATCATCGTCAACGAACTGACGACCACGTCTGTTCCTGCAACTGAAAATGAATATGAAGGTTTGTATTTAACACGTTCATGGTGCTATTATAAAATAAATAACCTTATTTTTCTATCTTGCTTTAAAATATGTTAAATCGTTGGGTTAATTCCAGAATTAGAAAATGAATCCATTGAACGTCAAGAAGAAGCAGAAGAACAAAACGAAGAGGAAAAAGAAGATGTAGAGATGCTAACTCTGATCGAACAGATCGCAAGATTGGACTCTTACATTGATATATCTTTAGACAAGAAATCGTTTGGGGAAGCCTGCTTTATACGACCTCCAAAAGGAGACTTGGTTTCTACCGATGACGTCATAGATAATGTTTTGCGAAGGCGCCCAAGTATGTTTGTGTCGTGCAGAGTTACTATCGGCCCTATGACTGAAGAATTGTTGGGAGAATGGACCCTCTGCGGCAGGTCTCTGGTTGACGAGAAGATGAGATGCCAACCTGTGAATATTGCTTGGAGTGAGTAGCACTTGAATTCTATGTTTAATTTGCTCCTGACAGTACGTTACAGTTAGTCATAGCTTGAATTTCAACATACTACGTAATCTTGTAAATAGGTGGATAATCATTGTGATTTGAGACATAGAGTAAAATAATAAGGGAACTAAAGATGTACTGTAACAAAGGCATATTATTATTTAAAGTCGATTTGAGAGAAATACAATTGTAAGATTTGTTTAACTAATTTACACTACTGTATTATTAGATAACAACAACCCTACTGCCAATTGGAATACGAGAATCGAACCTGTATTCTTCCATCCGGTGAATTACGGAGGGAGAGTGAACCCTGGTGTGATGGGATCAGCGAGCGTCGTCTCTTGCCACGTCATCACACCTTATGATGAAGACCTGACCCTCACGGATGACGTCAAATATCCTCACATCGAGAGGATCACTAACAATCCCTCGGTCTGCAGCGTCGCATTCTCAGACATCAACTCAGAAATGCTCGGCGACTGGGCCATCTATGGCAGGTTTCGATCATCATTTATAGCATTAAATGAAGTTCGGCTGCCACTTAATTTATATCCTTACAGTAAGTAAGCAAGCTAGCTAGTAATGTATATGATTAAGGGTTGAAGATTGAGATTGTTGATGACTATTCACGAAATACAATTGTTTTTTTCAGATTCAAATGATCCTTATGAGCAGGCGTATAATAGAACTTACCTACAGAAGACTATACGTGTTGTTAACCTAGGCAATACTGTGACGGTACAAATACCTGGCTCCGGTCAAGTAGACGATTGTCTTCTCATGACACCTTCCCAAGAAGACTTTAATTTAGGTAATGCTACTAAAACTATGGAGGGAGTATCGTTCCAGAGCATAACAAATCCAACAGGTTGTCTGTTAACTATTGGCCCGGTTACTGAGAAAGTATTGGGTAAATATCATATGTTTGGCAAGTTCAGTAACAACAATCAATTTACTGAAGTACGGCAAAAAATTTACGTCCTACAAGAAGGTAAGCAAATTTTCCTTTAAGTTTTAGAGTAAAAAAAAAAACATTAATAAGAGGCAAGAACCCTTAACACATTGTCTTCATCTATATTACATAATTTGAAATTTCTCATAAATAATCAACAATAATATTTTTAGATCCTTCGAATCCCATAATTGACGAACTTAGGCTGATTGAAAACTTGCCAGCGCAGAGAGTGGACACCGTAATCGGATCATCACATAGCTTGACCATAACCCGCCAAACATTTATTACTCCCGAAAGCTGTCATTTGCGAACCCCACAGGGCTTACAGTACAAAATCATGGAAGGGTTTAACGTCCCTAACGTGGAAGTCCTAACAGACAGTAGATACGAATGCGGTGTGCTCATCAATGTGCTGTCAGAAGCCATGCTTGGAGAATGGACCCTTATCGCAAGAGCTACCAGAACATCAGAACCCATTGAAAGAAGGTTAGCTTTCACCATCCGCGTCGAAGGTAATCGATTATACTTTGATAACAATGATCGCATACTTATCTGGTCACGTCCACAGATAACTCAGCTAATTCATTATATCTGATAATACATAATTATGTTTACTAATACCAATCTATTATTTCAGAAACCTTTTCTCTAGGAAGGCCTATAGACATTAAAGAGGGAAATGATCTTTACGTTCGTTTGCCTAACGATACTGATGAATACGAGACATGCAGACTGTATGCTCCTGATTCTGCACAATTTGCCATTGCTGAGATGGATACCAACCATCCTCAGGCATGTGGTTTCATTGTGAGAAACGTAAACAGAACCCAAACTGGAACATGGGCAATCGTATACGGAAAGGGGATTACATATAAGGGGACAATTGAAGTTAATGTATTAGGTAATAATATGTAAATAAGTCAGTCTGGTTGACGCTTTTGCTCATTTTGACAATTCTCTTTAAGGTGTAGAAAGGACATAAGATAAACTTTATATTTCAATTCCAGAAAGTCTTAAAAAATCAATAAACATTATTTACTTTTATTAACCGAAAATGGTAAAAGTCTAGACTGTCGCACTAAATAACTTAGTCGTAAGTAATCAACTGCTTCAAACCGCAAATCTCCATAAGGAACTACTATGTCCGTCCAACGTTTCAGATCCCTCAATCCCGGAGTACTTTGACCAACCCGAAGAGTGGTTCTTGGGTAGCGCTGTTGATAAAATCATTGGTCCCGAAGAAGCAGTCTACTGCAGACTCGAAGATTCCTATGGCAACACCATATTTGATGGATTTGGACCCTGCAGGGTTAAGCTGGATGCAGTTACGTTTGAGCACCATGGAGCGTGGAGGGTGATCTTTGGCCTCCCTGGCGCAGTTTTAACACAACAACTTTATTTCTTCGTTAGTGTTAGGGAAGCAGGTATGTATCTAGTCGACCTTGCATTAAGTCATAATCAATTAGATGTATACGAGCATAAAGATATCCTAGATAATCGTATCACTATCGTATCTTGGTATTTAAATAAGTTGTTAATACTTATTAAATTACAGCTTTATCTGTCAAAATAAAAGCCACCATAAAAAGTAAGATCAGATAGATTTTTGGGGGAAATATAATTATCAGTATTGTAATGATAAAAACGTGACGGTGGTAAATTATGCAAATTTAGTTATTTTTCGTGCAGAAAGAGATAATGTACTTTATTTCTCGCTTTTTGGACTTTCATCATTAGAATCTTACAGCAGTTTGGCTCTTTGTTGTCTGACTTTGATTACATTAAAAGTAAGAATGTCGTATGAAATCGTTAATAAGATTAAGATTAATAATGTACGTAGATGATTAGAGCAGGTTGCTAATAGAATCAGCTGGTTTCCGTTATCAGGTCTCGTGGCGACACACCACTGATTACTTGACATCCTTTGTATTTAAATGTCCGATTAGAGATTAGACTTAGCCCTTAGTGCGTAAGACCTTCGTTTGAACTCAATTAAGATTGTCTACCTATTTTGGAGCGGTTAATCTACAATTTTAAAATCAAATGCAGACTTCTTGTTTTTATTTTAGAAAAATAATTCGTTTGTTATTATTTAACTCCATTAAATGTTATAAAACCTATTTAGCTTTATTTCCGCTACCGCTTTTTGTAGCGGAGGTAAAGCTCAAATTATCTTTCACTAGCTGTGCCCCGCGGTTTCACCCGCGTTAATACCTACGAGTATATCCTATGGATCCCTAACTTTT